>CM060254.1:50896523-51571523 GCA_030684275.1 Acipenser oxyrinchus oxyrinchus | reverse complement strand
CTTGGTTCATTAAACACCACTTAAAGTGCAATAAAACTGTTTAGCACACTGGTTTATTTCTAATAGCAATTAGATTGTGTCACATCTCTGTCTAAAATTACAACATTGAACTATCTCCATTACACAAATGCCAAACTTTGATTAGACGTGCAAACGCACTGCATTTCAGTGAGCACAATGGGAGCTTAATAAACTTTGATTAGACGTGCAAACGCACTGCATTTCAGTGAGCACAATGGGAGCTTAATAAACTTTGATTAGACGTGCAAACGCACTGCATTTCAGTGAGCACAATGGGAGCTTTATAAACTTTGATTAGACGTGCAAACGCACTGCATTTCAGTGAGCACAATGGGAGCTTAATAAACCTGAAGTGCTGGAATGTAAGCAGAGAGGCCTTGTGAGTCACAACTACAACTGCAGCCAGAACAATGTACTCTTCAGGGCCCTTCTCCTGCGTTAGCTTTCCTACCCCTTGCATATAAACAGTCAGTTGATACTCTGAGGGCGACAGGGTCACAGAATTTCCCTACAAAGGGATTCTTTACTCAGGCATAAATGTCGGTACGCATTAAAGATGTGGGTTTTTTGGGGGAGGGGGGGTATGCTTATAGTATGTAGTACTAGTAATCTTACTGTTTAATAGATTTATAAGACATACCATTAATATTTATAAGACATACCATTAATATTTATAAGACATATCATTAGTAGTACATCAGTGAGTAACTTTACAGAAAGATTAGGATAACTAATGAAATTGTTGCACTGTTATTATACATGAACATGATACTGTATCTTAGATTAGTGTACCTGGCTGCTGTTTTGACTGGAGTTATTTTTCTTGAGGTTACACCCAGTGCTTTTAGTTATGCTTGCCTCTGATTATTTAATATGAAAGAACCAGACTTCATTGATTTCCCAGCAGCCTTAGCGACTCTCTTCCAATTGCTGTGTCTCCTATAATGCACACCGTTATGTAACTCACGTAATTCTAAGCACGTTCCTCATGAGGCTGTTGCTAAATAATATTATATGAAAAATGCCAGAAATGATTAACCAAGAACGCAAGGTAATATTTACTAAAGTTGTTTCTTAGATTTGTAAGTATCTTCGATTTAAAATCCCTTAATGATTTTACATGACACATTAAAAACAACTTGTGTTAATTTTTTTCAGACAGCACCACGGTTATTCCATACAGGATGATGTGTGAATGGAGGTACCACAGCTGTGCAAGTCCTTGCGTCAAAACATGCAGTGATCCTGATGCTATAAACTGTCAGTTTTTACCCCCGTAAGTACCTGCGTTCAATACAGTGTGTAAGACTTACCATTGGGTTTTATCAAGCAATTGCTTTAATTCTCATGTGTTTTTATTGTTGAATGTTTATCATTCTTTTTTGGTACTTCAAATAGGGTAGAAGGCTGCTTTCCTCGCTGCCCTAAGAGCATGATTCTAGATGAGGTGACACGAAGATGCGTACATCCAGAGGACTGTGAGTATAATGCTTTGTGTGTGTGTGTGTAGGACACTGCAAATAGAGTCCGTCCAAGCCTTCAAATAGCCATGTACTGGCTATTTGATGTACTTGACGTAATATAGGTGAATTGCTATATCTTTAATTAATAAAATAAGCGTGTAGCCATTGTAATAACAGAAAAGAAATTACGGTGACCTGCTCCATATATCATCTTTAAACCTACTCTCTCTGTCACTCCCATTTTATTTGGAGATAGTCTGAGTATATTCCCTTCATCAGATCTATAAAAAGACCTTTTACTTTCTGTATACAAAATGTATACAGTCTGTTATTAAAATGACCCATATGTTCTGCTTTCATTTGTACAGGCATTATTCTACCACCTACACCAACTCCGTATATGTTTGTGACAAAGTCAAACAGAACTACAGCAGCACCCACAACAACATCAGCCACTACTTCTACCTTTACGACCTCCACTGTAACCAAAACAGAGACCACCTCAACAGCAACATCTACCACTGAGCACAGCACTGCTGCAACTACAACAAGCTACACTACTGTGATGACAACCACAGCCTCCACCCTGGTTCCTTTGAGTCCACTCTCTCCATTGGCCACCCTTTCCACGTCACCATCAGTTTCCACTGTCCAAACGTCCACTGAAAGCCCCACAACTCCTCCCTTCCTAACCACCAGTCAGATCACTAGTGCTCTGCCAACCCTCAGTTCAGAAGACACTAGGCTGACATCAACAATGACCATCACAAGCCAACCTGAAGTGTTGACCACAGAAGTGGGGACAACTACCCAGGCTCCATTGTCTACCGTCACAAGTGAAGTGCCTCCCACCTCTTCAACTTTGTATACTAGAGCTACAACTACATCAGAAGAGACAGTATACACATCTGTGAGTACCTTCTCAACCAAAGGCCCGTCAACTTTACAGCCAACCACCGTTACAGAGCCTTTTACAACTACAGCTTTGGTGACGGCAGCCACAAGTGTTTCCTCTCCAACACCTTACAGCGTGTCCAGTGCCGTGACAGAAACCACACCTGTAACAACAGGAGCCACCACAGCTGCAAGAACCGAATTGCCATCATCATCCACAGAGCTGAAGACTTCTCTTTCCACTGTGGCAGAATCCCAGCAAACTACAACAGTGCAGACAGCAGACTCAGGGCGTACTTCACCGTCTCTGCCTGACACAACAGCGTTCACGACTACAACTGAAGTGTCAACTCCAGCCTCGACTTCCACTACGGTTGTGCCAGTTCCCCCATTCCCACTCACAAGTGAAGTGACACACACATCCTTGGCCACTTCAGTGCCCTCTACTGTTACAGAAACGACACCTCCAGGGCTATCCACAGGCCCCATCACAACAGCCCTTTCTACTTCCGAAACCATGACAACACCCATAGAGGTGGAGATCACAACTGCTACACCCCCATCCTCCAATACCACTTTAACTGACCATGCCACCTACAGCACAGTGATACCTTCAATACTACAGCCAACGTCAACATGCACAGTAAGAGTTATATTGAATAAGTAACATGTCAGTGGATGATTGTCCTTTAGTTCAAATCTGCCTATTATAACTTGGGTTTGAGGTTTTCATTAAGTTCTCATCCCCTCCAGGTACGCCAGGGCAGATATTTGGAATAACGCTTGTTCTTTATTTTATCTATTTTTTTCTTGTCTTCTTGCAGCCCCCATATTCCTACCGAGTGGATGAATGCAGTGAATATATCTGCTTTAACGGTCACTTGATGTTCCACAATGCCTCTTTGCAATGTCGGAATAACGTGTCTCAGCCTAACTGTGGGATCCTGGGAATGCCGGTTCAGATTAACAAAGACAACTGCTGCCCACAATGGGAATGCCCATGTAAGTGCCCATTTTCAACATTCATGTTCTGTATAAGTTAATACGTTGTGTGTAGGATGTCATCTCGAGCAGTTTTGGCAAGAGGACTGCAAAGCAAAGCTGAGCAGTCTTGGTGGCTTAAACTGTATTAAATTCTAAATCAATATGCACAGGATGTCATCTATACACATGATTAGACATATTGTAATGTTGACAAACCATTAACAGTGATTTCTCATATGTGATTGCCATACATTATATAAAAAAGACAAATAAAAAAATATACAGTACTGTGCAAAAGTTTTAGGCAGGTGTGAAAAAATGCTGTAATGTAAGAATGCTTTCAAAAATAGACATGTTAATAGATTATATTTATCAATTAACTAAATGCAAAGTGAGTGAACAGAAGAAAAATCTAAATCAAATCCATATTTGGTGTGACCACCCTTTGCCTTCAAAACAGCATCAAGCATCAATTCTTCTAGGTACACTTGCACACAGTTTTTGAAGGAACTCGGCAGGTAGGTTGGCCCAAACATCTTGGAGAACTAACCACAGTTCTTCTGTGGATTTAGGCAGCCTCAGTTGCTTCTCTCTCTTCATGTAATCCCAGACAGACTCGATGATGTTGAGATCAGGGCTCTGTGGGGCCATACCATCACTTCCAGGATTCCTTGTTCTTCTTTACGCTGAAGATAGTTCTTAATGACTTTCGCTGTATGTTTGGGGTCGTTGTCATGCTGCAGAATAAATTTGGGGCCAATCAGATGCCTCCCTGATGGTATTGCATGATGGATAAGTATCTGCCTGTACTTCTCAGCATTGAGGAGACCATTAATTCTGACCAAATCCCCAACTCCATTTGCAGAAATGCAGCCCCAAACTTGCAAGGAACCTCCACCATGCTTCACTGTTGCCTGCAGACACTCATTCGGTACGCTTTCCAGCCCTTCGGGCGAACAAGCTGCCTTCTGCTACAGCCAAATATTTAAAATTTTGACTCATCAGTCCAGAGCACCTGCTGCCATTTTTCTGCACCCCAGTTCCTGTGTTTTCGTGCATAGTTGAGTCGCTTGGCCTTGTTTCCATGTCGGAGGTATGGCTTTTGGCTGCAAGTCTTCCATGAAGGCCACTTCTGACCAGACTTCTCCAGACAGTAGATGGGTGTACCAGGGTCCCACTGTTTTCTGCCAGTTCTGAGCTGATGGCACTGCTGGACATCTTCCGATTGCAAAGGGAAGTAAGCATGATGTGTCTTTCATCTGCTGCAGTAAGTTTCCTTGGCCGACCACTGCGCTCACGGTCCTCAACATTGCCCGTTTCTTTGTGCTTCTTCAAAAGAGCTTGGACAGCACATCTGGAAACCCCTGTCTGCCTTGAAATTTCTGCCTGGGAGAGACCTTGCTGATGCAGTATAACTACCTTGTGTCTTGTTGCTGTGCTCAGTCTTGCCATGGTGTATGACTTTTAACAGTAAACTGTCTTCAGCAACCTCACCTTGTTAGCTGAGTTTGGCTGTTCCTCACCCAGTTTTATTCCTCCTACACAGCTGTTTCTGTTTCAGTTAATGATTGTGTTTCAACCTACATATTGAATTGATGATCATTAGCACCTGTTTGGTATAATTGTTTAATCATACACCTGACTATATGCCTACAAAATCCCTGACTTTGTGCAAGTGTACCTAGAAGAATTGATGCTGTTTTGAAGGCAAAGAGTTGTCACACCAAATATGGATTTGATTTAGATTTTTCTTCTGTTCACTCACTTTGCATTTAGTTAATTGATAAATATAATCTATTAACATGTCTATTTTTGAAAGCATTCTTACTTTACAGCATTTTTTCACACCTGCCTAAAACTTTTGCACAGTACTGTATATATATATATATATTAGAAATGCTGTTTTTTCATTTATATTAAGGAATTTAAGTAAGTATTGTATTGATAAGTGAATTGTGAAATCATGCTGCCTCTTATATGAAATCCATATATTGCAGGTCGCTGTTCCATCATTTCTGATCTGCGTGTCATCACGTTTGATGGCAATAACGTTGCGCTTTACGATAACGGCTCCTACATTCTGGTGCACCTGCCGAGAGAAAACATTGTGGCTCACATTGAGAAATGTCCAACAAGCGAGGTACAGTTACTGTCTGTAAAACTATCTAGAATGAAGTCTTTTCTGTAATGATACATATTTTGAAAAGCATTATTATTCATTTCGACTTTGTCAGCATGTAGCTGTACAGTACAAAGTTGCCAAAGGACATCCTGGACTCCCTTGTACAGTAGAGCTGCCATCAGTGTTGATTGCAAGAGCGCGTGGCTTGAGTATCATTATCCTGAGAGTGCTCACATTGCCACTCACTGTGCTACCCTTGCTCTGGCTTCAATTGCACCAAAATTCATCAAATATTTGTTCTCAAGCTGAGGTTGCACTCTCTTTCAGCTGAAATGTTTTATGTTCTGTCTGTACTGTATCTCCTTTAAGTAAATAATGTACTGTATTTATTTTGTTCGCAGAGTGTAAACTCTATAAGACGTCCCGTAAGTACTTTTCATTTCATTATCTATTAAAAAATAACAGAACTTCATATCTTATTTACCAAAAATAAATAAACTCTTTTTTTTATTTCAAGACTCCAACAGGTGGAACATCTGGGCTGTGTTTTAAAAAGCTGAATATAACAACACATTCATACAAGGTTCTCATCAATCGACTGGAAAGGAAGGTACGTTCAGAGCTGCTGTAGCTTGAATGGGGCGGTGCCAGTATGTGGTGTCCACAGAAATGATTTCACTGATTTGTTGCATCAGTGTTCATTCAACTGGTTCAGATGGAAATGTGTTGGTATTTGGATTATTGTGATCTCCAGTTTCCATCTACTGCTACGCTATGACTTTCTTTTTCTTCCAGGTGTCTGTGAACTTCATTAATGCTCGCCTGCCATTCACGAGGCAGAGTCTGCATATAGATGACACTGGCACCATGTATGTAATCAGCACCCCGGGGGGAGTGAGCATCCAGTGGTACCACAGTACTGGCATCATAGTGCTTCAGTACAGCCCTCCATACAACACAACCAGCGGGACTCGGGGCCTTTGTGGTTAGTTTGCTTATAGGAATTCGGCAGTGACCATTAATTAGATGCAGTGCTATATCTGCATATCAAAGTTGAACATTATTATTATTGCATTTTTAACTTCATAAAGTCCCTGAACCCAACAGAGTATATAAATGTGAAACACGGATGGATGGATAGATAGATAGATAAGTCGTTCCATATACCCCCACATATCGATACTAGCAATATCTGTAGCAAGTTTCATCAGGATTGGATAAGGTCTAAAGTTTGACATAGAATAGGAATGGATATGCAACCCAAGCTGGGTTTAATAAATGCCTTCTCCTATAAGCATATCCTACTGTATAAAATGGAGAATTTGCTATTGTCTTAAGGATGAGCGGTGCTCAACCACTCTCCAGTCTAAGCTACTCTAAAACAGAAGCTGCTGTCATTTTAAATGTGTCTGAGCACCACAGTTGTTTTTAAATAGCATGTTAGAAGCTTGGACTGGTAAACTTCAGATTGCCCCTCTGTTGTGTCAATAGTATAAAGAGCAGCTGCGACTCGTTCTCTCTCCTTTCCAGGCTGCTGTGATGGAAACCCTGAGGACGATCTGAAGCTTCCCAATGGGACTGTCATTAAGAACGTGGAGGACATCCCCGTCTTCCTGTACAGCTGGATGGTGCACACGTCAGAAGAGACCGACTACTTCAGGAGGGTGGGAGACAACTGCACCACGGGCAACTGCACAAAATGCTTCCAGATGCTGAACCAAAATCCTTTCACTGTGTGCCATGACAAAGTAAGTCAATTCGAAAGACTAATAGGAATGTAAATTATAATGTAGTCTAAATGACCCTGTTGAATTAAGTTATGCAATGCTGTGGGATTTGCCAATAGGACATTTATGCATTGCAAGTGATCATATCGATTAAATTGTATTTATTACTGCGACACATCCTTGAGAATCTCACAATGCACTTGGTTGTAGTTAGTGTTCCTTGTTGTGACTGATTGGTTTAGCTAAAATAACATTCATCTGCAATTAGCGGAAGCTAGAGGGGGCATGAAGTGTACAATGAGAAAGAGAAAGTGGTGTGTACAATCCCTGAGTCCTGTGGTGTGTAAAATCCCTGAAGCCTCTTTCTACTTCATTACTCCTAGAGGATGTCCTAACCCATGTATTATGCAATAAAAGTTTATAATCTTGTGACTGTCAAATGATTTTAGTTTGCTTACAAGTCACCATAGTGTTACTAAGGAGGGTTAAACAATAAACACATCAACTGATTATGTTATCACTAGTGGTGGTGGTGCTGTCCATTGTGATATCATAAGCATCTCCTGTTATAGATATGAGACATCATGGAACTGGTAATTTAATAAAGAACTTGTCCACTATAAAGTAGAAGCCTGGCTGCAGGTCCCAGCAGAACTCTGGCTGCACTCAAAGCATCAACAGCTCTGTAAATTGCACTGCATTATAATGAAAGGCAGACTCATCTGTTGTGGGGGCAAGGTACAGGATAGCAGGAGGGGAAAGGGAGAACAAGGGATGACAGAAGAAGTGCAGAGAGGGAGAGTGAGACAGAGGGGCGGGGAGTGTCGAAGGAGAGAGAGAGAGTAGGGAAAGTAGGAGAGATAGATCAGATGAAAGTAATTGAGCATGTGGGAGGAGTGTGTGAGAGAGAGGAACGGGGGCAAGAGATATGGGGATAGGGCTGTGAGAGGTTGTGTATAGTGAGGGGGTAATAGAGGAACGGAGTGAGGGAAAGGTATGGGTGGAAAGAGAGGGGAGGGAGTGACCAAGGCAGTAGTGTGAAGAGGGAGAGAGATGAGCGAAAAAGAAAGTCAGTGTAGGCAAGGAGATATAAGATGACAATGAGAACATGAAAAACAAAAGAACCAGAGCAATTAAGTAGGCAAGAACAAGAAGGGCAATGGAGGAGGAGAAAGAAAAGGAAGAATTCACAGACACCCGTATGGGCTGAGAGAAGAAAGATAAAGAGGTGATGAAGAATGAGGAGAAGGGTCCAGAGGAGCCAGAAGAGATGAAAAACCAAGTTGAAGGAAAGACACTGTGAAGATCTGGAAACGGTGCCAGGGTGACACATCCCCCAAACAGGAAGATGCAAAAGAGCCCATGTAAAGCTCTGTCCCTTCTGTGTCTCCCTCCTGCCCAGCTTCAGACTTGATATCTGGAAACTCAGCTCAAGGCCTGCTTCTGTGCTTCTAAGTAAAGCAATGTTGTAACACAGAGTACAGGTGCACTAGTCATACTGTGCTGGATTTGGTTCTGCAGTCCTCCATACTCCGCTTCACCAGCCTGAAGCTTCAATGCGGAATACATCTAAAAGTTCTAATAGATCTAAATTATTGAACCTTTAGAAAACAGTGTATGTGTGTGTGTGTGCTTCTTTATTCAGCTAAGTTCCAATGATTTCTATTGGTTTTGTTGTTGAATGTGTTTTACTGTTATAAGTATAAAGCGCTGGTAGCTAACACAATAATTTCATGTTTTGCACTTCTATTCACTTCATACTCTAGGTCATTTCACTTCAGCAGTGTCTTCTGGGTCAAAGCATGTTACTGGCTGCAAGTGTGTCATTTAATGGGGGTAGCAGTTGATTGGTTAGGGACAGGAAAGAAGGCAGTGAAGTGGTGCAGACTATTGAAATGACCAAGAAAGTACAAGACTACCTAAAGCACAGAGCAGGCTTTAACCTAGTGTAGTACCTGGATAGGGTTTCTTTTTAGTCCTAGATAGTGAATAGAAGTGTAGCAAATGAAATAATTATGGAATTAGTTTGTTAGCAGCAACCATTTAAAACTCCAGCTAGACTATAATCCAGTGTTGGGAAACTGCATTGTAAACCAGATCTTGTATTGAGTGTTGATGAATTCAGGGAATTGATCCCATGTCTGGTCAAAATGCACAAGGTTTAATTGTCTATCTTTGGCATTTTGCTCCATTTCCAGCATTCTCTTCTGACAGTTAGAATGAAAAAGTACAGTACCTAACAGACACCAATGTTATGTCCACAAAGGTTTCACCAGAGCAATTCTGTGATAAGATCTGGGCTGGAGATCTTCACTACAAGAACCATGAATGCGATTTTCTTGCTGCCTACGTGGCGATCTGCTACACTCACAACATCTGCATCAACTGGAGGACGCCAGAGTTTTGTCGTGAGTAGCTTCCGCACTCATTATCTCTCGCAAGAGATAAACTGATGTGCACCATTACTGTGAAAAGCCTAATTCCAGAACACATGCTCAACAGTGCTAAGAATGATTATATTGGGATTCCTTTTTAAAATATGGGTCCTATTTCACAAAACTTCAGCTTTTAATTTACAGATAAGACCATTTGTTCTGTTATTTTTACCTTTTTTTCCTGGACTCCACTGGTGGTAGTTGATGTTATTATTATTATTATTTATTTCTTAGCAGATGCCCTTATCCAGGGAGACTTACAATTGTTACAAGATATCACATTATTTTTACATACAATTACCCATTTATACAGTTGGGTTTTTACTGGAGCAATCTAGGTAAAGTACCTTGCTCAAGGGTACAGCAGCAGTGTCCTCCTCCTGAGATCGAACTCACAACCCTCCGGGCAAGAGTCCAGAGCCCTAACCACTACTCCATACTGCTGCCCCTGTTATCTGAGACATGATCCAATATGTCTGTGGGTAGCTTTGAACCTTGCTTTTGGTTTGTATGTTTTTGATGCCCTTGTAGTTCCACACTAACAAAAGATGAGGCTGGTTTTGTATCTGGAGCATAGTTCTAATAAAGACATGAAACCAACTACAGCTGTAGCGGTACCCAGGAGAAAAAAAGGGTTCTGAGACCAATACTGATGCAGAAATTGAGCACTTCAATTAGAATATTGAAAGCCGTTCTAATAAAGACTGGCACCTCTAATATATTTTTTCCTATTGATACCTTATAAAGCACTGAAGTGTCCCCCGGGAAAGGAATACCAGGCTTGTGTGAGCACCTGCAAAACAAAGACCTGTCAGAACAGAGAGTACTACGAGGAATCCACGTGTTCCTACATCAGGGAGGAGTGTGTGTGCAAAAGCGGGACCATCCTACACCGAGCTGACTCTGCGTTCTGTGTCACAGAGGAGCAGTGCGGTCAGTAATGCATATCCATTGAACATACAATAGGACGCTAATCCTAAATGTGTTGTTCTGCGTGTCCGCCTGCATCTATTCTTTTGGGTGTCTCATCTTGTCAGCTCTCAATAGTTGAGCAAGGTTGGACCTGGTCAGTGTGGGATAGGTAACCTTCAGGGTTGGGGACTTAGTAGAGGACACTCTTTACTGTAGGCCCAGGGCCCAACTCAACGTTTCAGTTCACAATCAGATTTCAAAATTTGGTAACAACTGGCAGTAATTTGTGGTGCTATTATGATGGTGGTGCTGTACATCCTCCGTGAGGAATGTCAATACATTGTGAATATTCCCCTTTGTTCCTCAGTTTGCACTGACAATGAAGGCGGGCCCCGGGCCCCCGGGGAGGTTTGGAAGGGCTCCAGTAAGGGCTGCTGCATGTACAAGTGCATGGAGAACGGCAGCATCATTGCAGTGGAGCCGGAGTGCAGCGAGTTGCCATCCCCTATCTGTGAACGGGAGGGGGAGTATGTCATTGATGTCATTGAAGAGGGGGCTTGCTGTCCAAAGAAGATCTGTGGTGAGCAGATGACCTCACTGTACAATCAGTTGCTTCTCAGAAATGCTGGAAATCTTTTCTGAACTTAAATAATAATTTTCCCTTTGCGTGTTGCCTTTACTGAAAAAGTCATATGAAGTAATAGACTGAAAGATTGGTCAAGTTCAATGTTCCAATAAAAGGCTACTCTTGAGATGAACCCAAGCCTATGAGGTACTTAGTATGGCCTCCATCTCTATAACATAAAGTTCTCTGAATCATACAGTAGATTATTTGAACAGCAACATAAATAAGTACTTTTACAATATTCAGTGAAAGTAATTTTTTTTCCTTTTTTTTCTGCAGAGTGTAATTTAACCATATGTGACAATGAGGTTCCTGCTTGCGAAAATGGGAATAAACTTATGATTGGCTACAGCACCATATCCTGCTGTCCCGATTATAGATGTGGTAAGCTTTAATCATTTGTAGTAATGTAGCTTTAATTACTAATCAGGTTGCTAAGTATAATGTATTCTTTCCTAATACTGATTCCAGTGCAGCAAATTTGGATTTGGAAACAATACATTTTCCTTTTTAGTGGTGCACCTCTAATTATGAATGAGTTTGTAGATGACATTTTTTCATTGCTGGATTGTATGAATCCCCTCCTTTCTATTCAACAGAGTGCGACTCTCTGGCCTGTCCCACTGCTACACCCCCTGAATGCAGAGAGGACCAGTTCCTGGTAGAAGTCAGAGAGGATAAGTCATGTTGCTATTCCTATCTGTGTGGTACGAATGCTTTCAGAATAATTCATTTGAATTTCAAAAGGATTTTTCAACCACAGTCTGAGGTCTATTCATTTGATCTGAAGTGTATGTTTCTTTCCAGTCTGTGAGTCCTGTATCGACCCCATCCCTTTGTGCAGTGAAGGAGAGATTCTTGCAGTTGATCTCAATACAACTCATCGCTGCTGCCCACAATACCAGTGTGGTAAGAAATGAAAAGGAACAAAGAGTGACGATACAAGAGGCATTTTTTTTACATTGTAAAAAAAATTTTTTACGGGTCAAACCGCAGAATCTCAATTTTCTTTTGAGAAAAGTCACAGGGACTGCATTGAAAGGAGCTCAATGTCACCCGTGTGGGTGTTTCAAAACCTCATGCCAGCTTCTGATGAGAAATTCATTACAAACACCAGTCCAGCCTGCAGATTTTCATTTGTTTTTCAATGGGCAGTTAGAATCAAAGCGTTGCAGGGTGTGA
Organism: Acipenser oxyrinchus oxyrinchus; assembly: GCA_030684275.1. Classification (NCBI taxonomy): domain Eukaryota; kingdom Metazoa; phylum Chordata; class Actinopteri; order Acipenseriformes; family Acipenseridae; genus Acipenser; species Acipenser oxyrinchus. The sequence continues at coordinate 51,559,158 of CM060254.1, read as the reverse complement.
GCTAGTACTGTACCTTCAACACCACCACTGAGGTTGTATTGATTTATCAAGCAGCTCCCTCAGTGGTGATGCATTCCTTCACTGATTGATTATTTTGCCGTTACTCATTTAGAACCATCTCCAATCCTAGCATTGCATATGTCTTGCATTGCTGGGATGACAGCACCTGTAGTGTAACGCAGCATGGCTGCACATGTCTGCAGGAAAGCAGCTAAATGCTTTGTGCACTTTAGACTCATGGTGTTTCTTAGCACTATTTTCTTTTCACTCCAGTCTGCGATGTGAACCTGTGCCCTATAGCTCATGCGGATTGCACGCCTGGCACAGTTCTGGTGAAGAAGAGCATTGCTGGACAGTGCTGTCCGGAATGGGAATGTGGTAACTATTTCCTGTTATGCATTATTACAGGTTCATAAGTAACCAGGCTGTAACCGTTTGTTTATCTGTGGGTATTGCATAAGATACAGAAATTAACAAAATGAACAGGGTAGTGTATTTACAAATTGTAATGGCTGTAAAATATTTTCAGAAAACAAATATATGAAACTTAAAATTAAAACATATATAATTATTTCAGTCATCTACAATTCAAGTTGTTTGCATAAAATGGTTTTCTTTTCAACAGAGTGCAGCTGCCAAAATAATTCTGTCCCATTTTGTCAGGTGGTAAGTTTAATATATATATATATATATATATATTTGTTATTTAAATAACAGTGCATGAAATATCATTAACTTCATACTGAACAATATAACAATAGCAATAAAACAATGTACTTGCTAATGTAAGAGGGTGGAGGCTGGGCATGAACCAGCAACACTGCCCTCCATGTTCCTCAGTATTTGTGGTTATAGAGCTTTTAACCTTATCTCATTTCACCGGAAGGGGACAGAATTCATATAGCACTGCCCGTTACACTAATGTACAGAAATGTCCCCTTTCTGATGAGGAAGGATGTTAAATATGTTGAACAATCTGGGGTTTGGTTCCCAGAGTTCTGTTTTCTTACACTTCATGTTCTTCAATAACCAGGGAGAGACCCACGTGGAGGACCCTGAATTCTCCAGTGCCTGCGGCTGCACTCGCTACTTTTGCAGTAAGTTTGCAGGGGGAGGAGGACAATCCCTACGTTCAAACATTGTACATTCAAATATAATCAGTACTCTAAATCTACATAGTTCTCTTTCTGTGCACCTTTGCTAGGCCTTGGCAGTATGGTTTGGCTAGTTTTAGCATAAGGACATAAGCATCCTCCATCTTGAGACCTCACTGCCACTGGAGGACGTTACGGATAACACCTTTTATATAAATGGAAATCTTCATAGGGCAGGAAAAAAAAGCTTTTAAAACCTCTCTCCTCTGTGGAATGAGTCTTGTTCTCTGTGTGTTTGTCATTCTAGAGAAAACCGACGTGTGCCTGTTTCAAGGAGTGACTGTGCTGAGCCCTGGCCAGTCCATGATCCAGTACTTTGAGAGGGATCTCTGTTACATGGTGCACTGCTTGCAGGAGATGGACCCTGGCTCAGGCTTCCATGCTATGGACGTGGCCACTGTCAACTGCTCAGAAAAATGTGGCGATGTAGGTGCAATTCATCTGGCCCTGCATTCATTGAAGCTCGACATAATTTTCTTTGCTATTAACTCCGATATAAGCCCCCACCCCTCACCACACTTCTCCCTTCTCCCTTCTCAATAGCATCAAGTCTACGTTCCATCTTCGGACCCCCATATTTGCTGTGGCTCCTGCAAGAATGTGTCATGCACTTTCACAAATGAAAATGGGACCATTGACTTATACAGGGTAAGTACTAAAACCTTTGCAAACATCTTAAAGACAAACTACTGTGGAGAAGCTCAGGCTCTCCTGCTTTAGTAATCCCTGCTCTGTGGATAACTGAGAGGATTTCTATACCCCGTACTGCACCCTTCACAAACCAAATTAATCACAAAATGAGGTAAAATACTTCCCCGTGGTCCCCCAATAAAGCAGCATCTTGTGGTTTTAAACCAGGGTCTTCTGGCTTCCAGTTCTCCTCTTTGCAAGTAAATGCATACTGCCTTACATATTTAGCTACTGTTTGAATTGTGAAAAAAAAAAAAAAAATCTTTGTATTGCCTTGATAAAATTGTATGCATCTCTTTGGTAATAATACCTTGTGTCTGTTTTCTCTTTGAATTGTAGGTGGGGAGTACATGGATTTCTAACTGCACTAGATTTGATTGTGTGGAGTCAGCTGTCGGGGCTGTGGTACTTGGCTCTGGAGTTGTCTGCCCCCCTTTTAACGACACTGAATGTGTGCAGGTTTGTACCAGAGCTGTTGTGCACAATGTGGTTTGATTATTCGGTTGTTTATAACGACTTGAACTTAGTTAAGCATTATTTGTACTTAAATTCGGCAGCTATGACAGTCCTACAAGTTTAGCCTGGAAGCTTTAAACCTGCGCAATGTTTAAGACCAAACTATTAAAAGTATCCAGTTTAGGTAATCACAGTTGGGTAAAATACTGTCTAGAATGATTGATAGGCATCAAAAATTAGGCCCAGAATAAGCAACTGCAGTAGCCTACAGCTGTTCTTAGAACTTTCAAAGGCAGAATATGCTAGAACAGTGCCATCTGGTGTTCCAGAGTTAATGTCAACATCAAATAGTGTGTACTACTGTATACACCTAAACTCTAAAAATCTTTCCAAACATGTAAAGCTGGCATTAACATACTCTGTGCTCTTGCCATTGCATCTCCAAACTGCAAAGAAGAAAATGGGACGGCGTCATTCCTACTGAACTCTATTTTCAAGGCTGGCCGACAGCCACAAAACTTACAGAGCAGTTTGTTATGTGTTAGGATGCTGTTGAAGTAGTAAAGACAACAGGGTGAAGTGCCGGGCTCTGACAACTACAACATGAAGGTCTAATTATTAACACTCCATTGTTTATAAATAGATTAGAATCAATTGAAGATGTCTTTCTTTAAGACTGTAATGTTTGATGAAGGAATGAATCGCAGCCTTTATTTACAAAGAGACTAACACAGACAGTTTTCATCTGGTGAAATGTTCCTGCTAGTGCTTGGTCTTCTTTGGTTACTTTGGGAACGTGCCAATCTCTTTGTCAAGAGCGCACAATTAGCTCTCCACTCACCCCAGCTCCTGCAAAAGCTGGGCGTGCATCTTGAGCTTGGTGCAGTCTCCCTTGATGTGTGCCTCTTTCTCTTGTTTTAGAATGGAGGGACTGTGCAGAGCTACATCGACGGGTGCTGCAAGACGTGTAAGTGATCAAGACCGCACTGTATGCTTGTTTGGCTTCTGGTACTGGAGTGCTGCGGTATAATTAAACTCAATGGCTGGGGGTGAAATGAGGACAAAGCATCAAAGCATGTAGAGCCCCAATCAAGCAAAAGTACAGTAAGATAAACACAGAAATAATGATGGCAACCTGGCTTATTTGTGGCTGCTGGTGTGAATACCTGTTGCAGGCTGCTGACTGATTTCATTGATCTGACCCTCTATTTATTATTCTGGAGTATAACCGTGAACATCCCAAACTAAACACGAGACAAAGGAGTGTTTTTTTAAGATGCTCTTTTGAGCTTGCTTTTGGTTTCCTAATCAGATGTACTGTACCAATTTAACAATTCAGAGGAGATTTGTTTTTCTTTCTGAGAAAGCTGCATGACACAATCCCCTGAAAAGTCAAAATCCTGTCCCAATTTATTTAAAACAAACATGAAAGCTTTCATTGTCTTTAGCGGCACGTGCAGAGCGAGAGACTGTTATACTTCAGAAAAGGTGCTAGCTGCGGCTGCTAGGAATGTGATGGACCATGTTTCAATCTCTTTGCTAACCTGATGTGTTCGAATGCGCAATGTTTTAGAGCGGAGCCCTGGCAAACTAAAAGCATGTGCTCTATAAATTAAAAAAAAGAAAAAGCAGAGCCTTAAAAGTGCTTCTGCCTTATGGCATTGTTTTAATGTAAGCCAGTAATACTGATGTAATGCATGCTGGAATGAGCTGATTCATATGAATGTGTATTCATATATATATGAAACTGTTTTTCTAAAACATTGATATTCCTGATAATTCTACTAGGTTCTGGATTGGGTATATTACCATTTACCATTAGCCCAGTAGCCCCTACTGGTAGTACTAATTGTGACACAGGTACTATTGCCATTACTGTACTTTATCTGTTCTGTCATGTTGATGTATGTGTCAAAGCAATGTCATTAATATAGCTGTTCTTAACAGTTTTGGTACAGCTACAACATGCAGGTCAATGCAGTGTGTGCCACTAATGTTAATAAATTGAGGAGTAATACATTGTAAGCATACTGACATTACATAATAACATACTGTATTGCAGCATTATACAGCATAAGAAATATGCCATGAAAAATAAATGTAAATGATCCTATTCATTTTTTCAAGAAATTGAGTTTGTATAGTGCAGTTATAAAGATTTATACTGCCCTTTTTATTACTTTAAGACTTGAAAAAACAAATTAGTGTACTTGATTGTTAATCTGACATTTGAAATCCAGATACATGATTTAAATACGTTTTCTTTTAGGGAGTAATAATATGATGTGTTATCACATCATTTGCAACATGCTCCAGTATTTGTATGTCCAATTATAGCCTGTAGCACTACACAATATCCATTTGGCCAATAGAGGTTGATCTAAATGCTCTGCTAATACTATCGTTACAGACCTACATTTTGATGGTGATGGGTTACTGTAGAATGCACATCCCTCGCTTATAATAGTTAGTTAATGATCTCTATTGGAATAGAAGTAGGCTTTTCTTAAACTTCAGGTACCCATGCCCAGATGGGTATTGGTGTTGGGAATTAACATTTTAACACAACACATTGAGTCCTATTTTTTTGTTTGTTTCTTTTACAATATTGATGCATGTAATTGTTATTTATTGTATTCATGTCATGTGCTTTACACACATGTACTGGTACATGCTCCTTATGATTCAAATGCTGCTTGTCAGAATCATGTACTGTACAGAGTCACAGTGCTGCAGTTCCTTCTAGAATAACATTACATGTTGCCTACATATTAGGGGTGTGGAGATCATCTTTACTCCCTCATCCTTGAAAACACAATTACAGCGTTTGGGTGACATGGGTTACATGGAAGAACTCCATTAAAAGAAATCACAATTACTGTATGACTGGACAAGGTAAAATCCCATTCATAAATTGAAGTGGCAAACTAAAACAAGGGAAGATATTTAACCCACAGTATTCAGGTTTCTAGGTTTTTGTTTGCACATCCTAAACATGTATATCTATAGTATTGGTGATATGCATGACAACTTAAGTTACAACGAGAGTAATATGATTTCATAAGAAACAGTAAAGACCCCCACACATGAACCTGATATCTTACAAAAGACAAAACAGAGAAGACTTCATGGAACTGACCTGACCATATGGATCCGGGGTTAACAGCACAGTTCAGGATTTTAACTCCTATAGTGTTGCATTATGGAATTGGACAGCAGTCCTGTACTTCATAAAGAAAAGAGACCTGTAAAACAATGTCCCTAACAGAGCCTGTGGTCACACTGGATATATCAGGTTCACACATGAGGCACCGGAACTGATGATTACTGTACTTTATTGTAATACAACTACTAATGTATTGTAATAAACAGCAAATGTATGGTTTTGGCTCTTCTGTATACTGTATGTACTGTAATATATTTATATGGTTACTGCAGGGAGCAGACCCAGAGTCGGAAAAGCTACAGTTTAAGTGTGGATGCGCACTTTGATTAACAAAAGATAAAACAAAAGATAAAACAAAAGGTTTAAACAAAGACACAAATCAAAAATACAAACCAAAATCACACCCAAGCTGGGCTATCATGGCGCTTAGACTGAGAGCACACCCTGCTGCTCTCAGCCTTTCCTTAAACTAAATCTCCCAAACAAAGGATCTGGACCCCATTACAAACCAGCAATTATTCAATCAAGACCCAGCCACATTCCACACATGAATCTGGCATCCCTGCTAAACTGAAATTAAAAATAAATCTTTCACAATAACACAACACACTATTTACATGCAAGGTGAAAGAGAGATTCTCGGTAAGAGATCCCCAGCACAGGTGTCTAGCATGTCAGACCGATTCAGACACTGCCCTTGTTTCTATCCTTGACGAGACCACTGTGCTTTCTGTTGTTGTCTTGTTTTGTGACTCATGCTGTATCTCTATGTATTGTCAGGCAAGGACGATGGAAGAACATGCAAGAAAGTGACAATCCGGACGACAATCAGAAAGGACGACTGCAGGAGTAGCACGCCGGTAAGCGTTCTGGTATTAATATCAGATTCTATTACTCTTTTGTATCATTTAATGTCCTGCATTTTACAGTTTCTCCAGGGTTTTCGTTATTAACTCTGACCAGTTAAACAAATCACACCCCAGAAATGACTGTATTCTAAATATATACATCAATAGCACCTGTTGAATGGATATTTATTACTTAACATCGCACTGATGTGAATGAACAACACCCACATATATGTGGGGTCTGATTTGAATCAAAGATAGTTTGCTGATCTAGTTTGGACAAGAGGGAATTCCAGTACCTGCGTATCTCTATTTAACGTGTTATCATGAAAAGATCAAATTGCCCTTGTAAAGCTTTTTACTATAATAATAGTAAAGCATCTGTAAATGTAACCACGGTGTGCTTGCTAATGTTGAACGTTCTTCTTCTTTTAGGTGACGGTGACCTCCTGTGATGGGAAATGCCCATCGGCCACCATTTTTAACTTCAACATTAATAGCCATGCCAGATTCTGCAAGTGCTGTAGAGAAAGCGCTCTGGAGAATCGCACAGTGCAGCTGCACTGCAGTAGAAATAGCACTTCAGTTGAGTATGTTTTCCAGGAGCCAACAGACTGTACTTGTCAATGGAATTAGATGCCAATGATGTTGATTGCAATTGTTTTCTCAAAGGCAGGGAGCCTTTGTGTTGCTCCAGCACTTACTTCTGATCAGATGTGATTTTAACAGGCTTAGAACCTATGTTACTAATGACCAAGTTAGGATTGTGAATAAGCTTCAATATCCACACTGCCTGTCACTAAGTCATGAGGATTTAATATTTTCAATTATTATTATTATTATTATTATTATTATTATTATTATTATTATTATTATTATTATTATTATTATTATTATATTGCAGATGCCAAAGTGACATTTTACAATGTTTAGTTCAATATTTTAGAGAATCATTGAAGGTATTTGAAATGACTTGTACAACATCTGATCCTCTGTTCTCCCTGTAATCCTGAATATAATATTATGTACTACTTACTTATCAGCAACAATGCGGCAAGGACCATTTTATTGGTACCTCATTGTTTTTCTCAATAAAACAGTCTCAATAATATTAAAGTGTTTTATTGGGCTTTGAATCATAAGTTATTTTATTATTTAGAAGTCAGTGCAATGTGGGTTATACTTTATAAACATTAACACTTAGCAAGGCATTTACATTTGACTAAGGAATACTGGGGTTATAAAAAGTACTGTGACAGTTCGACAAAAAGATGATTTTATTGGTCTTCAAGGATGTGGAGCATATATAACAGTTTGAATCAGCTACAGCGCAATCCCCCCTTGCGAATGTCTTAACTGCTGAACAAACAGTTCAGATTGCTTTGCACAGGTAGTTAATATCGCTTATATGCTATTACCATCTGTTACACTTGAAAGCTCTGGTGTTTTCGTTCTTATAATGTAGATTGTAAAACTATGGCAGGGAATAGTTTCTCATAAGAAAACCAATTTGACTTTTCAATAGTGTCGCAGTCTGTGTATTTCTTTTGAACCTGAATATTTGGTTTCAGTTGAATGTCCGTAACATTTCTACTAGATAACAGCTGTTTCACTGAAGTCAGCATCCCACTCAAGTACACAATTAGAAAACTGACTTTCTAGCTGACTCTTGTTTTGTCAATAAACAATGCAAAGTGTGCCCTTTTTCCTGGTTCCCCAACTACAACAACATGCTGATTCAAAGAAGAAAAAAAGCTGTCAAAGACACATTTCAGGTGAGTCATGAAGTTCTGGGTTACACGAACCAACAGGTTAACAACGCAAGACGTTCAACAGGATAGAAAAGGGGAAATTGTACTTGACAAGGGCAGGTGTAATACTACTGGTGCCATTAATTTGTATGTGATTTTAGTTCAGCTAACTAGCAAAAAATTGAATTCGGTAGTACATACTTTTGTTTAAATGGGCTATTCCTGACATCATGATAAGTTAATTTGTCATGCAAATGGAATCACTAAAGTGCATTATAGAAAACATAAACAGATGTGTCTCTGTTGCAAATCAGAATTCAACGGCTTATAGTAGATGCTCAGTTGGCAGGTGCTTCATTATCCAGGACTGTCCAAATCCACCCTGGACATGCAGGGGCTAAATAAGGTGACAGTTTGATGCCATCAAAGTATGAACCTTCTGCTGATAATAGTGTGTGAACTCATTACAAAAACCTGTTTTGGGGGTAGAATTGTAAACATGGTTGTATTTCCGGAAGGAATTAAAACTCTGTGGCTTGCATTCATGTCACTTTTTTTGTTTTGGCCTCCTCCTCCTCTGCCTCCACCTCACAGCTGTCTTCCCGTCTCTTTCTATCCATGGCACCGGGATTGCATGATAACGTTCGTGTATTTGCCTGGCCAGCCAGCAATGCGGGTAGCAGTCGTGCACCCTGGACATTATCGTCATTAAATCATATGTAATATTGCATCAATCACTATTCAGTTGCATTCAATCATATCGCAGATTCTCCATCCTGAAATAAGTATTCTCACAAGGTTGTAGGTAATAAAATAATAAAATACATTTTGAACTGCCTAATGAGTGGACCAAATGCATCCAATTAAGTGATTATTAGCATAACCTTTCTCAGAAAAAAAAAAACACTTGCAACCCGTCAAACCATTGGGGGTTATAGACCATTAATACTCAGCTATTGGGGCTGATCTGCATGAAGAAGGGATAAATATATTTTGTTTATATATATATATATATATATATATATATATATATATATATATATATATATATATATATATGTATATATATATACATTTATATATGTATTTTGTTTTAAAAAATGTATACTCACTTTGTGGATAATGGCTAACATGCAGATAATTAAAATATTTTTCCTGTATTTGAAGATTTTCTATTTTCTATTCAGGGATACAAAGATAAATAAACAAAACAACATACCCCACTTGAGTCATGTATGTACTGTATCTGTGAAGTTTACTGAAAAACTGATCCTGAATGCAATGGAGTTATCTAAACAGGTTTTAATTTGAACATTATTAAAGCATTGTGGTCTTTACTCCCTTTTTTTAGATAATTAAATGCCTGTGGCAACTGTTGCTATTAATTATTTTGATGCTGGATAACCTCCCTAGAATGACACTTTAAGTCAACAACATAAATGCAAAGCAGCAAGTTCTACCCCAGTGGTTTGATTAATGATTCTGTATACAGAGCAGCACCCACTGAGTCCGTGGCTCTGGCACTGTACTGCAGTGGAGAAGACAATAGAATCCTCTGGAATGGAAGCAGTGGTGATTATAACCTGCTCTTCAACTGCTGCAAAATATCTTAAAAGCACAACATCCCACTTAGTCTGGTTAGAATAAGTCAGGGCAATTTGCTATGGGCCTCTATTCCAATAGCATTTGACTCAAACTAATAATGTTTTTTTGTAGTATTTTGTAAACCCTAGGTTAAAGAGTATTTTGGTACGCACAATTAAGTCATTATAAATTTAAAGAAAGACACATTTGACGCATTGGATCCTTTGTCATATTTCTAAATATAAATATTATTTTTTAGTATTTGTTGAAAAAAAAACACTAGCTGTTGCAAGGCATGGATTCAAAACTTCAGAATTGAATTAATTCTGATAACCCCTTGTTGCCATTGAAACCCAACATTAAAATGTACAGCATCATATATATATATATATATATATATATATATATATATATATATATATATATATATATATATATATATATGGGGGGAATTGGGGTGCAGGTTTGGGTGAAGGAGGTAGGGGGAGGAGCGAGGGGATATAAGGGGGTGCGTGGAAAAGACCAGGAGAGTGAAGAAGACAAGAGTGAGAGAGAAAGGTGTACGTGGATAGTGAGAGAAAGAGGGGAAGGATAAAGGCAAACAAAAACTACTTGTAATCATTTTATTTCATTTTCAATTATCAGTTGCCACCCCTCACCTTATGATTTTATTTAATTAATTATTGTACAAAAATAAATGGTTTGAGCCTTCATTATTCACAGCTTCAGCCTCATGTCTGTCCCAGAAGAACCTGAAAAAGCTACACTATATATATATATATATATATATATATATATATATATATATATATATATATATATATATGCAAACATTTAATCATTTAGAAAACTATGTTGTCCAGCAGGTGTCTAGGACAAATAGGGTTGAACTAGGTTTAAACAACAATATCTCAATTTCCTTGTGTAACTGGCAAAATAACTGGCTATTTCATGACCCTTAAGCGATTATCAAGCCCTGCACCAAGGATGACTGTTCCAATGGCCAACAAAAACAACGCTTTGATCTAGAAGTCTTATTTACCATGAAGCCCAAGTTTATCAAAGTGAAAACCAATACCATGCCTGTTTATGAATTAATTTGCATATTAATATGACTGGTATAAATTTAGTTTGCTTTATCAATAAAGAACACACAGGTAATTCCAGTAGCCATTCAATTAGAGCATATGCACTTGTGTTTATTATTAGTATTTATGTATTTGTTTCATTTAACTGATTTGCATTAACTCACCTCACAGCGGCACAAAAAGGTATTTTTTACAAAACTTATAAAATCTACAAACTATCCTGTTCCCTTTGTTGTTCAGTGTAATACTGTAGTTTCATACAGTTGATTCATTCAGCGCAGATGTTACAAACAGAATACCCTCGAAATGTATGTGACTCCATTTTTATGTGACTCAATTTTACGGAAAATACAATAACAAGATACAGAGGAAATGTAAGAAAAACTAAAAAGTTCAGTTCAGTACTTTGCTAGTGATTGCCTATTTTCTCACCAAGCAGTCTGACCTCACTGCGTTGTGAAGCAAACCTTCCTCCAAAAAAATATAAGAGAATCTTACTAAACAATTTGCAAGTTACATTTTCAGTAATAAGAAAAATATTAATGTACACTCAAACTCACACAAAAACATAACACTGAACTAAGACATACGGGAGAAAGCGTGCCATTTTATTCACATGTCACAGCGATGCCACTCCCCCACCTCCCTTCTCTATGGTGTCCAGTTGTGGAGAGGTTGCCTCCTTCCGTCGTCATGGCAACTTCCTCAGTCCAACAAAGAGAAAAGGGCAGCAATGGCCAGAACAAATTGTGGAGAGCGGAGAGGGGAGAGAGAGCACTTCTCAAAACTGAATGGAGGAAAGAAGTGTGAAATAGAAAATCACATGCGTCCATTGCAACGGTCTGTCTTCTCAGGAAACAGTGCAGAGTGGAAGAAGAAGAAGAAGAAGCGCGCTAAATTTGAAAAATAAAACAAGTCACCAAGTAACGGAATAAATCATAGCAGGTAACTGACTTTTTAATGTCAATTAGAATGTCAAAACAGCCGCGCAAACTCATTGAACTGAGACAAAGGATAGAATGTTGCACCAATGTTTGTTCTTTCGTGAGTAAGAACTTTCCCAAGTTTTTGAAACATCATTCAGGTAGAACAGTGTGGTATACTGCAATAGAAACATCTGTCTTTATTTATTTATTGCTGGGCAGCAATTTGTAATAAACATTAACAAAGCCAAAACCTTAATGCATAAGTCCATGCGGTTTTTTTTTCCATATGGAAATATGCAACAACAACAACAACAAAAAATGTAATTTAACTGTCACGCTGTAATGATTTGTGTTTGTATTTTAGTGTGTCGTGTTACAGTTCATATTTAGTTTTAAAAGGCTAAATGTGCTGTCTGTTATTTATTACATTTCATACCAGTAGTTTGTACTGTGCAATGGACACCGACACTGTCAGTCTGACACAAACTTTGTTTGAATGTCTTAAGAGGTGCAAGTTTAACAAACTGACTCAAAATCAGAATAATTGCTTTGACGTTTTAACTGACTTCTGCCTGCGTATATATAATTGTGGATTATTATTAAGAATATTAAAAATAATGTTACTGAGTCTACATTGTCTGCTGAGCGACGCTTTTTAGTTTAAGGTTTTCAAAGTCATAATCCAAATCCATCAATGCTGTATTTTAGGTTTCGTGTCCACCTCTATAAAATATTTACGACACTGGCCTTGGTGCTTATCATATTAAAAATCACTAAAAACGTGCTTTTTAAAGATGAACACGTTTTACAATGCATGGAAAGGGTGGGTTTGCCATCTGTTTTTCTGTTGTTTTACATTATATATTCCCCTATGCAGATTAACCCTTCGTTTACCTCGATGACAGGTTGCTCCTGGGTCACATGCATTACTGGAGGAATGAAACACCGCTGCCAAATGGACAAAGCAGCTCTTCTGCTACTTCTGTTAGATTACTGTCTGCAGGTTAGTAATTACTCCTTGTACTTGCACCTATTTATCTTTATCATAAATCATATTGTGTACATTGATCATATAATCATATTGTGGAATTGGAAACATTTGCTCTAGAATGTCCAGAGATATAATTTTTGACACTAACATCAGTACTGTAATGGGTGTGATCTTGGCCCGCTATCAAAGTCTGTCAGGTCTACTGTCTTGCCTATTGTAATCAAAGTGACTTGCAACAAGGAAATGCAGACTTTTTATATAGTACAGAATACATGTGCATAATAAATCAGTCATGTGAGAGACCGTCCAGGTGCACAAAAGTGTGTGCTACATAATGTATGTGGTTGCCACTGTTTGTAGCCACTAGCCATAATTTACAGTGCATTTGATTGCATGGACCTGATACATAAATATTGTGACATTGTGCATACATCCTGACAGTCTCAAATGAAAACTGCTAACTTCAAGATTGTTGCAGGTTGTAGATTGTCTAACGTGCCAGAAAACATCAAGCCATGCAACACTTTTTGTTGAATGGAATGATTTCCCTGAAGGAGAAAAAACAGAATGTTATTTAATAACATATCAACTTAGCAACCAAACGGTAGGAAATACTTCTTTTTTTCAGTAGCTGAATTTAATGAATGTATGCTTATTACGGTAGGTAGTAAATTGATATTAAAAACCAAAATCATTTAGTAATATTATATTAAGAAGGTAGTATTTCTAGTTGATAGTTGATGTGGAAATAGCTGTATATAAATAGCAAAGGTATCTGCTGAATATGGGTGTGTCTCAAACAGCTTCACTGACACAGTAAATATAGGAAAGAGCAGTAATATTTCTTTATCGGAAAATAGTAGCAAAAATATCTATTTTTTAAAATAAATGCAACAGTAGTTTTTTATTCATTGGAATGGTTTACAGAATGGTAGCAATCGTGGAGGAATTCTTATTATTTTTCTTTTTTATTGTGCTGCCTGTTTACCCTCTAGTAAGTTACACTGTGCTTTTCCAGTTTGCCCTGCTCATACTGAGTGCACTTACTGTGCTTCACCACTATTGCTTTTTACAGTGCCTTACTATACTGTGCAGTAACTGCTCATACTTTTCTGGACTTAACCACACTGTACTATTATTTAATATGATATAGCATGGTACTCTTTCATATGATGTAACATGGTACTCTTTAATATGATGTAGCATGGTATTTTTTAATATGATGTAGCATGGTACTCTTTAATATGATATAGCATGGTATTATTTAATATGATATAGCATGGTACTCTTTAATATGATGTAGCATGGTACTCTTTCATATGATGTAGCATGGTACTCTTTCATATGATGTAGCATGGTACTCTTTCATATGATGTAGCATGGTACTCTTTCATATGATGTAGCATGGTACTCTTTCATATGATGTAGCATGGTACTCTTTCATATGATGTAGCATGGTACTCTTTCATATGATGTAGCATGGTACTCTTTAATATGATGTAGCATGGTACTCTTTCATATGATGTAGCATGGTACTCTTTCATATGATGTAGCATGGTACTCTTTCATATGATGTAGCATGGTACGCTTTCATATGATGTAGCATGGTACTCTTTCATATGATGTAGCATGGTACTCTTTAATATGATGTAGCATGGTATTATTTAATATGATGTAGCATGGTACTCTGTGTGGTAAACTCTCTGTATAGAACAGCATTGACACCGAGTGGCCAGAACAGGATTGTAGATGTTCAGCCCTACAGGTTTCTGGTTTAACTCTTGTCTTTGATGTTTACTGCAGCATTTGCTGAATGCTTCCACTGTATCTGGATGTATTCCGGATTCCAGAGTCCTTATCAGCGAATTAGAGGAAAATGAAGGGTACCTCATTATCTTAAAGGCAACAAGAAACAAAAACATACTGGGCACAAAATCCTTCAATATACGTAAGTTAATGTATGTGGCATCTATACACTGTTTATTTTGGTTTCTTAGATCTTAGGAAAAAGGATTTCTTTAACTGCAAGGTATGGAAAGTTTATGTTTTACTTGCTTTGCTGTTTACACTGTGTTCCTTAACAATTGTACAGCTTGTGTTTATTGTGCTGACTACTGATTTATTGGTTTTACTGTTTTCTTCTATAAAAAATGTTTGTATGCTATGCTAAACTACTACTGTATTCTATTTTTTAGGCACACTGTCAAGAAACAGTGTAAGAACAGTAACGACAAGCACCACTGGCTTTCTAAACTGGAGCGTGCCAGACTTTGAACCAACAGTTTCAGTTAAGCTTAATAACTTTACATGGCTTGTACCCCAACATGAAAATGCATATACATTGACTGATTTAAAACCCGGTACCCTTTACAATGTTTATTTGGATTTTCAAAAACAAATCCATGAAAACGTAATCAATGCCACTCAAAAACTACACTTCCTTCTTGAAACAGGTATGTTTTCTACTCCTTTGCCCCATTGCATTGCTATGTATTTACTGTTAATCCAGTCAGCTCCTACACACAAAACAAACAAAAACACAGAAATGAATAGCAATATGTGAAAAACATGTTGTACACATCGACAATATGTTAACTTCAAGAAAACACACGTTGACCACATATAAATGTGCTTTTTTTTTTAACAAAATTTGACATGCGGATTAAATGCCTATTTTTGGAGTTGGGAAATATGTACACTGATGGCCATTGATTATGAAGTTATACAATGCACATATCTGTATTAAACTGGGGTAATTCAATGTTACACAAATGGCTACGTGTCACAAGTCATTCATCTGTTACATTAAAAGAAAATACTGCAGGTGCAGGTAGTAGTGTTGCACCAATGATCAGAATTATCAGTTAACAAGTTATAATCTGTGATGATAAAATAGACATTGTTGACAGCCAACTGTAATAATTTGCATACGAGAAGTGAGATCAATCACCAAAATCTTTTTACAATAATTGATAGAAAATCTTTATTACTTGTGTCAGCTGGGACATGACTGATACAAACATAACAAAACGGCAGAGCAATGCAAAACTGAATTAAACTGTAACATTCACACTGCCAAACTCTGCAAAAAATATATGAATAACCAATCATCAGTTATCAACGTTGCTTTCACCCACAAATTCTCATGACTAGCTTGTAGGCCAGCCAGTGTGCTTATACCTTACCATAAGGCTGTGGGAGAGGAGCCCTTACAAAAATGGAGAAGGTGCCTCTGTTGGAGGTCCAATTAATCTTTCTCAATGTGTCTTCACAGCTTCATGTCCACAGGGATGGGTCCCTTTTAAGAGTAGCTGCTATAAGACTGGGAAAGGTATTGAGCAATGGAGTGCCGCACAGAAATCCTGTGAGTTATCATTGCAGAGAGCCCATCTCGCTGATATAGAAACTGAAGAGGAGTACCTGTTTATATCTTCCTACCTTAAGACCTTCAATCACGTGATCATGCTTTGGATTGGTCTCAATGACAAACAGGTAAGCCTTTTTTTCTTAGTTATCAATGGTCCATGGCGTTAGATGCTTGTTAATTGTTGTCAAAATGCAGAATGAAGTATAGCTTAAACCACCCCCACCCCTTTTTTATCTTTTGTAATCAGGTCAATTATGTTTACTGTCTCTAAAACTACCAGCATTATTTCTCATTAAAAAAAAAAAAACTCTGCTGTTTGGTAAACTTCTTGAAGTTTAACTGACTGCCAGCAGTACATATAAAATAAGAAAATAACGAACACAACTTAGTTGCTCCCTTGTGTAAATAGATTTGTAAGGCCTCTTCACAGATTCAAAAGGCATCATTCAGATTGTTTAAAGCCTCTGTGAAATGCTGGTAGTAAACCCTCCCTGCAATGATTTATAAACCAAGGCTTGTAGCCCTGAAGGTCTTGCTGTTAACTGCAGGTGGTGCTTTTGAATAAATACGGCCTGCCAGTCTGGTAGACGCGATACTAAATAGGTGCTTGTGTGTAAGCACCCAGTAATAGGCAGGTAAGACCAGACTTTAAAACTTTGAATTGTCAGGTAGACAAACACACTTAGCATATCAATACACACCTTTGTAAATTGTTACAATGTGAATCAAACAATGAACCTTAAGAGCTTTCTTCATCAGGTAACGCTAAATTATTTAGATTTGTAGCAGCTTCCTTATTTTGGCTTTGAAGGCGGTTGTGGGGAGAAGGAGTCACTATATATACACAATGTATATTACTTGCTGATCCTAATGCTCTGCTGCTAAAATAATGTGATATCTTGTAACGATTGTAAGTTGCCCTGGATAAGGGTGTCTGCTAAGAAATAAATAATAATAACACACAACCCTTAAAGTTAGAGAGACGAAGTCAAAATTAAAAAATACAAAAAAGAACGCAAACATTTGTGTTGAATCAGTAGAGTTCCATGTTTTATATTTTTGGTTCTTTTAACTTAAAAAAAAACAAACATAAGCAGCAGCTGTTTCATTTTAACTCGTTATCTTCACTGCTATGTTGTGGGAGTATAGTCAGTTTCATTACCCTCCAGGAGTTATTCCTTCCCATAGAAACAGTTCCTTATTGAAATACTGACTTGCTGTTTTTAATGTTGAATTGAATTGAATTGAATTCAATGCCAGTTTAGATGACAGTAAAAGTAATATTGATAGTGTTACACATTATAGTGTTATCACATTATATTAAACTTTACTTTTAAAAATGTACTGGGTATGTATTTAATTGTGTGCATATTTGTATCCGTTCTGAAATGTGTATTAGATTTCCCTTAATAAATGCAAATAAAACAGAATGTCCCCTGTCAGGCATCATAGGCATAATTGCTAATATAGGTTTGTGGCAGTGTGCCCCAATTTTGTGTTAGATGTTGCGTATGGTGTGTTAATGTTGCTGTATTGGTATTGGTGCACGGGATATAATGGGGCTATGTGGAGAACGAGTGATTTAAAATGTATATTTGTAATATGTATTTAGGCATGGGGAATGCACAAATTAGTTCACGTGCTGGGATTCAAGTGAATAATTAATTAGCAATTGAATCCTGGCACAACTGTATATATAGGTGCACGTTTCACTCACTCGGGGTTGTGTGTTTGAGAGTGGAGAACGGGAGAGAGAAAGTAGGGAGTAAACTTAAAATTATAAAAATAACAATTGCTATACTGTACGTGCTGGCTTTCAACCAGCACAATACTTGTTTGTCTGTTTGTCCAGTCTGTTTGTCTGTCTATGTTCGTTTGGCCATTGTGCTCTTTATTTTGAGTGTTTTGTTTGTTCAAACCTTTTATTTTATTTGTGTATTATTAAAAAGTGCCGCACGCCTTTGCACTCAACTCAGCTGTGTCCTGCCTCGTTTCTGGTCTGATGTCACCCCTACAGTCAGCCTGTCCACAAGGTTGTATCACAACGTCATGTACAAGGACATAAAACCATCTTATCACAAAATATAATGAAGGACCTGGAAGTTTGATTGTTTCAAAAACAGTACATGGAAAACAGAAAGATCGAAGTTCATTTACATTTCAGTTCTAAACTAAAAATAGTTTCAATGCAGTTAAGCACCAACTCACAGGCTCCCCTGAGCTGCTTGTGTGAAACATGCTGAAATGCTGAGGTTCGTCAGTAGAATCGAATTGTAAATGTAATCTGAAAATAGTAGACAGGCATGTTTCACTACAGTCAGTTTAGTTTTTCACTTAAAAGTACATGATCTATTCAACTTTCTAATTTTAGACTTTTTACTGACAGCATTTAATGTTACTCTTATTTATGTAGTTTGGGCAGGATGTTGTCTCATGTTGCTGTTTTTGTCATGCAGTATGAATTCTGTTAAGTCCAGCATAACAAGGCCTTTAGACTGGAGACCTTTTTTGAGTCAAGGCATTACGGAATATATAGAACTTTGATAATCTTTTAAGAATGCAGATACAATGTGATGCCACCAGCCAGCGATCTGTCATCCTTAAATCACGTCACACCCTTGGGAATGCTTGCAAATGTTAGGGAACAGAGACATTACCCGCTGTAATAGGTTAAAATACGCTCTGCAGAATAAGGTGTCTGTCTGAGTCCTGGCTGCACAGACATAATTTGATATACTGGCTGTAACTTTTATTCATCTTATTGTTCTGACAACAAAGTAAAGGATGTATCGTGTTTAAAAAAAAAAAAACGCAGACAAAAAGAATGGACTTTCACTTTCTTTCTTTCTTTTTTTTCTATTGAGATGATCTTACATTGTCAACTGCTTCATCTAGGAATGAAAGTTTTCATGTGCAGTCCTGGGAAATTATATGCATTTTCAATTGTTTTAAACAGGTTGCTCAAAATAAATGTCAGTATGAAAAAATAAGTTAACTTGGTGGTTCTCAAACTTTAAATTACTTTTGTCTGGTGGTCTGATAGACAGTTATGGAAATAATATCTGAATCTGGAATGTTTTGTGTAAATAGGAAATATGTCAATAATAAAGCAAAAAAAAAACAACTTAATAAACACATACTGCAATGTTTTGTACCCCCCCCCCCCACTGAGTTAACTAATAACATATGAGACCCCCTTGCAACAATTTCTTTAATTGAATTGTTCAGCAGTGAGTTTAGGCATCTCTTGATTGAAGGAGGGGGGTTCAATTCCTGGGTAGATTATCTGGTGAAAGGTCATCTAATGTGGAAAAAGTGATATCAGTACATTCTGAAATGCATTTGTCCTTGATGGAAATGTAACACTATGGTCTGAAGGTTTTGCAGTATTGTGAAACTAGGCCAAAGATCTGCTTTTCCTCAAATTCATGTTTTGTCATTTTAACAGACAGAGGGGGAGCTTCGTTGGACAGATGGATCTGCTTATAATCTTGGGAATGTCATGACATCAAATTTGCCACACAACGAGACAGACTGCTATGCCCTGCAAATGAACGCCACTGGTCCCAACTACTTCTTCACTGGGTTTTTCTGCTATATTCCCTTACCGTATCTTTGTGAATATGAATGTAAATACATCTTTATTTTGGTTTCTATACTATTTGTTCCCTCATTAAAACTGTACCATAGAATTTTTACGGCAGAATCACCACCAGTTTTGACCAACATCCATGGCCTCTATTTCCAAATACTATAGTATTTTTTTTATATGGTAATTAATAGGTTATGTGCAAAAAGGCTATACTGTTCAGTATAAGGACAGATAAAGATAATTGTGTCTGTATTTGCAAATATGTGCCATATATACCACAGTGTGCTAATTATGAATGTGCTTTATCAGTTCCATCAGCACCTGAACATTTTGGATTTCAACTGGAAGATGTAAAGGAAACTGAGGTGTCTTTTGTATGGAGTGGGTTACAAGACTGGATGGAAGCTTTATTGAAGTCTGACGTGATCATTCAATATCAAATGAAGTTTTCTAGAGTGAAGCAGCAGTCCAGGATACTGCCGTCCAATATCACAAGGATGACCATTTCAGGACTGTCTCCTGGCAATCTCTACCTGTTTTCACTTACAGTGACAAGTGCTGGTGGTGCATCAATAACCCTGGGCCCCATTCTCTCAGCTGAAACTAGTAAGATATTTTTATCATTGACTTCTTAAAACACTTTTGCCTGTAGGCTGAGCACATCATATTTGAAGGATGGAGGAGTGTGTATTGTGAGATTCCTTGTTTACTGTGCACTATAGTAAAAGTATGGTAAAGTATAGTTAAACTTCCAGGGGAAATCTTCGTACATCATGATCAAACATAAGTTGGTTCCCGACTACTCTGACTGCTGGCATAGAGGAATTGTAGCGCCCATAGAATTAATCTTTGGTTCTTCTGTCCACCATCTTTGCCATGCTCCTGGTCAATCTGGGAGTAGTGAAATGTGCTTATAACAGACCAGTGCTGTTGTTTATTTCCGGCCATTTGTAGTGACTCCTTCTCCCCACAACTTTTCTTTCCACAACTCCTTCTCTGCCCATCACCACCTCTTACAGGTAAGTGTACGGACCATCTTTAATACACCCTAATAACGAATGGATGTATTAAAGATGGCATTTACACAGGTTGGCCTGCAGAACCAATCAAAACACTGAACTCGCTGCTATCTCCTATATGTGGGAAGAGTCAGGTACCATCTATGACTAAACCTAGCCTGTACTGCAACAATATCATGAAACAGCAATTATCATTTTGTCCACAATTACAATGTTTTCCATGTACAAAGTGAGAATTCCATTAGAAAAAGCCATTGTTCCATGGAAGCTTCATTGGTTTATGATTTATCTTTTTTTTTTTTTGTGAGGGCCCAATCCACCACTAAACGCCACAGTAAAGACAATAACTTCAAGGGAGATCCCTTTGTACTGGACTGCTCCAGATAAGTCCCAAGATGCATCTTTCGACCACTACCTTATTAGCTACGTGGATGTACAGACCAATAAAAAGGAAACTTTAGTTGTGGAAAACTACAAAACATCTGCAGTTATACCCAGCATCAAGCCGTACCACCCTTACTGGATTAGCATACAAACTGTGACTGCAGCTGGCTCAGGGAGCTGTGTGGACGCATCAATATCTGTAATCACTGGTATGTCACTTTAAGATAATTTTCATGCATCCAAGATGTTTCTCAGTTCTCAGTTCTCATTTGTGTTTTTTTTTCCTGTGTGTTTCATGTTTTTACTGTATTTTTACTGACAAATACATCCTTAAACCTCTTCCTCACAAGCTGATATGGAGACCGATATTTAAGCCTTGAGTTCTCATAAAAAATATGTTTTAGTCCATATTGGAAACAAGCCATGAGGCAATTAAGAACGATTGGAAGTCTTTCTTCAGATACAGTGCATTCCATTTCTGCTAGTACAGATTAAGTCTATAAGTCTCTGGCACTGTGTTGACAACTTGTTTTGGATTAGGATGAGTTTTGGAGTAAATCGTTTTGAGAATCTAGTCCTTTAAAATGAGAAATGTGTGCTTTTATTTGGGGCTTTGTGGCTGCCATGCACATCTTTTTACATTATATACTCTTTCTTTTTCAATGTAGCTGTCAGCCCGCCCAACAGTGTTTCTATAAACCCAGAAGATGTGGGTGAAGAGAATGTAACCTTGCAGTGGGATCCACCACATGAGCAGATTGATGAATATTATATCTTAGTGAGATCAGTCACTATTGGAGGTGACAGTAAAAACTACTCGATAAACAACTCAAACAGTTTTGAACTTAGCATGCTAACCCCTGGCATGACATATGAGATAGGGGTGGCTGCAGTTAGGAATGGAAACATGAGTGAGTTGAAGACAATCCAACAGACTCTAAGTAAGTGTCATCTTCTATCAGTGCTTCACTGCTTTACTGTAACATTAAAAATTAGGAAAACAAAAGCATCTTTGAATCTGTTCCTGCATAGACATTTTGTATTTTTTTATGGCTTGCTTGAGATCTCAGTTTTTAGATTTGTATAAGACTTTGAATAATAAACCAGGACCAAGACTACAGTAGTTAAGTTATTTTTTATCTCCTTGACGATCTCTGCTTTTAATAAAATTAATGACATTTTTTTTCTTGTAGGGCCCAAAAAGGTTCAGATTGTCGTTCCATATGAACTAAACACTCATTCAGTAGTGCTGTATGTTCAGAAGCCTCATGCTGGGATATATGATGGAATTAATGTCACTTACAAAGAGGGCAACCAAAGAACCCCTGTGTCTGTAGGTGGTGATACGATAACCATTGAAAACCTGACCCCTGGAACGGCATATGACTTCTTTGTGTACACTACAAGTGTAAACATGGCCAGTGCGGCCTACCAGGTCCCAGCTGTGAAAACTTGTAAGTACTGATCTCCAGTAAACCTTTTCAATGTTCTCCAGCAAGGTTTGATGTTGTTCCATTCTGACACTGATAAAAACACTTAGCTCTTTAGTTTGAGCAATATGTAAATGGTTGCCTATAGTAAGGCGATATGTAAGTTTACTATATATATATATATATATATATATATATATATATATATATATATATATATATATATACAGTACTGTGCAAAAGTTTTAGGCAGGTGTGAAAAAATGCTGTAAAGTAAGAATGCTTTCAAAAATAGACATGTTAATAGATTATATTTATCAATTAACTAAATGCAAAGTGAGTGAACAGAAGAAAAATCTAAATCAAATCCATATTTGGTGTGACAGCCCTTTGCCTTCAAAACAGCATCAATTCTTCTTGCAAGTCAGGGATTTTGTAGGCATATAGTCAGGTGTATGATTAAACAATTATACCAAACAGGTGCTAATGATCATCAATTCAATATGTAGGTTGAAACACAATCATTAACTGAAACAGAAACAGCTGTGTAGGAGGAATAAAACTGGGTGAGGAACAGCCAAACTCAGCTAACAAGGTGAGGTTGCTGAAGACAGTTTACTGTCAAAAGTCATACACCATGGCAAGACTGAGCACAGCAACAAGACACAAGGTAGTTATACTGCATCAGCAAGGTCTCTCCCAGGCAGAAATTTCAAGGCAGACAGGGGTTTTCCAACATTGAGGACCATAGACGCAGTGGTCGGCCAAGGAAACTTACTGCAGCAGATGAAAGACACATCATGCTTACTTCCCTTCGCAATCGGAAGATGTCCAGCAGTGCCATCAGCTCAGAACTGGCAGAAAACAGTGGGACCCTGGTACACCCATCTACTGTCCGGAGAAGTCTGGTCAGAAGTGGCCTTCATGGAAGACTTGCGGCCAAAAACCATACCTCCGACGTGGAAACAAGGCCAAGCGACTCAACTATGCACGAAAACACAGGAACTGGGGTGCAGAAAAATGGCAGCAGGTGCTCTGGACTGATGAGTCAAAATTTGAAATATTTGGCTGTAGCAGAAGGCAGTTTGTTCGCCGAAGGGCTGGAGAGCGTACACGAATGAGTGTCTGCAGGCAACAGTGAAGCATAGTGGAGGTTCCTTGCAAGTTTGGGGCTGCATTTCTGCAAATGGAGTTGGGGATTTGGTCAGAATTAATGGTCTCCTCAATGCTGAGAAGTACAGGCAGATACTTATCCATCATGCAATACCATCAGGGAGGCATCTGATTGGCACCAAATTTATTCTGCAGCATGACAACGACCCCAAACATACAGCGAAAGTCATTAAGAACTATCTTTAGCGTAAAGAAGAACAAGGAGTCCTGAAAGTGATGGTATGGCCCCCACAGAGCCCTGATCTCAACATCATCGAGTCTGTCTGGGATTACATGAAGAGAGAGAAGCAACTGAGGCTGCCTAAATCCACAGACGAACTGTGGTTAGTTCTCCAAGACGTTTGGGCCAACCTACCTGCCGAGTTCCTTCAAAAACTGTGTGCAAGTGTACCTAGAAGAATTGATGCTTGATGCTGTTTTGAAGGCAAAGGGTGGTCACACCAAATATGGATTTGATTTAGATTTTTCTTCTGTTCACTCACTTTGCATTTAGTTAATTGATAAATATAATCTATTAACATGTCTATTTTTGAAAGCATTCTTACTTTACAGCATTTTTTCACACCTGCCTAAAACTTTTGCACTGTACTGTATATATATATATATATATATATATATATATATATATATATATATATATATATATATATATATATATATATATATATATACAGTAGGCTTGAGCTCTTTGGCTCAGCAACAGCACTGTATAGAGTTATTTGGGATGGGTTAAAGTATGCTCAAGTTATTGGTTAAGACATTATTGGAATAAATACCTTAACTGAACTTACTGATTATAACACTTTATTATTTGGAACTTCACATATAAAAAAACATTTTCCAATTACTAAAATTGCCAGCGCCATGCTGAGTAAACATACTTTCTGCTGCTTATATTAAAGAACCGAAAGCACCTTTACTAAATGGGCAGTTCATGAAAATGACTAAAGAAACATACTTATAAGTACTATTGTTTTTTTTTTCTTTTTTCTTTTTTTTTTTAACCAAACAGTGCAACAATAGTGTAGAAAACCATATCTGAGATTGTCCATTGAAATTATTATCTGTTCATTTAAAACCATCCCAGGTTTGGCTCCACCAACAAACGTCAGGGAAGGGATCACCTCAGAAACATCAATAGAGATTGTATGGGACAGAGCCGAGGGACGCCTTCAGAATTATGAAGCCATCTGTGTTAACTGCGCCTCTACTTTTATGGTAAGCATATTTACTTTATACTAATACCGTGTAAACAATACAGTAAATTAGTGGTGAATACTTAAAGGTATGCTAAACAATGCTATAAAATCAATCTTCTTACCCTATTAGCTTTGTTAGCATTTTACTGGTCCTGCTTGCAATGTGCTGAGAATCTTATGGTCCTTGACTTGTCTTGATTTTATTCCTCATTTCATTTTTTTTAAATGCTGCATCCTGGTACCATTCCTGTAGCTCCCATGGTCAGATTGCTGCTAGACCATGGGAGTATTTGAATAACAACACATGCAGTGATTTAGTACCAGGAAGCAGCCGCAACTTTGCATCTACTGTATGGCATTGTCTTTGAAGTTGCTGCGCATTCCAAATTGAAGTTTAAGCAAAGACCCAAAAGATCTTCAACAGGAGAAAAGGGGGACTACTGATTACTGTTTTTTTGTCGGCAAGCAAGAAAAGGGATTTCAAAATCTTAGTACATTTATTTACTAACATTAATGCTTGTTTTTTCATATTATAATTATGTTTTAAATCCTGTTTCTCATGTTTTTGCCTGCTGCAGTGGTTGCATCCTGTATAGTGAAGTGTGTGTATTTCAGGTGCAAAAAGTTGATCAGGAGAGAGCAGTGTTTACACATCTGGTCCCTGGCAAGATGTATACTTTTTCAGTAAGAAGTGAGAAGGAAAAATACAAAGATAGCATACAAGTGTTCCAGAAAATCCAAACAGGTAATAGATTTATGTTGCATTAAACTGAAACTCACAAAGAAAACTAATGAGCAGTTTACAATAACAAATCCTATGGTTTAATTTGTCTGAGAAATATTTCCACACAGTTGCTAGCAGTAATCTCATATTACTTTTAAAATGCTTTCCCAACTGACCTCTCCATTAAATTAACTACAGTAGAGAATCAATTATCTGAACTAACAAAATAATCGAACAAGTATTAATAACAATTACTGTACCTTTAATAATGTATAGAATAAAGTTAACATACACAAGTACTTAGTACACAAGTACATACTGGGGGTAAATAGCTAGTAACCTATTCGATCACATTAAGCATACAACATTACAAAGCTTTACACATTATTAAATTAATGCAATCCAGTAAAATGTTTCTATACTTTGATACTTGCTGTTAAGGCATTGTAATAACATGCAATTGAAATGAATAAAATAAAAGTTCTTAGCAGACAGGAGCTCCAGCTCTTAATGACAAAATAGAAGAAAAATCAAGAACGAGGTGACTGTTTGAATTTGCTTAACTGCAACAATTTAAAGCACACAATTCTCCATTTGAGGTTTTGGTAGTCTGAATAATTCTGTACTTTCATTTTCCTAAGTCTGCTGGTCATCTTTTTTGGCAGCTAAATCTCGTAGCCATTTTAGCAGCAGAATCTATGTGTGTAACGCACCACGCGCAATTCACACGTGATTACAGGTGCGTTCGGTTGATTAGACGGTACGGTTGATCAAAGATCAGATAATTGACTCTCTACTGTACTGTAGAAGTATGTTTGCCTCACATAGAAAATCACACCAGTGTGCATTCACAGCTGATTTTGCCCCTAGATCTATTACTAGTGTTTTGGGGGAACAGTTGGGTATAAAATGATGTAACTGTTACAGGACTGTATACACCATCTATGTGTTCAGAAGTTATAGAAACAACGTTCAAGAAAATGTTTAAAACAGTATGTGCGCTGTGCACATAATAGGCAGTCTATACATAAAAAATGATACAAAATGTTCAGTAGGAGGGGTAGATTGAATGATAGTGCTTGTTACATTTCATTTTTCACAGTAAGCTGACATTCTCTTTGTTATTGTAGTCCCAAGTCAAGTGGAGCGTTTGAATCACAGTAAGAGCTCTGACACCATAGCGGTCAGCTGGACACAAGCTCAGCATGTATTTGATGGCTACATTGTTTCCATAACTAATGGGAGTTCTCACAAGGAGAAAACCCTCTCCACTAATGAGCCAAGGTGGGATGACATTCCATGTGTAACATCAAGATTCAAAGATGTTTTTACAATAATAATGCAATATATATTATATTTAATAACCTCAGAAGATAACTAAACAAATAGAGAAACATTTTGGCAAAATGAGATCCATCTGAATCATATAAAAAGTGCCAGATTTTAATACCGAGGACTTTTTACTCATTATCAAAATCACTAAATACAATGAAAATACAGTTTAAAAAAACTCAAATTCTAGAGCTTTAGGGTGGTGGTTTAGATCATGAAAATAAACCCCAGTGCTTATTCATTTTTTCCCCCAATGACTATAAGTGGTGCCATTTTCTATTTAAAATTCCCTTAAGGTAAAAGTAAAATAATATATATATATATATATATATATATATATATATATATATATATATATATATATATATATATATATATATACAGATACAGCATTATATAAAATAATACAGAATCATTTATAAAACATAAGAAATAAAAAAGTAAATTAACCAATAGTTAAACAACAATAAACATAACACAAATGACCTAAAATTTGTAGTTTTAGAAGATACACAATTATATAATGTACACTATAGCAGAATAAAGGGAAAAAATGATAAATAGACTTAACAATACTATGATGCCTGAAACATCAAAGGCATATATAATGATTCTCTTCTCCAGATAAGCACAATTGCAGTTATATGGGACAGTAATAGCTTCTCCAGATAAGCACAATGGCAGTTATATGGGACAGTAATAGCTTCTCCAGATAAGCACAATGGCAGTTATATGGGACAGTAATAGCTTCTCCAGATAAGCACAATGGCAGTTATATGGGACAGTAATAGCTTCTCCAGATAAGCACAATGGCAGTTATATGGGACAGTAATAGTCAGTATTGGAGCAACATAACCAATATCCTCTCAGAATGGATGTAAATACCAGGGCAAGGGAAATGGGTGATTTGAACCAGGCTGTAGTGACTGAAACAGAAAATAAGATACAAAGTGAATCTCTTCTCAATAGATCAAATGAAATTTGCATAATAATCAGATAAACATTCCTAACAACTGCATTTTTTTGTATGCAATTATTTATTAAAAAGTAATAACAGTGAAACATTGTCATGTAATTTTACAGAACAAATGAGTTTGGCAGCCTTTCACCTGGGAGCAGCTATATAATTAACGTGGTGACAACAAGTGGACAAAAGAGAAGCCTTCCAGCTATCATTAGTGTTACAACATGTGAGTTCACATTTCACCAGGGCTATTGACAGCCTTATCTGGAAAGCTACACTGATAACAAACATACACAAAATCCACATTTACTTAATAACCATGCTATAAACATACATTATAACCTTTTATATCACAATAGTAATTGTAATGTCACGTGTAATGAAATGGTTTTGTTACAGTAGCCTGAACCCTAATTGCTTTTGTCCCTTATGATTATGTAGTACATGAAGTAGTATGCTAGATTTGTACTTTAGCATTCTAGGAATATGCTTTCAATATACTAGTCTATTTACATGTATATGTTTTGATGTTGATGATTATAGTGAAAAATCCTATAGTAAATGTAGTCGATGTAATTAGATTAGATGTACTACGTTCTGCATGTAATTCAGAGACTAATATAATACCATATCTGAGAACAGTGATACAGCAATTACACAATGATGCAACTGACTGTTCTGCATGTTCCAGACCCTGACCCACCTCTAGATGTCCAGTTTATTGAACAGGATGAAAACTCTGTGTATGTGTCCTGGAAACAACCCAGGGGACTTGTTGATGGATATAAGGTAAACCCCTTTCAACCATAGAGTCAATGTATTATTATTATTATTATTATTATTATTATTATTATTATTATTATTATTATTATTATTATTATTAGGTGTAGTAGTAGTAGTAGTAGTAGTAGTAGTAGTACAGACAAATCAATGAGATGCTTTGTCTGTACAATGTACATTTGAAGACCTATATACAGTACATTCATTCTATTAAATAGTCAGGTAATTTGTTTAATATTCTGATAAATATGTTTCCAGTCCTTAGACGAGGGACACTGTGAAAACAAGTTGACATGATGCTCAGTTTACACCTGCCTGCATGAATCAGCATGAGGCTTTTATATAGGAATGAGGACACTGTTTAATGTTTCATGAGCGAGGGCATTATTAGTCTGGTTGCTAAGCAAAGAGGACCTGCTAAGGACAGATCGTATTCCTCATCATTTATGAATTCATTATCCCGTCTTAATGAAAGGATGGATAGGGTCTTGATGGCCAAGCACAGCTGAATGCATCACACCCTACAGTACAAATATAAAAACAAGTCATGCTTTTAAGAACGTATAATTTTAACTATTAAAGCTGAAGTATTTTGTTGTTGTTGTTGTTGTTGTTGTTGTTGTTGTCTGTGTCTTGCTTATTGCTAATTACATAATTTAAGACAGAAAAAGCCCTTTTGTTGTTACTGTTTGAAAGTAAGTATTGTTGGTCCGATTTCAAAGTGAAGCTTTGAAGACTTTAGCTTAAAAAGCACATTTTCAAGCTGGTATCTTTT
Source organism: Acipenser oxyrinchus oxyrinchus (assembly GCA_030684275.1). Taxonomy (NCBI): domain Eukaryota; kingdom Metazoa; phylum Chordata; class Actinopteri; order Acipenseriformes; family Acipenseridae; genus Acipenser; species Acipenser oxyrinchus. Next base: position 51,529,765 of record CM060254.1, on the reverse strand, counting down.
AAGTTTTTCTATACGGAATGACCAAATTTAGTGCACTCAGGTGTGTGAGTCTGCATTGGTTTTGATGCATTTATTTGTACCACTTTCATGTCAACCTTATTTAATTCAATATTTTTATAATTTTGTTGTACATTTGTTCATTTCTAGTGGCTCTGTATTGTTCTATATGAGTTTCATTTTCATTATTTTACTCAGTTTTAAACCAGCATACAGCATATCAATTGTTATTTGTGTTAAATGACTGCAGGGACTGCTTTCACTGAATATATATATATATATATATATATATATATATATATATATATATATATATATATATATATATATATATATATATATAGTACTGTGTAAAAGTTTTAGGCAGGTGTGAAAAATGCTGTAAAGTAAGAATGCTTTCAAAAATAGACATGTTAATAGATTATATTTATCAATTAACTAAATGCAAAATGAGTGAACAGAAGAAAAATCTAAATCAAATCCATATTTGGTGTGACCACCATTTGCCTTCAAAACAGCATCAATTCTTCTAGGTACACTTGCACAAAGTCAGGGATTTTGTAGGCATATAGTCAGGTGTATGATTAAACAATTATACCAAACAGGTGCTAATGATCATCAATTCAATATGTAGGTTGAAACACAATCATTAACTGAAACAGAAACAGCTGTGTAGGAGGAATAAAACTGGGTGAGGAACAGCCAAACTCAGCTAACAAGGTGAGGTTGCTGAAGACAGTTTACTGTCAAAAGTCATACACCATGGCAAGACTGAGCACAGCAACAAGACACAAGGTAGTTATACTGCATCAGCAAGGTCTCTCCCAGGCAGAAATTTCAAGGCAGACAGAGGTTTCCAGATGTGCTGTCCAAGCTCTTTGAAGAAGCACAAAGAAACGGGCAACGTTGAGGACCGTAGACGCAGTGGTCGGCCAAGGAAACTTACTGCAGCAGATGAAAGACACATCATGCTTACTTCCCTTCGCAATCGGAAGATGTCCAGCAGTGCCATCAGCTCAGAACTGGCAGAAAACAGTGGGACCCTGGTACACCCATCTACTGTCCGAGAAGTCTGGTCAGAAGTGGCCTTCATGGAAGACTTGCGGCCAAAACCATACCTCCGACGTGGAAACAAGGCCAGTTTACTCAACTCTGCACGAAAACACAGGAACTGGGGTGCAGAAAAATGGCAGCAGGTGCTCTGGACTGATGAGTCAAAATTTGAAATATTTGGCTGTAGCAGAAGGCAGTTTGTTCACCGAAGGGCTGGAGAGCGCATACCTAATGAGTGTCTGCAGGCAACAGTGAAGCATGGTGGAGGTTCCTTGCAAGTTTGGGGCTGCATTTCTGCAAATGGAGTTGGGGATTTGGTCAGAATCAATGGTCTCCTCAATGCTGAGAAGTACAGGCAGATACTTATCCATCATGCAATACCACCAGGGAGGCATCTGATTGGCCCCAAATTTATTCTGCAGCATGACAACGACCCCAAACATACAGCGAAAGTCATTAAGAACTATCTTCAGCGTAAAGAAGAACAAGGAGTCCTGAAGTGATGATATGGCCCCCACTGAGCCCCTGATCTCAACATCATCGAGTCTGTCTGGGATTACATGAAGAGAGAGAAGCAATTGAGGCTGCCTAAATCCACAGAAGAACTGTGGTTAGTTCTCCAAGATGTTTGGGCCAACTTACCTGCCGAAGTTCCTTCAAAAACTGTGTGCAAGTGTACCTAGAAGAATTGATGCTTGATGCTGTTTTGAAGGCAAAGGGTGGTCACACCAAATATTGATTTGATGTAGATTTTTCTTCTGTTCACTCACTTTGCATTTTGTTAATTGATAAATATAAACTATTAACATGTCTATTTTTGAAAGCATTCTTACTTTACAGCATTTTTCACACCTGCCTAAAACTTTTGCACAGTACTGTATATATTTTTTTTTTTCTACCTATAGCTCACCTACAGGTTGTCAACTGGAAATGAAATACTTTATAAAACTACTTTAACCAGCAACAGCATTCGAATTCAAAACCTAACCCCTGGGATGGAGTACATATTTCAAATCCAGTCTTTAAAGGAATCTGAAAGCAGTGTGGCTGTTACAAAAAGAGTTATAGCACGTAAGAGTTTATTTATTAACTATACTTTGTATCATGATCTAACTTTATTTAGCTTTACAAATGTTATATGTCTTGCAAAAATAAAGGTGATCACTGACATATACAACCTTGCGCTCAGCCTTGGTTATTCCTTCTAGCTATAATGACCAATATTATTAATCGATGCTGATCTCCCTTCCCCCTTTAAAAAAAAAAAGTTTTATCTTAATAAAGTACTTTCAACAGATGTTTTGCACAAGTCACTCAATGCTACTTTAAACAGATTTTAATTTTGAATTGAAAATGTTTGTGCTCATGTCAACACATTCTGTAGGACCAGCTGGGATCTGTACCCTCTCACTGACATCTGTGAGCACCACAAGAGCTGGAATAACATGGAAACCAAGCAGTGGGAACTTCAGCCATTACAAACTCACACTTTCAAACTCTACTTTCATACAAGAATTGAATGTTTCAAAGGAGTGGCTGAATTACACAGCCACAGACCTGGTGCCTGGAAGTGTCTACAATATTACAGTGCAGCGCGTTAGTGAAGGAGTTAATGGGGTGACTGCATCTGTGACGGTGACTACAGGTGGGTAAACTAAATCACATGTCTCCGGGAGCTAGTGCAGTGTGCAGCTTGTTTACGAGGTGATAGAACCAGTATCAAGGGAGAGTTCTGCAAAAATAGTTAGAAACAAGAAGCTAAAATGAAAGCTTTCTAGTCATTAGGTAAGAGCACAACGATCAGAGCTTAAAGAACAACTCCTCGCAGAGCAGCAATTGGAATGTGAGACAAATTAAAAATATGAATTCAGACAGCTTTTTATATACATTGTTATTGCAGTGCCCCTTTATTTCACTATCTGACTTACACAACTTTTTTTTTTTATATTATTTGTGAATTAGTAAAGAGCCTGTGTACAGGGAAATATGGGAATGTTTTAATTTACTGACAAGATGGCCTAACAACAGTGAATTAACCAAACAAGTGAATTAGGGCATGTTGAAATATCGATGGAGCACAAGCAACAGAGAAACAGTTTCTCTGTTTCATCTGAGGTCAAGGTGGAGTTAACATGAGGGATATCAGACTTCATGAGGGAGAGTGCAGAATCCAGAGGTTTATTTGGACAGAAGCCACAACCCTTCCAAACACTGGTTTGACAGCATAAGTACTGGACATTTAAAAGGCTGAAAACGTTTTCGTTCACAGAAGTAAATATGCAGACACATGCTTACCTTATAAACTAAAATAATTCAAATGTGAATTGGCTGTTAAACTAATGTATCTCTTTAGACTGTTACACTGTAGGTCAGCTGTCTGAATCAGGCGCTTTTTTAAACATTTTGCTATATTATCTGGGCTCAACTGTTTGCTACATGTGAGATCATTGGGAGCTAGTTTAAGGCCACCAAACCTTCACTTATGACGAATGCCGGATTTGAACCAATACCAGTTACTGCTGAATAATGCTGTTTTTACTTGTTTTAAGTTCCTGAGAGACCACAAGAACTACAGGTCATGAATACGTCATCAAGCAGTTTTTCTCTGCGCTGGAGAACACCTTACGGTCATGTCGACAGATACCAAGTGGATCTCATCCCAGACCAAGGTTTTGTTTCTGTTACAGAACTTGGGGGCGGAGAGCTGCAGGTACTGGATAGTATTCATGAGGCTGTCCTTAAGGCTTGCTTTCGTTTTCTCTCACTCAAGCATGTAGCTGAGTGCAGTAGCCTTTTAACGTGGATTATAGACACAACTAGATATCCAGAATACTTCAAAAAGTGTCTCTGCTGTACAAGCTGGTTTAAAATAAGTTGCTTTTTGGCATGTGGTTTGCCAGGGGTTCAGTGTAACAGAGTAGTAGTGTAACAAAGGAAAGACAGTGGTATTGAGTAATAGGACTCATTATTTATTACGTAGTTTCCTGGCAGGTCCACTTTTAAATTAATAATGTGGTGCATCATTTCACAGTTTGACCGCAGGAGAAGAGCAGCAAAAACTATTTGATCATTTTGATGAGATATGTATGTAATAGTATTGATTATAGCGATTTGCCTGGAATCTAAAGAAGCACAGGTATTGTAAAGGTTTATTTATATATATATATATATATATATATGCAAACTTGTCTTATTTTTAAATTCATTAAATGTTTTGTGGGGTAATTTATAGTATGAATGTGTTTGCATGGGCTATTGTAAAATAGGACAGTGCATGCGGTATATACTATATATATATATCAATCAAGGTGTTAAGTTAACCCAGTTAATTCTTCAAATGTAACTTCTAGCCCTTTTCCTTTATTGTTTTTCTTTTGAAATGTTTAGGCTGATGTCTCCAGTGCGACCCCCGGACAGAGCTACACTGTTACAGTCTCTGCAGTTTCTGCATCAGCATACAGCTCACCTGTTAGCAGAATTGTAACAACAAATGAAACAAGTAAGCCTTGAGATGATGTGCCTGTTTACTTGATGGGTCTGAGTAGAAATGAAAGGGGTCACTGTAGCTGAAGAAATACACGTATGTTTAGTATATTTTGTTTTGAATTTTTTGTAAAATGATGTGTCCCCTTTAAACCAATAGTGATATGAGAAAGGAATTTATCAGAAAAGAAACTTAGTTATGAAACTAAACACATTTTGTTTTTGATCGAGTGTATACATTTAGGATGAAAGCCAATTAACAATTTGATTGAACATTTTTATATGTAATGTATTCTACCACTAATATAACTGTTAGAATATCATTTAGGCTAAACTTCTATCAGCTGTACGTTAATACCAAAGCTGCAGGGTAATCTTACAGGAGAATTATGATTTTCACTGCATTGCTGTCTTATGCACATCTATCTATTGCTCCTTCACAGTATTGTTTATGTGTTGATTGCATTGCTTGTAGCCTGACAAGATGACATGTAGCTTAATATGTAGAATGTCAAAGTATATTATCCAGTTTCAGGTGAATGAAAGTATTATTAATTTGACTTCAAAACTACATGTGCACATTGTCATCTAGTTGCACAAAGGAGCATCTATATATTTTACCATACTACCAATTGCATGTAGCTTGAGAATTTCTGTTCTGCTTTAGAATCATGTGACCAGAAAAAAATTGTCCAAGCCCATAGCATTGTTATTCCAGTTGGTTTGTTGTCCGTTGTTAAAATGTATTTTCTTTGTTTAAAAAGATCCAGGTGCTCCTTTAAATCTAGAAGGAGAAAGAGTTGGGTCTACAGCTATTCTGCTTTCCTGGACGGTACCCCCAGTTCTAAATGGAAAAGTGTTATCTTACATAGTGCAATACAAAGAAGTCTGCCCTTGGCCTGAATCAGTCTTTAGCCAGGTGTTAACCTATTCGGACAGTCCAGAATTTCTTCTCAATACTTTAATACCTGGATCCACTTACAGCATTAAGGTAAATGAATATAACACTGATATGTTACCTGCATTCCTGCTTCTGGCTTTGTACAGCAAGTTCCATATCAAACCCTAGTAAACTATGGTAATGCAAGTGGACTCTTTATTATTATTTAAATTCAATACACTTTATAGTCTCTTAGACTTGGAATGCAGGCGATTTACTTATTAAAATTAAAACAACTTTTTTATGTCAATAAATTGGCATTACAGTGTTTACCAAATGATCGTGTATGGCTTTGAAGTTGCATAGTTCTTCACAGTGGTAACAGTTGTACATGGTATGATCTAATACCATATCAGTACTAGAGTGCTTCCCAAATCAGGTCCACTGTTCAATATTGTGTTCCAAATGTACGGCAATTGGTGGTAAAGTTGTAGTCAGCTAATGGGTCTATTAGGGTTTCTTTCTTTCTTTCTTTCAGACTTCTCTGCAAGCGAGCTCTATGTGCAGGGCACCTTCCGGTTTGTCTTAGTCTTCTGAATTTTGTTTTTTTCTCTAATCTCTTTCTTGTTCAAAACATGGGTTATATAAGAGAAAGGTTTTAATGCATTCCAGTGCCTTTGCTGATTAGTGAAAGATGCATCATTAATCAAACGCATACTTCACTGCCATATTTCTAGAGGACAGCAGTTTATCATCCGAGTGTAAACTCTTTTCAAAATATGCAGTCAGATTGTTTGACACCACTATCGGTATTTTATTTAACAGTGTATACAGTTCTGTATTTCTGCACATGACAGCAGGCAGACGATACATTGTTGCATGACTCGTGTATACAAGTTTAGAGCAGTCTTCATGACAAGTTACAGTGTGGCTAGCACCTCACATCAACAGCAGATGCAGTTTTTCTTTTTTTTTTCTAAATTTGGTATTGGTGTTGGTGATTTGCAGCAGTTGCCTAAGTGGAATGGTATGATCTTGACCTGCTGGTGCAGTTTAAAACTTAAACAGACCTTATATCATACCACACATTTCTACAGTCCTTTATCACCTGATCCTGTTTAGCACGACCTAATGTTAACTAGTGATAACCGTCTCTGTGGAACATGTCGTGTGTTTATTGCATTGCACTATATGTAAAACCTTTGCATGTACTTACTTGAAATCTAAGAACCATTGTTGACTACACTGTACTACGTACATACGCATTCTGTTACAATTTATCAGGTAAAATATGACAACGACCGCAAATGTTTTGTTACATTTATGTTATTTACAGTAGATGGTAACTTGTCTCTCCAATATACTGGGTGCAAATAATGTTGGATTATTTGCGTTTGTCATTATTCAGCAAGAAAAACACTGTCTTATCAAAACATTTTAACGACCATATCGTAGGACCTTCCTATAAAACAGGTTATACTATAGGAATAAAGACCGATTAATGAATTTAATTCCTATAATAGAATAATATGGATTAAGACTAAAACAGACGTCACTGTGTACACCTTACCATTCAAACCTGTGGTTATTAGGCTTTGCTATTGAGTGAAAGTATTCAGATTCTGTGTTACAATAATTCTAAACATAGAGCATTCATTGAGTCTGTCTGTGATAATGTGGGATATGTCTTGAAAGGATGTGTCTACCTAACAATTCAATAGGAAATCATGTGTCGTTCATCCAATTCCAATTTCCCTTTCTTTGTTTTAGGTTGCTGCTGAGAACAGTGCTGGCAGTGGTCTTTTTAGCAGCTCAATCCTTTTCAAAACTGCTGAAAGTGGTAGGTACAGTGGTAGCATTTTTACAAACCTGATTTTTAAAACATTTATTTTGCGGTAACACATTAATCAACCATTGAGTTTCTTTTGACTACATTACTTTTCTATTTTTTTTTCTATTTTTTAGTACCTGGTCTCGTTACAAACCTCACAGCATCCGCATATAACCACACAACTGTAAAAGTGACATGGTTTTTACCAAGACGTCCCAACGGGCTTATTACTAAGTTTCTTATAAATGTAAAACATGCAAGAAGTGGTCAACTGGAAAGAATATTTGAAATCAACGCAGAGGAGATCATGAAAGGAACACTACCTAACTGTCTTGTAAGCATTCCTTTGAACTGTCTGTCGATTTATTAACCTGTACACCCAATCTATCTACCTATACATACCAGTATATGTATATTTGTAATAACATGCTTTCGCTGTGTCTCTTTTTTTTTATTATTATTATTCAAGAACATTGATTTATACAACATTACAATTGTGAAGTTTCACAGTAGCCAAAAATAAAATGATTTGTATTTTACAGCTTTCAAATATCACAATAAAAACATTCACACTTACAATTATAGTTCTTCTTTTTTCTTTTTTTATAGTACATGAATTGGTTGTTTCTTTTTAATCGTTGTTATTTTTTGTGGTGAGAGCAGCCTTGTACAATGACAACATAACATTCATTTTGCTGTGTTTCTTAAATGTCTAGTCATTGCTTGTGGATTTAGTTCAATTGAGATCCAATGTAATTATATAGTTAGACAGTTGTTTGCTTATTTAACAACGCTGTGGAACAGGATATATCAATCTGTAGTTTATTAAAAAAAAAAAAAAGACTTTAAATAACTTAGGTTTAAAGCATTAGGAATAGGACCCAATTATCGTGTGATTTCAAGGTAATCTTGATATAATTATCTTGTGATTTATAGAAATCCTTTAAATGTCAAGATATGTTGATGTGATCTTGTGTAACAAATTATTATTGTATTCAGGGTTTTCTGACTTCAGAATGATCTTATTGTAAGATTAAGCTTTTATCAAGTTTGTTTTTTGGTTTGTTACTAAGACCCTCAGAAACATTACAACAGGCTGTACTTATATGAGCTTTTAGAGCATTGTATTCTTACTTATTTCTAAAATATTTTTCATATTGCTTTGTCAGTCCAAAACTGAGAAAATGATTCTTTAGCCAAGGCCAAAGTTTACTGTAAACTTAATGTAGTAAATGTGTGATATGTATACAGGGCAGCAGTGTGGAGCAGTGGTTAGGGCTCTGGACTCTTGACCGGAGGGTCGTGGGTTCAATCCCAGGTTGGGGACACTGCTGCTGTACCCTTGAGCAAGGTACTTTACCTAGATTTCTGCAGTAAAAGCCCAGCTGTATAAACGGGTAATTGTATGTAAAAATAATGTGATATCTTGTAACAATTGCAAGTCGCCCTGGATAAGGGCATCTGCTAAGAAATAAATAATAATATTAATATATACCAAACACCCTACTAACCTAACAGCAGAAAATACAAAAATATGACAACTGATATCGTGTGCTTTGCAGGAATATAAACCTTATCAAAAATGGATTATTGTTAAAATAACTTTTTATAGAGACAGAAAAAGCAAATGAAGCTGAACTTATTTTGTTACCATGGTGGTACGTATGTTATATCATATTTACAGACGCTTTGAGAACATGTAGGGTCATTAGGTCTGAAGTAAGAGCTGATAAAAGATGGGCGTCTTAAGTTACACTAAGCTTTCAGACATTCAGTTGTTAGAACAATTGATTGATTGTCGGAATAGGTTAAGGCTAGGTAAAAACGTAAGGGTAGCTAGGGCGATTTGTCAGCGGACACCAGACACTGGTAAGCTCCTAGATGTGACACGAAGAGCAATGTATTTTATTTCCCTGAAAGCGTTGAAAGAATGTATTCATAATTTAAGTAAAGAATTTTGAGTTCTGTCACTTTAAAACTCCAGTGATACTGACCTACACCAATGTTATTGTGTTTGATATTTACTAACAGTAGTGTATTTTTTACATGCCAGGATGATGCTGAATTCTATTCAAGGAGCACTCCCAGCCCCGCCACCTCATCAGCCTCTCCTCCTGAGACTTCAACCTTCTCATCAATGACTGCCTCAGCCTTGCCAGCACAGTTTTCCTGGACCAAGCCCATCACCTTAATAGTGGAACAACTGAAATCTTACACTGCATACGTGTTTGAAGTGTCTGCATTCACCAATGAAGGGGAAGGCCTAATTGCAAGCTATATGGTCAGAATGCCAGAGTCAGGTAACTTAGCATGTTATTGCCTTTCACGTGAATCCTGCCAGTGTTGTGCAGTTGACATCGAGAACTATGTAAGGATGAGACCGTGGGCAAAACCCTTTCATTATCATCATTTGAATTTGTATAGTGTAAGTTGAGACATCCCATGCCAAAGAGCTTAATCTGCAACTAAAACCAGTTAAAAGCAACTGATAAAACAAAAAAACAAAATAACTTTTAAGACATTTCAGGAACACATGAAGGGACTTGAGTTACTCGTGTCCCTTGAAAGCCCTTGCATAACTTGGGCATATAGCAGCTAAACACCTGGTCACTCACAGCATCTACCTACTGTAGCTGGGGGAACGACCGAGCCTCAGTTGGTCACTAGGGTTAGGGTTTGGTTAGGAGGGTTGGGGCAAGTAAGAGGCACCAGTGGTGCGCCAGTGTAATGAATACATGATAGGAGTGTTGTGATCATACAAATTAGACTGAGTGAGAAGTCTGGCAGAATGCTGCAAATTAGCTATAGAAGTATATGGAAAGCATGAATAGAGGACAGTGCAATAGGTAAGTCAAATTAAGACTGCTCTGAAGTCTAGCTATTTATGTCTTTGATTGAATAGCTATGCTACTGGCTGTAACATCTAATAAACAATTTTCATTTGGTTAAACCAGAGATTGTAAATCGGATGTCAGGCTGTGACACCTGGCATCATTTACTGTGTTATGGGATCATCTGATGAATACGCAATTATAGTATATTCTTCATTCAATATGGGTGTTGCTAATGCCAGTACTGTATGTGGCTAATGCCAGTTTTCTCATCCCAACAGTACTTGTGTTTGTTTAAAATGCATTGGGTGTAAAATGGAGACTGGCAGCAAAACATAAACAGCGTGCAGTGGTGTTTGAAACCAACTGAATCAGTTTATTTTTTGTACCATTATTTTTGTATCATTATGTTTTTGAACCTGATGTAATAACTTGTGAGGGATTTCAGTTGCAATTATCGAAAGGTAAAAAGGTTAAGACGGTATTATTGCTGTAATTTATTGAATAGAAAACAGAAACGTTCTTAGAATTTTGGCTTTCATCTGTATTCCTTTAAGAACCGTGGTGATATATATGTGGTGTTGACAGCTGGGATTGATTTGTTTTCCGACTCAGATAATTGACTCAGATAATGTTGCACAGTTATTCCACTAAGTGAGAAAGGGTTTGGTTTAAAATATGGTGATCTAAATTTTTTAAATGTGGAAATAAGTCATTCCTTTTGAAACTAGTAAAACCAGACATTTGTAAAACTGCAAAAAGATGACATTTATTATTTTCTTTCATATTTAGGTCATTTTCCTGGTACAGTATAAAAGCTTTGTATAATTTGTAACCACCTCTCTGCTTACCCCAGTCTTTCTCAGTTCTGACACCTTTGAATGTACAGTAATATTATTTTCCTCTTAATTTAAAGTGAGGTGGGGAAGCATATCAGTGTTGCACAGGCTTCAGTGCACAATGTTTCACCTATGGGCTTCAGTGCACAGCGCACTGCAAATATGCTTCCCTACCTCACTTCAGAAAAGTGGTCTTTTCTTTAGCAATTTTTACTAGAATAGTTTGTAAGAATGGCAAATTATTATTTAAGCAGAAGCAACAATAGATAACACACTATTATGATAAAAAACAATTGGCGATTCCAAATTTAAAAAAAAAAGAGGTTTACTGTAAGTAGGCCCCTGTAGGCATAACTTTTGTTTCAAAGAGGGGGGAAACACAGGGAGTGCAAGAGGGTAATTCTAAAACAATTCCCGTCTAGGTCCCCCTCTCCCCCCATGTAAACTATGCCTGTATGTACAGAAAGTAATGTGGCTTTTCAGCTGCACAGATGAAGCGGTCCTGCTAAATGGAAACAGCTCCCAGTGATGATTAAAACATAAGGATAGGCTGCAATGACAATGTTTGCTCTGATGCCATGGGATGACTTTTAAATACCAACTCTGGGTCATTAAGCCAAAGAAGGAGAAACATAGAACTGGTCAGCTATGAAGGACAATGTCTGCCTCTGAGGAAGAAAGAAACATCAGGCTGTTGAAGCTCTCTGCGCATAAACCCGAAACCAGATATCTCCAAGCAGGAATGAAAATGCTTCTTCGAGACAAAGAACTAGATCACTTCTAGCAGGCACAAATTCTAAGTGCGTGCTGGCAACCCAGAGTGGGTAATGTGATTCTACACAGATATGCTGCTGCATCCTATCTGTTTGACATGGCTTACTGCATCAGGGCAGACTGGGCTCTCTCCATGCAGATGACTGGGTGTTTATATTTTTTTGGTCCAACTTCAGTTTTTTTGGTTTGTACATCAATACAAAGCATCCAGGTGACTCTTCTGGTGAGAGGTGATTTATCTCTTTCTGGTCCTGATACCCAAGTGCTCTTAACGCCACTGTTTTTTTTAATCAGTTTTGAACTAGAGCAACCACTTTAAAGCTCTAAAGCTATTTGATAACAACACAGGAAGCTGACTTTTGGGCAATTCTGTAGCTTGGCATACCTGTGTTCCGCTACCCTTATGAATCCAAAGTAACATGCTTGGTTTTCATCTGCCAAACCCGGAAAGATCTCCAGATAAACTCAAGTAAAACTGAGCCTGGTGGTGTAATTTAACACATGAGTTTTCATCTGTTCAGAATATTTGTACTGTCTTTCCTTGAATAGGTGTTACTGCAGGACAGTGTGTCAATGTCGAATGCCAAAGTTCTATCAGTAATTGGGAGGGTTAGGGATGTTTAGGAAGTGAGATGTCTCTCTGGACAAACTCCATTTCCGATATTAAACATGAATCCCTTTTTAATTTCAATATGTGGATCTGTCTGCTGTCCGCTGTCATTTAGGATGGTATACCTCTGCTTGTCAGTTAAATCACAGAGCTGTTGACACAATGTACAGGGGAGGGGGTGGGCAGTTTGAAACGATTGCAAACAGGGGAAGAAGATACCTGCATGTCAGGGGGTTTAAAGATAAGAGTGGGCTATCTGTTTGCTCATTTTGTAGGCATCTGAAAATTACAGAGCTACATAACCACTACTACTATTTAGGAACAAACAAACAACCAAATGTAAACATATACAGCTTGGTTCTGGGTTTGAATCCATGTGCCATGAAGAATATCAAAATGTTGGGTGGTTTGCCAGACGTAAGTTTAGTAATGATTAATGTCATAAATAAGGGTGCATCTGCAACTGGCACAGTCTGGGCTTTGGCCTAAGGTGTAGCAATGATTTATTCGTGAGGCAAATCAAATCCTTAAGCACTGCCAGAAATCATGCAGATGGTTTCTATTTTTTCTGAAGTTTGCTATTTGCACCATTTGATTGGACACATATTTTAAATCAGCTGTCATTCCAGTAAAAGCACAGCAAAGTCTAATAAAGCATTGTAAAAGCATGTGAAAGCACGGATGAGCATGGTAAATCACAGAAATATGGTAGAGAATGGTAATTGTATATGACAAGTTGGGTAAAGTGCAAAATGACCAGACACATTTACCATGGCAAACTTTGCAGAAAGACAGCTCTTCTCTTTCATTGACATTTTGAAACATTTTTAACTCTGAAGACACCTGGTCTTTGTGAAACGACTTTAAAAAACTAAAGAGTCAAAGGTATGTTAACATGTGGAATCTAAATGAAGGGGACCTGGTGAAGTAAATAATAACTCCTATCTGTATTACTGCTTGTACTGGGTCATGCAGTGTTCTTCAGTATTGTGCAGAACAGAGATAAATGGCCTCTTTAGAAACCTAAACTTGAAGGTAGGAGTGCACAAGTGTTTTCACAGTATGTCCTGCATACTCTACATGTGCTTTGACTTTGACGGGCTATATATTCATGAAGGGAAGTTTTGTCTGACATGCAATCACAAAAAGAATGGCAGGAGTGTTTTCACTCACAAGGAGATCTTGATATGGAGCAAGACACGGTTAAATTGAGTTTATTGTTTGCTGTGGCAACTGTCCTTTGTAGAGATGGTAACATCAATAACAGCATAGGCTGTTTTTTGTCGTTTGTTTTAATATGGTTAGAAGCAAGCACACAGCATACTTTAAATGTTAGGTTTGTCTGAGCTCTATAGTTAAACAAAAGTCACTGATAATGTTTTACTGTCACTATAAGAGTCTTTTAAGTAACTTGATTGAAAATTGAAAAAACTAATTGTTTCTATGAGTTTTAACAGAAGAATCTGATGCTTCCCCTTATAACAGTTTACAACGGTAAAAGCATAGTGCAAGGCTTATCAAAGTCAATACTGCTGTATATGTTCCATATTTTGCCTTATGCCACCCACCAACATTCAGTAGGACAGTTGTGGCCACATGGTGGTGTATTTGATGTGGAGAGGCATTCCTATCTCACATGCTTTAACTTATTTGTTCATTTTTAAAGTTAAGCATTATAATATAAATTCAGGATTTTTTTGTTTTTCAGTTCCTGAAGATCCACCCCAAAGCATTGCAAAGTGGAACATCACCTCAAAATCTTTCACAATTTCTTGGGATCCTCCAACTGTTCAAACAGGAAAGTTCAACTACAGGATCGAGCTGTACGGGCCATCAGGTAAACAGTTAAAAAAGCTACCTAGTGTGGGCAGACGTGTTTAGCACAGAACACAAGACACCTATTACAGTAGAACCCCCTTTATCTGAACTGTTGAAATGTCCCTCAGTATTTTCTATCAAACTTAACTCCTGTGGCTATATAATAAAATATTACTGTATTATAGATATTGGCTCATTTTCCGTTCTGTTTGCTTATGTTCGCAGTCGGTTTCAATTTTATATAGCAATTAGAAAACCATTAATGCAAATGGGAATAATGGCTAGCTTTTCAGAATCACTTAAAAATGTGGAAATTACTCTAGTTTCTCCTACATTTTCGTTCCTTTATCATTATTACCATGCTGTGTCCCTGTTCAAATGTTTTTCCTATGGAAACATTCTCATTTGTGTTCTCCTTAGCACTTAAACCACATATTAATTGTCATAGCTAGGGCCTGTTTGTTGATTTATTTAAAACTTAACTACGATTATTAACGCAGCAAATGTGAAAACAAAAAAAAACTGAAAGCCTGTTGTGATACACACAAAGAAATGTAAACCACTGTTAGTCATGCTCAATTTTATATTTTTGCATTTAGGTCACATCTTTGACAACAGCACCAGGGACCTAAAATTCACCTATTCTGGTCTAACACCATATACGACATATACAGTGTTTGTTGGTGCTGAGACTTTTGCAGGGCCTGGACCAAAGACCAATGTAACCCTCGTAACTCCAGCAGAAGGTAAGTTACTGGGTACTCGAAAGAGCACTACAATCTACATTACTAGTGCCTTTAAATAGCACTCTTAATGTTATCACTGCCTCCCTTCCATCTGTTGAAGATCTTTTTCCTTCTTTGCATGTATTTTATACTTCAGTTTGGAATACACAGTGCAAAGGCAGCACTACAGATTAACAGTTTCTTGTACCTAATCACTGGAGCTGTTGCAGTTCAAACTCTCTCTAATGGTCTAGCTGCAATCAGTCCATGTGGTCTGCTACGGTCCAAGATGAAGCAGTTTATCTATAGGTTTGTATTTAAAATATTAGCACAGCCTGATGTAAAAACAAAGACAAAAACAAAACAAAAAAATAGGTTAGCATTGTTTTAATACTTTTAATGCTGTACTGTAGTTATAAAATAGGTTGAACTGAAACACTGTAATATGCGGTAGATTCATGTCAATGGTCTATTTTTAATTCCAGTAAGTTTCTGCATTTTACAAAAGGGTTTCATTTTTTCATTATCTACTTATTATTTATTGCAGTTGTCGCCAGAAGAAAAAAGTCCTGCACAATGCTTTTATTGAATGTTTAGTGCCCCCTTGTGACAGCTAGGTTAGGTAAGGTACACTCTGCCAGTAGGTGGCAGTAACAGACTGATTAAAAACAAGCAGGAAACTTGTTTCCTTTCTTTTACTGCAGATTAACTAACATGTGTTTCCTTAATACAATAAATCCAAATGATTTACACAGTGGTACACAGATTACCAAAAGGATGAAAGCAAGATATATGCCATTAGAATCAGTTAAACCAATTACAATCAAGTTGTATCATAAAACTATATTTTAGTGTGGGTCATGGGATTAGCAGCACAGTTAACTTTGTTTTTTAAGTTATTGATGCAGTGGTATTATTTAAATATGCGCAAGTTACAGCTGATCAATCTTTGCACTAAATATTTTCACTGTTAACATATTTTTCAGCTCCCAGTGCGGTGAATGGTTTGAAAGCATTAGCAGTCGATTCTACGTCTGTGAAGCTGTCATGGAAAAGCCCGCTGCAGCCAAATGGAATCATTACCCAATATAGGATTTTGGTTTTCAGAAAACCTCCGGGCATTCTTGTGCAAAACATTACACTCACAGGAAAAACAGAGGTATTTTTCCATCGGTTTCATAGTTCCATCTTTTGGTTTATAGTATTTAGCAGTGGATAGCCACCTCCTCTTTTTCCCAGCCTCTTGCTAATACAGCTGTGAGGACACTGACACTTTTGCCCAATCTTATCTAATGTGATTCACACTTTCATGCATCTGTTTAAAATGTGCTTACATTGAGTGTTTTTTTTGTGCTTGCTTTTATAGTAAGAAGGTAATATAACTTATACATCTCTGCAGGGATGCTCAGGAGAAATGTATTCCTTATAACTGACCTGGTTCTTGTTGGTTCAGTTCACATTAAAAATCTCTTTTAAATATTTTGTTTATAATTTTCAGGCCAACAATGTTGCTCTTTTTGCACATCTCTTATTTAACAAGACCTTTTCTTTTGTTTTTATATCAACCATATTAACAACATTTGCTAGCCAGTCAGAGTTCTCTATTATAGCAAGGCAATATAATTAAATGTGATGCTTAAAAAATTGCTTAATTACAATTGGACTTTTTGATATGATATTTATTTAAGAATGAAACTGATAGACCAGCGTGAAACTACTGTATGCTAATGCTAATGACATTCCCTATATGAGGAAACTTTATACTATAACTGATTAGAAAACCAGATCATCTTGTTTTCTAAATGTGATACAAACATACTGTATACTGATACAGATTTTTTTTTCTTTTTCTTTTAGGATTTAAATGACTCAACATTAGTCAATGATGGTATGTTAAAGCCGCCTTCCAAGAAGGACACTGACATACTAACTGACCCTTACGAAGGCTCGGCAGACTTATTTTCATCGTCCCAATCGCCAGTTTCTTCAGTTACTCCACCCTACTCTTTATCAGCTAAAATACCCCTCCTCACCGACAAAATGAGCACCACTTCAGGGGCGTTGGAGAGAAGCATGCTGCCAACCACACAACCCCCACTAACAGCCACACTGACACAGACCCCCTCGACTGCAGAGAGTTCAAGCGCATGGTTATATAACACTGTCTATTCACTGCCCTCCACTGGCTCCGTCACTATTCAGCTTGCTGACTTCACAGCGCCATCTGGATCGTTACCTACAGAAACTCTGCCTCCGCAGCGAAGAGCCATAAGATCAGTTATTACAGTTGTCAAGGCAGGTGGGGCAGCCAAGGCTTCTTCTCTACACTCAGGTATCACACAGCCTCCCGCTTCCCCGAGAGCTCTGGGTAACGGCTTTCCAAATGTCACTGGAGGTAAACAAGTCCTTGATATACTCACCGCCCTGCTGCATGGAGAGGAACAGGTGGAGCTGACCCTCTGATGCGGTGATGTCATTAGTATACTCACTTGCTGTGCTGTGTCAGTTTCATGTTTCTTTACCTTTACCAGGAATGTGTCTTTATGACTGTGTAAGCAGAACCCAGAATGTTTATATTGGAGGGTTTTAGATAACCTGCTCATTCTTTGGCAGGTCATATGATCCCAAAGCACCTAGTATTTTTTTTTTTTTTTAAGAGCTCCATGATGTGTACTTTTTTATTTGAATTGCAATGCAATACATGCCCTCAAAATAGCATAGTTTTTAATAGTTGTTATTTGCATGGCTTGCATTGGGTCGTTGTTTTCCTTGTTTGTGAAAGAGTAGTATTATTCAGTATGAAATGTGGTACATTCTGCCGTGTTTCTGATTTACAGCAGAATCTACAAGTGTCCTGGTCACCAATCTCTCTGCAGAACAGATGTCACATGTTATTAAGACCCTGATTCCTTTCACTGAGTACATGTTTAGTGTAGCTGCCTCTACCGATGTTGGAGAAGGGCCATCAACCAATATCAGTGTGAAAACAAGGGAACAAGGTATGATTAAAAAGTTGAAGTATACAATATGAAACAAAATTACAATCTATTTAGTTTAATTGTCCTAGCAGCTGTGGTATCTCTAACATGTTTTTGTTTGTTCAGTGCCAAGCTCGGTTCAAGGAGTTTATTATCAAAATATAACTTCAACCACAATCCTGGTGTCTTGGGAACCACCTACCAACCCTAATGGCAAGATTACACATTTTACAGTGTACGGAATGGAGTTGCTCACTAAGGAAGCCTTTCACAAAGTCACCAATGAAACCAGTATCATCATATCAGGTAATGCTACATCATTTTCAATTGAATTTTCAAATGATGACAAGATGTCGCTCCGACAGTGAGACATGTTTGATACCCAGCATGTATATGATCCATCTTGTATACTTTATCTGTGCACCCTTGAGTATAACCTTGCTTATCATTGGTAACAGGGTTTTAAAAATACATCTTAATTTAATAATACGACCAGTACGTGGTCAAACATAGCTCTGAACCCAGAATCTCACAGCATTATACAGTAATTCATTACTTGATAAAAACCACTTCCCTTTTTTTTACACCAAGAAAAAGCTCAAATATAGTGCAGTGCAGTGAAATGAATGAAAAATACCCAAGGACTGACTGTGGCATTGTTTAGAATTAACAGTATATATTAGGAACATTTGGATAACTGAATGTTTTAACTACCTCCATTGCTGTGTTAAACTACCTAGCGTCATGTCAAATAGAACCCTGATTCCCTTCCAGGACTGAAGAAGTATACAGAGTACAAACTGCGAATAGCTGCATCTACTGGTGTGGGAGAAAGCTCACTGTCTGAAGAAGATGACATCTTTGCAAGAACCATGGAAGATGGTACTATCAATGCTTTATAGTGCTTTACTGCGCTCAAATGTATTTCTGTGGAAACAATATAGATATGGCTACCTGGTTTAAAGCTTCTGGACTATGAAGAAGACTTAAGTATTTGTGAATCAGACTTTAAAGTACTTCAAAACATTGAGCAATTGCACTATGATCAAGCTAGGAGTTAAAATGCTTTTAAAACACAAGCTGTTTAAGAATTTGACTCCATTTTCCACTTTCCCTGTATGTAGTTAACCTAGTATTCATTTATATACAAACAATGACTAAATACAAATGATGGATGCAAGCAATGAAGATAATTTTCTATTATTTATTTATTTATTTATGTATGTGTCTGTCTTACAGAACCAGAATCTGCTCCTCAAAACCTCACTGTTCAACATGTCACAGCATCTACTGCTGTCATAAGCTGGTTACCCCCAGAAAAGCCCAATGGCATTATTACATATTACAAAGTTACATATGCTGTTGACACAGACTTCCATACAAAGAACAGCACAACGACAACCGTTATGCTTCAGAACCTGAAACCACATTCAGTCTATAACATCTCTATAAGAGCATATACCAAATATGGGCATGGAAACCAAACATCCTCAGTGTTGAAGGTGTTGACTGGTGAAGACGGTAAGCACTGATTTATTCATTTTAATCATCCTTTCAGCTTAAACCTTGGACATTGGTTTAAAGTGCTTTGTAAATTAAATACTTATGATTTACTGTCATACAATAACAGTGTTGTAAAATTTTAAAGACCAATATGGTCTGATTCCAGGCTTTCCAGAACCTTTTTATTTGGTATTTATCGTGCAGAGCAAAAGCCTATTGTTTCGATCAGTAAACAGGTTATATAAAAAGTAAAGGTTATACTGTATAAGTATTCAAGACCAATTTTTTGCTAATATTATTATTCATCTATGATTCTTACAGCTCCTGGCAGTCCACCATTTAATTTGACATATGAGAGTATTAGTTCCACCAAGGTAGAAGTTTCATGGATATCCCCACTACATGCCAATGGCATTATATTATCTTACACTATAGAATACTGGAATGCATCCCACTCTCTCAACATCAGCAGTAATAGCACTACAGCGATCTTATCCAACCTGAGGAAATATACACAATACTGGGTAACAGTGTCGGCTAACACAAAGTTTGGAAATGGAAACCAGACCAGTGACATTTTAAATGTGACAACTTTGGAAGATGGTAAGTTACTTTGGAAGAAGCTATTCAGGTAACCCTATGTATTAAGGTATAATTGACATCAGGTACAAAGCATTACATTCGTGGTGAATCGGTGTTGATAACAGGTTTAATATGAATAAGTGTGGAATTTGTCATGAACAGATGTTTACTTCATATGTGTTCAACATGTCTCCATTGGGAAATGATGTGTTAATTCATGCATACTCCTGTTTGAGTCGCTGACACGTCAGCAATCTGTATTCCTCTCCTAAACAGTTTTTGTTATCTATGTTTGGTAACAGGTGGTCATTACTCGACAAACTCATGACAAAAGGTCAAGGAGTTATCATACACATAACATATGCAATATTCTTATATGATGATTATACAGCGTGGGTCCTCAAATAAGGAGACATGACTGACTTTGTACAATGTACAAAACCGATAACGCAAGAAGAACAAATGTTCTAAGTTGTGGATATATGTGGTTTTTTTTCCCCAACATAAAGGACAGGATTTTATTTCTGTGATCAATCTTTGGTTTTCTCCCGCAGTTTCCGGTGACCCACCTAATAATCTGTTTTACAGAAATCTCAGCTCTACCTCAACCTTTTCGCTTTCCACCCATTTGTTTTCTAATGGCAAGATTCAGTCCTACAGACTCCTATGCGGGCGGTGTCATTGTTCATCATCACCATACCAACTCTGCTGGCCTCTTTGTGATCATTAGTGACCTTCAGAAGTATAGCGACTACTTTGTAACTGCAACTGGCAGCACAGCCCTGGGGAATGCCAACCAGACAAGTAAAGTTCTGTTTGTCTGGACAGGACAAGATGGTAATCTTCATGTGAATGCAGTTCGTTTCCCACAAACCTGGGTGAAAACAATAATGTGATTTAAGGAACAACTGGATATAAATGAGTTGCACATCTTATTTAATGTATTTTTCATGTTGCTTTTCTGTTTGTCATCAAATCCTGCAGGCGTTTTAAAAGTCAGAAGTTTAAAGCCTCAATAGACTTCTTAAGGTCGATGTCTAAGCTCCAAGAATATCACCAGAGTGTAACAATTGACCAGTCCCCCTGCAACACTCTGCCACTGATGGATGTAAGAAATATCATATACAGTAGTAAGAGCGCTTGTTTAAATCAGATTAACACGCATCCCAGGGGAAGGATGGTTTGAGGTTCCTAGGTGAGACATCGTGATGTAATGGGGGGATATCTTTAAAGGGTATGTTCTTGTAGAATGAGTCTATAAACAGAATATGTCATTATTACAGTACCTGATAGCTTACCGTAGAATATCACATACAAGTTGCTCTTAACGACCGCAGTAGTTATCTCATTTCTTCCACCAGGGCTTCCAAATTGAATCATAAAGTAGTATTCCATCTACATGACATCACTGAATGAAACTACGAACCAATTTCCTGCTCCTCAATACGTTCTCATGTGTGCTTTATGTTCTTTGTCTTTTATGCTTTAATATGTTTTTTTGTTGTTGTTGTTGTTGTGCTATTTTGTATTATCTTTAATTTCACACTTACAGGTTTAAATACATATACCTACTGCTTCTCTTCAAATAACTGCTCGTACTAGCAAAGGTGAGGGAGTTCGTAATGAACCTATCTACGTTTTTACGGGAGAAGATGGTAAGCTAAAAAAAAAAAAAGTAAATTTGTTTATTACTGCCTGTCTGC
Organism: Acipenser oxyrinchus oxyrinchus; assembly: GCA_030684275.1. NCBI lineage: Eukaryota > Metazoa > Chordata > Actinopteri > Acipenseriformes > Acipenseridae > Acipenser > Acipenser oxyrinchus. The sequence continues at coordinate 51,508,158 of CM060254.1, read as the reverse complement.
AAAAGAGTTTTGTTAACCAGATTGTCATCCATACCTGATTTATATGTAAATCCTGACATATTTTAAATTACAGTACCATTAATAAGAACTTGTGGTTCTTTCATATTCCGAATTTGAGATGAATAGCACGGCATTCAAGGTAAGTTTTGATAGGTTATTGATTAGCGTTTAATTCTTAAACACATTTAGGAATTGCACACCTAGCTAAATATGTTCCAGATGCTTTAATTTGTGCAAAGCAATTTGCAATATAGATTTTATTAACACAGTGATGACATAGCTGTTAGTACCCCTTAATCTCAAGCTCTTGAAATATCTTATATGAACTCATTCAAGTGGTACCTTGAGCAATACTTGTGTTACAGGCTGGATGCAAACCAGCAGCCATACACTCCACAAGTAAGCATCTTAAACTCTGCCTGTAACCTTAGAACCTCATGCTCATATCAGAGCAGTGCATCACACAACACTACCCCTTACACTGGCTTACACTATCCCTTCAAACATGTCCAAACCAGAGCAGTGATCATTCAGCTTTAATAAAACGAGCAGCACAAACGAGCAGCACAATGCTAAAACCCCACACAAGAAAAAATATGCTGCAGACTGTTTACTATAATAGAGTATGTTATTTTGGGTATGTTAAAACATTTTACAGTGGATAGATGGCATAGGATTTAAAAACCCACTTGAACAGTAAGTTTTTGCATACATGTCAGTGCAGGTGAAAGTACAGCATAGTAAACTCGTGATGTACTGTAGGTCCGAGAATTGGTGGCAATGTGTTTCTTGTTGGATGCAGTTCACAGACACTAAATTGCCTGGGATACTTAGCTTTTACGAGGGCCTTCAATGTTCTGCTCAGCAGGGATCTCATGTCCCACTGGTCCCATTATTATGTTTTTTTAAGTTTACCTTTCCCGTTTTGTTAAGAGCCGCACAGTATTATGTGACTGACATTTAGAGCTATTTAAAACTGTAATCCTGTATTTTACTATTAGTTCCAGGGGTTACGCAGGTGATATTAGGATGTGTTGGGTTCTGTTTATTTTCATGAAATTAAAAAAAAAAAAAACATTTTACCGTAGCATTATAAAAACAGATGTTCTAACATTAGTCACCTAAATAATCTCCATACCATTACATTTCAACTTCTTCTAACACTACAGTCATAGTATAACTTGGCAGACCAATACACTTGAAATAAAATAACCCACAGTTTAATGGGTGATTCAAACTTCTGATTATATTCCGTGACTTGACCACACAAATAACCCTTTGGACTCACCACAGTTCCAAGTTGTCTTGGAAACCACAAATACAGGCCAATGGTTACAGTGTTACACGGTTTAGCTATGGTAAGATTGCCAATAGTTGTTTTTTTTTGTATTGACAGGATAAAAAACTGGCTGATAATGTTTTGTTAAAATGTAATTTTTTTTTATTTTTTTAAATAATAATAATTTAATAACTTGTCAAAAGTGTTTATTAATGGGGTTTCCCTTATATTTCTACGTTTGTTCTTCCAAAAAGCCTTGTTAATATTTTTTCTTTTTGGATGATCCTTGAAAACAGCAGGAGTGGAATCACGGAAATGGTTCTAAATGTGACAGGAACATCTGCATTACTGAAGAACTTGGACAGTAGCAATGAATACCATGTGTATGCCACCACATGGACAAGAGCAGGCGACGGTGGCATGGCAAGTGATATCCTCACATTCAGGACTTCTGAGGGAGGTGAGGGCAGGGTGTACTGAATAAGCATATTATTAGAGTGTAGAACATTGACCTTCTGTTTATAGAAGCAAATTAACCAAAATGTATCATGCGGACAACAGAAACGGTAATAATGTAAAATACTGAAACAAACCAAACAAAATAAAATAAAGCAAAAATTTTCAGCTGAAACAGACACTGAAGGTAAATCAATCTCTGCAGCAGGAAGGACTTAGTTCCAGCTCTGGAAGGTTGAAACTTGAGCTGGCTGCGTTGGGAAAATACCCTTTGCAGTGTTCACACCTTGCTCAGTCCTACACCACTAATTACAGAAACAGTAAAGGTTGTTTTGTTTGAGTTTGTTTTAGTAAGGTTTCTCTAATACACACACTTTCTTTTTCGCGAACTCGGTTTAAAGGGATGATTATGTCATTAGCACTTAACAAGTTCACCCGATGTCTCTTCACCACATGTGTGTAAATATACAATTGGTTCAGGATGTCAAACATCACAGGACAGTAGCTAAAAAAGAGGTGGTGGTTCAGGTAAAAAGGAAATGCAGATTGACTAAGTGACACGTTATTGTTTGTCTTTGAGGTGGTAATTAGAAGCTTTGCAATGCAAGAAAAAGAACTGTCAGGACATCATTTGTTTTTGATCAGGGCTTGTGCAGGAACATGTATTGTGAAAGGTGGACGTGTCCTCCACATCCAGCCAACCACACAGTGGAAGTGATCCTTCCAAGCGCTTTCTTTTTGCTGGTATTCCATATACACTAAATACTTTACCAAAGAACTCTGCTGCAGCATTTGAATCATAAACACAAATAAGAGAGTATTATTATTATTATTATTATTATTATTATTATTATTATTATTATTATTATTATTATTATTATTATTATTATTATTATTATTATTATATTTCAGAATGCCACCAACTTTGATTTTGAAAACAACACTGAAAATGCATCTTACTCTAGACTGATAGAGAACATGGCTAAATACAGTCAGTACCATCTGTGGATGACTGGAGGCACTGCTCTAGGTGCTAGAAACCAGATAAGTAACATCCTATATGTTTAGACTGACGAAAGTGGTAGGTGGCAACATAAAATTAACCCTTGCAAAAATGTGGATAACGTGTATATTGACAATATCCCAGTATACTGTAGCTAAATTTACTAATATACACAGGCTGTTTGTACCTCCTAAATGCATTTCCTATGAGGGTCGGTCAGATCTGGCGCGATCCTGCCTGGCTAAAGTCATCTGTTCTGTTCCAGTTCCTGAAGATTCCATTCTAAACCTGACTGTCCTGTCCAGGTCATTGCATGCGATCTTGCTTTCCTAGCTTCCACCTTAAAACCAAATGGCCTTATCACAAAGTATCAGCTTTCAGTGGATAACAATCATACTTACCAGGTTTTTCCTACTGAGGTTTCTGTTGTGTCCATCAGTCATAATGGTCTTAGGCCATTTACTAGTTATGGTATTACCATTAGCACCTGTACCAGCAAAGGACCAGGACCCAGCTACTCCATCAAAGTAACGACTACTGAAGACAGTAAGTAACTAGAATGGCAAAGCCATCATTGTTATTTACTTTTGCTGAAAAAAAAACAGTCACTGAAGTAAGTGATGAAAAGCAGGCAAGAAGATTAGGACCATCTTGTAAACCTGCCAAATAGTCAATCACACCCAGTCAATACAAACCAAACATTAAATATAATCATCTGATGTGCAGGCCTTTTAGTTTTTTATGATCCCAACAGGATGCTCTCAGGTACAGTACTGTAAAACAAATGCATTGTGTGATTTGGGGCAAATAAGGCGGTTGAATAATAAACATGATGATGCTACATGTCAACACTACAGTATTAATAGCTGCAGTGTTGAACTCAGTTATTTATATGCTGGATACAGTTGGTAGTGATGTGGCTGTCCTTGGAAAGGGCAGAAACAAGAGAAGGTGTCTTCTGACTGCTGTTTGAGCTATTGTGGGATTCTAAGACGAATGGTTTAATGGTACAATACTTTATAACAAGGAAAGAGGAATTTAAATGTGTACTTATATATTTATATCTGCTTTCATATTGAATTCACGTGAGTAAACATCAATCGATAATGACTCCACACCTATTCATATTAAACCCAAACCTTCATCATCAACAGGCTCCTGCTTGTGAAACGTAACACTGTTTTTAGACACATGGACCATTTTTAAGTTATTAGTGCGCACATGCATTTACCAGCATATTAGTGCATTATGAATAGAGCTCCAGGCATTTGTTAATATATTGAAATCCTATTTCTGTGCACAATAGTATTTCATGAATTTGGTCCATGTGTGGGGTTTTTTTGCATCAATATTTATATTTAATCTTCAGTTCCAGGTGGATCTGTACACAATCTCACCTACCAAAATCTTTCGTCAACAACGGTAAATGTAAGTTGGTTCCCACCAACTTCCCCAAACGGGAAATTGTTTTACCATGTTTCTCTGTGGAGCCCTCAGATGGCCATTCCTATATCAGAGGTCACTACCAATAAAACAGACTTATTGATTGAGGATCTCCAGAAGTATACAGGCTACATTTTGAAAGTTACCCCCGCAACAGCTGCAGGCTTCTCTGAAAATACAATAGCAACCTTATACATCAGAACCGACGAAGACAGTAAGTTGGCATTTTCATTTAACCTGCCTAGTGAAATGAAATGTTCAAGTCAGGTTATTCTGTTGTTTAAAGCTTTGTTTGTGTATGTAATGTATGTATTATTATAGCTTATATGGGGTGCAGACAATTGTTACCATAAGCACAACTTTTAAATGTAACCACCTTTAGGACACTGGACATTACCTAATCCACAGTCCATTGTCCTAAATTGACCCCCCACAATCCTGATTGTGCTACATTACGATCATGATGACAAATGTAATTCTACCAAAATTGCCACTCTTGCCTTTTAAAGAAAGCCAATCTATACTCTCATCCTGCAGTAAAAAAAATCTGCCAGCACCTCCCCAGAATGCTTTGCACTAACTGGTACCTGCCTTGTTGTATTACTGATTTCCAGCACCAGAAACACCTCCAGTGATCACCACATATAAAAACCTCACTGCATCCTCTATCCATCTCTTCTGGAGCCCCCCTGACCAGCCAAATGGAAACATATTATTGTACAACCTAGTGATCCATGGACCAACAGGCACCAATTCCTCCAGTACCTCAAATACAAGCCTCATTTTGTCAGATCTTTTGCCGTCCACAACTTACAATGTGTCAATTAATGCAGAGACAAGTAAAGGTCCAGGCCCTTCAGCTACACAGCTGCTGTACACAGACGAAACAGGTCAGTCTTGTTTTTATAAGCTTGTATAAGAAATTACACTTATGCACTGAAATTACACTATTAAAATAAATCTTGTATGTGTTTATTTCATAGAACCATCCGCTTCTCCACAAAACTTGGTAATGGTTAACCACACAGCAGATACAGTTTGGTTAAGATGGGATCCTAGTCCTGAACCAAATGGAGTTGTGCAGATCTACAGCTTCAAAATATTTGAAAACAACAGCCAAACAATATCATATAAGGTATTTCCCTAATTTTAAGAGGGTTTTGTGATGACTTTTTATCTAGTTTATTTGATACTGCTAAAAAAATAAATGAATTGCATTGTGACTTACAATCTGTATAACTTCATCTTTTATTTCAAGAATATATCAGGACTCTTCACAGACGCACAACTAACAGGATTTAAACCTCATAGTGTCTACCTAATCAGTGTCTCAGCATTCACGAAAGCTGGGAATGGAAATCTGTTCAGTAACTCTGTCAGTTTTTCAACAAACCAGTCAGGTATGTGAGCATTTATGTACATGTATATGAGGTTGTACACAAGAAGTCTCCTGATCTGTATGTTTCATTGTTGTGTTGGGGACGTCACTATTTCTCTTCACACTTTTTGTTATATATATATATATATATATATATATATATATATATATATATATATATATATATATATATATATATATATATTTTATTATAGATAAGTACAGTACAAACATTTAATTTGCTCCAGTGGTGGGCCCTTGTCAGTATGGGCAAGAGCTCTTTTATAAACTCTTCTAAATATCCGGTTGTTGAGGTGTACTTCTAGTATTGCTCCTGTGGACTCCATTAGAAATCTTCTTGACATACCCATCTTTGATGCACCCTGGGAACCACATGCTTACAGGATAGCCATTTTAGACACCTCTCTATCGTATGGCAGAAGTTTTAATGGCATTCCATTAAACTCATGTATAACAAAAATCACTCGGCAGTTGTTATCATTTGATCATGAATTTATTTGGATGACTGAATGAAGATTCACTGAATGAAGATTCACAATCATCTCAGGTCTAGTGGCAGTGTGTACTTGGCTTGTTTTAGTATATATATATTTTTTTTTTTACAGTTCCAGATGCTGTTCAAAATCTGCGCTGCATTGGGACAAGCTGGCAATCCGTTCTGATCCAGTGGGATCCCCCAACGAATTCAAATGGAATAATCACCCATTATATTGTACAATTTGGAGAGGATGCCCAGGAATTAAAGCCAACTGACCATGTGTACACTGTTCGAGGACTGCTGGCAAATACCACTTATACACTTCGTGTATTAGCTGCCACTTCTGCTGGCATAGGAAAAGACCAGACATGCTTTGCTGAGACATTACCAGAATCAGGTAAGGGACTTTCTTTATAGAATAACAGAAAACAACATGTGCATAATCACTCTTGGTAATGAAATAATGGCTTAATAATACTCAAATATGTATATCTATAATGCAATATTTATAATACATCTGAGATATATGTTCTACCTTTGCATAGAGTTTCACCTGGTTTTATTGTACAGCAAGTTTTCTTCCATGGCTGAACTTCAGGGATATGGTTTGTGGAATAATGAAACAGTGCAGATTATATGGTGACTGATTCAGCTTGACTAGCAGTTCCAAATTATTGTTATGCTGCTTTTTTATATCGGAGATTCACAGTTTTGGTATGAAATAAGTAAGAAAAGGCTCCAAGTTATTAGCCGTCTAGTATTAGTCATACTTCTCAAGCCAGGATTGAGTCATTCCCAGTGCATTTATCTCAGACTTGGAACTAAAAAGGAATTAGTTTCACTACAGTACTCATTGTACTGGCCCTGCATTTTCCACCAACATAATTTTTTTTGGTCAAAAGATTATTAGGAATTTTTGCAGAACACAGCTTTAAAGCCATAAAATAAAATAAGTATGAAATAAAATGAGAGTATTTTTACGGGGGGGGTGGGGGTAGTTGGTGATACACAAGCTTTCTTGAAGTTCACGGGAAGCTGTACATGTCTTAGGTTCCCTGCTGAAGGGCCTCGCTTAAGCAGAAAATATTTCAGCATATGTGTATCCTAAACTTGATACTGACAAATGCTAGTCACCTGCAGGTTCATGATATTCATCTTTCTTTTCAGTAATGCTGTTTTTTGTCAATTGTTGCTTTATCCACAAGAAGTTGTTTTGGTACAATTAAGTATAGAATGTGAAGTATTCTCCCAGTAAACTTACACCTAATGCGCACATATCTCTTGGTGAATGCTCCCTTGCATTATTACCTTATTAAGGGTCTTGATAGATGTGGCTACAATGGAGGGAGATCCTAAACAGATCAGAAAGGTAGTTTTTCCTTTTAGAAACGATGTTCCTGTCAGATGATGTATTTTTTTTACATAACTTGCTAAACAACTGCTCTTGAACAATGCAATAGCAGCTTCTTCTCATTAGTTACGATAGCATCTGTGCACAGATTTCATGAGGTTGAAATGGACCCATCTGGTTAAAGGTACAGTATTAGAAATATCTGCACTTGGTCCTACAGGAGGTGTTGATGTTGCTAACTCTTTATCACCATGTGTCATACCAGTAGTCATGTTGATAAAATGGAGAAAAGCTGCATGACTGTTTTAGGAAGTGTAGTATGGTTCAAACTGATTAACACCATATGTGGTTAGACAGTTCAGGTGTATAATTCATTTTGAAGAGTTATTCATGACATTGCAAATGCTGGAGTCTAGTAGTTGAAGGATAAATGACTGTGTTTGTATCATGATAGAAGGTGACTCAACATTATATAATCTCAAACAAGAAAGTTTGTACAGAAGACCGCACTAGCTGTATATTGTGCATATTAGAAAAAGTACAGTAGATAACTGGCTCATTAATGCAACAAGGTTCCTGCAGCGATATTGTGCTATACCATTCTAGTTAAACCAGCCAAAACATTGCTATGTAGTGGAACCATAGATTAGTGGTTATTTAGAGACCACCTGGGATCTGTTCACACAGCACAGGTTGGGAACCTTTGGGATAGGGGAAAAAAATAGGGATCTAAGTGCACAGTGGGTAACACATTAACCTTTCACCTATGGAAGCCTGCGTTTGAGTCCTGGGGCCCCTATAACTTAAAAGCCTGTTTAAAGAATGCTTTCTTAAAACAGTTTTTTTTTTTTTTTTATAAGCATCCTCTTAGGTTGATCAATACATTCAGTAATGAGAATAAACAAATGTGCTTTAAAACAATTCTTAAAACAGTCCTAAAGCTCTCAAGTGAAATGAGTATAGTGGTCTAAATTTAGCCTTCAGGGTACAGAAATGTGCTTCACAATTTGGCACAATGAGCACCAGGCTGTATAATCCTATATTTAAAACACAAATTGTATAGAATTTACAATACCATACGATTTGATTTTATATAGCGCTTTTTATGACAAAGTCATCACAAAGCACTTTATACACAGAGAAAAAAAACAACAGTATGCCATATTAAAAAAGTTAATGTTTGTAACCTACTTTTAAAACATCCAAATGAATTAGCCAGACGGATAGATTCAGGGAGCGAATTTCACAACTTGAGGGCATAGTTACAGAAAGCTGTTCCAGCCACGGATTAAAGGTGGACAGCAAACACTGACAATAGACCATCATCAGACGATCACAAAGAACTACCTGAAATATACATTCATTAGGATCCAGATCTCTAAGAGCCTTGTAAGTCAGAAGCAAGATCTAAAAATCAATTCTGTGTCTTACTGGCAGCCAGTGTAACGAAGCAAGAGTGGGGTAATATGTTGTCTCATTATATAGACCAAGATAGAGCAGAAAAGCCTGCAGCTGTTGCTGAGGTGTGGAAGGGAGATATATTTAGTTTCTGCTTTTCTGTCTACAAAGTAATCCACTGACTTGCTATCCTCTATATTGAAGACATCCTTACTGACACATTTTGACATTATTGTCCTTTAAAAAGTATTTTTAAGTGAAGTCAAAACACATGCATCATCAAAGTAGCCCCCAACACTGTAATTTGAAAAACATAATTTTCCTCTGTAGGAACAAGCATTCATTCCCAAGTGCAACATACAAAAAAAAAACTCCCCTTGCAACTGCTTTGACCCTAAGCTTTTTCTTTATTGGGTGTTCCAACAAGTGCAGTCACATGGGCAACCACATGTGAAATGCCCTTGTTTTTTATGGGTTATGCAGGTATGGAATTACAGTAGGGACACCAATCAAGCAGTCCAGGAATGTGCTGCCCAATATATATCCATGAATTACTGGACAGACTGGCTGTAAAACAACCTGAAGGAAGTTTCAGTGTAACAGTTGCTGACTATAAATATAATGTTTTAAAAAGCATGCCCTCAACTCCTCATTGCAAACAACATGTTTATTTTTATTTCCCCTAGTTCCAAGTGCTCCTAAGGATCTAAATATAACCAAAATTCAGTCATCAAGTGTCACCTTAAGTTGGACCCGACCAGACGTGGTGCCGGGCTACCTGCAGAATTACCGGATTGTGGGGCAGCTGCTGTCTGTGCTGTGTAACAACTGGAACACCAGTGGATGTATCGAGAATAAAGTAGTCCAATATGTCTCCGGGACAGACGATTCTCTGGAGACAAGCATATACTCACTATTGAAATTCAGGCAATATAGGTTCAGTGTTGCTGCTAGCACTAATGCAGGCTATGGCAATTCGACAGACTGGATCTCTACAAACACTTTGCCAGGCAGTAAGTAGAGATGTGTTTTTTTGGGGGGAGTTGGGGGGTATTTGGTGAATTTCATGCTAGACCAACCAAATTATACAATACGGTAAACAGGCTTTAAAGAGCTAGCACAGCTTTTGGAGTTTGGACAGCAAAAAACGGGCAAGTATGAAACATAAAAGTTATATTGTGTTGCTTTGTATTATTGTTGCATAGATCTATTTTACCTATATTTGAAAAAAAATCTGTTCCTGTAGTCATGTACAGTACATCGATATTCAGCAATACATCAGTTGATATAACTCCCCTGAGCCCTTATATATAACATAAAAATGTCCACAGAAATATCCACAAATACAACAAGGGGTTATGTATATATTTTGTTCTTACTCATTATATTTAAAGTTTAAAAGTGTATTTTGTCATAAGTGTAAAAAGTCAAGATATTCACAATAAAAATAAAAATGACAGGTATGTTATTTAAACAGTTATAGCAACACGTGGGGCTGTGTAACGCTACTCGCTCTTCAAGCGTCACTAAATTGAGACTAATGCGAGACATGTATAATTAAATGGGTTAAAGGTTGGTGAAAGGTGCAAGATGCAGTCAACACTTACAGACTTGACATCCATGTACTCATCCAGGGCATTCCTTGTTAATAAGTTAGCCTGCTAGAACTATTGGTTGGGACTGTGTTTTAAATGATGTGTTATCCAGACTCACCTCCCAGCCAACCTCTGGAAGACCCACATTCCTGAGGAAGGATGGAAGCATGATAATCAGGAGAGGACGGTTATTAGTTACAGAAAATGCATTAATATGGAAGGCCGGGGGAAAGCGCTGCAGAGAGGAAGCAATTGGATTATGTGGGAATGCGAGAATGAGGACAGGGCATTTTTACTGAATAAATTGCTGTGATTTATAAGGCCGGTGGGTATAGTGATACCTCGCCCTAGTACCGACTAGACTTGATTTGCGAATAATCTTAAATCTGTCCATGACAGTTGCCAGTGGGCCAAGTAAAGTTCATAGGTAAAGTTAATTCCCAAATTATTTAAATATTTTTTTTCTTCTTTTTAAACTTTTTGGCTCACATAGTTGCTCACATGGATGTCATCAGTCATCTGGTCATCTAAAACACTGCAGTGTAAAGACCTAAAGGATTTAGCTGTTAGTTAGGTGGCTGTAACATGGATGGACGGGGCATGATATTAGATGCCCAAGTCGTTGCAGCACCTGTTTCCTACACTGCAAATGCACCCTCTGTGTTACATGTCTTTAAGGACTGGCAGACATCCAGAAGACAAACGCTGATCATCCACAGTATGTGTGGTCTGAAGAGACAAATGACTCGTAGAGAAAAAGTATGCACCATGCTGAATGTGGGTAGTTTGACTAGAAGGGAGTTAAGCCAGATTGTCATTATTGTGTACTACTACACAAAGCTTTGCTGACACCATGAAACAGTGTGGACATGCTCAAGAGTAGTCTCCCTAGCTATCTCTACCATGCTATCTGAAGAAGGCGGAAGTCCAGATGTTGTTGCTAATTATTAAAATATTGAGTTTTCAGCTTATCAATTACTTTTCTTCTTCATTACCCATTTCTATTTATTATTGAGTATCCTGTTGGATGCTGATTGTCCTTGGATATAGAGCTGTTTGCTGTTTTTGAATTCTCTCTCTCTCTCTCTCTCTCTCTCTCTCTCTCTCTATATATATATATATATATATATATAAAGCAAGCCAACTGATTTTGATTGAAAGCATAGCAGATATGATGGGTATGCCACATAAAGTAAAGAATGTGCTCTACTGTGTCACTATGTTAGTGTAAACTAGAGAAGATTGGTGGTCCAAATACATCAGTTGGCACGGAGAACATTTTACTTGATAGTGCCTTTTCCATCAAGAGAAGAAGACTGATTCAGAGTTGCATGAGGGGACCTTTATAGTGAGCACCACCTCACTTTCAAATGAGCAGAGCTCCTATTCTTAATGGATATCAGAGGTTAGTCAGAAAGCTCATCACTCTGAACACGGTGGAAGATTAAAATAATGGTCGCACTGTGAGATTCATTAGAAACAAATAATTACATAGTGAAATCAAAACAAGTGAGAAATGTATACAGTAGAAGCTAGCCCTTTAAAAAAAACTGAGCTGGTGGACACTTGCCATAACATAATCACTATTGTAATGATAGATTGTGCTATTCTTGGCATTATAGACCAGGTTACTTGTATCATAACATTTTGAATGTCATGTTGTTTATAGTTGGGGTGCATGTGAATGGCTTCATTGTGTTAGTACTGATTATGTAGAGCAGGATTTGTTTATTTTGTGAATCACAAATGTAACAGTAGTTCTTCCACTCCGCTGTTCAGCCTCGAGATAATCTTTGAGTAAGTGGACGTATCTCCTTAAATCCTTGAGAGCTTTTTCAGTCTGGGTCTATAATATGCTTAATAATCAAAGGCATCGGAGCATCTACTTTTACTTTTTTATTTCTAAATATGTGTTTTCTTTATTCTACAGTATAAAAGCAAATACGGTTTTCAGGTTATTCCACCTAGATGCAATGCTGCACCAAGTTATATGGATTATTCTGCATAAAACTATTATTATTATTATTATTATTATTATTATTATTATTATTATTATTATTATTATTATTATCAGCAGGGATTTGTTCTAGCAGTGTGACTGTAACTCGGTTTTGTTACAGACAACTGCAGTTCAGATAATGGGGTCAGTTTTTTAGGGTGAAGGTAATAGTAAAAATACAGATCAATAAAATGTATCTGTTTTTCCCTGCTTGCATTTTGCACCCCTCTGTTTGGCGTTGCACTTTTAAATTTTTTTTGTTTTTAATATGGATTGCATTGTATAGTATTTTATTTACTAAAATATGCCCACTAATACAAAGAAGGACTTGCATAAAGCAATGTACAAAAAATACACAAGGTTTTGAAACGTAATGCTTGCTTTCAGACCCTGACACTCCTCCTCAGAATGTAACTGCGGTCTCAAGATCCTACCATGCCATTGATATCAGTTGGAGGGCACCTGAGGTTGTTACTGGCCCTACAGCCTATCTAATAGATGTGACTTCAGTAAGTAAATGTTCGTTTTTGGTGCAGTATATCATAACAAGTGCGTAATTCTGTAACTGTTTCTCTGACCCAAAACCAAGACACAGTGTCTTACAATTCTGTTTTTTTGTTTAACACTATGCTTACAAAAATTTTACAGCAACAGGAAACTGTTAAAGGCATCAGTGGTCATTATTCCTCCCTTAACAGGACTGAATCTCTGTGTGAGTTATCCATTTTGCAAGCGTCCTGTAAAAGTTTCACTGTCACGTTGCCTGTGTCGGAGGTGTGAAAATGAATCAGACTTTTGATTGTCATTGGAGTGAATTAAAGTCTGTTTGGCGCATCAATAGTGTCAGTCTTGGTCAGCGCTCGGTAGAGACACAGGTGTCAGATAGGAACCATGTAACATCATTACACACACCTATCTTACCTAGTACTGAAGCAGCGGCTTTTAATACAAACGGGACCCAGTGGGGAAAGCTACTGTGTGCGTTACTTGGAGGATACCCACACAGGCATCCAGAAGCACAGATAGCACACACAACCACAGAGATGAGTAATACTGCACTTTCATATTTAAAGGCAACATGCATCTATGAAACCAGTGGAAACCTTGAACAGTTTGCTTTGGACCTTTTTTTTAGTTTTTTTCTTCTCCATTTTTTGGTTTTCACTGCATTTTTTAAATAACTGGTTATAATCACTTGCTGAGATAGACAGCAAAATAGGTTGAAAGTACTTTAAAGCCATTTCTATATAGCACTGTGGAGCGACACAGTCACCTTCAGTTAAATGACCATGGTCACAGCTGATTGCATGCCATGTAGACTGTGTCTAGTTTAATTTAATTGCTTTCTATATCTAAAACCAACTTAGACGATTCTGTTTCATGTAAGTCTACTGGTTGTAAAATATTTTAAATAAATGAAATCTGAACTTTTTTCTTTAATAACAAGTTACCCATGTCATCCCCAAAATACACACTGCACTCCAACACGTTTTGGGACACCCTGTAAACCAGCACTATCCAAGTGTGTATCAGAACATCATAAACTGGAACTCTGTCAGCATTTCATTTTTTTACATTTACAGGTAGACAGTCAAGACTATAATAGGACCTTCATGAAAAGAGATGAGGAAAGTAAAAATATTGAACTCTCCGACTTAACCCCGTTTACAAGGTATTCTGTAATAGTGATAGCATTCACTGGAGATGTTAACGAAGCCCGGATCTATGGAAAAGCCAGTGCTCCTGTGATTGTCACAACACTACAGGACAGTAAGTATTTTACACTTCTTGCTTAAGCTCATATTGGACAACAATCTAATAATAATGTTTAAATTAACAGCAGACTTGCTCCTAGTAAGCAGCTTTACAAAAAAAGGTCAGAATTGAAATGTAATGACCAGTTATCTTATACAATTATCTTGTGGAACCCAAAAACACAAAACATTCTTTTCTCAACAGATTTTACCATGGCTTGTCTATGTTCCACAGAAAACCATGTCACCCCAGCCCTTTACTTTGTAGCTCCTCTGAGGGTAAACCATGTGAAGTAGTTTGCACCCTCAATCACTGAAATAACAATAACCAAAATAAAATTAATTTACAACAGAACTTGTCAACTGCTGAGGGGTCTTTCAAATTAAAAAAAAAAAGAAAAGGCTTGCAATGGTAATACAGGTATTTCTGTTGGGCACCATTTTATTAAATAGGCCACACAGTAAGCAAACGCATTACATAAAAACTCTTTTCATTATTTATCCTTGTGCTTTTTCAGCACCTAAAGACCCACCGAAAAACGTGACTCTTCAAAAGATACCAGATGACGTGACCAAAGTCTATGTGATGTTCTCACCTCCATCTGAGCCTAATGGCGATATTCAGTTCTACCGGGCAGTGGTTTATAAAGAAGAGGATCCTACTGACATAGCAATTTTGGACCTCAGAATTATCGAAAATAATACCGACACGTTGACTGCTGTCATAGAGGGGCTGAAGGGAGGGCACACCTATAATATAAGTGTGAGTATCATTTAGAATGTCGCTTCCATCCAAAATAGCTAATTATACATGCCTTTGAAGCAGACTTCTTTTTTTGTTTGTTTTCTTCAAATCATATGAAATCTTTCAAGAAGTTTTTTTTTTTTCTGTTGGAGTTTTTACATTATCTGTAACACGTGTTGTTAAATCTTTACAGGATAACATGTAAGAAAAGCTGCAGATGATAGCAAAATGTGTTAATTGTATGTACATGTATAAAATACATCTATACATTTACAGATGTAATATGCTTTCCTAAAGGTATATGCTGTCAATGGAGCTGGTCCAGGTCCCAAGACAGAGCTCAAAATAACCATGGGCACCCAAGGTAGGTGTAATGCTATCAAATCATACAAATATCAAACTTTCAAGTGACACCACTGTATCCGTCGTTTTTTTTATATCAAGAATATGTATTTCTTTTAATGCAAAGATAATTGGTGTTTAGACCCGCTGTTAAATATTGCTATTAATCAAATACATACAATGTACAGCAAGTTCATATTGGACAGAATAAGACTACAGTGAATGAGAAGATTAGCTTCCACTTTGATGATAGGAAACTGTTTAGCAGAAGGTGTCAGAACCAACAGACACCTTGCTGGATAACAGGAAAAACAGCGGGGGCTTTGTGACACAAAATAAGCTGTCAATACAATTGACCTGTATGTATTTTATTTTGATAGAACAGGATTTATTATGGCAAGGCTTCATTTCTGAAGTAGCTTTTCCTCTGGGATCCACACAAATGAAAACAGTAGTGTGTTGAAAACGGGGAATTGCTTATGATAACCAATGCAACGGTTTATGGTTGCTTGGTGTTCTTTGATTTGCTTTGCACTTTCCTGATAATAAAGACCTGTTTATGTATTACATATTTTGTAAATAACACCTTACATAACATATCAAAAAAAAAAAAAATACATCTTCAGTGATTATACATAGTGTCCCACATTTCCAGTTTATTCAGAATTTTACGGAAAAATTACAGGATTTGTTTTTTTTTTAACTGAACTTCGTTTTTTACTGATTTATACAAGATTTTTATCTACTATTCAATATTTTCCCGGTACTATTTTCTAGGAAATACACAATATTTTGATTAAAATGCTGTTTTATTTTGACTCCGACATTGTAATAGCAGCCCTACACTGTATCCTAGGATACTGCAGACATTTAGACGTCAGAGGATCAAATAACGTTCAAACGTGGTTCTCTGTTCACAAACATTATCACTTGATTATGTTGGCCAATCAAAGTCTGATTATTGTGGCAATTGTTGGGCGTAGTATCTACTAGCTTGATCAAACACTAAACTGAAATACTTACACAAATATAATATTTTTAGTGGATGAGGAATGGGAAGAAAACATAAATCAGTTTATGAATATACAAAAGAAAATAAATGTTTCTAAGTATACAAAAAGTAAAAATAGCAGAAGTGGGTCAGATGAGGCAGAGGATGCATAGCGCTGCAAATGCTTCTGCATTGAGGTCCGTGTTCGCGCTGACAATAAAAGAACATACTGAATAATAAGCGACACATTAAACTATAACAAGACAGTGAACTGAGAGACAAGCAATCCATTTATGCAGCTTTTACACGCGCTTTAATAAAAAGAGCGCAGAATGACTGTTAATGAGTTTGTCACAGTGCTGTGCTTTACTGTACAGCCACTGTTTATTGCAGAGGGGTATGTATTGGGGTATGTATTGTGCGACAGTACTGTCCATCAACTAAAACACTGCCTAAATAAATATTTGACAGAAAATGTTGATGCGTTATGGAACGCATTGATGGAAATGTCCAGTGTGATTTTTGACACGTCTCACGATGGCTTGGACCGTCCAGTTCTGTCAATTTTCTTTTCTTTTTATGATTTCAAGGCGAATAAACCTAGCTTGTTTTGTGCTGATGTGATGTTCATACCTTCTGCAGGTACTGTTTCCTTCAGCACAGCGATTGCCCAAACATTCGCAAAGAACCAGCTAACTTGGGAAAATGTGACTTCGACTTGCACAGATTCTACTTCATCATACATGCCAGGGACATTAAACTTAATCAGAAACCAGAACTGCAACGCATCATATTACACATGTAAAGTGTGTATACTGAGATTTTCCCCCGATTTTTACAGATGTTTCAATTATTTATTTATTTATTTATTACTGATTTTACCCTTATTTTAATATATGTAAAATAAACTTCGAAAAATTATATAGTATTTAGAAATTAAAATTTTGATTTCCCTTTATTATTGCTTTAATAAGTTTGGTATTCACATTTTCTAAATAGGCGTGATTAGGGCCCAATTCAATTACATTTTACGCTGGGGAGAAAGGGTTAGGAAAAACACAAAATCATGCCATAATCAGAACTCCTGTGGATCCATCATTATTTTTTCCACATGTTCTCTTCTTGCTCTAATGTATCCCCCAAAAGAACTTCAATTTGACTGTGATTTTGGTTTTTAGCACCACCTGAGTCCAGCATGATTCCAGTCCCTGCCTATGATAAACATGGAGCCGCGATCATAACTGCTAGAACAGTGACAATCCAGGTGCCTGTCTGTTTCTTCAGTGATAGCCATGGGCCGATTGAAAAAATACAAGTTATCATCGCAGAAGCAAAAGGTAAGAAAGAAAAACAAATCTGGAGTTGATGGGTACTCTGTCGAATCCATCGGTGAGAAATGTGCTAACGAGAGGATTTTCTAATTTACATTGCATTGTCAGGTTGTTGTTTTTTTGGCCAGGATATATGCATGTGGTTAAAGAATCGAATTAACTTAATTTACTTTTCATGGGAGCCTCTTCAAGTACTAGAAAGATTCCAGTATGAAATTATGTTCATTGATTATTAATGCGGAAATGTGCTCATCTGCATATCATCATCCTTCAAGGAAAAACCTGGTTCTGAAATGAAAGCACCCACAAACAAAAAATGTAGATAACAAAATAGAATACAATCATTGTTTATTTCATGTTGTACATGTTTTTAATAAACAAATAAACAGAATATTTTATTGGTATGAATCACAACCTAAATACAAATAATAATATAAATGAAAAACTGAATATTAATACCAGCAGACATGACAAGTGACCAACCAAGTGCTTCAGCTTTAGTTGTCAAGTCATTTTAAATTGTTTGGTTTGCCTGAACAGAGATGCATGAATGAACCAATTGGTAGGAAGTCATATTTCAGAGTACTCATTGCACACTTGTTTATGTTTTGTGTGTTTCTTTGTGTTTTCCTCAAAGTCAGGAATGATGGCAACATTACCACTTGGAAGGATGCTTACTTCAACAAACCAAGACCATACTTCTCTAATAAAGGCTTTGAAAACCCTCCCTGTACTGAAAGGATGGAGAGACAGACTACCTCAGTTGGCACATATGTTTTAGGAGCTGAAGATACATGCATGTCAGAAGGAAATGAAGAGCAGTTCTGCAATGGCCCTCTTAAGCCGAAAAAAGATTATGTGTATGTTCATATTGTTCAATTAATAGTGTACAGGGTTAGTAAATATTCATATTGCAGTGAGCGTTGTAGGCCCTTCACATTTTCTGTTGTAAACTTGGTAAGCAGCCTAGATCAGGCTTTTCAAGATAATGTTTGCTAAAATAATAGTACTGTGTTGTCTGAAATTCTGAATCATAAATGAATGTTTTAAATTATTTTAGTACAGTAGTCCCTTAAAATGTAAAGTCTGAGAATAGGTTACTGAAGAGAGGGTGGATATTGTTTAATTATTAATTTACAGGGTTTTTAAGTAAACCAATTAAGCTATCTGTAGGTATTTGTAAAGCGTGGTTTAACATTTTTCATTTATTTTTCATTTTTAGATTCAAATTCAGAGCAACAAATTTTAAAGGCCAATATACTGATTCAGTGTATTCCAAGATTGTTACAACTGCAGGTAAAGTATGATCTTGAATTCACATGTTCCTATTATGCAAAACCAGTTAATCTCACAAACATATCTGTATGTAAAATATATCTTTTAATGTGATACAAAATGTTACAGTCCAAATATAATAATTCAAATTTTATACACATCGATTTTCCTCTGGGTGTTCTGCCATTTAACTTAAAATAAAAGCAAACTCTCTTGTTTAATTATAGCCTACTTGTTAAACCACTGGTTAAATTGCTGTTAATTGGTAAAGTGAATTAACAAGGAAAAACCTGTGTAAATAAGTTCTTATTGTGGTAACCAGATCAAAGGTAACACTGCGGCTGATAATAAAACACGTGCCTGTGTTTTCCCATCGGTGCTTCAGATTGGTTCCTGCAGCTCTTAGATGCAGCTGATCCAGTGTTTGGATGCGGTAGAGGTCCTGTAATGTGAAAACCAGACTGCTCCGTCTGCTCCTTACTCGGGACGCAGCTCACATTAAACATGCTTGTGTAGTGAAGGAGAGGAGGCCTCCAGGGCTATAGCTTGCAGTGATCGTTCGCTTCGGGCACAAGGATCAACTTTGTTGGATCGGTGTTATTCATGTTTCTGGTGTTTAGAGAGTCTGTGCATAGTGTAGTTCAGTAGGGGATAAGTGTCTAACCCCCCCTGTGGTTTTACTGTTTGTTTGTTTGATTGTTTGTTTGCTTGTTTGTTTGTTTGTTTTAAAAAGTATTTTACAAACGCCTGCTCGTTACAGTATAAATGTTGCAGTGTTATTACTGTTTTAAAGGACTTGAAAAAAGTGAAGTAGCACCCTTATGATAAAAAACTATATCAAAATATATACACCAATAAGAACAAATAAACATTTAGAGTTTATATGTCTCAGTAACACACTTAATTAAACTTAATTAAAATTAGACGTTACCAATACAAAAGAGGGGGGGGATTATACTGTCCTCCAACAGTGGAACAGTGTCATGAATAGCAAACTTTGATTTTAAAATCTATATTTAAATAACTCACAAGTTATTTGTGAATAACCCAATATATAAAAGAGCATGCTTACTTGATCCTGAGCTCATCAGAATTATGAAATAAATGATTTAATTGTATAATCTCAATAATCATCGTCAGTGCCATTGTGCCAGCTGTTGTCTCCTGTAGCTAAAGAGCAAATCTCAGTAAATCATCTTCAGTTAATCCGCACAGAGCACCGTGCACTTTTCAAATGTTAAGGGCATAGTAGCATGTCAGCTGGATACAGAACATTAATTATGTGTAACATGAAATATTGAGGTTATGGGGTGAGGTTTGGTTGCATGGAAAGCTTTGAGTGCTGATTATACCAGTGAACATCCTTTTTTACATTTTTATTATTTGTATTCCTTAGAGTTGAAAGATGTACTTAGACTTCATTTTTCTTTCAGGGGAGGGGTTGTCCAGTCGAACCGTGGAAATAATCTTGGCTGTGGCTTTATGCGTGCTTTCAGTAATCCTTCTGGGGGCTGCAATATATGCTTTTGCAAGGTAAGATGATACCCGGGGTTGTGTCATTAAACATGTAACATAAGCCTTGGCTATACAGCAACATGAAATATTTCTGTGCGATATAATGCTGATACATACAATACATGTTGTTACTTGATACTATCAATTTCTATAGCAAAATATTGTTATGTGAAGCACATACATTTTGCCGTTAACTATATTAGCTGTGCAGGTTAACACAATTCCAGATTTCCAAAATTCACATCCCTTTTATGGTGCATAACACTCACTTTATGTTGTTCTTTTATATTAGATTCAGCCTATTTTCTTAATTTTTGTTGTCTCTGAAAAGTGCTCAGGATAAAAATAAAACTGTCAGTAGAAAGGTTACTTGATGTCATGTTGATACTCTCATATGATACCTAAGGGTTTTCTGTACCAGGACTGACATATTCATTATATAGTAAAAGCATGGCGAAGCATACTCTAGGCAAGCATTAGAAAATCCAGTATGGTAAAGCATGGTAAAATGAAATGGTAAGTGATGGTAAATGCATGGTGAACTGCAAAATTACCAGATTTACTACGGGAAACTTTTATATGTATTTAATTTTTCTCCCATACAGAATCAGGCAAAAGCAGAAAGAAGGAGGAACCTATTCTCCACGGGATGCTGAAACCATTGACACCAAATTCAAGCTCGACCAGCTGATAACAGTAGCAGACCTGGAATTGAAGGAAGAGAAATTAACACGGTGAGTAGATTTTCCTGTCGGTAAAACAGTAGTCCACAGGTTCCCGGCCTGACCCCCTTGTGACCTTTACTTGTTTGTCAGTGTTGTGTAACATGGCGTATTTATCCAAGTCAGCGAGCTCATCTTTCAAAGGTGACCCTCGTCTTCCAGGCACTTAACAGCGGCATGCAGAAAAGCACTTAATTGCTGGCTGAACAGTCTGTGGGAAAAACAAGACAAAGCATTTAAAAACAGTGTAAAATATCTAGAGTGAAAGTGAGCGAC
The DNA here is from genome assembly GCA_030684275.1 of Acipenser oxyrinchus oxyrinchus. Taxonomy (NCBI): domain Eukaryota; kingdom Metazoa; phylum Chordata; class Actinopteri; order Acipenseriformes; family Acipenseridae; genus Acipenser; species Acipenser oxyrinchus. The sequence goes on along the minus strand of CM060254.1, from coordinate 51,486,806 downwards.
CACCTTGTTAATTACGTTGTACTAATGGACTCCATTCACAAAGCATTAGTTATTTGTTTTCATCTATAAAAAACAGTTAGATACTGATGTAGACTGTTATTTGCTTGTTCAACAACAGTCTAGAACAGTTTCACAAATATGAACCTTAATGTTATCCATAAAAATATGCTTTAAATAACTCTTCAGTTAAAGCTTTGTGAATAGGCCGTAATGAAACTAATCATGTTTCAAATCTTTTTATTTTTTTATTAGCTGTATATTTCCACTGTTTTAAATGCATTTCCAAACCCACTGCTGGAATTCCTTTCCCATGTACTGTATGACTCACTAGGCATACACTTTTCCTGACCCTATTCCAAGTGACCAGGGAAAAGACCCGAGGTTATGGTTTCACAGTGCAGTCAATAGTATTGTGCGTCATTTTAAAGAGCCCGGCTTACCTAATTCATTATTAGAAATATGTCCATAATGGCTTACCCATATTCACTTGAAGACTTGACACAGATATGATTTGTAAGTTAGGAAAGATTGATTCCACACCTTAATTCAATTTGGCTGTGGCCATACCACCTTGGCTTCTGGTCCCATTGCAGTTGGAAATCAAGGCTGGGCCTGGTATGTTCTGTGATTGGGTGATCCTCCAAGGGAACACATTTACTGCAGAAAGTGGTGTTGATTAACCAGTAGGAGGCGCTCTCCCCTCTGTGCTGTAGCTTAATCAGTAAGTCAGCATGCTGTTAGGGGGTGCAGTGCTGTTTGCCCTTCAGATGATGAACCAGGGTCCTGTCTCCTCTGTGGATATGAAAGATCTCCAATCAAAGCCTATTGACAAAATAACCCATATACTGTATTGGCAAAGACCTAGGTAGAAAAGTGCTAAAAAAAACAACAACTGTAGTCTCCTGATCATCATTTTGTGATGCTGCTAAGTCTACCAAGCATACTTTATGCATGAGGCGTGTTGTAAATCTGCTAAAGATAGTTTTCAAGTAGAATCATGTAGGCTCTTCTAAAGCAGAACAATAAGAAATTGGTCTTAGGCATCCTTTCACTTGCACTTACACATCATAATTTGCCAAGAACACCATCTTTATTTTAAAGGCAAGTATTTTAAAAATTCTGATCACTTTCACCCCACTACTTGACAGATGTAATTTCGATGTCAGTCAAATTTACAGTACAGTATAAACAATTTTTTAAAATCGGATTGCTCTTTTCTGTGAAAAGGTTTTGGATGCAGGTGAATTAATTGCCACTCTTTACTTTGTCTATCACAGCTTTTCACTGAGGTTTATTGGCCTTGGGTGCTTGATAATCACTGCACAATTGTGTATTCTATTGTTAACATTTAGTATTGAAATCTCCAATCCAAATGGCTAACTATACCCCCATACCACAGTGCCTTCAAAACGAACCTCCTTTGGGAGACATAACCTTTAACAGACAAATGTGGTTTGTCGTTTATTTGGGGTTAAGGGACCCAGAATACCATACCTAGTGCTAAGATTTCAGCGCCCTGCTGCTATAAACTATGGGTGGTACGGAGATAAAAAAAAATCCATTGATGTTGCAGTTTGTTTTTTCTTGGCTGTTTTCGTGTCGGTGTGCTTCATGGAAAAATGACAATGCCTATACAAGCCTGAACAGGTCTGGGGAACCAGTAGGTTGCCATTATTTGTCGCCAAAGTGTGAGGGACCAATGTTGTGAAGCATCTGCCACTTGCTATGCCTGTGTGTGCTTCAACCTGTGTGGCATCATGCGTATCCACCTGTGCTCCTGCTGTGTTTGGAGAGTGTCTGGTGTTAATAATAGAGGTGGTCAGTCTGCTGACAGCCACCATTGCTAGCACATGTTTGTTATCATTAAACAGCATGAGACCCACACACACACACACACATATACACACACACATACACAGACACCGAGGCAATGAAAAAAATGCTTTAACATGTTAACAGATCTTAACCACTTCATTGCCTGTTTTGGTATTTTGTTTTCTGCTGCAGAGGTTCTGGCCAAACTTGTGTATCATCTTGTCCTGCAGGCTGAGTAATTACAAAGTGCTTCAGACAGAACTATTGATCTGTGACTCTGTAGCTGTAGGAGCTATAGGATCATTTTACTTTTCCCAGTATTCTGCTTGTGGAGTAACATCTTAGATTTGAGAAATCAGCCCTTCAGATTATTCAGGACTTTTTTTAGGTTATTCAGTAAATGTTGTACAATAAAATATATATATATACAATATTGGGGTTTCACCATGAGATGATGCAATTTTCCCTCTAAATAAGGTAGCATTTGCTTGCATACTAACCTGTTGCTGGATCTTTTATTTCCAGATATTCATCATTTTTCTTTAGACGGAAGGAAATATTTGTCATCCAGTAAGTGGCTCATGCAGTCCTTTCAGCTGATTTGCCATGCAGTTGTGTGCTGGTTTAGTGGATTGACAGGATGTGTTTATAGACCTACTGTGTTACTCATACCATCCTGGTTTAATTCCCTCTGGCTTGTGTTTTGTGCAAAGGGATTTTTACTATATAACATTTTTGTCATGTGTCTCATTTTAACTTTATGTAAAAATGGAGCATCACAAACTTTGAATATTGACTATGGCAAAACACAAGACTTACTCAAAGTTGTTTTTATTATTTTTTATTATGTATTGCATTTTTATAGTGCTTTTTATACAAGTATTGCACAGCACTGTACTGTACATAGCAGAAAAAAAGAACAAACCATAATACTTTTGTATAGCATGTCACACATACAACTGCCACAATCAGACCATTTAAATAACAGTATACACATAATACAAAAGCAGCCATTTTAAAGTTACATTAAAACCCACTAAGATAAGAAAGCCATTTTATGAAAGTGCATTTTTTGTCTTGATTTGAAAACTGTAACGGTCCCAGCTTCCCTGACAAATGAAGGCAGAGCATTCCATAATTTAGGAGCTCTACAAGAAAAAGCCCTACCTCCCGTGTTGCTTTTGTTGAACCTTGGAATAACCAGCAGCCCTGCATCCTGTGATCTCAGAGTGCGGTTTGGAAGATACCCAGATACAATATGTTTTCTGTACTACTGTACATGATGGAGGCTTTTGTGCCACCCAAACTTATTTTATAATAAATTAATATTACTGTTATTTTTCATTATTAGCTCAAAACATTATGCTCTACAAATGTCTAAAGCAGAAATAAATAAGAAGTAGACAATAGTGTTGATATGTAAATTATTATTAATTTGAATTCCTCTTAAAATAACTTAATTTATGTCAAAGCAGGCAATAATGAGATTAGGGTACAAACAAATTTTGAGGCATGCATATTTGTTGTTGAAATTTAAATTTTGACTGCCAACTGCATTGCATGCACATGACATGCAAATGACACAGTTTAATGACTATCACTGCATATTATATATAACATTAATAATGCCTGGAAAATGTTGGTTTTCTCTTGACAGTAGTTTCCCATTCTATTCAGGAATTCCTGTTACGGTTAGTTTATCTCCTTTTCTTTTGGGAGAGGATCAAAATAAGTCTCCGAACAGGCTGACTAGTTTTTTCCAGGGCTACAGAGAGGAAGACAAGCTTCTTTAGCTACTTATATTTCTGTTTAGTGCTGGGTCTAATGGAAGGCTGTGATACACGATCCTCATATTACATTATCCACAGACACCCTATATTACATAGCAGTGTCTATCAAAGGTGATAAATCTTTATATAACTGACCTATTACAGAATTTCAAAAGCAGCTTTGTAAGGCAAGGCTGGTAAGGTCTCAATGCAAAGCAAAGATTTATTTAGCTGATGAGCACAAATAAATAAATAAATAAGCTAATTTATTTAGAGTAATTGAATTTGCTTGCATTCTGCAGAAGCACCTGCATGTTTCCTGTGGCTTTGCAGTGCATTGCTAAGTTCTGTACTTACAAGTTGGATAAAGACAAATCAAGCTAAAGAAAAGAATGCATTTCTTACTGTTTGTGTTTGCACAATGTGTTGTACATGTTGTATAGTAAAGTAATAATCCCAGTTAGATAGTATGTTATGGCATGCAGCCTATATATAGGGTTATTATTGGGCAGTAGTGTGGAGTGGTGGTTAGGGCTCTGGACTCTTGACCGGAGAGTCGTGGGTTCAATCCCAGGTGGGGAACACTGCTGCTGTACCCTTGAGCAAGGTACTTTACCTAGATTGCTCCAGTAAAAACCCAACTGTATAAAAGAGTAATTGTATGTAAAAATAATGTGTAAAAAATAATGTGATATCTTGTAACAATTGTAAGTTGCCCTGGATAAGGGCGTCTGCTAAGAAATAAATAAATTATTATAATGTCACTTGACCACTTTTGCAAAATGTCCCTATCAGCTATGGAGTTTGACAGGTCATAGTAGAATATTGAATGAGATTATTCAGCTACGGGAAGGGCCCCAACTAAACAAAATCATTCTGCAAATAGCACATTCTCACAATGATACATACAATCTCTATTACTGGTGTCTTTCAATTCGGTAAGGAATGCTTTTTCCACAGCAACAAGTGACCAAGTGATTTTATAATTTCCCCTGTATGAGTTATGCCACTTACAAGGCATCTGTAACTAATTGACTTATGAGATATATATATATATATATATACATATATATATATATATATATATATATATATATATATATATATATATATATATATATATATATATATATATATACTATATGATATATACAGTACTGTGCAAAAGTTTTAGGCAGGTGTGAAAAAATGCTGTAAAGTAAGAATGCTTTCAAAAATAGACATGTTAATAGATTATATTTATCAATTAACTAAATGCAAAGTGAGTGAACAGAAGAAAAATCTAAATCAAATCCATATTTGGTGTGACCACCCTTTGCCTTCAAAATAGCGTCAATTCTTCTAGGTACACTTGCACAAAGTCAGGGATTTTGTAGGCATATAGTCAGGTGTATGATTAAACAATTATACCAAACAGGTGCTAATGATCATCAATTCAATATGTAGGTTGAAACACAATCATTAATTGAAACAGAAACAGCTGTGTAGGAGGAATAAAACTGGGTGAGGAACAGCCAAACTCAGCTAACAAGGTGAGGTTGCTGAAGACAGTTTACTGTCAAAAGTCATACACCATGGCAAGACTGAGCACAGCAACAAGACACAAGGTAGTTATAGTGTATCAGCAAGGTCTCTCCCAGGCAGAAATTTCAAGGCAGACAGGGGTTTCCAGATGTGCTGTCCAAGCTCTTTTGAAGAAGCACAAAGAAACGGGCAACGCTGAGGACCGTGAGACGCAGTGGTCGGCCAAGGAAACTTACTGCAGCAGATGAAAGACACATCATGCTTACTTCCCTTCGCAATCGGAAGATGTCCAGCAGTGCCATCAGCTCAGAACTGGCAGAAAACAGTGGGACCCTGGTACACCCATCTACTGTCCGGAGAAGTCTGGTCAGAATTAGTTACAGATGCCTTGTAAGTATATATATATAAAAAGAAACTTAAGTACAACACTACATTTTCATATTAACATTTTTAGATTTACTTTTTGTTTGTTTTTATTTCCAAAAAAATATACATTTGGTTTCAATACTGCTAAATAAAATATTTCCCTAGATACTAGTTTCACATTTCTGCAATGTTATTTTCTTTCATGTTTTTTTTTTGTGAAATCTCTATTACAGGCTTCTGAGTTATAGAAAGTCACTCAAGTAAGTAGGTTGAAGAATTCTTTGTGTGGTTTTGTTTTGTTCTGTTTTGTTGTTTTCGTTTGAAAGTGTGACAGTCTCTGTGGTCAGTTTCCTAAGAGCAGCAGCCAGACTGAGAATAAATCATAACAGTGTGACCAATGGCACGGTAACTGGAGAACAGCTTTCTGCCTCTGGGGTGAAGCCGGCACGGCTGTGTTTTAGCTTGGGAAGTAATACAGGGATGCTTAAACTCCTCGGGGTGCAGGAAGCATGTCATAATTAAACAGTGAAGTCACTCCTAGATCTTTCTTGTTCCACTTTCCTTGTTAAACAATGGAAAACTTCCCAATAGACAAAGGCATGACCATCCTGCCTTCCAGTACGTGACACTGCTGTGTGCCTTGGCAGTCAAGGTTAAAAAACGTAGCATTTTGACTGGCCTTTTAAAGAGTATCTCCTTTGTAATTGTTTTATTTTCAAATAAGCATTTTATCCCTGTTGAGATTATTCTGTTTCCAAAGATTCAAATCTTAGGTACGATCGCCGTTTACCTATTGAATGATTTTTTGTGATGTCTGGAAATAAAGTTTTATTGAAAGATTTTTTTTTTTAAATCTCTGCTGATCTAAGGCTGCATTCCCAGAGTTTTTAAGACAATAACTATCAAATAAAAATATATATACTGTATATATATATATTTTTAACATACCGTGTTTAATCGATATGAATTCAAAGAATGTCAGCTAAACAGATACTGTATGTATTTAAGGAAATGTACCGTGTGGAGTTGAATGGATTGTTAAATAGTTCATGCAATGTTTTCTTTATTTTCTTTTAGACCTGTAAACAAGAAATCTTTTCTGCAGCACGTTGAAGATCTCTGTTCTAACGACAACGTAAAGTTTCAGGAGGAATTCTCGGTATGTAACCAGCAGTTGTCACAACACACTGGTCACTGGTCACTCCACATGTCACATGTCATGTCCTCTTTGTCCATGTGATACCACCGAGAACACTGGCATTGATCATCAGTACCCAATTACCAGGCTGAGTGTTTGTATAGTAAAGTTACACTGATATTTTGGCTCTTCACTTCATACTTCATGCTGCAACCCGATCGGAATAATTCACAGGGGTGACAGTAAAAGGTGATCCATAGACCTCCCTAAGGTAACAGAGAACCCTATTCAGATTTCACAACACATTGTGCAAAGATTGAGACACAGTTTTAACTTTGACTGTAATATACTTTTTTGTTTTGTTTTACCTTTTCCCTGTTACAAACTGCTGACCTACCTTCACTGAATAACACGCTATACAAAGCCACCTTAATCAAAGCCCCAGCAAATTACAGTTTTGCTCCCTAATGAGATACAGTACAAAATGATTAGTATTGAAAGCCAAATCTATCTGGATTTGCTTTTACAGTACCTTTGTTCCATGTCTGCTGTAACTCTTTTACTGGTTTTAATTCCTGTTTCACGCTCTGAGCAAGAATGGATTTTAAAGTATTATGTTTTTAAAGGTGCTTTAACATTAATTCCAGGAGAGCTCATATAAATGAGTAGTGCTCAGGTTTGCCTTTTCCCTTTTCACTCCCTTATTGAAATCACTTTATAATGTATTAAGTTGGGCAGTATTTATAGGAGTTTTGAATAGGTTTAATGCTCAAAAGCCAATCTGTGATTTATATGAATATGGAGTTGGAAGAATATATAGTCATAGAAGAATATAAACTCTTTTACGCTTGCTTGGTTGTAGAGAGAATGAGTGTTTATTTAATATGTATAATGTATCAAAAGACTTGCAAATTAATCTTCTTTAAGGCTGTTGCAGTGTGCTTTACCAACTGCAGCTTTATGCCTATCATATTATTGATACCCCTCAACTAACTGCGTGCGTGTTGCTTTAAACATTACAAAGCCGTCATAACTAATTACACATGATAGTCTATAGTCCATTATACCCATGGAAATACCCAATTCATCAATCTCCAGTTAGTTTCTTTTGGACCCCAGAATTTCAATTTTGAACTACCCATTGTTTTTTCTTCAGTATAAAGGAGTCCTTTGTAGTGTATACAAAAAAACCAGAATGATATGTAACAGTATCTAAGGGGGCAGCAGCTAAAGTAACAGCATATGAATGGTATTGTCAAGCATTTTAAGATATGTTGGAACACGGAAAGATTCGGGTGGATGTGTCCCAATTGTTGAAGTAAAAGACAAAGCCAGGAGATCCTAGGCTCAGATGGACTCACTACCTGACCTTGAGACAAGTCAGTTCACCATATGGTGATTCAAGTTCTCCCACCTGGATAGAAACAGGTCCCTCAAAGACTTGATCACATTTGGGATGTCTTTGTGTTTATACAATTTTAAAGGAAAAACACTGCTTATTGGTGTATTTAATAAAAATGGATGTAATGGTAGAACCCTGACATAACATTATAGCTCTGTAGACACACCAGTTACAATCCTGAGCTCAGTGAGAGAATGTCAGATGAGTCCCTCGTGGACATCTCACATTTTGAATTTTGCATAAGTAGGCGTCGGTTCTTAAGAGGCCCAGGATTGAATGAGCATGGAAACCGGATTACCCTCTCACCTTTAGTGCAAGAGAGGGTGGTCCCTTCGGGTCAAGGGTCATGTGCATGGTCAGGGGAATTAGTTAGGTGGGATTGACTCTACAGCTGCCTGCGTCATACCTGATCGGTGGATAAATACAGGGCACCGGTTAACTGTGCCATCAATCCATCACCTTTTCTATAAGCATAAAATCCATCAGTAGAAAATTAGGGAGCAGAAAAAAAAAGAAAATGTAGATCTTCTTTTTCAGTACAAGGGTCAAGTTCCAATGCCATGTCTGCAAACCCAGCTGAAAACACAAGTGATAATGCACAGACTTAATTTAAAGTCATCCTCTGACTATTTCTGCTCACCACTGCAGTTTTAGAAAGACACTACAGTATATTGGATTGGAGATGAATGGGGGCGGGCTACACAGTGGCTCTTCTCACTACTGGTAAACACTCGCTTACTTGCATCTGTTTCAGGAACTTCCAAAACTGCTTCAAGACCTTGCAACATCAGATGCTGACCTCCCTTGGAACCGATCCAAGAATCGTTTCACCAATATCAAGCCGTGTATGTATAGCTGTACAGGAGCTAAAAAAAGAAAGCTTAAAGATAGACATTTTTTCTTCTGTACTAATTAATGTGCTGGGAAATATTAACACTATCATTAGCCACAGTATGAATAAATGTACTACTAAACAACTTGCATGTACAACTAAGCATGTAATTTCATGTACTTTTAAAAGTTCAGTCATACACAATCTAAACATCATAAAACTGCTTTGAACTTCAGTGACATGCATGTGCAAGAAACAATAAACCAAATGGGTTTTCCCCCCTTTTTTAGCTTTGAAATTTAAACCAAGAAATTGATCTCTTTAACATTCTTTTCACAAGTTTGTTTCACCCCTTTTTCCCCAGTGTAAAGTCTGTTTCTGTGTTAAAGTTCCCTTCGAGCTTGGTTCAGCGTTTTCCGTGATACTTGCAAAGTGTGCAGCTGGGGATCAATGGAAGATCAGAGTGATTGCGAGGGAGAGTTTTGAGCCAATCCTTAAGATCTTATCCGAGGAGGGAGAACCCTGTCCCTCTAGACACCAGTGCTTCATTTCTCAGTTAATAAGGAAAGAAATGCCTTTATTATTTTAGGCATTAGTTGTGATAGGAGACCAGGGGTGCATGGCAATCCTTTGGTAATGTAACTGCATTCTGTGATATTAACTTTTTGGAACAGCTGCTTCTGTTAATCCACAGGTCCTTGTTTCAGAAACATGTCCTACTGTAGGTTGGAGGAACCAATGGCTCTCATGTTAATTGACCTACATTCAAGTTACTAACTATAATACTGTACATAAACAATTACATCTTTCTTCTTTCTTGCATCTTAAGCCTACCCAAGGACACATTCCTTGTCACTAGGATTAAACTGCAGTGTTGTTTCACATTCATGCTTTAATAAATAGAACACAGAATATAGGAGAAATACGATACTGCATGTACAGTGTATTGAATGTGTTTTTAATGTCATTGCCAGGTGGGGTAGTTCAAGATGTGCATAGTTTTGAGAATATAAGCTTTTAAATAGCAGTTGTAAACATTAATTCAGGAGTTTGCAATTGTCGTTTAAAATTGAGGGAATACAAATCCACACTTGTTCTTTTCAAAATATCAACTAAAAAAATAAAACCTCCTAACAGTTAATCGTTTTTATCAGTTTGTATATTCTGTATATGCAAATAACATGTAAGGATAGCGGTTAACATACAGTATCCTGCATATTAAAATGCATGACTAGCATTATGTATTTCATTTACTATTATTTCCAGAATTCAATATAACATATCTTTATATATATATATGTATATATATTGCAGATAACAACAACAGAGTAAAGCTGATGTCTGAAGCCGGTGTGCCTGGATCAGATTACATCAATGCCAGTTATGTGTCAGTAAGTACACAACTGTTTCTGATTACCAAGAGAGGTAAAGAGATTTATTTTCTGCATTGTCTGTCCGCAGTTCCCTTTACATTGAGAATAAAGATCTGCTAGAGAAAATAACTGCTTATTAGTTAGATTTTAAGCTCTCAAATTACAGTATTGTATTTATCAAAGCAATATCAAATATGCTTGCAGTTTGACAACACCCTTTAACATTAAAGAACTATCAAATAGAGGTGTCAGTTACACCTAGATAATACAAAAGACGCAGTCATCATATTGTCAAACCAGTGTAAACAAATGATGTTGTTTCAAACACAACATTAATAATACCCAAAAACTGATACAGGTTCCAGAAATACAGTGAATTATGACTATGAGTTGCATAGTTCTTCGTTAATGAGTGTTTGCCCTCACACAAACCCAGCATGCCTCCCAGCCCAAAATAAATTGGGTTGGATTTACATACAAAAGTTGTTGCTTTGACAGTATTAACAGGTTTATAGTTGTGCCTGGTAAAAAGACATGACTATCTTGATAAAAAGGGCCTACATTTAATAACTCAGCTACTAAGCTGTTAAAAGTTGTTCTGGGCAGATGTACTATACTTGAGAAAAGAAAGCAATGCGGTAGAATTATTTAGATTGTGGGGGTTCATTGAGAATGAAAATGTGTTTGCCTAAACAGCAGTCTTGTCGTCTGAGTACAATGAGCAATGATTCCTGCCACACATACACTGCATCTCCTAATGACTTGCATACTGTAATGCAGTACAGTAAATATATACCCATTCGTAAATAAAATGCAGTAAAAGGCCAGCTACCCAAGGCCAAGGCAGAGACCACAGAAAATGTCCTCAAACCGACCTTCAGTTAGACAAGCCTTGATGACCTCGAAACTGCCCAAGACTAGCTCGCATTTTAAAAATAAAATCCATTGTTTTCCAACATTTTTCCTCACAACAAACTGCTATTTGCAGTTGGTCACTGGTATAAAGCGTACGTGGCGGGTGAAAATGTCTTGTTAAACCTGTGACTTCAAAGAAAGGTTACTTGCCTTGAAGGGTGTGACGATTATAGATTGGAATGTTCCACCAGAGGCATCTTGTGACATCTGTGTGGGTTTTTCCATCTCCAGAACCATCACTCTGGGTATTGTCATGTGTATTTATAACTTAATGTAATTGAATCTGTAGTCATTATAGAGGAAAGGGTGATCAAAGTGTTCAAAATATCATTTGTAATGTAGTAATGCACAAGGCAGTTAATTAAAGAGCTATTCATTACTACAAATAAATCACCAGCTAGTATTTAATACAGTAAATATTATTAACAAATGTACGTGGGATTAGTTACATGTTGCATACTTTCTGTATAATTGTTATGAGATATTACTAAACATTTTCCAGATATTTTGGATGTTGGATGTTGTCCAAGCAAACAAAGTAACAAAACATTTCCTATGAAAGGTCCTTTTAAGGGGCCTTTAATTACATAAACAAATCTGATTGTGTCAATTTACTTGCACAATCAGCAATGCATTTTATACTGTATGCTGGTCACTTGTCTCTATCGTAGGGCTATCTTTGTCCAAACGAGTTTATTGCCACTCAAGGTCCGTTGCCAGGCACCGTGGCTGATTTTTGGAGGATGATCTGGGAGACGAGAACCAGAACGATAGCCATGCTGACGCAATGTTTCGAGAAAGGCAGGGTAAGTTATATACAATTAATGAAATAACATAAGACATGCATGGTGTCTTGTTTTGTGAAGTCTTCATTGCTTCGTATTTCAGATCAGATGTCATCAGTATTGGCCTGAAGACCACAAGCCGGTGACTGTATTTGGAGATATTGTGATCACGAAACTAACTGAAGATGTTCATCCAGACTGGACCATCCGGGACCTGAAAGTTGAAAGGGTAAAAAAACTACATCCTGGTAATCAAGTGTGTTGAATAAACACTATATGAAGGGGGGCATGACAAAGTTCACAAGTACACAACTTCACAAACTAGCCTGCTCTTTTAGCACAGTGATTACCTATTGTAAGACTATAGCCCGATTTGCATGGGACTAAAAATCACCACATTAACAGGTGGTTTTGGAATTTTTACTGACAACGGTGAAATTTAGTCCCATGCAATCCATCCATTTCTTTTTATCCCTGATAAAAAGGTGCTCGACTTTCTTACAGGAAATCGGGACCTTCTGTAAAACTTTTTACTCCTGTGCGAATCGACCATGTCAGTGTTATGTTAGAATTGATAGAAGCATTTCCGTGGTGTTCTCCTCAAAGCAACACCAGCCTTTACAATAAACCATAATATAATTTTATAATTGGTACGATCTGTACAGAGATTCTACAGTTCAGTAAAACACAACGATTAGGCGTAACCAAATTGGTGATTGGGCGAAAATACAAAACATAATTGCAGACTCTTTTGAACAGTGCATTTGAAGGTATGTATGGAAATACATATCACTCAATGGACAAAATTGTTATTCTAGCCTTTAGAAAAGAAGGTACAGTGAAATTAGTTATTTACAGCCGGTTTACTGTTTACAAATCATGTACAAAAGCTCCTTCTCTGGCCACAACATTGCATTTCATTTTCAATTTACCGACTTTTCTTGATGAAAGCTAATCCACGATTTTTAGTCCTGTGCAAATCATACTTATGGTTAACTGTGGAATGTCAACTCATGGTGCAGTGTATAACAGGTTACAGTATGAGACATTTTAGAATTTTGTAACTGCGATTTTGTTTAAATTTAGTGTGTTGAACACATATTTGTTTTACAAGGTGTCAGCTTGTCATCCCATTGTTCCTGCCATAGCGGTGCATGCTCTCTCATTGTTTTTCCAGCATGGTGACTGCATGGTGGTACGTCATTTCAGTTTCACTTCTTGGCCAGAACACGGAGTTCCCGAATCGAGCACAGCACTCATTCATTTTGTAAAACTAATCCGTGTTAACAGAGCACATGACAACACAACCATTGCAGTGCATTGCAGGTGAGCTGTCCTCATTTACTAGTTAAAGTTATACCAGCCTTATATAACAGAAAGTTTTCCCCATAATAACCAAACTGAGAGGCAACATGTCATTCCCAGTGAGGTCCTGCTGTAGCCTACTCCTACTTCAAGGAATAAGACTTACTTAGTACTTCAGTTGGCCACTTTCTGAATTGAGATACTCAACTAATCCTGGCTATATTACAAAAACACATTTTTAATTGGATTTCTATGAGAAAAAAACGTTTTAATTTTGGTTCAAATGTTGTGTCGCTTATAGATTTCATCATCAACAGTCAGGATTTTGCACAAACATAAGACCACATTTACTCCAGTGTAACATTAGCAGGTTTAAACAGGGATTTGGTTCAGGTGTCTGATAAGGTCAGCAGGGCAATTTCAGGGGTTTAGAGTGGGCGGTGTTGTATCACAAAAAGGTTGCATAGGGAAGGGGGAGACAATTTAAATAAAAAAGTGTCCAAGCTAGTGGTTGACTGGGGGCAATATAAAGTACATATCTAATGACAAGGGTCCTATATGTGTTAGTAACTTTCTCTTCAGTGTATATTGAAGCTTGTTGCTGTATCTAAAGGAATGCTTGTTTCATTCCTTCTCTTTTCTGCAGTGCCGGAGTCGGAAGGACGGGGGTGTTTATTGGTTTAGATCACCTTGTACAGCATGTGAGCGACCATGACTTTGTGGACATTTATGGCCTAGTTGCTGAGCTGCGCAGTGAGCGAATGTGCATGGTTCAGAACCTGGTAAGAAAACTGCAAACAGTGAGCTTAGTTTACAGTTTATCAGGGTCCCCAAACATGATATGTTCAGACAACCAAAGCTTTAGGTCTGGTCCTGGAACTCCTCATGTAAAAATGGGGCCTCTGGTCACTATACAACATAAATATGCCCCTCCCCTTAAACATGACCAGGAGGTCCCCGGTTCAAATCCCACCTCAGCCACTGACTCATTGTGTGACCCTGAGCAAGTCACTTAACCTCCTTGTGCTCCATCTTTCGGGTGAGATGTAATTGTAAGTGACTTTGCAGCTGATGCATAGTTCACACACCCTAGTCTCTGTAAGTCGCCTTGGATAAAGGCGTCTGCTAAATAAACAAATAATAATGAGGTAATTATCTGTTCTCAAATCTCACTTTCAAACACATGCTGGTCTGTTTGAGTTGAAGCCAAGTACACCAATTTATTTTTAATTAAAAGAATAAAAGTTTTTCTGTGAAATGTGTAATCTACCCATCTACCTGCACAATACATGATCTTTTTACATTACCACTTAAGATATAATCAGACATGTTTACAAGGCCTTGTATGCTGTAAATTAAGAGTATGCAACTTAATTAGCCAAAAATCCATCTTGTTTGTTTTTATGTCAGTACTGTGTTTTATCCTGTCTAGTTATTTTTTAATATGGGTACCCTGCATTTTAACATTAAGCCATATAGCACCACGGGGTATGTGTCGTTGAAGCCGTATTGTGATTATACAATGGCTATGGGATATCACCAAGGCTATGACATCCCACAGTCCATTGAAATGAATAGGAGGAGTGTTCTTGCCATTGTATAATATGTTTTACTCCTATGATGAATGTGACAGTCTTATATTCCCATGCAGGCACAGTACATGTTTCTTCACCAGTGCGCTCTGGATCTGTTGTCAAGTAAGGGAAACAGCCAGTCTATTTGGTTTGTAAATTATTCAGCACTTGAAAAGATGGACTCTTTGGAAGCCATGGAAGGTGGGTAAAATGTTTCCTAAAATAAACATGGTAAAATAATTCAGTAGCAGTAGGATTTATAGACAGGGAATTTAGAGAATTGAATTGAATTTAGACAGTGTGTTTTTTTTAGAATAGCTATGCTGGCTTATTGGATTGCCAGTGGAATATGAAACCTTCCATGTTCAGGTCACTGGATCCATACGCAGCACAGGCTGATGTGAAACGTTTCTTAAGTGCAACGGTGATAGAGGGAACTTTACTAAATAAGGATCTCAGCCCCATTTCTCCCGATGAGATTAATTTGTCGCCATAAGTTTGTTTTTTTTTGCATATATAGAGGATGTTAGTGTCAAAGAACTTCAAAAGCACTCATATGAACATGAGGCCTCATCACGAATGTGCTACCAAACTTTTGGTTCATGCTAATATGTTGCACTGCAATCAGAATGGAGATCCATGCAGTTCAGTCCCTCCAAGGCACATTGGTGATTTTGCAAGTGTGTACAGTAGTTGTCCACAGCATGCCAGATCTGCTTCATGGATAACTACAGTCTACACTTATGGGCATTTATTACAGCCGTACTATAGATCTGGGAAAAGTGCTTGATTTACTGTGCATTGTGTGACAATTGCAAGTTGTGAAGACCATGAATAGAAATGTGGACCCATTGACTGAATTTTAAGATTAAGTTGCTGCTTGTGCAACCTAATTAAATATCTAAATATTAATTAATTGATTGTTTTGTCTGTTTTAGGTGATGTGGAGCTTGAATGGGAGGAAACTACAATGTAATTTCTATTTACAAGGAAGGTTGGCTTTGTTTTGGGTTATTTAGGTTTTAAAAACCAGCAACAAAAAAAAGTATGGACATAGGGGCCAAATCTCTGCGAATAGACCTCTCCCTACCCTTCATTCTGTCATCACTGTGCCTTCAGTCTCTTCCCTCAGATCACACAAGACAATACAAGAGTATCACATCTTTTTTGCACAAAAAATATTGTATTTTAAAATTGCATATATTCTTGTACTGCTAATTTAAAATGTCTTTGTATTTCTTACTTCTAATTATTGTATTTTTTGGTAAAATAATGTGAGCCAAACAGGTTTTATTGGATTTTTGTTTGTTTGTTTGTTTGTTTGTTTGTTTGTGTGTGTGTTTGTGTGTAAATTCCAGGGTGAAGAATATCATGTATTTCTGTTTGGATGTAATGTAAAGGCAATAGTTCTTTGACAGGACTGTTTTTGGCCTCTATGGTGTTGACATTTTTTGTGGATTACTTCCAGTGCTGTCATAATAAACCCTATTTAAGTGTACGTTTTTGTACTCTGGATCCTCAGCTTTATGTGTCTTAGCAGAACATCCCATTATCCTGAACAGCTGAACTGTCACCCCCAGACACTGCAGGGATTTATCTGCTACTGCGGAGCACACAGTAGCTCTTCAGGGGCACATATGGGCTATTAAAACTGGCTTCTCATTGTCAGCTTTAACCTAACTTTATGGACCATCTGAGAGCTTACTCTGCAAGCTAAAGTTCCTAAACTTTCCTGCATGCTCTGAAATAGTTGGCTATGTTTAAACTTATCACTCGTTTTAAATAAACCACTACATCTCAGTGATGAAATACAAACAAATAAATAAGTTACAACAAAGAGATTAAATAGAAATTATGAGATTTACAAAAATAAAAGAAACAGGCATACACTAAGAGACTCAAATGCATGTTTGATTGTTATTACCTTGGTACACAAACAGTCCTATTTTAATTATATAAACTGTGGCAGTATTTAGATCTGCCTCTGCTCTGCCTCTAATTGAATAGGCTTGTCATGACATTTTTACCATAGAAAATGATCTTTGGAAAGCTCCGTGGTAGTACCCATAAGTCTGTCTGAGTTCAAATTACAGTCTATTCAGATATAATAACAGTAAGATTATCTTCATTGTGGGGAACTAATTGATGTTATATTGCAAATCAACCTCCACGATTTAGTTATAAAACAGTCATATCTAGACGGTACATGTTTAATATAATAGGAAAGCATGGAAAGACCTTTTTAAGAACTTTCATTCTCCTTTAACAATGCATTTTCTTTGGGAGGTGGTTTGGTTTGGTGGAATTAGAGCAAATCAAATCCTGGGTTTGTTGCTCAGCGCTGACTCGGTGGTTGACTCTTACAAAAGAGAAAGACGAATAAGTACATTTTTCACCACACACGGTGATGTGAAGTCCATACAAAACTTTGTATTATGACCAGATAAATTGTTTTCGTCATGCCATACCAGTAGTCTACATGTGTTTGTTGTGTCAATGGGGCATGACAATGTTTCATAATATATATCACTAGAGATAATATGTGCTTTAAAAATGTGCTTTGCTTTAATATACAATTGCTTTATAAAAACAAAAATGGACATAAAGGGATATCTTGACATCAGATATCTTAGAAAAACAAATCCAATATCCAGAGTGTTTACATTTCTACAAATTCCTATCAGTGTATCTTTAAATATAATTACATTCAAGCAGAAGATATATTTAAACGCTTATGCAGAGTATCTTATCTCAGATATACATTTTTCACTGTCTGACATTGAAGTTCATGCAGTATGTTCAGCCCTTTTCCAATCTCAAGGTCAAAAGCATTGATGGTAATGTACAGTGAATGCTGATAGCAACCTTTACAAGAAGGAACGTGGTACATTAAAAGTGTTCAAGCATCTATGCTCTGCATTATATGTACAGTACCACACATGTCTACCTAAAGTAGTTTAGACTTGTATTTAAAATTAAAATTGTATTTGTTTAAATTATAACTGGAGCACTTGGTGAACTTTAACATGATGTCAACAGGTTTGTAACTGCTTGTCTTCAGAGTCAATTCCCAAGTTACTTTGTTCTAAAACCAGCTACAACCCTCCTACACAGTGTGAGAGTGTTTCTAACACAAGCCCTAACATGCCTCGATGGTTGGAGTCCATTAGAAGCCATACTGAGCACTGTAAACGTAATGAGTGACTTTAAACTGTTGGAGAAAAAGGAACCAAAAACCTTTCATTTACACTTCCCTCAGATATGGGTCACTGAGCTAACTTTGAATCAAATTTCTACAAAATCTTACAAATTCTATAAAACATTACACTAAAAAAATTTGCTGCACACTACTTACATCTGGTAGTGTATTGTATTGATGTCTACCAATACTGAAAACATTCGGCATAAAGGTATGATACAGTAGTAAAACACACAGCTGTGCAAGAATAAAGCTGTTCTTTATCAGCATTTTTCACCATCCAGTTGGTGTTAGTTAATTATTATCAAGCTGACATCAAGCTATGCTTTCATGTCACAAACACATACTGTTTGTCTTCACAGGCCAGTGCATGTGTATTTTAGCTCCATATCCACACGTAGCCAACAGCAGTTTTACACGAGGTCCTTATGAAAATGGACACAGTATTTATATGAACAGGTTTTATATGGAAAATGCATCAAATCCTCTGAAATCGCTTCAGCAGCTGACACAGCAGAATAGGTCCATTGAAGGCATAAAGAAGAGGCCAGTGTCATAGATAGGCAGTTGTCAATCCCAGGAGAATTTGTAATGTATACATGAGCACTCAAAATTATAAACGGTTCCAACAGAGGACTATACAGAGAGGGATTGAGAATGTAAGGGCAGGGGTAGGGCACAAGTGGAATAGGTATCAGTTTATACACAAATTGATGATATGTTTGGTTGTGGAGACCAAGCTGTACCTTTTTAGCACACAGTATTATTAATGTAATTGACAGCTGTGGCTAAGAAAATACCACCAATGTGTCCTGGTTTTATTTTCTTTTATTGGTAGTGTCTTGAAGCTGCAACAGTGAATTTTACATAATGCGTTCAATATAAAACCAGAGAATTCGAAATCAAACCATTACAGCGTTCCCTTAATTGTGGTATGCAACCTCCTATAAGCTCTTTAAAAGTTAACTCTAGGGAGGCTGCATGGAGAGGCTTCTGCCTTGCCTCCCAGTAACAGTGTTTTCCACTGAATTGTCTGTACCATGATTGGGCAGGTTTCTCAAACCCATTGCTTTGTCAGTTAAAGGATCAAGTGTGTGCAGAGGTGTCCATTTGTCACTGCAGTCCCTGACGTAGGCATTAGGGCATCTGCCATTTAAACCTCTATGCCATAACTACCCACAACACAGAAACCGGAGAGCTGAAATGGAATCCTCTTCACCATCCCTGGCTGCTCTGCAGTGTTTGCTTTGCAAGGCGGTACAGAGGGAGGGGTAACTTGTAACATGAACCCTGCAGAACAAATCGAAATGTTATTAAGAGTAAACAGGAGACATCGTATTAAGATAAAATGCAAAGCTCATTTCAGTTTTTAACCCATTAGGTTTTTAAACATGGCAATAAAGGCTCTGATAATGCGTGCAATGCACGGGAGGGCTATGTTAAGACCTGTGTGCGCGCTTTGATATATTACTCATCACCATACTTAAATACATGTGATCTTTGCTCTTATTGATTTACACATCCATTTCCAAGTCCTAGCACATCCAGCTCAAATGTTTGACAGCCTTGTAAACATGTTTTTTTTTTTGCTACACTTTGTATTTTGTTTTTCCATTAGGGTGATATTGATATTCTGCCTCATTAAAGTTTATGTTTGAACAAAAACGTATTTAGAATTTAAACATAATTTTGACACAAAAAGACTAAACATATTTTGATTGATAAATTGAATTATTCCTTCATTAATGACATTATTGGATGTATTATATGGTAGTTTTACTATATTTATACTGTAACAGCAGCGAAAATACATTATTATTATTATTATTATTATTATTATTATTATTATTATTATTATTATTATTATTATTATTATTATTATTATTCCATCTGCGTGATCAAGACAGCAAGATAGTGATCTGTTCAAAAATCATAAAGAAGATAGACAACTTCATAAATGAAAAATAATGCTATAGTACACCACATTTTGCACTATTAATAAGAATCAGGAATGACTTTAAAAGCGACAGGAAAGGCACACGTCCATTGTATAAAAAGTGAAAGTAAACTGCAAATCTGGTTCTGCAATAGAGAAGTGTTTCAAACACGTGTAATCCAATTAAGCAGTGTATTATGTTGTAATGTGCGCAATTCACACCGTGCCGTTATGCACACCAGTCTAAGCAATTGAATTGCCTCCAGTTACATTTTTTTTCAACAGTGCAGTAGGAATCCATTTGGCCGAAATAAATATTGTTGGCACCTGTTACCTGTTTGAATTTACGTTTCACCTTTCATCGAGAAGTGTTAACGTGTAGTTTTGAAACGAATGGTGCTCCACTAGTTGTCGTACCCCTGCAGACGCATTAAACTCAGATTTAGAGTTTGATGCGCTGCAACAGCTAAAAGTTGGATAGAGTTTCAGCTGCTACTATATATATATATAAACCAAGTGACTTGTGTCATTGCGCTATTTAAATGCCATCGCCGGGGTTCCTCTGCTGGTTTGGATCACTCCTGTCAAACACATACCTAGTACAGGCCGCAAGAGCACCATGATGGATCTTTTTGAGACCAACGCTTATTTTTTCAATGACCTTCGCTATTTGGATGGGGATACTGGACCCTTGCAGCACTTGGAAATGGCAGAGGTGTCTCCCTTGTACCAAGGGAGTGATGGCACCTTGTCACCAGGGCAGGAGCAGGTACCATCCGAGACTGGGGACAGCAGTGGGGAAGAACACGTCTTAGCACCCCCGGGGCTCCAACCCCACTGTGCGGGACAATGTCTGATTTGGGCTTGCAAAACCTGTAAACGAAAATCAGCCCCAACTGACAGGAGAAAAGCAGCAACTCTTCGAGAAAGAAGGAGGCTTAAAAAAATTAATGAAGCTTTTGAGGCTTTAAAGAGAAAAACGGTGCCAAATCCAAGCCAGAGGTTGCCAAAAGTGGAGATTCTACGAAGCGCTATAAATTACATTGAGAAACTTCAGGACCTTTTACGTACACTGGATCAACAAGAAAAGTTGCAGGGGAATGTGGACCCATTTAACTTCAATCTGAAAGATCAGCACGTAAGAAAGATAAACAGCATGTTGACTATTCCTATTACATATTAACATTTTGTTAATGGATAATGTTATGTGATGTTAAGCGTAACTTTCAATGTTTCTTAAGTACATTATTTGATGATTGTATCAGATTAACGTGATAAACCATTTATGTAATTGTGAAGAACTGAGTCCCAGCACACGACCTTTAACTAGCATGCAAACTTAACTTCAGCTGTTGTTGCAACAGACACATTGTATACCTTTCTGTTTGTAGGTACCCAGTGCAGAGTTCTATGGAAGAAGCACCTGTCATTCTAACTGGCAGAATCTCTCCGATCATTCCAATATAGCCGGTAGTAACCAAAGAGGTGGTGAGTACGAGTGCACAATAGTACAGCAGCACAAAGTTGTGCGTTTTCTAAAAAGAAGGCTTCAAATAACATAGAGGTTAATTTCAGCGCTACTAATGTCCCATAGTTATGTCTTGCTATTCAGCAATATATAGATACTTTTGTTTTATAACAAATAGCGCAAACAGGGGGTCCTACAGTATACACCGTATCAAATTTCGTAAACACATCTAATCGTTTAATATAAGCATGTCTCTAAAACAGTTATGTGAGTTAGCCAGGGGGACGGGGGGGGGCTATAATTGAACAGAGCTCAGAAATGCAGCAGTAATCGTTTTAGAATAACACTTTCTTCTTACTGATTTTAATTTTAGGATCTGGTGTTGAGCCTTCAGCTTCCAGCAGTCTGCGTTGCCTTTCTTCCATAGTGGACAGTATTTCAAGCGAAGAGCCAAAAATGAACTACAGTGAAGAAGCCGCTGAGAAATGAACTCTTATCGGATCAACTTTTGATCGGGGACATAAAACGCATTTTACATTTCCAGGGCCCATTTAAATTGATTCCCTCTGGCATTGTCGTTAGTGGCAAGCGTTGCTTCCACTTGGTTGATTACCAGCCCTCTGTATTACTGCTCGCTTACTCGTGTGTTGAAGTTAACCGTTCATTCCTTGAATGATTCAGAAGCAAAAACCCAAGTGACCTTTTTTAACAAGTCATGCAAGAAGTCGGTGTGTCTGTGTTGTAAATATCAATCATTTCTTAACATTTTGTAAGAACTAAAAAAACGCTTTAAATATTTTGTATTTAAGTAATGTAAGTAAATAAAACATATTTATACTATAGTGTGTTCATATTGAATATATATATATATATATATATATATATATATATATATATATATATATATATATATATATATATATATATATATATAACAGGCCATTCATTTATTATATATTATATTAAACAAAACAATCAATCAATCAACCTAGATATATATATATATATATATATATATATATATATATATATATATATATATATATATATATATATATAGATAGATAGATAGATAGATAGATAGATAGATAGATAGATAGATATGGCTTATAAGGCAAGAATCAGTTATCTTAAATACCAGGGTTTATTTATTCACAAAGCTTGAGTAAGAGTTTTGTTAAATGAATTTGATAAACTAATTTCATGTGTTTTGTTGTAATAAAACCGCTTCTGAATAGGGCCCAGTAAGAGAGTCTGCAATAGAATCTGCAGTAGAGCCCAAGCTCTAGGCAGGGCGTTGCTGTGCAGACAGTCAACTCTGTGCTTTTATTGTTATTTAAAACCTTTTAAATCTCAAAATCACATTTAAAAAAAAAACCCTTTTAATCTTTTGATGTCCTTTAGTTTGGCCTTTTTAATGTTATAGCAGCTAAGAAAGTCCGGTGGTCAATTGTCATGTGTTGTAATGCCTTATGATGCAACTTCCTGAGTGGTGGATGAAAGTTTTAAAACTTCTGATAATATCCCAACATAGTTAAAACGTTTCTATGAATACAGCGAATTCATTTTTAGTTTTCTGTTTTTTTTTGTTTTTTTTTTTTAACTTTTCACGTAGTCTACACGTGTTCTACAGTTTTAAAGTAAACGTTCATTATATCCAGTTAAACTGGTCGGCAACATTCCCAGTTGTACTGGGTGAGCCTGTGACTGAGAAGGTGACACGACTCTGTAAATAACATCAGAGGCCTTTTCTTTTGTAGCAACTGTATAGGCTAGCCAAACGATTCCTTCATTCCTCGCAAAAAGTCCCACAAGTGGTTTGCCTTATTATGGTAACCCCCTGCTAAAGCTTCGTCTATTGTTAGATTAACTCTACAGCAAATTGTCACAGCGGTCAATGTATTACCCATGCTGTCGTTGTTGGACCGAGTGTGTTTGACACCCCACGACGCTCATGGTGAGGCCACACAGACTGATGAAAGAATGTGTGTATTTACCTGGCACAGAGGCAAGGCGGATTCCTCGCGCTACAATGACACAGATCACAGTCCACATGTAAAGCAACTGCATTAAAGCCCAATTAGGTCTACACCCACAGTAAATTACAAGAAATGTTAGTCATGCAGGCACATTTATTGTACTGCATAGACCTATTTTATGTTTTACAAACTTGACACCTGATGTAGCATAAGACAATCATATGTTTCTTATTCCTATCTATGGAGGAATCCAATACATGTCATTTAAAATGCAGATGATTGGGAACGATGTTATTTGCGGTACTTCATATACTGTACCAAAGGTCTAGTTGGTTGGTTGGATGGCTTAATTGAAATCGGTTCGATCGTGGTCGGCGGCTGATGGAAATAAACGCGACTTATTTCAAATCGTTCAGCTCCATCCCACCGGCAGATGGAAAAAGGCGTTTATGATTGACCGTTTTGAGCAGACAGTGTGTTGATGCTAGAAACTCGATTGTGCAACAGTCGGCGCAATTATTTTCTTAACAAATTTACCTCGGTGTACATTAAGCTAAAGGAGTCGTTTATAAACTTAATTATATCACGCCGAGAGAAAGTAGTGTACTCGAGGGTATACGCAGGTAAACGGTGTTTACCCACTGAAATTGGGCAATGTAGCATTTAGCCACTTCTCATATAAGGGATACAGAGTTCACTCACTTCTACTATCCTGTGATTTGCAAATCCTGGGTTCCCGGGGCTCTTATTGGCTGAGGGCTAATAACAATGCATCTGTTCATGTTTATCTGTTCAATGTATCTGTTCTACTTCACCAAACGGCGGTTTACCCACTTTTTAATTTACCACTGCACCACTGCTGAGAGTCTTTCAGTCCATGATGTTGTTGTATTTCAGTACTTTACCAGAGCATAGCAGCACCCACAACTGATGTTATCAGGACATAATAGTACGCAAATGACGTTTCTGGCTAATGCACTTTTCAAACAATGTTACTTGATATAATAGGCTAATACCCGCAATATGTTCATCTTGGCAAAGTGTTTTTATTCACGTACCAGCACAACCACAGTTACAACATTTTACCACCAGGTAGTGCAAAATGCGTAGTTTAACACGTTCACTCATGGCGGGACCTTAAGGTCTTCTCTAAAAGACTAAAACGCATTTCTACGGTAAATTTACCTTAATTTTGACTTAATAGAATTGTATTTGTCGATTCATTCTAGTGTATATTCCCGTATTATTAAAGGTACAAAAGTATTGTACACAAATATTGAACAACTAATAAAACAAATAAAAACAATGTCAATATTAAGGTAAATTTACGGTAAAGATACGGTATTTTCTTTTATAGTGTATGTTAAAATATACGATCCGGAATCACGTTGGAACCTCTGAAAGGGTTAAATTAGGTAACTTAGTATATAAGTTGTGTCTTTGACCCTAATGTTAAGTTCGCTTGATTAATGTACAATACAGAAACATGTTGTGTAAAAAGTGTTAGAATATAAGTCACACCATCCACCAGGAGATCTTTATGAGTATTAATCTATTATCTGATATATTAGAATGGATATTACTTCTTGTACCTGTTTTAGTAGTTTGCCTCAAAGAATATGCTTTAGCTTTATGCATTATTAGTGCATAGATACCCATGCTGTTCCAGGACACAGCCAGCCTCCTGCCCGCTCCAAATCTTTACACTGTCTTCTCGAGTTTGTACCCCTGCTGTTCCAGGACACAGCCAGCCTCCTGCCCGCTCCAAATCTTTACACTGTCTTCTCGAGTTTGTACCCCTGCTGTTCCAGGACACAGCCAGCCTCCTGCCCGCTCCAAATCTTTACACTGTCTTCTCGAGTTTGTACCCCTGCTGTTCCAGGACACAGCCAGCCTCCTGCCCGCTCCAAATCTTTACACTGTCTTCTCGAGTTTGTACCCCTGCTGTTCCAGGACACAGCCAGCCTCCTGCCCGCTCCAAATCTTTACACTGTCTTCTCGAGTTTGTACCCCTGCTGTTCCAGGACACAGCCAGCCTCCTGCCCGCTCCAAATCTTTACACTGTCTTCTCGAGTTTGTACCCCTGCTGTTCCAGGACACAGCCAGCCTCCTGCCCGCTCCAAATCTTTACACTGTCTTCTTGAGTTTGTACCCCTGCTGTTCCAGGACACAGCCAGCCTCCTGCCCGCTCCAAATCTTTACACTGTCTTCTCGAGTTTGTACCCCTGCTGTTCCAGGACACAGCCAGCCTCCTGCCCGCTCCAAATCTTTACTCTGTCTATCTCGAGTTTGTACCCCTGCTGTTCCAGGACACAGCCAGCCTCCTGCCCGCTCCAAATCTTTACTCTGTCTATCTCGAGTTTGTAAAATGAAGACCACAATCCCAGTACCATTCTACTACCTCTAAAAATGGACAGGTTCAGGTATAAAAAAAATTATAATAAATACATGCATTGGCATTGATCAGCAGGTGATGATCACCAGATCTATGATACAAATATGTACTGCTGTAGTTGAGGCTAACAATGTAACACTTTGTATCCTCTATTATTAGTAAAGATCTCATCTTTTTACTTGAAGAGTAAGTAGAATGTTCCTTGTTTCTATTTCTTTGCAGTAATTCTGTGTGATTCATATTGCATTTACTCAAATACTCTGTGTAAGGTGCTTTCACCTAAGCTCGGGAGTTGGTCTCTAGTAGCCTGCCATTGATATCAATATATAGCACAGGCTAGTGTCTTTATAGAAAAATAAACTAATAAAATCCAGTGACATTATAATGAATTGTGACTGCAGATTTATCTGTAGCCTTTATCTGAATAATCAGGCTGGACCCTGCCACATTATTACAATGACTCACCAGGATTATCCTTTTTCTTTAATAATAAATTAATCAGGGCTTTTGCACTCTTAAATTAATACTAGTACATTTTACAGAGTATTAAACTACACACTTCAAAGTAATTTGATTCCTCATTTGGGCCTCCTTATCAACACTTCAGAGAGTATTTCAATGAAACTGGATATAACATAGTTACTATAAAAGATTGCATTTTCTTTTTATATTAAATAATAATTTCCCTCCCACAAGTGACCTGTGCAGCTCAGGTTAACATGTAAGTCTTCCCCCTGAAAATCCTGAATGTGTTTGCAATTTAACTGTTTGTGTTTGATATTAAAAACGATAATCTTTACCTGAGTCCAAATCCAAAGTCAACACACACTTGTTAGGCCTCCAGGAAAGCCAATAACCTGGTCAAGATAAAGTAGTCGCTTGTGTAATCCAGTCTATTTCCAAGGGATTTGGGTGCAAAGTCATCCGCTTTTAACCTAATGAAAGTGATTTTGTACTTAGTGCCCATTAAGTTGACGCCAAGCTTTTTCAGATTAATTCCTTGGAAGTTCATTGCTAAGGATCTGGCTCCCAGAGTTCATTGCTAAGGATCTGGCTCCTAGAGTTCAATGCTAAGGATCTGGCTCCTAGAGTTCATTGCTAAGGATCTGGCTCCCAGAGTTCAGCCCGTATTGCCTAACCACTCTGCTCTCAGGTATTTGTTTTGCTTTGCAAGTGGAGCTTATGAGAAACGGCTTTCAAGTTAAATGAAGTCATCAACGTGACAAGAGCCCCACCGCGCTTAAAAAAGATTGCTGGGTTTCAAATATTCCAAAAAACCTTCACCTTTTAAGCCTGCATTTTTTCAGACACCAGTGCATTTATTTTATTGAATAAAAGAAAAGTCAAGTACCGGTATGCACTGTAGATATGAAAATAAGATTGTGAAGTTTCTATTGGTAGCACAAACTTAATTTTGAGAAATACCACAAATTCATTGCTACATTTTGTATCTTCTTAGTTTTAGCAAAAAATAAATAAATACAATGACATGCTTATAAGAAAAACAGACATTTAATGAATGCATTTTATGACAGGGTAACCAAATGGATTTTCATATTCAATACAAAATAATAAACTAAAATGTAATTAAATAAAAAGCATTATTTAGTAAGATATGGATGCAGTAGTATGCTAATAACATTCAATATTCCCTCGTATACACTCACTGTATTAATTTTTTGAAATAACAGAAAAAAATAATATGATACAGAATTGCACAAAATAGCATGATTCAGAAGTACTCTATATCTAACTTAAATGCATTCGATATTTTATTCTGTGTGTGTGTGTGTGTGTGTGTGTGTGTGCGTGCGTGTGTGTGTGCGTGCGTGCGTGCGTCTGTGAGTGCGTGCGTGCGTGCGTGTGTGTGTGTGCGTGCGTACTGAGGCTGTGTGGTCCAGTGGTTAAAGAAACGGGCATGTAATCAGGAGGTCCCCGGTTCAAATCCCAGCTCAGCCACTGACTCATTGTGTGACCCTGAGCAAGTCACTTAACCTCCTTGTGCTCCGTCTTTTGGGTGAGACGTAATTGTAAGTGACTCTGCAGCTTATGCATAGTTCACACACCCTAATCTCTGTAAGTCACCTTGGATAAAGGCGTCTGCTAAATAAACAAATAATAATAATAAAGTATTAGGATTAGAAGTTGTCAGCGCAGCACTGGTTTATCTTGGTTAACAGAGTAATTAAGAGCTGCCCTGCCACTTATACAGTACCTAACACAGTACTGGCTGGAGTACAAACCTGTGTGGTCTTGTGGGCTACAGCAAGATATAATAATGTTTATTCTGCACACTTAACCTTTCATAGCTGTCATTAGCAATGTATCATACCGTTTTGTGATTGTATATTTGTGACTTGTGTGCTATAAGACCTACTGTTATTGTCCAGCCCACCTGCAACAGGAGGCCCATGTGGCCCGTTTAAAACCACTGTAACTCATCCATGTCATTAATCTGTACAGAACATGCTGCTTTACACATTGATAACTTTTTATTGTTGTTGCTTCTCCTCAGGCAATCGTGTCAAACTAGAAACAGGAGCTTCACAGACTGATGACATGTTATTGTTATTGTTGGCTTCTGGTCATGTAAACATGGCAATCAATTGTTAGCTAAGGGTTAATATCAAGTTTTGTATTTTGTACTTGAAGAACCAGGAGCTCTTGGTACTATATTATGAATAGATTTCCCTGTTTCAATAACCTATCCAATAAACAAACAAAGAAACCAAAAAAAGGGGTCTGTGGAAAATGTATCAAACATGATCAGAAAGAAATCTAATAACAGTTAATAACTGAACATGTGGAGGACATCAGCTTTTAGCCATTATTATTATTATTATTATTATTATTATTATTATTATTATTATTATTATTATGATGATGATGATGATGATGATGATGATGATGATGATGATGACTTAGGATATTAACTATATTAAAGGCGACCATTCTACATAAAATATTAATTATAAGTGCATATTATTTTATTTTAAAGTATTTTTTACAATAATTTGTATTAATATTCAACAATAACATTGCGTACAGAAATACCATACGAATCTGTATAACTATTCCTATAGTGTGCCATTGTATTTTGCCTGGGGTATTATTGTATATTATGGGGTATTATTGTCTTTATTACACCACGTTAGTTTGTTTTTTTACAATGTAAAGGTTGTAATTATAAAAAAAGAAAACGAAAAGAAGGAATCATAATCGATACATCTGGGAATATGCAATGCAATATACTTGTGCCATGTGCTTGTTTAATCTCGGGTTACAATAGCAGTAGCGAGCAGGTATTCTCGTTCTCCGGAGCAGTTCACAGTCAGTTGGCTTTGATCTTCTCAGCAGTCTCGATGGCCAGGCAGAGGCCAATGTCTTCTTCAGCTGTCCCCTATACAAACTCTGCCTGCAATTCAATGGCAGCTACTAAATGTTTTCTTAGGTGTGCCGGGTTCCCAGAGATGGAAGCAACCAAACGTTTTAACACGTAGTAAGGAATATCCGCCGTGCATTGCTAGCCTGTCATCGCACTGCCTCTTAAAAGAAATAAAAGTTGATAGAGAATCTTGTTGGCCTACAGTATTAGTGTTATCCACATTATAAGAACAAGGGGAACATCATGAATTCAGATCATTGAGCGACTAATGTTAAACTACTGTTTTTGTGAGAAGGTTTGTAATATACAGTATAGTTAATAAATTGGTTGTTAATGTAATTTACAGAAATAATTAGCCCTATGTTGGCATTACATATAGGTACATATATATATATATATATATATATATATATATATATATATATATATATATATATGTGTGTGTGTGTGTGTGTGTGTGTGTGTGTGTGTGTGTGTGTGTGTGTGTTTGGGGTAATCAGGCATGTATATTAAACACATGTTATAAAACGGTTTATGCTTTATTAAGTATCAGATAGTCAAACTTTTACTGATTGTGAAAAATGTGATTAAAACCAAAGGGTGACCGTTTTTGTGAACTTTTTAAAGAACCAAAAATGCAGAAATATATATATTTCTGCATTTGAAAATATGTCCCTACATGCATATAATGCGCAGACAGCTACAATATTTTATTTAAAGTTTGCCTAACAAATTAAGCGTCGTTCATGACAGAACTGTACATAATAAACATAATTAATGATAACAATAATAGAAAAGTCGCAACAAGTAACATTTCAAATAAGCAGTTTTTTTCTTTATGTGCATTTGACATGGCTTCAAAGCATTTCTGTTTTGTGTATCTCCGGGTGGGTTTTAATTGTAGTCTGATCTTATTTTCATCACTTGAATTCCCAGTTCGTTTCCCACCAGCACTATCTCTCCTCGCTCGCCCATCAGCTAGCCTTGTAATGCAGTGATGTTTCTCTGGTGTTTTTTCGTTCCAGCCACGCGCTTTGCCTTAAGAGAAGGGATCGGTTTACAATAGATAGTTCCAGTCCACAAAGGGATGCTGTGCACAAGGGTTAGTTTGAAAGAAAACATAACGCTAACTTTTTTTTTAATACGAGTTAATGGTAGGCTACTGTTCACTATTATGTATTACTGTAAACATATAAGGTGTTATAAACGTCTTTTTAGAAAGTGGTTCCCAAATAGACCACGGCAGTGTAAACCTTGAGTCTAAGATAAACAAATAGAAAGACAGCGACTTAATTATAAATGGATAGATAGTTCAAGACTGGCACAATGTTTGTGTGAAAAACAGTCCTGTGCAAAAAAAAAAAAAAAAAAAAGGTTCTACCAATAATAAACAGGGTCTGAAGTTAAGAAATGTAAACACAAAATATCCTGGCAACGATTTCCTTTCCTTTGGTCCATTGTAATGTCCTTCAGGATTTTGTAAAAGGATGGCACCACATCGGCGAAATCCTGCTAATGGTTTCATTACCAAATTAGTGATCACTTGACACTTGCAATGATCCGTTGGAGGTTTTTTGGAGCGCTGTCAGTCACTGCACTGTGTGAATTTGCTCAGTTTGTAATTTTACACTTTGCATCGCAGCTGGGACAAATCTGTAACGCTGCAATTTGTCTCGACCATAAAAATGAGCAAACCTTGGAAAGCTGAGGAAAAGCATTGCTTTACTGTTTGGTTTGAAAAAAGATCAGGTCACAGCAGCAGTTAAATCTTACAAATATATTTTTATGGGGGTACATTCCCTTTTATTTAGGCAATGTATGATTATATTGCATAGCACGTTTTTATCATAAACTTCTTTATATTGCATAGCACGTTTTTATCATAAACTTCCTAAGATGAGGAATTACATAATTGATACATTCAGGTGTTTGGACCAACCCAAAAAGTTATACATCTAATAATACATATTTTAATTAAATAATAATAATTTCTATTCACATATGGTTCATTATTGCATGTAGCTACATCATTTAAAAAAGCACACCAGTGGTAGCTATTTAAGTTTAAAAAAAAAAAAAACATCAAATAAAATCTGTGGGTGAAAAATGTATTTTTTTTTTTAAAAAACATAAATGTTCTCAATGTTGTTCATTGCAATCAACAAACAAAGATTAGACTATTACATATATTAAATAAATACGTGATTTTAAGCAGATAGATTGCCTGAAAATGCAGATGTGAGAACAAAAACAGCAGGGTGTGTGAGCTTAAAACTGGGAGGGGGAATTTTCTCATCCTACAAGTGGGCGATGGGATATGCTAATTAACAGCTGGCCAATGTGGGCTAGCTACTCCAGCCTTGGATATATAAGAGGCCCCTTGGCTGCAGCAAAGACACTTCACTCATTACCTAGCTTATTAAGAACTTTCCTGTTGTCTTCACACTGAAAACTTTCACAGCCTTCATCTTTGAACGATCCTGTGAAGGAACTCCAGAAGTTTTCTACCTACAGCAACCAGCAATGGAAATCTCAGACAGCTGCCACTTTTCCCCATCTCAGCTATTTCATGATAGTTCTTGCATGCCTTCCCCAGAGGGCTCAGAGTTCATCGATGACTTTGAGCACAGGCTGGCCGGTCTGGAGGACCTTCAAGGGTCCGACGAGGACGAGCATGTAAGAGCCCCCCGTGGCCACCACCAAGCTGGCCATTGCCTGATGTGGGCTTGCAAAGCTTGCAAGAGGAAGTCAAGCACAGTGGACCGCAGAAAGGCAGCCACCATGCGGGAGAGGAGGAGGCTCAAGAAGGTCAACCAGGCATTTGAGAACCTCAGGAGGTGCACCTCGGCTAACCCCAACCAGAGGCTGCCCAAGGTGGAGATCCTGCGCAATGCTATCCACTACATTGAGAGTCTCCAGGACGTGCTGAGAGAGCAGGTGGAGAACTACTACAGTCTGCCTGGACAGAGCAGCTCCAAGCCGGGCAGCCCCAATTCCAACTGCTCTGATGGAATGGTAAACATTTTTTTTTTATATCATATTCAATGTGCTGAAGGGAACTGGAAATGAGTGTATATAATGGAATTGTGATTAGATTATGTACTATAAGACTTTGGGTTGAATACAACATAATATTAGCAGACGCAGGATACCATCGCGTACTGCATAGCCTTAACAATCCACTAAATTGTGTCTTATTGCTAACATGTTTTACCTCTAAAATACACTGAATTTCAATAATAAGTCCAGAAACAACTCATGTCTCTATGTGTACTATAATTTATGATTTTTTTTTTTTAAATTCTGTCCAGAGGAATACTTTCTGGTAAATAACCCCAGTTCTGCAGACTTCTAGTTGCCCCAATATCCATTAAAGTGTGCCACACACAATGCTTTTTAATAGATTGGGGGGGGGGGGTAATGAGTTTCCCACCACTAGACATTTTATAGACTAATAAAGGAATAGAAAAACTGAAGTCTGGTGAAGTCTACACGCTAATGCATTTGTTCCTGACTGCATTTTCTATCTTGGTGCCAGGATTTTCACGCATATTTGCTCTGGGAAAGCGTCATCTTGCAAAAACCGGTGTAGCTTCCACTGACACAATCAATTTGCCATGCCTATTGCAATGCATATTACTGGTGGTGCTTTGCTATGGCACTGATAAGCTGAGAAGTTTTCTGTTGTTC
The DNA here is from genome assembly GCA_030684275.1 of Acipenser oxyrinchus oxyrinchus. Lineage (NCBI taxonomy): Eukaryota > Metazoa > Chordata > Actinopteri > Acipenseriformes > Acipenseridae > Acipenser > Acipenser oxyrinchus. Next base: position 51,453,956 of record CM060254.1, on the reverse strand, counting down.
TCTTAAACATTCAGCATTTACAGTATCTTTTGTTTCTAAAGGAGTGCAACAGCCCCGTTTGGTCACATAGAAACAGCTGTTACAGCCACGAGTTACAGAATGGTAAGTTCCTGTGGCATCATTCTTGTATCTTTTTTCATTTCCAGCACAATCCTACTGTAAATAGTAATTGCTTGATTCCATTTTTTTATTTAATATAAATATTGTTACAGAAACAGTTGCATGAAAAAGATGAATGATTTGAAACTAATTACCACTAACCCCTGAACTATTCCCTCTCAAAGTAGCTTTCACTAAGGAAACTAATATATAGTACATTGTTTTATCTTGGGCCCTTCAAACTGCAAGAACAAAGAAACGACTGGGCCTATCACTCTGCTGTACAGTGTATTACAGTACTGATATATTATTAGAAGTAGCTGTGTATGTGCAGTATAGGGTATTTGCGTGAATAATCAATGCACTTCCTAGGTGCTGTTTGTATTGGTTACTTATAGTGTTTTCTGTTTTCCCGCTCAGTGTTCCCCAGTGAGAGAGGCCCTGCGGTGTCCAGTTTGGAATGCTTATCAAGTATAGTGGACCGCCTTTCCTCATCCAATCAGTGTGGTTTGGCTGTGCGAGACAGCAGCAGTACCCTATCACCTACCAGCACTGACTCCCTACCCAGCACTCCAGGAACGCCACCCACAAAACCTGTTTACCATGTGCTGTGAACCACTGAGAGCCCCTCTAACAGATATTAATATATTAAATAAAGAGGCCAAGAACATCAAGAATGCAGGCTTTATATACTGTATATAGGGACCCCATTCAAAGTGTATATATGTAAATATGCCATTCACTGTATACTTTTTATACTTAATTGTACATATTTAATTGAACAACTGTACTTGCTAGAGAAACTGCTGAATCCAGTTTTTTATTGTATTTTTCTTTTCTAAAGTAATTAATACATTGTATTTAAACAACTTGTGTACCAGTTTCTTATGTTTATTCTGTGTGTTGCCTATTAAAAATAAATACATATGCAAACATCCAAAATGCTTGCTATGTAAAGAAAGCTATTAGGTCACACACAAAGTAGAAATATATCAAGTGATACCATCCCACTGGGTCATATTACTTTAGCTATATAAAGCACTGTTGGCTAATTTCATTTATAATATATAAATATATAGACAACGAAAGGATCCATTATTTTCTTAGTTTAGGCATTTAGGTGACTCTTCTAATGGTGTGTGAGTGTGTGTGTGTGTGTGTGTGTGTGTGAGAGAGAGAGAGAGAGAGAGAGAGAGAGAGAGAGAGAGAGAGAGAGAGAGAGAGAGAGAGCAAAAGCTGCATTTCATCAGCACTTGTTTTGAGCAAATGGTCTCAATCCAACATTTGCTTCTGAAGCATTAGAGAAAGAGAGGGAGGGGAAGAGAGCTTCAAAGCATTTGCTGAAGCCTTTGGGACCTGTTGACTCTGTTTCCATCACACTATTCAAGCTGTACATTATAAGGCAACTCTGGTAATGTTTCCCCTCCCCCTCCCAAATACCTATTGGTGAATTCCTTTGCACTATAACCATTGCTGAGATGAGAGAATCATGTTTTTCTTTTACCTTGTCCAATCTCTGCAGCAAGAACATGGATAAAGCTACAGGTCAGCCTGTGATTCACTACTTCCCAAGCTTGACAAACTTCAGTGGTTTCATTCTGTCCTGCGGTTTCAGCACTTGACAAGCTGGAGCAATTAAACTGGCTTCCTAGCAGGTCCAGAAGAGAGCTAAATTGTTTGGCAGTTTTTATGAAGGGCTAAGGGACATACTGACCCAGTCTGACAGCCTGTACAGTAGATGGCGCCAGCCTTTATGTCTGAAGGTTTTAACCCACCATGTGTTACGTATTCAATACTATAACCTGCAAGATCATATGTGGGAGGAATCCCTGCATCAGATTAATAGGGTACATCTGACAAAACAGTACTTTGAAGGCATGCACAGGTATGTTGGGAATGAGCGGAGATGGCAAAAAACACTAATTATCATATAATAGACGTATCCCCCAGAACTCAACACGACACGACCATCATCCAGTAGAAGTTGCAATAAAGTTTGCCAGTAATCACGTGACTATCACAATAAACAGGTGCTTAATTTACTTGCTGTGATTAAGTACGTTTGAAATCTTAATTTCCAAAAGATGTAGGAGCTGCTTGCATCTTAAAAGGTTTCAATTGTCAAATACACTGAAATTCAAAGATCACCACCTGCACATTCTATTTGAGTCCTGTCATATCTGATCATGCATGTTGGGAACTAAATGCATGAATTCAGCATGAACGGCTTTATTTCTTAATACTAAACTGCAGTCAGCTGTTTGTACCTGACCTTCTCAATCTCTCCCATGAATTCAGCTCTCAAATTCAAATGGCCTCAGCTGTAGCGTTGACAGTGATGAATTGGTTCAGATTGTTTTTAGAAGTGTTAAGGGGGTTACTGCCCCCTACTTGTCGGATAAGATATATTTTTTTAAAATACCAGCTACAACTTTAGCGAAGGGGGAGCAGTAAAAAGACACTAACGTAAATCAGATGTTTTTAATTGGAATAATCTGCCACCTGAGCTGTGTGATGTAACTTAATAATAATAATAATAATAATAATAATGATAATAATAATCACGAAAACAACAGTACATTTCACACCTGAGATATTAGGCCCGATTTATGTTACGTTTGATATTAAGTTTGTTGTTTGTTTTGTTTTTACTTGTTTTGTGTCATAATCAAAAGAACGTTCATGTGTTCTTTGTTTCTCGTTTTGTTGTTAATTCTCCAAGTTGTTAACTAATACTGCATTAACACTAGAATGATGTGTAATAATGATCCACTCATACAATGCTATTTGTGTGTGCTGCAGGCATTTGATAGTTCCTATCCTAAATACATGTTTCAAATTTTATGTCTCATGATTTATGAATCATAGAGCCCCTCTGCTATGATGGAAAATGCCTTCAATGGGCTGTGGCTGTTGTAGGCGAGAGTATTATGTTCTTATGTTCTTATTAGGGTGATTTCAGGAGATCATTCTGCGCAAATTCTGTGCAGAATCTGACCAATTATGACAACAGGTGCGTTCACGGAGATCATTCTTAGAAGATCAGTGCACTTTAAAATACATGCCAGTAATTCAAATAAAATTATGTAGAACCAACACATTTTTTACACTGAATTCATATAAAGCAAGCTTCTATTCAGGATACATGCAATACTCATATTGGTGACATTTTATAATGTGTGCCTATTCATGATATATTTGTTTATTTGCTTAGCTTTAATTTAATATAAATTATTAGCTTATTCATATTTAATTTTATTTAAATCACAGGCACTATATATGTTTTGGCTTGATTTATACTGACTCAGTTTCACCACTAGATGGTGCCCACAATGCATTGGTTTCTAGCTCATCCTGCTTTAAATTGACTAATTGAGCGTTGTTATTCCTCTCAGTTGCATTTTGTAACTATGGTTACAAAAGTGACCCTTGAACTACAGATTAAAAGATGAATGTTATTCATGATACAGTGTCTAAACTCTAATAGTGGTTTCCACAAATTAAACCAATACTTCCATTGAGGACCAGGACCAGTTCAGGAGGTTTTGGGTGTCTGGTACTATACTGGTTACCATTAGAAAACACATGTTTAATTGTTACCGGGGTTTAAAAGCATTGCCTTCAGTGTATTGATATAAAAACCTGTCTTGCTTTGGACTGAGTCATTTTTTGGTCAAGACAGTATTTAGGCTGGGAGAAATACACAGCTTTCCTTAGGATTAAAAAAAAAAAAAGACATCTACCTTGTTGTTTTTGTTGTATATACATGTATAAGGCAAGCAGATATTTTTGGGTGCTGTTACTGTTTATTCAGCTTTTCTAAGGAAAAACCTACTGAGGCATTAAGATCTCATTGTTATAGATATAGCAAGATATAGTTCTTCCCTCGAGGGCCATAGTTTCCCACTATGAGCCTCCTCTCCTGTCCATATATTGTATCTGTATATACAAAATGCAATTGATGCCACTGACTAGAAGTGCTGTGAAGCTGCGACAAAAAATACCTGCAAAAAACAGCATTATAAGTCAAAGGCCCTAGATCAATGAAAGAAAAATGTTCAACGCCTTCCACTATTTATTGGTGGTCAATGCCAAAAAACATGATGAACAATACAATTCACTGTCAGACTGTAAGGATGAATGCAAATTCAATTTTTGGCACATGCATGAAAGCCCAAAATGCAAAGTCTTCAGGATAGCATTTTATACATATTGTACAGCATCACTTCTATCATTCCCTCCATAATGTTCTTGCTTTTGATGTGTTTAAGATTCCTGTCACTTCCAGCCCTGAGAGTCTATTTATGATTTCAGACAGCACTAAATTCAATTCTGTTTTGACAGCATCACAAGCAGAAGAAACCCGATTTCTTTTCAGTTGCCAGGCAGGCAGCCTCTTAGTTGTTGTTTTATTCCTCTTTTTTTTTGGTTTGTTTTACTTTCAGAACTTCACATTTATTTTAATTTGTCTAAATCCTCAGTTTGAAATCTTAATTTCATATAGGAAATAATTGGACCTCGCACTGTTTCTGTTATGTTCTGCCACAGCATCTAATTTGCTGTCAAAGTAAAACCTTACAGAGAAAACAGGCAACTTACACGCAGTGGCAATTTCACACTGTTTCACGCCTCAGCCGACCCCTATGTTACAGCGACTTTCTCAACAAAATGAAATGCTGGGACTTTATTCATATGGCTTTTGGCAGTGGTATTTGCACTCTAGTTAGCATAGAAATTGTCAGGTATCTCTGCCTTTGAAAGAAAACATACATGTATTTTTTCAGGCAGTGAATTGGTATCAGTATTATACCACATAGGAATCAGGTGGGATCCTATAACTTGTAACACAGGAAGTCAATAGGTAGAGGAAGCTATTCTGTACTGCCATCAAACTTAAAAGTTGAGAAAAGATAATTGACCTAAACAAAGATGCAAGATAATGTATTTTAAATCCTTGTTTGTTATATGATTGGTACAGCAGTGATAAAGACATGTTGCATTTATACTGCTTAATCAACAACAACCGAAAAACATCTTAATATTGAAAGTGACATGACTTCACTTGCAAGACAGATTTATAAAGGCTACATTATTGAATTGAAGGCATTAGTTTGAAAGTATATCATCTAGAGTTAAACAGTGGGCCTTAAACTGAAGTTTTGTGAGTCAAGGTATCAAATTCGTGGTTATTCTTAGTACCTAGCCAGAGAGAGAGAAGCTGTTTGCGCTCTTTACAATCACAGCTTGTCTCACTAACTTCAGACACATTTTTCTTGCTTGTGCACCTTATTGGCTTCAGTTCTTTTTTCCATCAAGTAAAGTAAAGTGAACAGAATTTCTTAATCATTTCTGGAAAAAAAAAACAATAACTTATTGTTCAAGGGATTTTCATGCTGATTATTTAATGTATATGCCTGTATGTGCAATTGCGTCCTATTCTTATCAGTCACTTCACCTACAGCCTTTTCTCCATCCACGAACCACAATGTACTATTGAAAGAGTTAAACACATTTCATATTGGTTCTTTAATATTGGTTTTATTAAAAACACACACATACAGCACTGTAAGTATAACAGGGAACCCACTGGTCTAGTCACAGCATATCAAAAGATAATATATCATAGATTTTAATATTCTCATTACATTTACAGTATTCTCTTCCAAAAAATGAACGTCCTTATAACATAATAATTACAAAAACAAACATGAAGACGAAATATAACACAATGCATTGTAAAAACGGTTTGTTTTAAATGTAACTGTATTGTCTTAAAAATTCTTCACTATTGGAATGTTATATATTTATAAATAGAATACCAACACATACAATTTTAACACCTACAATATATAGGAACTATGCTAAATTCTTAAGACAACTGACAAGTCACTCAGTTTAGAACACACTATGGTGGATATTTTTTAAGAGATTAATAACAAAAGCATTAATAACAAAATTATAGTTTTGAAATATGAACATTTAAAGATGCATTAATCACGTGACATACGCATAGCAAGTTGCACCTCATTTTTAAAAAATATTTTTGTAGTTACTATGTTCTTGTGTTCAGCCAGATAGATCCAAATAGATTCAAAGTAAAATTAACAATAAAACTATTATATATAAATTTCAATTCTGTGCCTTTCACAACACCTCAAGCAAACCTAAATTGTATTAAACTGATGCCATTTCTTCAATAGACTCCCGTCCTCAATGTAATAACTAGGGCCCAGCATTCTTAAGAGTGTTTAAACAAAGATGTACAGACAACGAAAGACTTAAATTGACCATTTCAAGTTTGTTTTCACCTAATTACAGCCACATCTTTAAATATACATACATTTTAACAAGTGCATATCAGAAGATCATTAAGATTTTAAATGATATAATGTGTGTATTATACTGACACACAGTAACACAGCAGGTGAATATTAAACAGTAATATCCAGTGTTGTTCCATATTGTACGACAGTATATGCAAGATTTAATCACATTGAAAGGTACAGCATTAAATAAATGATTTGCTGTTATCTAAGCAGACATTAGCAAAAGGGTATGTTTGTAGTTCTGAATGCTGAAGCTGCAAGGCTTTGAAAGCTGCATAGTTTTCTACTGCTAGATTGACACAGTGGTGTCCGATGTCAACACTAATGCTCTTAACATAGCTGTTGCCAACAATTTTACAAATATAGTGCAGTCTGTCAATTACCAGCTCTGAAGGGACATTTCAATGTTCTTAAGGAAGGGTTAGTCATATTAGAAGGAGCATTAGAAATTGAAAGGAACAGACAGTGCTCTTTCTATAAAGCTGTTCAGTGACTAATATACCTATGTGTCATCTGATTGGATCATGGATGATGAATTACAAGAAATACAATAGCTAAACTGAAAATATAAATAGCAAATGCATTTCTGGTTCGATAAAATAAATCAATAAATAAATAAATAAATAAATAAATAAATAAATAAATTGAAGTTGTCTGGGTGCATCTAGAGTGCATGAGAAGTCCACACACAACTTTATAAGTGGGTGCCTTGTTGCTAGGTCGTCTTTTCACACGACCATCTTGTAGGATGACTTGAACAAGTAATTCAGTTATGATTTTCGTTATTTATGATTCGCAATATTGATTACTCTTGAACTTTATCAATAGTGTCCAGGAGTTGTTTTCTCTATCCCTCTTTTAATGAATCTTCTGGCTGTACAGGGACAGCGAATTCTAAGAACCAGGAGGAATTGAATGGATCTTGTGAGTTGGAAGGGCTATACTGTTGCTCATAATACAATAGACGCATGAAGCGTACCTGTCTGTCGTGCACTGCCATTCACTCTGCAGGTCTCACACGTGCTGAATCACAATCATAATGTTTTGGGATCAAACACCTACCAGGACGAGCACTGATGGGCCGAATGGCTCAGTGTGCAAGTGAGGAAACCACACGACGTATTGGTTACTGACAGGAAAGGAGTTGAAGGAGTGGAGACATTTCAGTTACAAGTAAGAGACTACAAGTATTAACGCTCAGAAACCGAGACACTTAATGGGTAATAATGGTGAAATGTTTGCTATAACTTAGGGAACAGAAGTAGATGACTGGTGCACCCTATATGATAATGTATTATATTAAATTATATTATTATATATTGTTATTATATATTTTATTTTATATAAAATTAGATTTAGTCTAACATTGTGCTACACCAGGTATAAAATGATTACATTTGTCAAAAGTAACAGCATCACTGAGACACACAAGTTTAATGTTTATTTACATCTTTTATATTAAGAGAGAGACATCAACCAATGCGCTACAGTATAAGAAATTAAAAAAAAAAAAAACTCTGGCAAAATTGACCAATTGAAATCAATCAACTACCTGGGCAGCGAAGTAATATCACAAACATATACAAAAGTGTGTTTCATTTGTTGAAAAGGCTAATTAATCCATTTAATATTGAAAAACATTACTTTAAAATTTAAATAACTTGACTTTTATTTTTCATTCTGAGGTTTATAATTTAAAGAGCACCAGTGTACACGATTCATTTAAGCTCAATGTAGCTGTAATTACACAACTGCTAACAACTAGAGGTACACAGCAGGTGAGCAGAAACAGATTAATATAATATCTTTGTTTCCCCCAGGTAACCTTCTGCAAACAGTGCTGAACTTGCAACACTTCACTTCAGTCGTTTATTTGATTGCAGATTCCTTCAAGTTTTTCTTCTGAAAGAAAACCCTAAAACAAAGGAGTCCAAAAATCTGTGTGTATCAGACATTTCCAACTTATTTCATTCCATAACATTTCACAAGAGCTTTCCAGATCAAGCCCATTTGAAACAGTGTGCATCTGTTTTATTGTCTCATATATAAAACCACAAGCAAAGTGGTGGTTCAGGCAGGGAACTCACCTTTAAACTAGATTAAAATATCGTAAACATGTGCAACTATTCAGCAACAGTCCCACAAGCCAATGACTGCATTGCCCATCAAGACAGTGTCTGGGTGTCTCTGGAATGATAACATTTGCAGAAAATCACCATCCTGATGGATAAATATTTTTGGCCATTCATTGTGTGAAGCGGCTGTTTCATTTGTCATGGTTTGTAATTGCAGTGGTTGTTTTTTTGTTTTTTGCAGTCTTACAGTATCTCCACAAACAGTATTTTCTAATAATAAAATATGTGTTGTGACTAAATCATTTGTCTTCTACAAAGACTTCCACTGTAACAGAACATTTCTGGGGGAGAAGAAATAAGATTTTAAATGCAACCATTAGTCAGGATTTGTTGACTGTCAAAATGTAAATAAATAAAATTCTTTCTTTTCACAATTTGTTGAGCAAGGCAGTCTGGTCTTAATTAAATAAAACTTTTAGTTTTTCTCTCTTTTTTTAGAATGCAAATTGATGGTTACATTGTATAACACCAGATTATTCATCTGAACCTACGTGTATTTAATTTATATTTTACAGCGGGTGATGGATGAAAATCTAGTCTCAAAAGACGATAGGACCTAACAATGGTTCAGTTCAGTTAAGAAATGTGATAAAAGATAGACGAGACAACACTACTCTGGAGCACGGCAGGGATGACTGACGATTTGATCTGGTATTGGAAGCGAACAAAATAGGCTAGTTATTTATGTGATTTGATCTAAGGTTAAAGTGAGTTCCCTGCCAGATCCACCAACATGACTGAGCCTCTCCTCATTCTGTCTGTGTATATCACTCAGCCATAACAGCATTACATCAAGGTCCTTGGGTATTTGTGTCCTGGATGGGACTGAGTCCAAATTTGCAAATGAAACAGGTCCTTAATGCATTATTTTTGTACTGAAACGGCACAAGGGCAGCAATGTCAAAACCATTATGTTCGCTAACAGTTCCTGGATATCTTAACATTCGATTGGGCTTTTTTGCAGATGAAATAAAGAGTGTAGGTGTGGAGTAACTTATGTCTTCCACATGCTATTAATTAACCAGTAGCAAAAATGCTTGGTCAGTGAATCTGGATAATTATATTGACAGATTATTTAAGTCAGAGACGCACTTCCATCTTTGATTCAGATATGTCCTATTGACTAAATAGGGCACAATCATCAGATAATGTCTGATTGACACTAATTGGAGAAACCAGTTTAGTAAGACTCATAATGATCTGTTGATTTAGATATTTTAGTATTAAAATATTATTAAACATCTGCTGGTTCTATAGTTTGGCAGGTTGAAGAAGCCATTAAGGCTTTGGGAATGGCAGACTGTGCAAAACAAAGCAGCTGTTACTTAGGCTTAAAACCGAGAAACAAACATATATATGAAGAATCCAAATGAGACAGGGTCACTGGATCAAAGCAGAGGGCACGGCCATTGCTCAATTAAAGATGATCCACAGATCATCAAGTATGTTACGCAGGGCTCTCAAAGCTATCCTGTTCTGAAAGTTGAAATGTATTCTCCTAATTTCCGATTTTGTACCAAACAGGAGTATTTAATACAGCCTTTTCCAATTCACAGTTCGTATGAGGAAACCAAAGTTATTTCTACCAACAGGGTTTTCTTTCATTTGCACCCCACGCTAGCGATGTCAATGATTGGAGTATTTATTTAAAATTGTGATACACTTGTAAGTGTATGTTTTATTTTTGTCTCCCTGAGTAATACGCCTTTGTTTTTACTTGTGGAATTAATAAATAAATAAAGAGCCTTTTGTCATCAGAAACTATATTTATGGTCTGCTTATGGAGCTGCTAGATTTGCAGTTCATTACAAGTCATTATTGCTGGTTGCTACGGTTACGGTACAGTACCAGCTGGTATTATGTGCTGCCAAAGGGAAACAGATTTTTCCTCCTCTTCCTTAGGGGATGAAAGCAATGAAAAGCCTCACCTACGACATGTGGTTCTGCTGGGCCGACGGAGTCTGCTGCTGCTGTTGCTGCTGCTGTATTAAGAGCTGCTGCTGCTGTCTGCGTCGGGCCGTCCTCAGCTTCTCAAAGCGGGCCTCCATCTCCTCCAGCACCTTGGGAGTGTAGCGCACCACCAGCTTGACGCTCTCCTTCGCGGCCTTAAGCAGCTCCACTGCCATTTCATGGTGCTCCCCTTCCACACTCTAGAAAGAGCGTTCGAAGGCAAAATTAAAAATGCATGTATAACACTAAAATCTTACAGGAGATGGTACCATCAGAAAAAAATTTACAGCTCCGCAACACAGGGAATATAATCTCAGAGCAAATGCCCAAGCATTGGCTAATTAAAAACAGAACTATTTACTGAAAGAGCAATATGCAATATGACAACCTAGTTCAGCGTGTGATAAAAAGAAGATCGATTTTGTGGACTTACCACTCCATTCACGGACAGCAGCTGATCCCCTCGCTTGAGGCCCCCATGTCTCTCTGCCACTCCCCCGGGTATGATGCGTGAGATGTAGATGGGAGAGTTCTGCTCCTTCCCTCCCATCACATTGAAGCCCAGACCTTCCTCTGTCTTGGGCAGCTCCACCACTCGAGGGTGCGAATGCCCTTCACTGGCTGCAAACGCTGCTACCGTCGCCTGTGCGAGAGAATCAAGCTGTTAGCTTCATGGCAAGCTGACAGGTGGAGGAGAACCACTGTAGTGAGCGTCTGTTTTTCTCAGCAGCAGTTGGAGACAGCACATACACAACTTGTACTTGAGTCTTGTAATAGTGAGTTAAAAACATTGTATTAGAGTGATGTGATTATTTTGGAACATTTGCACTGGTTTATCTGGGTGTTAATAAGTGAGTAAGGAATTGAAGAGGTAGGACTGGGTTACTCTGTTGAATATCCCTCCAGTTCAGAAGAGGACAAGAAGCTTGTAAAAGCACCTTGGGTGTATATGGAGTTAGGTAGCTTAACAAATGTGAGTTAGAAGGTTAAACAATAGAAATAGAGCAGATGCCGGTTATTAGCAACCGTGATAAAAACAACTTTTGGTTATTAACAACATTTTCCCAGGAACCAATCCCGTCCCATAGACTTTAATGATAACAGAATTCTGATATTAGCAACTGCACGCCGTTTATTGACAGCTTTGTTACTAGTTGCCAGTGCTACAGAGCGCACTTGCATGATTTATGCAGCTTTTATAACACACTGACTTCGCAACTGCGTATTTTTGGTGGACTGAGGCAGAATCGTGGCTTTGAAACTGGCTATGAAAAATTGAGATGGATTTACAGCGGGAGCTGGTACATTGTAAAAAGCAGACAACGTTGGACAATTTCTTATTTTAAAGTGTGTTCTTTAGAATTGATTGTAAGTACAACACATATTTTTTATGTTTTCTTTACTCAATGTAAGGACACTTGTCATACATTGTTGTGTAGTACTATTTAAGCCTACCCTTTTGTGTTTGTTTTACACACGCGAGAAGTAAACAGTTCTATGTTTGGGTATTTCGTGTTTCTCATGTTCATTTTTTAACACTAACATTTAAAACATGTATTTCAGTGCCATATTTGTACAACTACAGTATATACCGTTGTTCAATATAAATACACTTGAAAAAGGGGGCTTTTCGCTTATTGGCAACTTTCAATTAATGACAACATTTTGCTGGGAACCAAGAGGTTGTTAATAAGCAGCATCTACTGTACCTGACCCTGAGATCTGTATGTTATAGAAAGGAACTGATGAACTATGTGTGGTCTGAAGCATTTGACTATTAAAATGTGCTCTGTGCTTGTCCATGTCTGGACTCTATACTGCCTTCTGAGCTAAATTAACATCAAACCAGCCTGCCCATCGTTACACCTTAATTAAATCCACAAGGAGCTTATGAAAACACGTAACATTGGTGAAATTAATTACATAAATGAAAAAAATGAAAGATTAGAATTAAATTGGTATTTAATTAGATTCTGAGCAACAGCATTTGTGCCAGCTGTCTCAATGTTTAAAAGAAAAACATTCTCAGCTAATGACAGATAGAAAAAAAAGAAGGGTATTACTTCATATCGAGATTCTTAACACCCCAAAAATCTCAGCAGCACTGCTTGTAAACAATGGGGCTTATAACATATGAAGATTGATTTTTCAGGGTTATGATCTGGTTGTGTTACCTGGGAAGCAACAGCACTGGGTATGCAGTCTGGGCTGCCGCTGCTGTCTAAATTTCCTTGCAGAGTACAAACACTGAAGAAACACCTCAAAAGCACATTTATAGCACATTAAAAAACATCCTTTAGAGCTTACCTTTGCAGTGGCCCGGGCCTGGTATTCAGCACAGCCTTGAACAGTTATGGTTTCATGCATGTACTGGTAGACCTAGAATGAGAATATAAGAGGTCTATTTTAACCATCTAAACAGTGGCAGATCCAAATACCAAGTCCTAAAATGTACAGCTCTGGACAAAAGTTTTGCATCACTCTATAGAATTAACACATTGTGCTTCATAAAGTCGAATGAAACCTGTTGAATAATGTTACGTTAACATATTGAATTATGTAACGCTTTGTAGTTTTCCATATACTTAACAAAAAACTGACAAAAATTGAAAAATATAACATTTTGAAATCTAACATGAAATACTGTACTACGATTATGGCTTCTGGTAGACTTTTGTGGTATCAGTTTGTAATTTCTTTGATTACACAATGTTAAATAAAATATCTAAATTATGCTCATGTAGTTTATTTTTATTATGTCTCAACCCTAAAATTCTAGGTGATGCAAAACTTTTGTCCATAGCTGTATTTGCCATTTGACAACTGGAGGAGGGCTTTAAGAAAGTTCTTATCTGATGTTCCATTAGGGGTTTCATTACAATGAGAGATGCAGCTTCAGCAGTTTTGTGGAATCTGAGCGCCGTGGGACAGGACTTGCAAGACACTGCTAGCCAGACTCACCATCACAAACAGCTCTGCCCACTTTTACAGTCTGTCAGCAGAGCTAGCTCTGTGATCAACTGACACATGTATGGGACACTGCTTTCCCAAAATGTGGGTCAAAATGACCAGCATTCTTTGTATTAAATCAATGGCGTTACTGGAATTCATCCAATGGAAATTCATTGATGTTTGTCAGTTGTGCCTCAGATTGGAGTTCGCTGAGTCATTTTCCTTTCAGCACAAATTAACACAGCTGGTGTTTTTCATATTTTAAGCTCCGTTAATATTAAAGCAAATGGTAATCAGTCCGTGCGTTGATTTCATTATTTCAACTTTGACCCATTTGACTCCTCGAGACCATCACTTTCAATTCAAACACAAAAGGTCTCGTTTTCAATCACTCGACAACACCCACAATACAGAAATGTTAATTAATGATCAACAAAATGAGAATACGTTAAAAAAATGATGTAAAGCTTGTACATTCATATCTCAGAGAACCTGGAGAGTAAATGGAAATTAAATCAAGGTAAAGGCAATCATCCAAATAAAAACTGAAGCACTAACGTATAACGACATAGAACATCTGTACAGCACTGAAACACTACGTTTAAAAAAAACCCAGCTGTACTGCTGAACCTTGTCTTCTTTAATATTAGCATCACAAGGGTATCCATGTATTATAAAAAATAATAGATGGGCCCCTCCTTGTAGGTTTCCCAAGAGGCAAACATCTGCAAAAAAAAACACTTTTCAAAATAAATTATTCCTCTACAGCATGAGAATAGCAAATGCCTTTACATTTTCTATTCTTGAATCAAATCATCTTTAGAGGTCTCTGGCAGAAAATATTAAAAAAAGGAGACAAGGCATGAAATGCCATTCAGGTGTTTATTGTCCAATAAGTACACTTGTTTTGTGAGGGATTCTGGCTGACAATGCAGTTCTTGTACTGTATGGAACACAACATTATGACATTACGGCCCATTTATTAGATTCCCTTCTCTAATACTGGGCTGGTACCATCTTTTTGCCAGAAGAATAGAAGCAGAGCATATCTATAGGCGACATACAGCACCACAGAAGACATTTCAGAGTGTTAGCCACTTTTAAGTGGAATTAGTACAATGCTCTTTGAAGTCCTGGTTGACTAAAGTTTGGGATACCGAGTTGGATAAACTGGGTGGCACACCCAGGGACCACTTCACAAAATCTTTGTAGACCTGATATTGTGAGAACATTTTAAAACTCTAGTCGTTCTCACACTGAATTTCTGCTTGTGGCCCTGGTTAGCTGTTGGATGTTCAGACATTACCACTGAGAAAAAAACACTCACACTGCATGCAGATATGATGATGTGTGGGTCTGTAACAGGGCCAGGAGATCTGTACATGAAAAGGGGGCAGGGCAAAGCCCTGCCATAAAATGTGTTTGTTTGTATGTGGAGGACGAGCGAGGTACCCCTCTGCCCCTGTGCAATTTATTATTTTGTGTTTGTTTTGTTGTATTATTATTATTATAATTATGATTTATTTGTATATATGACAGCTAGAAGCCGTATGTTTTGTTATTGTTTTACAGCGTGGATGGGAAGCCCCATCCTCATTAAAAAAATCTTGTGCAGAAGGAATTGTTGCTAATCGGGAGATGGTCACCTGCATGTAAGCCTGCAGCTCTGTGCAATCTGGGTGGGTGTTCGGAAGAGAGAGAGACAGAGAGAGAGAGAGAGAGAGAGAGAGAGAGAGAGAGAGAGAGAGAGAGAGAGAGAGAGAGAGAGAGAGACGAAACTGAAAGTAAATAAGACCATAGCATCAGTGAAGGTGATTGCCCAGCC
This sequence comes from Acipenser oxyrinchus oxyrinchus, assembly GCA_030684275.1. Lineage (NCBI taxonomy): Eukaryota > Metazoa > Chordata > Actinopteri > Acipenseriformes > Acipenseridae > Acipenser > Acipenser oxyrinchus. Next base: position 51,438,669 of record CM060254.1, on the reverse strand, counting down.
TGTCCTGGGTTTTGTTGCATTAGTGTTTGTGATTTGTTTTCGTTAAAACCTTTTATTTTATTTGTGTTAGTTATTTAAATAAATGGTGCACGGCTACCCTGTCACAGGGTCCTGTTTACAAAATGTTATCTTACCCTCTCATAGATTGCAATACAGGTTTTTGATATAGGTTTAACAAAGATTGAAGGCACAGGGACTTTATTATCGAAAAATAGCCTGCTGCTTGGGGGACAGTGTGAAGCAATATTTTTTCATAATTCTAAAATCTTGGCACACAAAGTGATTCCTTTTAAGAACTAATCTCTGCTACTTCCAATAGACTTTTCACAATGAGACTACTATCGTGAATTAAATACCAAGATGGGTGAATAGGAAACCTCTTACATGAGTTTTGGCAGCACATTGGTATCTAATTATTTGACATACAGGACATCATTGGCTCCCACAGCCGTACGCAGGTTACGCACGGTGCGCACCATTGGTTTGCAAAATGTCAGCTTCATAACTGGACTTGCATATAATCTCAAGCGATTGGTTGAAGCGAAACAGACATTTTAAGCTTATAGGATTGTACTGTTTATTTAGGGGTGGTAATGAGCAAACAGAAGCAGATAAGTTTGGTTGAAGCCTTGAAAAAGAGTGAAAATCTTTCTTCTAATGACCACAATGTCAGAGGGAACAAATCAGTAAAAGCACCAAACTGTCTGTTTCTGACACTAGCGATGGTGCAGTTTTAAGCGCTGAAAATACATTGGCAGTATTGCATGTCAGCATAGCATTATCTGAAATCTGCTGCTCTTCCAGGATTGAGCACGGTAACTGCACATTCATACAAGTTTCATTTTTATTTTCATTTGATCAGTATCTTATATTAAAATGAATAATACATTTCCTAATCATTAACACATGATTGCCAAGTTGTGTTATTATTATTATTATTATTATTATTATTATTATTATTATTATTATTATTATTATTATTATTATTAATGTTTTATTTTTTTAACTGCCTGTGTTGTTACAACATATAAGATAAAAAAAGTGTATGGTTATACACCATGCTTAAGGTGAGTAATGATTGCATTAGTTGTAGTGATTGTGAGAGTAATGATTAGAAATGGAACCAGCATAACAGATTTGTGAGCTACTTTTTCCCCAAGTTTAGGTCTGTATTTCAAATAAGCTTATTTTCAGAAAGGGAAACCGTGATGCAATTTGATTGCAGTTTTCTAATGTGACAGTGTAGGTGCTGCGAAACTCAGGAAAGAACAAAAATGCAGCACTCTGATAGGCTGAAACACTTCACAGCATGTTGCTGCAGAGTCGTTATCGGCATGAGATGGGATGTCGGTGCGGTTCAGTTTTGCGTACCATGTGAAAGATTTCTGGGACTCTCCTGATGTCAAGTAACCAGATAAAGGGAGTGTTGGCAGCCCAGATAGCTGATTTTCTGTATAATTGACCCACATCCTGAAAGCACAAAAGATTGCATTGCAATGCAGAAAACCACTGCAAGCGCCAGCCTTTGCATAGTGCTGCCAGTTATGACTTTTATACTTTAGCCTGCAAAATCAAATCAATGTTGAACACATGAAAAAATATGTTTTATTGTGACCTTAGTGGTTCATTCTGAAAATAGATTAGAAAAAAATGCAGGTTGAAAAAAATCCAGCAATACTCTTTTTTATGTTTCTCAATTTCAATGGAGGTAAGGCTAGGGCATACATTAGCCCACTCAATATTTGATTAGAGATGAATATATCCTGCAATTCAGTATGCTCCCATATAAGTTTATCACTGTATTTTTGCAGTTTTTCATGTTTATTATATGATTTACCAGACCTCTCTGTGCTTTATAATGCTTACCTATGCTTTACCATGCCTCCATTATGCTTTACCAATCCTCCATTATGCTTTATCACACTTTACTATGCTTTTACTAAGATAAACTTTTCCACATGCTATACTTATTAAGACACCACAAGGTATTAGTTGCTTAAAATCCAACAAATTTTAACCTCACAGCATAACTGTGTCGGGGGCACATTTTTTGATCCAACTGGGCAATCGCAGAAAAAAAAAACAAGATACATTTTTTAGCCTGACTGAAAATATAATGCAATAGATAATGAGAATTCAGGGCATGGTATAGTTGCCATAGTAACATTTGTAGAGTGAAATTCTAATTTATGTAAGAACAAATCTGTGCTGCATACCAACAAGGGTGATTATTACTGTTTTTTCCAGTAATTATTGATCCTGTTAAGAAATTCAACAGCCATTTTCTATCATGGAGTTTATATGCAGTAGTCAAGTCTAATACAGAGCCAACATTTTAATTCAAATAAATATTCTGTACATTGTTGAAGGGCTACCAACAGAGGCAATCATTTTCAAAATGAAAAGTAGCCTTTAGGGGAGCTATGGGAAACTAGTAAATTATATTTTTGGCATGCAACATTATACTGTACTTGACTTTCTAAAGCATCTGTCGAGGTATTTAAAAGCATAAAAATAGCAAGGGAGTATAAAAAGCACAAGCACACAACGTTCCGTCTTTAAATATAATATTCTGCCTTACACCACTAAACTCAGAATTACTAAAAAACATTCCCCTTAAACCTGCAGCCCAGTCCAGGGTTTCTGTATATTAGTAGGTTCAATGTTACACCGAATATAGATTACCAGTCATGTCATTTAAATCTGAAAGTTATTAAAGTAGAAACCAAATTGTCAATCTCAGGTAGCTGAAATAAAGGTTACGTGGAAGCAGCATTGAAATTGATGACATTTCTTTCTTTTTGTTTGTGACTCTGCAACAATAAGTAACAAATAATGATCACTATTAAATGTCACCAGTATATTGATTCTCATGGAGATTGGTGTGGAACGCACTGTGAGATGCAGTGTGTCAGTATGATACTTAGAGTATGCAGTACACCTCGTCATGTCGCAAGCTTTACAGGGCGAGGTATATTATTAACATTGCAGTTATTGCAATGGTTGAGACCCAAGAATCTGCTGCAGGAGATTTTTTAGCAGCTGCATTTCACATCTACAGTATGAACTTTGATGCTTTCTAGCTGTAGGTTATTAAGCTTAAGTAGGTTATTAAACAGTTTGTTTCCGGGGAAAGCAGCATTTAAATAAAAGCAAAACACAGCATCTATCTTTCTTTTTCTTTTCTATGGAATCATTTGGACATTTAGGGCCACATTCACAGAACAGCATGGTAAAACCAGCTTCTTCTTTCATCTTTTAACATACCCCACTACCCATAGGGATAAAACTTGCAACATGGCTTTTAACAATACCAAACTGGTGTGAGATGTTATTCTCAAAGCTTTATCTGGCATGATAAAAGCTTTTTATCATTCTGATCATCATTAAATCTGGAACCACTATCCTTATAGTGGCTTGTAAAATATACCAAATAACAAGTAACAGAGGATTTATTAAAAATAAAATCTGCTGAATCATTTTTACTAATTGGTGTTTGTGTAGCAACAATAGCAATGCTTTTGGGAAATGATGGAACACACTCTTAAGACTGGTTATGTGCACACAAATAATAGGAACAACATCACAAACTGCATAACTCAGGCACATCCAGAAGGCTCACAAGAAGACATGTTTTAATCATAACCGACCGTGAATTCCGCATCAGTAGTAAAGCTTTGTTTTCAATGCTGTAATATGCTAAAAGGCTAACATTTATATTTTCAGGTATGTGCCACTGCCACAGCAAAATCAAGAATCCAATGAATTCTATACATTTGTATCGTCACTTGGTTACGTACCTCTCTGATGGCAGTACAGAACTCACTCTGTAGCACTTTCTTTAGAGACTGTAATTTATGGACTGGCACTTCCCCAGTCTCCTGCAGCTTCTCCAGCAATTCAATAGCTCGAGCCACATCTAAATGACCAAAAAACACAAGAGTTTAATAAGAATGGTGCTGCACACTATTAAAAATGTGTTCGAAAAACAGAACATATTGGAATCAGATTCATTTTGAAGAGAACTGATGCAAATGTGTGTGGTCCACTAGACCTATGTCAAAGTGTTGTGTGCAACTATTCAACAGTAACAGTGAGAAAGCAGAAGGATCTCTGTGATCATGTGGGTGATAGTTGAGTTGACTCATTCTCTACACTGGCTGCGTTGGTCCATCAAGACTGCCTCCCGGGTGTTAATTGAATGGCAAAGTCATAACAACACAATTCTTCCTTAAATGATAAGTCATTTTTCTTTTTTTTAAGCAGAAACATCAGATCGGAAAATCAATGACTGTGTCATATTTTGAACTAGATCATAATCTGTTATATAGTTGCCATTGCAACCAATCACAAGGAGGGTTACTGGGTTCCATAATAAAAGCAATTGGCAGTCTATCCTGAATAAAAAAAGTTATCCCCGCAGAACAGACATGTTTGAAATTGGAGTGGTGCATAAAATTATACACAGTGTGACTTCAGTCTAAAAGCAATTAGTAAACCAAGTACTGGTTGATTAGTAAGTAAGTAATGATATGGTGCGTTGATGTGGTAAACTTACTTTCTAATTACCCTGTATGTTGCTCATTCCATTGTTAACTTCAGTGAAGCAGCCTTTAATAATCTGTTCTAACACTCCTAGATTCTAAACAAATAATACCCCTTGCTTTAATATTTCAACTTGATCTGTCAGGGTGTACATACCATGATGTGTTATTTTGTCACTCTGCATCCAGATGTATTCTTCCTCCAAAGCATAACAAAGTGCTGAATGTGCAAAATGTACTTTTGTGACAGTGAAAAACTGCTGCAAGCTCTAATTAGGGTAAGCTGGGTCGATGAGCATTTCATTTGTCACAAGTGGCTTTTATTGTGCCTCTCAGTTCAGCTTATTTTGTTAATGTTCGCAATATGAATGTGGAAATCATATCTGATATTTTGCCTGTTTATTCATTACAGCACTCTTTTTTAACCTCCTATATACAGTAGAAACCAAAAAAATGCTGCAGGTTTCAGAATACATGAACAATCTACTGGGAGATTGTCACTTATCTCCTTCTAAAGGTTTAAAGACATTATATATATATATATATATATATATATATATATATATATATATATATATATATATATATATATATATATATATATATATGCACATCTAAACACACACAAACTATATAACTATATTAAGAACAGTCTAATATATGATTGATTGATTGAACGAGAATGGAACTTGCTGTGTTAATTTGTGCTGGAATGTTATTCCTTTGCTTAAATAAGGTAGAAGTTTTTTCAGTCCACTGATAATTTCAGGCTGTTTTCAAAAATAAGTAAACCAGGAAAGTGTCACACAAATTATAGTCTGGTGATCAATCCATTAGTAAATAAATAAACTGACACCAAGTGTACATTTTTCCTTGGTCTATAGAATTCAGAAAAAGTAACTCACTAAAATAACTGGTGTTTTACTAAACTGTGCAGCCCATTGAGCGTCAGACATTACAAGTGCTTCCAAAGTTCTTCCAGATACTTCCATGCCTGCAACATTGTATCAGGCAGCAGTGTGGAGTAGTGGTTAGGGCTCTGGACTCTTGACCGGAGGGTTGTGAGTTCAATCCCAGGTGGGGGACACTGCTGCTGTAACCTTAAGCAAGGTACTTTACCTAGATTGCTCCAGTTAAAACCCAACTGTATAAATGGTAATTGTATGTAAAAAAATTATGTGATATCTGTATAATGTGATAAAATTCACAGGAACGTTTCCCAGACGACCTATAATTCTGTAAAACATTTTGCAACAACAGCTCATGGACATGTAATAATTGCAATTACTTGTGAGCTAACAAATATATTAGCGTTAGCAGCCCCAGCCCTCCGCTCCCAAAGTGAAGCATCTTAAAACTCTGTACCCATTTATAAAAAGAGATTGCAATTACATCAAGTTCCTTTCACTGTACCAGCATCACACAGTAAACAATGCATCTCACAATCGCAGGCTGTCTGACATGTGAAAGTATCCATTCATCTGATGCACACAGCTATCCTGGCTTTCTCAGTCACGTATACTTCTGAATTGTGTCATGGTTTGGAATGTGGTCACCCTACACTGTACTGTTGGTTTGTGTCTAAAGATGTCACACAGTGACACTGGCTGACACCTTAACAGTCTGACGTAGATGTAGTATTCAGCCAGTAACATGCTTTGTCATATGAACAGTTGCTTATGAAGTAATCTATTGGCATGACTGCATTGCTACCCTGTCTTCTTCCAAGCCATTTTCATTTCCCTTAAAGTTGTAGACACACTTTTAAACTGTCCCTATTCAATTCCCTATGTGTTTTCTTTTTTTGCAGCTGTAGCTTCTTCTCTCAATAACCAGTTATTTCTGATTGCTCATTGCTAGTATTTGCCTTCCTTGACACAGTATCGGTAGTCCCTTCCCACTCACAGTGGCAAGCTGAGGTCCAAGTAATAACTTGGGCACCCACAAAAATAGCTGTAAAGATGCTTCTTCATAGCATAAAACCTAATCATATCCAAATGCCTACAATTGGTGACCTCCAATTCCTTCAAGTTCATGCTTTGTAATTAACAGTGATCTATAAACCAAAAGGGTGTAGCCCATTACAATTAAAAGGCAAAATGCACTTGGTTTCGCATTAAAGTTTTCGAGTCTATCATTTTTAACTAAGATAGGACTACAGCTTATTTTATTAACAGCTGTACGTATTTGAAGATTATACTCACCAACATATTGAATAATGCAAGTAAATATTTATCAACAATATATACATATTTATTTGCTTTGTGCCTGCCACAGCCAAAGCAGACATTTTCAATTTCCAGTCCTACAGATTAAAAAGAAATGGAAAAATAAAGAACATGTATTTTATTCATGTGAGGAGGGTCCACTAACATTTAGAAGATGTCTTTTTCTGCTGAGCCTTTAATTATTTTGAAAAAACACTGTTTGCAATAACAGGTCTTTCTTTCAAAACTGCACATTATGCTTCCTTAGCGAACTGACAGGTTACATTAATACACTCAACAATCTTTTTTTTTTCAGTTACTTTAACATAAATTATTATTCTGCAGTGCATCTGGATGATCATAACTGTACTTAATAAAATCAAGTTTTGTATAATTAACATGATGATCTGTCGTATTAAAATAAAGCTCACTTAGATACAATGACCCAAATTCAAAACTGACAATTAACTGTGACCCTGAAGTTCGAGAGGTTCTCTGGTGCAACAGAGGACTTGTGGAATGCATTCCAAATCATCTGAGCAAGGATTGCCAACACATTTTTCACATCTGCTCACCTAAGACCACTAAAACCACGAGGGTGGACTGAATCAGGGTTAACTGACACCTTCGATGACAGTCCCAGGTAGAGGCAATGACTTAAAGGTTGGGGCAGTCTGGACCATTCTCTGCCTACTCTGTGGCATCACTATTGCTGTGACAAGTGCACAATTCATGAAAACCCCTTTCAGCTGTAATTCCCAGCTGTGACCTCACGCTGTTATGGATTTATGTATAATGCTGTCATCCACGCCTATAGCTTGCTGTAAATGGCAAGTCCTGTCAGTACAACATATTGTATATTATTAAATACAGCATAAAAATGTTTTAGTTTTTCTGCAAAATTTGAATATGGCAAATGAAATCCAAGGAAATACTTTAAATGTATTAAAAAAGTGTAACCAAAGACGTAAAAAAAAAACTGCTATCATTCGCTAGCTAATGCTATCCTCACCCATCACCATAGATTTTGCTGAAGGTTTTATAAAAAAAAAAAAAACTAAAAAAAAGTACATCTGTTTATGACCAGCATTTTTCCTTGTTGTGGTGACATTGAATACAATTTATGAGGGCCGGTATAGATCTTTATTGCATTGCTAATGCACACAGCGATTCCATCTATCTATGGAAAAAATCACAGAGGCAGGCTATACATCGAATCCACCTTTAACTGCACAAAAGATGCATCTGCATCTAAACATTTCCAGGTGGGTACGCTAGTAAAGACTTGAAAGGGTCAAACCACAAAGTGGACAATATAGTCGTTCAGTCAACCATGCCATCATGTGTAGCTCTTACAGATTTATTATAGAATTACAGCTGGAATCTTTACGCTCCTATACTAAATCAATGGTAATGTGTGTTTGTTCAGAACGAGAACCTACAGCCAAAGTTAACACTGAGCCTCATCCCTGACATTCACACCACAGGAGTTTATGTTTGTTTGTTTTTTTTCTATTTTTGTGCAACATTCAGGCAACTGAAAGAATAATAAAATCCTAGACTACTACTTGCCATCTTTAAATCAATATTCTGATCTTGCAGTATGCATCTATATGAATAGACCCCTTAGTCCTAAACTGGCTCTGGGATCTTGCAGTATGTATCAAAATGAATAGACCCTTTAGTCCTAAACTGGCTCTGGGATATTGCAGTATGTATCTAATTGAATAGACCCCTGAGTCCTAAACTGGCTCTGGGATATTGCAGTATGTATCTAATTGAATAGACCCCTGAGTCCTAAACTAGCTCTGGGATCTTGCAGTATTCATCCAATTGCTGGATACTGGTATACTGTTCTTCCCATTATTAATTCCAGCAACCTCCGGTTTCATAAGCTGCATCAATAAGAGTTACAGCAAAGGAGAACATAATTATTTGACCTTATTAGAAATTCTCTGAGCAGCTCAATATTGGCAAAGACAAGCAGAATGTTATAACATGAAGGCCACTTTATAATAGTTTTCAATGCTACAATTCACATTGTGAACAAAAACAAGGCATCCCCGGGCATCATCTAAGAGGAAATTTATATCCAAGTGGTTTGTAAACATGAAGTAAAATGGATATGTGAAAAGGGTCTGTATCATTGATATGTCCAGGGGTTGAAACAATGTGGCAGCAAAATGGTTTATTTCTACTAATAAGCTCTGCAACATACATGTAATGTATTTAAGAAAGCTGTTAAGATATGCTGACCTGATCCTTTTCATATTGTTTCAATCAGAGGTCTTCATAGTGCTCACTATTAAACTGGTAGCATGACTTTAACCATTTTAAAAGGTACTGTGGGCCAAGTACGGTGTTAAAATGAATTCCCATCAAAGTACGTCTGCAGATATTTGAACAATCTTCTCAGCCTGATGATAACCTTAATACATTTTTCAATTAATTTAACTGTATCTTTATTTTTTGATAGACGTTAAATCATTTTAAGAAAACTGTAGAATTTCTAGTGGAAAAGGCTTTTAGCTCAAATGTTCATTCTGAAAGATGAAGACTACAATAGAGGGTTTACGTTCCTATTCACAGGAAATATCAATGCCTGATATTTAACAATACAACAGATCCACTGCTGCTATAGAATGAGGTTCCCGCTGTTGTTACCAGTCTTATATTGCTGTAATTCCATGGAAACTGTTCTACTTGCCCTTTTCCACATTCAAAAGACAATTAATTCATGGCAGACACCGAAGAAATCACCTGTGATCAAAAGTCCTCTTCAAAATCAAAATGCCTCCTATTTGTTTTAAAGCTTTTTAATCTCTGAAATATCCATGTGTTTTACTTTGTGAGAATGAGAGAAAGCACAGTTGGATTAATGGACCTTTACAGCTTGGGGGTTTGACGGCTCTACAGCAATCAAACTGCAAGACACACAAATTCTTGGACAAGACAGCTACAGTATTCCTCTTGTCGTTAGGCAGATAAAGGTGTCATTTCACACAAGTCATCATTTCATGCTTTTTTTAACAATTCCTTTCAACGGCATCCCATGGAGTCTCTGTAAAACAGCATCATTATTTTTCAGGAAGCTAGTCAGCTAGCCAATGCTTGTCTCTAATAAAGCATATTGAAAGATCCTGTACCCTCTACTGTAAAGTGCATGCACCACAGGTTAGTTACCAGACATATAGACCACAAGGTTATGGCACTTGAACAGACCAAGACTGATGAGGCAACTGGTGAACAGGTTATCCACGATGTAAGTCCATACAGGTGCCAAAGCCATTGGTCTGCTCAATCCATCTGATCTGGTTGTGACAATCTTTTGTTGAAAGTCTGGTTATTGGTTCCCAGTACATTACTTATCTAAATAGTTTGAGTGAGTAGCTTCAAATTCCACAGATTATACTCCCTCCTCCTCCCTCAGTGCTGGTGCTCTAGTTATAATGAGAAGCATTGCTGCAGGAGGAAACATGAGCTGGATACACTGCAACGTTTACAATGATCTTTCTCCTGGAACATGCTCCTGTGTAAATCCTGATACATTTATTCCTCAGGTGATTTACAACCCATGATGTGTGACTTCAAACATCAAAATAATCTGATTATACAGGCAACAGCATAGACATGTTAACCAGGCTAGATCAGCCAACGCTAGAGTCAGCGTCATCTACTGCACAGCTGTGTATTACCAGCAAATTATACAGGCTGTTGCCTGTATAATCAGATTATTTTGATATTTGAAGTCACACATCATGGGTCGTAAATCACCTGAGTAGGCTGTGTGGTCCAGTGGTTAAAGAAAAGGGCTTGTAACCAGGAAGTCTATGTTCAAATCCTGGCTCACTCACCGTTTGACCCTGAGCAAGTCACTTAACCTCCTCCTGCTCAGTCTTTCAGGTGAGATGTTGTTGTAAGTGACTCTGCAGCTGATGCATAGTTCACACAACCTAGTCTCTGTAAATCGCCTTGGATAAAGGCGTCTGCTAAATAAACAAATAATAATAATACAAACATAAACGTAATCCTTAATATCTGTTCACTAGATGGCGCTGGCTCTTGATCTATAGCAGGCGAACAGAAATGAAGAACAATCCCATAATTAAAAAAAAAAAAACATTAATTAACTGAGTAATTGCAAGAAGAAATGTGAAAGGGGTCATTAAAAAGTAATTCTGAATCTACTCACTCTTTAAATAATTGTAAATTGTTGTATCCAGCAGAAAAAAAGCAATGGTTTGATGTTCGATTGTATTCATGAATAGCAAATCCAGAAGAGCAATACCATACGTGTGCAATAGTCTCAAGTTGCCTTGCACTACTAATCGAAAAGCAAAAGTACTTTCCAACATAAACTGTGCTGTCACACATCTGGCACGTTTCCCGCACTGCTACCCTTGTACGCTACGATTACTGTAAGTGTAATCATTTATGACAGCCTTGAGCAGCAACAAAACATATCAAATGACAAGTTTACGATTACATGATTCCGTCTCTATCTGTTTTTTTTTCCGTTGTTTTTTTGATGGGGTTTGTCTTTTGGTTTTGCTACTGTTAAAATATAAACTCACTACGCCTATTGTACAAGTTGATTTTTTTCACACGTCTGACCTATTTTAACTGGATAACTGAATATTATAAATATATGTCTGACAGTTTTTCTATCCTATGGGAAATTGCGAAGATCACCACACTTGACAATCGGTAGGTGACAGCAATCGATACTACGTATAGAAAAGTTGTCATTTTGCAAAATAGCAAAAAGAAACATTGAACTAATCCTGAAATAATACAGTCAGTTAAAAAAAACGCAATACAAGTGATACAATGCCACATTCTACTCTACGTGTACATTTGTGCATAGTTACATATACTCCTGCTTGCAAAGCAACCCATTGAGTGTCTATTGGTTACATTTTGACATTTTGTAGATACCCAGCACAATACTTGACATGCATTTCTTTCTATATCAAATGGTGCCTGATGAAGCCCACTGGATCGGCAAGAAAAAGAACGACCAGTCGTGCAAATGTAACCATACAGACACATACACAACCCAGCAATAGGAAACATTGGACGGTTCCTTACCTCTATCCAATGTGAGCGGTTGGACCACTGTCGCCATGTCTGCAGCTGTCAGAAATAAAGTGATAGAACTGCAGCATCTGAAGCAACTAGGTACGAGCGCGTGAGAGAGAGAGAGAGAGAGAGAGAGAGAGAGAGAGAGAGAGAGAGAGAGGGAGAGGGGGGGGGGTGGAAGCTAGTCAGCCAATGGGAGTGGCTGGAGCCTGGAGGATTCGAGGGAATCCATTCTGATTCCTTTCCAAGGTTCAGCAGCATCTGGTTGACATACGTCACAGTGGGTCTATGTTTTTCTTATACTGTATTTCTAACTCGGTAACGGCTTCATCATGTCTAGCTCTCAGTGTTGCATCGATTTATTTTCAATAATAAAGAAATCCACTAGGTGGTACGCTACCATTCTGGTTTATGAATTATAAAACAAATGAAGATACTGTATTAAACACGAAGCATTTATAATTTTTTTAAAAAGGGCATGTAGTTCTATGTAAACCATTCTTTTTGCTGTTTTGCCAGGTTAGAGTACCTAAACGTAAGAATAGCAGAAGTCCAACAATTGGACATTTTTTTTGCAATAATCATACAATAAAAATATCATGAAACAATAAGAATGGAGATTTGGAATTGAAAAATGCATGTATAAAATATTTTTATTTCTATGAGAGAAAATTCCTGGTCAGGGGAAAACAGCACCATCTAATGTTTCAGTGGTTTAAATTACAAATGACTTAAAAAAAAAAAAAAAAAAAAGGTGTTAATGTTAGGAACCTTGCAAAACAAACAAAAAAAGAAAAGTGATGACTAAAGGCATTTCAGGGGCACCTAGTGAAAATTAAATTAAATTAAGTCTATATTTCATTATATCTACAAAAATCAAAAACAAAACATAAAACCACCCACTATACTGTAGTGGGTTCACAGATTTAAGGGCAGTGGGATTTAGACCATAAAAACAGACCTCTCTGGGATTTTTGTACTGTTATTGGTGTGAATTCTTCATTAACACAAGAGCTTTATAACTGTGCCAGGATAACAAGGTTCAAGTCACTGCATGTGCTGGAGACCACATTGGATTAAACTGCGCTGCACTATAGATCATAGAAGAGAATTATATTTAATTACAGTATAAGAAAAAGATAAGGAGGTTAGCAGTTAAATGGGAGCTGTATCTACATCAACCCATATGTACCATATATAAACTGGTCCAGGATAATCACGTCACTCATATCTGCCTTGTGGTTACTTCACATCAGATCCAATACATTCAATGCCATTCAGTAATAGGATTACTGTACAAGTTATGCATACAGTATTATATGGCTACAGCTTTAAAAAGCCTGAGCTTTAAAAAGTCACCAGGATGTGATGACTGAAAAAGAAAATGCTATGCAAAGTGACTGTATTCATTAAGATAACTGGGATATTTCAGTTTATGCAAAACATAAACTACAATATGTTACTGCATTTTTGATTGTGACGTCAGGTGTAAGATAAGAGTAGAGACATGCACAATTGGGCAAGCAGTTTGGGAGATGATTCAAGAGAGGTGCTGATGATTGGCTTCTTCCTGTGACCAACATGATCCACTTCTGAGATCCAGAGCTCCAATGTGATAACTGTCCAGTAGGTGGCATAAGTGGCTGTTCCTCTAGTGGTTAAGCTGGGATTTGAACCCAGGATCTACTATCTGTTAGTGCTTTGTTACAGTTTTGTTTTACACCCACAATGCAAAAACTGAAGTAAAATTGTATCACAATAAAGATTGTGAAAAATACTCCATACAAATCACCATTGTATTGATATCACTATTTCCATCCCAAAGTCTTGCTCGTTATTAATACTGTACAAAGAAGTCGATGATCCTGCAATGTCACATGTATGGCTCTAGAGTGGATTCAGACTGGAAAGGGTGGTTTGCTTCATCTTTGTAGATGGAAGAATGTGAAGGAGAAACACAAATTGTTGAACCAAACAAAAAACAACCCGTCTCATATCTAATGTGTCCTACTTAAAGAAACATGGCACAGAGGAATTATATGATATTGATCCGATCTCATAGATCTGTCTTTGTGTGTTTTATGTCAACATTAGATGTCTATTATTCGTCCACTAGGGAGAGAAGCCTTCATGTAGTCTATTTCTTTGTGTCTGCAGTTAGCCAGATTGAACAGGGCTTTGATATTTTGCTTTATACATTTCAGAAATAGAATAATATCAAAGGATTCCTTTATCATGTTTCATTTATCAAAAGAGAGACAGACAGAGTTTATTTTTTCATTCATTAACTTCATGATCCTATTTTATTTGTATTTTAAAGGGTCTCTTTAAATGGCAACTGCAAGCATTACAGAGACAGCATGCATATAAGCCCTTTTCAGACCCAAGACTTCAGCGTGACCAAAAACTTCAGTCTTAAATACAGTAAGTGCAAAATGTTTTGCTGGTACCAATAATTTGCTTAACCCTTTTCACCGTCACCTCTCTCTAATGATAAGAAATCCTACAATGTATCCTAGCTAACTCATCTATTGCACTACTCTTTGCTCTTTTTTAAGGAATAGCAGCTTTCCCAAGCAGTGCCAGAGAGTTATACAGCATGTGCTGGTATTGTAATTTGCCATTGACTTCTACATTTACTGGAAGGGGGGATTAAGTGCTGCTTAGCTTGCAATTTAGAGAAGTCACATTTCTTGTCCATCGTTTAAAGGTTGGAGCTCAGTTTACTGTAGATGGTGTACACGTTTACAAAAATGTGAACATGGCAGCCTTTTAAAAAGGTATTCCTTCTGGAAATAGCTGTATTAGCTTTTTCTCCCAAATGGGAACCAATGTGTTCATTTCAACAGATATAGTCCATTTGCACATATATGGAATACATGGTAATAATTTAGATATGACGTTATCCATTCCTAAATGACACACTCTGATGCTGTATCATCTGAATTGTGTATGTCATACAGTATATCTAGATAATTAGAGCTCATTGCAAGATGTTGAATTATTATTTGTTTATTTAGCAGAGGCTTTTATCCAAGGCGACTTACAGAGACTATGGTGTTTGAACTATATATCTTACAATTACTATGCACTTACAACTCACCTGAAAGACAGAGCACAAGGAGGTTAAATGACTTGCTCATGGTCACACAATGAGGCAGTGGTTGATGTGGGATTTGAACCGGGGACCTCCTGGTTACAAGCCCTTTTCTTTAACCAGTGGACCACACAGCCTCCTGAATGAGCATAGCAAAACAAAAGTCCAAGCTGCTAGATCAAAGTATTTTTTTCAGCGTTCGAGTAGCGCATAGCTTTGTCAGCTAGAGTGGGATCCAGGCTGTTTGGGTATTTCCAGGCCATGGCTTTATGCTATTTTTAATGTATTTTAATATATTGGCTTTATTGAGTGATGGTGAGGATCCACAGGGAGAATTTAGGAATCATGTTAAACTTCTGCATGGTTTCCCCTGCCCTCTATTCAAACAGACACCAGTGCACTTTATTGTTCTGACTTATTTATCACAAATACCACTAAAACCATTTTATATCCACCCCTATAATACTAATTCTAATACCAATGCTAATACTAACACTAATAATATATTCACTCTTTCTTAATGGTTCAGAAAGTTATGTGATTCAGTGACCTTTCAAACGAAGCCAACTCAGTTAAAAGGCCACAGTGCATACCTAACAGTTTTTTACCATCTGTGGCAAAGTGGTTAACAGTGTGCAGGTGCAGGAGTGCTGCGGTGATCAATAAACAGACAGACAACGATAATCCAGGTGCAATGGTGTTTTATTTTTGTAATCCAAAGTCTGGTGACAAACAGTTAATAATAATGATAACCGACAATACACAATGGTTTGTGTATTGCTCTGTTGTAATCCACGGGTTGGCCCTGAAATAACAGTCCCGATCTTTAAACACCCACACGTAACACAAACACGATCACAAGTCCACAGTGAGTGCTATAGTGCTTGTGGTCCAAATACAGTTAATCGTGACACAAGTTAAATGTCCGGGTTTGGTGCTGGCCTTTAGCG
Source organism: Acipenser oxyrinchus oxyrinchus (assembly GCA_030684275.1). Classification (NCBI taxonomy): domain Eukaryota; kingdom Metazoa; phylum Chordata; class Actinopteri; order Acipenseriformes; family Acipenseridae; genus Acipenser; species Acipenser oxyrinchus. The sequence goes on along the minus strand of CM060254.1, from coordinate 51,422,789 downwards.
ACAGCTCCGGATCGTGTTAGCAGTCTAATAACAACAAACAAACAGTTTTTTAGACACGACAAACAAACAAAACACTCACGATTTACAATACGGGTTTCCGTTCGGTTTAGCGTTAACCATAACAAAGGAACAGATCACTTTGCTACATCCCCTTTTGTACCGTCAATCATGACCCCTTAGTTAACGAGTGCAACCACTCCTCCAATCCACGGCTGCTACAACGTTTCCCTTCCGGGTCGATGATTTAGTGTACCGTAGCTCCGCCCCCTTTTTAGATGACTGACTTCCGTCTAACCCTGGGAATGAATTGTCTGACCATCCAGTCCAGGGAACTCTGTTCCCTTTACACAGCACCCTCACAGGTCAGGAGGGAGATTTATCACCAATAATCATTCTGTCTGTCACACCATCACAGATAGAAAAGTGATATATAGTACAAAATGTTATGTGGCAACACAGAAAACTCATCAATGACTTTGCAACACATTTTTATCACATCCTGTTGGTATCTCTTTATTTGCTCCCAATTGACCTCTACTGGAGAAGCCAATGCAGGGGTGTTTATAGTCCTGAAAGTAGCTTGGATTTTTTTTTTTTTAAACAGTAATACCACTTTATAGCCTCAGGCTGTATCTCACAAAGGACAAGCCAATGTCACAAAACCACCTTTACATTCACATTGACTTTCTACACTAATTCATTTCTTTCTCATAGGAGGCTGTGTGGTCCAGTGGTTAAAAAAAAGGGGTAACCAGGAGGTCCCCGGTTCAAATCCCACCTCAGCCACTAACTCATTGTGTGACCCTGAGCAAGTCACTTAACCTCCTTGTGTTCCGTTTTTCGGGTGAGACGTAGTTGTAAGTGATTCTGCAGCTGATGCATAGTTCGCACATCCTAGTCTCTGTAAGTTGCCTTGGACAAAGGCATCTGCTAAATAAACTGAACTAATTTCTTGAATGGAAATCTCACAGAGATGAAGTAAAATAAACATGGAGACAGAGCCCATTCTGTTTTTGTGTTTAACATTTATAATCTTTTGACAAAACAGTGTTGACTATGTTTAGATGAACTGGGCGTCTTTGTGCATTGTCCATTAAAATGTAAAGTTCATTGTCAGCACTGGCAGGGCAAAATATCAAGCAGGATTGCAGACGTCAACCTGTGGTGAATTATTTTCTAGATGTTTTTGTTGTATTTCTGACTTTATTTGTGTGTACTTCAGTCGCATGCAGGGGCAGATCAACCCATCACGGGGCCCTAGGCAAACATACACTTCTGGGCCCCTATCTTTATATGAATAACAACAAATATACGATTATATGTAGTTTACCTCACGCTCCAGCAATTTGCAAAAGGTATCATTTTTGTTTTTAAGCTATTATAGACGTTTTTGATTAGAAACGGTCAATTATGGTTATATATTATGACGAAAATTTCATGCACTGCTCTGAAGTGAACGACTGACCGAATCTGCCAGAAACAGTTAAATTGAAGGCGGTGTGCTAAATACATTTCAAAATAAATTTGAAAAAAACCTGAAGCCTACGTCAAATCCCATAGCTTGATAATCACCTTTCACAATTTACTGAATGCAAATACAACAGTTCAAATATGGACAAGAGTACCATGTTGCTTGTTATCCAATTAAAAAAACAAAAAAAAACCATGATATTTCTATATAGGAGGGTGCTCAATTTTTGTCCACTAACATAGTCCACAAAAATATATATTAAATAAAAACACCTGCACATTGTCGTGTAGTCAAATCATTTTTTTTTCTTTTTTACTGACACTGTATATTTTTTTTTACTGACATCATTTAAAAAACAAATAGAAACAATAAATAAAAATACATTATAAAATAGTCTAGTTTTGTGTACTTACATTTCTTTAGGTCTTACTTACTTCTTATGGTCATACATGCCAACAGTCCCTATATAGTAGAGTTAGTGAAATCCACACGCTGTGCTCTTTGGGCGGTTGACACCGATCACTAACTTATACAAAGGTAAGAACACTTCATTATGTCTGTTTTTACTGTCATAATGGTCGGGTCGGGTCGTGTCGTGTAGTGTTGGGGATATGTCTATTATATGATAATGAGTGTTTTTTGCGTATGACTCCTCCAATGTGTATGCGTATGACCCCCCGCCCCCCGAAGAAGAGAGTCCCGCTGAACAGTTTCCAGATGTTGGCAAGTATGCGTTTGGGAAAAAAATATATTTAGGTTAAGTTAAAAAAATAAATGTATAGCATTATTTAACACTGTCAGGCATGGCCACATATGTGGTAGGATATATATATATATATATATATATATATATATATATATATATATATATATATATATATATATATATATATATATATATATATATATATATATATATATATATATATATATATATATATATATATATATATATATATATATATATATATATATATATATATATATATATATATATATATATATATATATATATATATATATATATATATATATATATATATATATATATATATATATATGTATATGTATATGTATATGTATATATATATATATATATATATATATATATATATATATATATATATATATATATATATATATATATATATATATATATATATATATATATATATATATATATATATATATATATATATATATATATATATATATATATATATATATATATATATATATATATATATATATATATATATATATATATATATGTATATATACAGTACTGTGCAAAAGTTTTAGGCAGGTGTGAAAAAATGCTATAAAAGTAAGAATGCTTTCAAAAATAGACATGTTAATAGATTATATTTATCAATTAACTAAATGCAAAGTGAGTGAACAGAAGAAAAATCTAAATCAAATCCATATTTGGTGTGACCACCCTTTGCCTTCAAAACAGCATCAATTCTTCTAGGTACACTTGCACAAAGTCAGGGATTTTGTAGGCATATAGTCAGGTGTATGATTAAACAATTATACCAAACAGGTGCTAATGATCATCAATTCAATATGTAGGTTGAAACACAATCATTAACTGAAACAGAAACAGCTGTGCAGGAGGAATAAAACTGGGTGAGGAACAGCCAAACTCAGCTAACAAGGTGAGGTTGCTGAAGACAGTTTACTGTCAAAAGTCATACACCATGGCAAGACTGAGCACAGCAACAAGACACAAGGTAGTTATACTGCATCAGCAAGGTCTCTCCCAGGCAGAAATTTCAAGGCAGACAGGGGTTTCCAGATGTGCTGTCCAAGCTCTTTGAAGAAGCACAAAGAAACGGGCAACGTTGAGGACCGTAGACGCAGTGGTCAGCCAAGGAAACTTACTGCAGCAGATGAAAGACACATCATGCTTACTTCCTTCGCAATCGGAAGATGTCCAGCAGTGCCATCGGCTCAGAACTGGCAGAAAACAGTGGGACCCTGGTACACCCATCTACTGTCCGGAGAAGTCTGGTCAGAAGTGGCCTTCATGGAAGACTTGCGCCAAAAAGCCATACCTCCGACGTGGAAACAAGGCCAAGCGAGTCAACTAAGCACGAAAACACAGGAACTGGGGTGCAGAAAAATGGCAGCAGGTGCTCTGGACTGATGAGTCAAAATTTGAAATATTTGGTTGCAGCAGAAGGCAGTTTGTTCGCGAAGGGCTGGAGAGCGGTACACGAATGAGTGTCTGCAGGCAACAGTGAAGCATGGTGGAGGTTCCTTGCAAGTTTGGGGCTGCATTTCTGCAAATGGAGTTGGGGATTTGGTCAGAATTAATGGTCTCCTCAATGCTGAGAAGTACAGGCAGATACTTATCCATCATGCAATACCATCAGGGAGGCATCTGATTGGCCCCAAATTTATTCTGCAGCATGACAACGACCCCAAACATACAGCGAAAGTCATTAAGAACTATCTTCAGTGTAAAGAACAACAAGGAGTCCTGGAAGTGATGGTATGGCCCCCACAGAGCCCTGATTTCAACATCATCGAGTCTGTCTGGGATTACATGAAGAGAGAGAGAAACAACTGAGGCTGCCTAAATCCACAGAAGAACTGTGGTTAGTTCTCCCAGATGTTTGGGCCAACCTACCTGCCGAGTTCCTTCAAAAACTGTGTGCAAGTGTACCTAGAAGAATTGATGCTTGATGCTGTTTTGAAGGCAAAGGGTGGTCACACCAAATATGCATTTGATTTAGATTTTTCTTCTGTTCACTCACTTTGCATTTAGTTAATTGATAAATATAATGTATTAACATGTCTATTTTTGAAAGCATTCTTACTTTACAGCATTTTTCACACCTGCCTAAAACTTTTGCACAGTACTGTATATATATATATATATATATATATATATATATATATATATATATATATATATATATATATATATATATTGTAGCAATCCTGGTTCCCAAGAGGCAGGCATCACACAGAGCGAGGCAATTCACGCACAGGCGAGGGCGGCAATAGCTCCAATACCGCTGTACAAAAGAGCCGGCTCCTCGCAAGAAGTGTATATCAGGCTTATGTCTTTGTGTGTGATTACATCACCTACCAGCCCTACTGCTGCCTTCCCGTGCACACTACTATATATGTATATATATATATATATATATATATATATATATATATATATATATATATATATATATATATATATATATATATATATATATATACATTCTCGTTGTTATATGGGGACATATGGAAGATACAAATTATTATTATTATTTTATTTCTTATCAGACACCCTTATACAGGGCGACTTACAGTCGTAAACAAATACATTTAAAGAATCACAGTACAAGTATTAATACAATTAAGAGCAAGATAAAATACAATGACTTCAGTTATAGAAGGTATGAGTATATTACAAAATACGAATCAATATCAGAGCAGATAACAGTGTCAGTGATAGTTACATCAGGATACGATTAAATGCAAAATAGCCTACTACAGAATAACACTAGTGGCAGATTACAGTACAGTACTCTGTAAAGTACAGGATTAAATGCAGTAAAATAGGGAGTAGATAAGTGCAAGTAAAGTGCATTAAGGAAGAGTGATAAAGTGTCCAGAGGGAAAAGAGTTGTTCTACAGGTGCTGTCTGAAGAAGTGAGTCTTTAGGAGGCGCCGGAAGGTGGTCAGGGACTTGGCAGTCCTGACATCTGTAGGAAGGTCATTCCACCACTGCGGGGTGAGGGTGGAGAAGAAGTGGGCTCTGGAGGCAGGGGAGCGTAGAGGAGGTACAGCCAGTCTTCTAGTGCAGGCGGAGCGGAGAGGTCGAGTGGGGGTGTAGGGAGAGATGAGGGTCTGGAGGTAGCTGGGTGCAATCTGGTCAAGGCATCTGTAGGCGAGTACAAGAGTCTTGAACTGGATACATGATGACCTCATATGATGATGTAATTATTCATCTTATAAAGCTATGGAAAAAAAATAATGATAAATATATTTATTGCCCAAAACGACTTTGTTTCGGCTATTTTCAATATGTGGTGCATGAAAGGGTAACTTAAAAGCGAGAAATGGTGCTTTGAGTGGGCTGCATTACAGTAGCCCTACTATTAAATAGCTAACAGGCCTCAGATATGGCCAAAAGTTTGGCATCAACTATATATTAGGATTGAGTCATAATTTAGATATTTTATTTAACATCATGTATCGAAAGTAACTACAGTATTTCATGTTAGATTCGAAATGTCAATGTCAGTTTTTCGTTATGTATGGAAAACTACAAAACGGTATGTAAGTCATTATGTTAACGTAACATTATTCAGCAGATTTCATTCGACTTAATGAAGCAATTAGTTAATGTTATAGGGTGATACAAAACTTTTGGAAAGAGCTGTAGGTAGTTGGTATGAAGACACAGTTTATGTAATATTAATGATCTTCCCACAGTTCATAAGTCAATCACAGATCAGATGACGTCCAGTGTATGTATTGTATTTGCATGCTTTTGTACAAATCATTGTGCAAGCCTGCGTGTAATTGAAACTCGTTTTGAGCAATGTCAAACGAACGTGTTATCAAGATTGCTTTTAAGGACTTGTGTTCCAAATGAAACCGATTAGGGCGATACAGAAAACCTGGCTTGGAATCTTGGTTCTTGAACTGTGAAATGTAAGAGTTTCTTACTTAAAAACGGTACACTGCAGCCCTGGGTTTACTTGCAGCTTCAATACACGCATGCCTGTTTTACAGTTTTATAAACTAGCAACTACGTGATGGGGACCATGCGTATTTTTCTAAACAACATTCTTAATAATTCATTGAGAATTCGTTCAGCTACGGGTGTGCATTTAGTAAATACCAAAAAACTTTACAACTCCAGTGTCTTGTCGGGAGAGATTCAAACTAGACAGAATTGCAATTTCAACAGTTCACAGAAAGGATCGAATTTTTTAGCCTGCAACTTTGTAACAAGGTCTTGTGACAGTTTTTTGCCAAGTGTGTATTTATCTACAAGGCGTTATTCGACCAGTGTAATTGGCAGTAAACTATACAACCAAGCGTTCAGCTCCTCAATTCAGGATCCAGAAAAGTTTTGGAGTGAAGCAGCGCAGAGTATTACTTGGTTCGAGCAATGGAGTAAAACATTGGATAATTCCAACCCCCCTTTTACTAAATGGTAAGCTGTTTATTACCAGGCCTAACTTCTACGTATGCATTTGGTAATAATTAAATGCAAAACCGACACTGTACTTTAAAGGTTTATATATTGCTCAATTGTTTATTTTATGCAGTGTTGTTTTGCAAAAGTATGCATTGTGTGTGGTTTTTAGATTTTTTTTTATTTCATTGATGTTAAGAGCTCTTCAGCTGAACATTTCGATCTCTGCCGACACAGTGATGATGACGGGTTTCATTTTTATGTGTGGAATTTTGTGGGTTTTATTATTGTAGCACCGCCTCGCTCGGGCCGAGTCAGGAGAAAGCGCCTACAGTAAATGGCACTGGATCAAAACCAGTAGCCTAACTACAAGACCGAGGGAATTGCGCCCTCTGAATTTGAGAAATGAATTAACACATCCAATTAAGCGCCTTACAATTCAAAGTTTCTGACAGGTTCGTTTTGTAGGGCAGTGGTACACAACTGGGATGTAACCAGAGAAGAAAAGTCATACAATGTTTATTTGGGACAGAGGCAGAGGGTCAATCCAAGTAGGATAGCACATTTTATATAAAATCAACGAATTACTACAAACAATCAACAGCTTAAAGAAATACAGCAATGTGTGCTGTACTGGATAATACTAATATAGAAAACATGTGCAAATATTACTTATTAATAAATACAAAAGAAAAGAACAGAACTCATAATAGGAATAGCAAATCAAAATGTATAAAACCACAAATGTGCGAGCCTTGCCAATATTTAACCATATATAGCTATCTCCTTTCAGCACACACAAAGCAGTACCGTCATACAACTAGTTTTACCTAAAAAAAAATAAAAAGACAAGTAGTTTGCTGGGTGAATTATCCCCCGCTAACACAGTACAGGGGTATTTAATTACCGAGCCCGTTGTTATTATATATTTGTAGCAATTACATTCCAAGCCGAGTGTGTCACAGAATATTACCGTTAAAAAAACGTCGCACTAAACTAATAGGCTAAAATCAGGGGCGTTTCTCTACAATGAGGAACAGAAACTAAAATAAACAAACAAACCTTTACAGAATGACAGGCTGTCGGGGTTTACACCGTATACCAAGCCTGTGTGTCATTTTACAAGCAACAGATGTTCTGAAAATTTGAGCCTCCCCTCAGAATGAGTCTCCAGTAGCACAGATTATCAGACACAGATGAAAAATTGAGTCTCCCCTGACATAGCCCATCGGAAGGTGAGGCGCAATTTTTCAGTTGTATCCGATATGTGTCTCCCCTCCAAATGGGCTACCTCAATTGAAAAATATAAGGTAGCCTATTTGGAGCATTCATAGTTATCCCTCCAAATGGGCTACCTCAATTGAAAAATATAAGGTAGCCTATTTGGAGCATTCATAGTTATCCCTCCAAATGAGCTACACTGGCTTTAGTAGGTTAAAACCTCAAATAAATATATTCTGAACATCATTTGAGTTCAGTTGTTATTAACGAAGAATTATATTAACCTACAAACAATACTTTCAAGTAGAAAAACACAACAGATTTTAAAGACAAATGATACAAAAAACATTACGTGCACTATATATATATATATATATATATATATATATATATATATATATATATATATATATATATATATATATATTGTAGCGTGCACGAGGGAAGGCAGCAGTAGGGCTGGTAGGTGAATTAATCACACACAAAGACATAAATCCGATATACGCTGCTTGCAAGGGAGCCGGCTTTTGTACAGCGGTATCAACGCTATGCTTCAGTGCGAGAGGTCCGAGGTTCGCGCCCGCCCTCCGTCCCGCCTGTGTGTGAATTACCTCGCCCTGTGTGATGCGCCTGCCTGCGGGAACGCTACTGTATATTATATATCAAATTTTTTTTTACCAGATTTTGATATATATATATCTCAAAATCAATATATTCTAAATATAATTTGCGGACAATTGTTGATAAACGAATAATTATATAAACAATATTTTCAAGTAGGAAAGACACAACTTGTTTGATTAACAGTGTTTGTTTTGAAATTGCTTGTTTTATCTTGCACATGAGGTACATCAGAATTTCTAAGGCGTGTAAAAAAAAAAAAAAAAAAAAAAAAAGGAAGGGAGGGCCATCCTAAAACAAAATCAGTTGCAAAAGACAAACAAGCGTAGTGACGACCCTGCCACATGATGGTTGTTGACTTATTTACAACTTTGTTGCTTAAACAACACACTCACGGTCAATGCAGTAAGTATACTGAGCGACTCCAACCAAACCATGTTTGAATGCTTGTCTATCCTATCCTAGCCTACATGTCCACTTTCTGGTCATAACTCGCAAGCACACATACACGGGTAGTCTTATCAACAGCATCAACAGCATCTAAATGGCGTTGCTCGGGTCTTTGCTATGGTGTCACTTGAGAATTTAGAAGCAGTGGTTTGTTACCTAGGATGGTAATAATAAAAAGAATAGTAGACATCTGTTTTGGTGGGTAAATTCAGCAATGCATGAATCAGACCAGAAGGGATTGGTGTCACAAACTACAGCTTTAGTGCAAAATGTTTAGCTTGTGGATTTTAGATTGCTAGACACACATTTTTAAAATATATCTTTACTTTTTATCCCTTTACGGGATCTAATTAATTAATATGGCCTCACTTCTGTAAAGTAGAGAAATACCTGGTGCCTGTAGCAACATATCCAGACTACCCAGAAGCTGAAAGGGTACAGGGAAAAACCTTTACAGTCATTTTCAGTACTGCTCCATGTTTCTGAGAGATTTAAAACTCGCAATGCATTCTGGTAAGTGTAGTCCTGCTTCTCTAAGTAAAGATACACATGCAAGGTAGCTGAGACAGATAAAAGGTACCAGATTGCATTGCAATGGAAGATAAAAAACAGTCCCAAGCTGTCCCAGTGAACATGGGGCCATATGGCCACCCTAAATGTGTTATTACTAGTTTGGTTTTGCACATACTCTTAGATATCAGAGATTCTGTCCAATGATCCCAGATGTTTCTTTATGCAGACCAAAAAGAAATTGCACAATTTGTAAACCACTGAAGGCCATTTTACATGAAGTGAACTAACAAAGTTACAGAACTAACAAAGTTGCAGTAGGAGCTTCTGAACTCCAGATTTATCTATAGGAAGCTTCGAAAAATCAACATGTTGCTTTCTTGTTAGGAAAAAACAAAACTGGGTGGTAAATGCTTTGGAAACATGGCGCTTATTTTTAGGTTGCGTTCTTTAATGAGATTAACGTTGGATGCACAGAATGACAATTGAAAGTAATGATTGGATTTTGCAGGTAACATCTTTTTTCTTTGTGCTTAAGGTTTGTTGATGGGAAACTTAACATCTGCTACAATGCAATAGACCGGCACATTGAAAATGGACGAGGGGACCAGATTGCCATCATCTACGACAGTCCTGTTACTGGATCTAAACAGGCCATCACATACAGCCAGACACTGGAGCAGGTTAGGGAACTGAATGATTTAACTGGAGCCAGTGCATACCAAACATCTTTTAATACCTCTATGAAAAGAAAATCCCTCTATCACACCTGTTCAACTTCATTACTAACAAACATCAATCCTCTATAGCTTTTAGTGCAACAAAAAACAACCAAATCAAATGATATTTACAAAATATATTGCTGTGTTGTCTCTCTGAAGTCCCCTATGAGGAAAATTGCTAAGGGTAGTAGTAAAGCACTGTCGAAAGCATGGTGAAGAAAGACATGGTAACTACAATGAACCGTGGTAAATACAAATTACAGTACAGGGATGGAACCATCATGCTAAACTGCAACATTACAGTGCAGGCATGGAACCATCATGCTAAACTGCAAAATTACAGTACAGGGATGGAACCATCATGCTAAACTGCAAAATTACAGTACAGGCATGGAACCATCATGCTAAACTGCAAAATTACAGTACAGGCATGGAACCATCATGCTAAACTGCAAAATTACAGTACAGGCATGGAACCATCATGCTAAACTGCAAAATTACAGCACAGGGGCATGGAACAATCAGTTTGCATATTTGATTCTGGGTGACCCTCATGTTGTCTAATCTACCTTCTCAAATATCATACAGGTTTCCCAGTTAGCGGGTGTTCTGGTGAAGCATGGGGTGCAGAAAGGAGACCGTGTTGTTATCTATATGCCCATGATTCCCCAGGCCATGTTCACCATGCTGGCCTCATGCAAGGATAGGAGCCACACACAGCCTGATATTTGGCGGTTTTGCATCAAAGGAGCTGTCAATCAGAATTGAGCATGCCAAGGTAAAATCCTAACTGGAAAGTAACTAAAGTGCTTATAGCTAATAAAACATTTCTATAAATCTTACCCGTCGCACACTCCCATTCTCTTTTCATTTTAAAGGAAATACAAGTTATCGCTTATTTTTACTGTGGCACACAGCAGGAACATAAACATTCTGAGTGGCAGTCAAAAGGCTATGTGTGTAGATTGTTTTGTGAGAATTTCACTCATCTTTTACAGTTTTATATTCTTTGATTTATGCTGACAATATGGTGGAGTCATATTGCAAGTCTACAGATCTGATTGAAAATTGTATCAAATCTATTAAGGTGGCTGACATTACAATATCCTCATTCCCAGAATCTTTCCATCTTTAGAGGTTGAGAATGATGAATCTTGGTGAGCCCTGTAGTAATGATTTTGAGCCGATTGAACTCTGTAGCTCAGTGTGGCAAAGTGGCTTGCAGTGTACAGGTGCAGGAGTGATGCGGTGATTAAATGAAAAGCCAGACAACCGTATCCCAATGCAAGTGGTTTTATTTATAATCCAGGTCTGGGGACCGTAAATAATATTTCCCAGGCAATACTCAGCAATGCACTGTTCTAAATAACGGAATTGCAGTTCCAAACAATAAACACAGTCAATAGTACACACACACAATACACAGACACGGTCACCAGTCCTGGGTGAGTGCTGTAGTGCTTGTGGTGCTAAATACAATTTATCGCGGTAACAAGGGAAGTGCTGTCCGGGTTGGTGCTGGCCTCTGGCGACAGCTCCGGGTGTGTTTAGCCATTTACTAAATAACAAGCAAAAATTTGAGACAAAGTAAAACATTTCACAAAACACAGGTCCTTCCAGGTTGTTCTTTAACCAAAACGAAGGAACAGATTACGTCGCTTCGTCCCCTATTTGTACCGTCACACACGACCCCTTGGTAAACGATTGCAGCTGCTCCTCCAATCCGTGGCTGCCACATCATTTCCCTTCCGGGTCGATGAGTTAGTGCACGGAAGCTCCGCCCCCTTTCTAGATGACCGGCCAAACAGTCCAGGGTTTCAGTTACTTAGCTCCCTCACAGGTCGGGAGGGAGATTTACCACCAAAGATCATTCTATTTCTGTCACACTCAGACAGAACAGAAGTTATTTCTCAAAAGTTGTTCACAGTCATGTTTCTGGCCTACACCTTATGACCTTGTTATGAAAATATTATGGGTCAGTTTCTCAATGCTATTAATGTGCACACCAACTCACTTGTAGTTATGAGGAAGTGACCCTATGACCCTGTGTTGGTTTCATATGGAATGGTCATTAAAATGTTATTATTTTTATGATAACATTATCTGTATTTATTGGCCCCCCCACAATAATGCATTTTTGGTCCATTTGAAATTGGTCACTACATGTATCTGGATTACTGTCGTTTTTAAATATGTGGGTTTTTTTTCCTGCAGCCCAAAATAGTTGTGAGTGCATCCTTTGGCATTGAGCCTGGCAGAAGAGTGGAATACATCCCTCTGCTAGAGAAAGCAATGGAGCTCTGCAAGCATAAACCTCAGAAAGTCCTTATCTATAACCGGCCTAACATGGTGAGTCTTAAAGATCCAGCATCATAGTTTAACCTTTGCAGTGCTGCACAGTACATGCATTCTTTTTCAATTATAAACTATTTTACCTCTCCTGAAAAAGTTTTTGTGATGTGTTTTGCTGTCCTCTTGTTTTCCCATTTCTGAGAGACCCGTTTTCTGCTGGGTTACCTGTGCGAATACTTAGTTTATTTTCAATTTAGAAGTAAAATTGCAGCCATCAAAGAGCTAATTAAAAATAACACCGACTTGTTTCCAAAAGATTGCAGGAATCAATATTTACTTGTTCACCGCATTAGAAGAAACCTGTCATTCAAATACTGCCACCTCATCAGTGGAGGTGAATGACCCTCGGGTTGGTTTTGTTCTATAATGACAAGTAAGGGTATAGGTTCTTGGAATCATGTTTGCTATAAACATTTGCAAATTGTTGAGAATAAAAAGGATAAATATAGTTTCTGTTTAGTATTTCATTCTGTGTTAGTAACTGCCAGATGGTGGTTATTGATCTCTCAATGTCACTATGTTAACTATTTGTTAATTGTGCTTAAGTTTACATTTTAAAATTCAAATACAAAGTCAAATTCAAACTTTTCATGTCAGAATTTTCAGTTTATCCTTCATTTTCATTGTCCTTTCGCTTTAACGAACCCCTCGATATAACGAACAAAAGGCTTGGACCCCAACAGGTTTGTTATAGCGAGGGTGTACTGGACATTTCCTGTACAATATACTAAAACGTATGATGGTAACATACATGCATTAACCCTGCCAGAGCTACTAAAGCAGAGATAAACCAGTTCTCTTGATAAATGTAAACATGATTTTCTTAAACACTGCTGGCAACACCAGAAATACAGACAGAGTACTGGTGTTTAGGTCACCTATGGAAACCATTATTCCCCCAAAAGAGTCCAATTTGATTTTTGTTCTTTATCTTTCCTGAAGTATTCTGTTCAATTCTGGTAGAGTGGGGTGGCTTGAACTGCAGCTGAGGGACTGGAATGCAAACACATAATCCACAGGTTTTCAAACACTAAAAATAGAGATGATTTTTTAGATGGATGGATGCAAACAATTCATCGTCCAAAAGAATAATGGAAAAACAGGTCAGACAGGCCTCACGGCTTGCAGAGAATATTAAACCAAGAGGTGATACCTCTGTTAAACCAAGAGGTGATACCGAAGTATGAAATCAGTTCAGAAATGAAATCAACATACCGTATTTGGAAGACACTCTATAAAACATGAAAAAAAAAATCTTTCAATATTGGTTTTATGCTCAAAGTGATACATTATGATGTGCTTGAATAATGAACGTGGTGCTTTGCGTGCAATTCATGTGTCTCCCTAACTATGACACAGAGATTGTATCCAGTTCTGCCTGCCTACTTCTGTATGCCGCTGTTTGACATTTTGTGCACTTTACATTATCTGTGAGCAGGCCTTGTAGACAGTTCCCTTGAAACCTGCTTGGCACTCAGCAAGAAAGCCATGCTCCTGCTCTGACTTGTAGCAGTAAGAGGATACAAACAGCCTCTTCAGGCTTTGTTCACAGTAGAGGTGCAATCAACTACTAGTCTCCTAATCAAATATCAGACAAAAAGCAATTACCCTGGGAAAAGAATCCTTCACAGATGCCTGAAAACATCTGCATATTATTATACATACCCAGTAGTATAATGTGTGCATTGAGAAAACTTTATTAATAAAGAAGCAAAAACTATTTGGACTCTTCAAGAATGTTATTTATATATGAGTTCTGTCATTGCACTGCTTCCATAGGGGTAAATGTCACAACACTGTTTCTTTCTTTAAGCAAATCCAAGACTGTTCACCAGAATAAACACAATGCAGCTATTTAAAAAAATAATCTGTTGATTTAACTAATTAAACAATCATTGTATTGCTGTACTGCGCACGAGATAGGCGTGAGTGTGGTGTCATACTGACTTCCAGTGTTCCACGAAAGAATAAAGTGAGAATGATAACACATGCTGATTTGATTGATTTTGATTTGAATGCAGGAGTCTGTTTCCATGACTGCCGGCCAGTGCCTATACTGGGATGAGGAGATGGCAGCAGCTTGCCCCCATGACTGTGTCCCTGTGTCCTCAGATCATCCTCTTTATATTCTGTATACCTCAGGAACTACAGGGCTGCCCAAGGTAGGTCATGTAGAAGCCATTAGCATTGGTTATGCATTATTAAAGTGCGCTGTGGTTTAACGATCCATGGAATGGGAAAGGGAGCAGGAGATTGAGGGTTTGAATCCCTGCTCTGCCACTTGCTTAGAGTCTGACCTTGAACAAGTCACTTGCTGAAGCATTTTTTCACCCTGTTTGTGGAAATTCTGTGATGGTTAGGTATTCAATATATGTGATTTTTTTTTAATGAAATTTTGGAAACTTAAAACAAGATTATTATTTTATTTATTTTTTTGCTGTTCTTATTATGCTAAACCAAAATGTGTGGTATTTTCTCATTATTATTATTATTATTATTATTATTATTATTATTATTATTATTATTATTATTATTATTATTATATTTTCCTATTCTAAAAGTTAGATTATGGGAAAATACAGTACCCGATTTGTATAATAGGTCCAACCTAATTGCAATAAGTTCCAACCTGTAAAAAGCATTTCAATTTCTGAGTACATTTTCCTTGTAGGACATATGTGTGTCCTACAAGGAGGAGCCCACATTGTTGAGATACAGGGGATGCTTTCATTTTGTTCACAAAGTCACACTTTTCCGGTTTGTTGTCTAAACCCTTTGAAAGTGGCAAGGCATTCCAATTAGCAGGACCCCTGGAACAGGACAGGACGTCCACACAGAAGCTTACAGATTTTTCTAGATGTGTAGTCCTTCCCAGAGTCCATGTATAGGTTAAACTGTGGCAAATAAGAATACTTACCTGTTCCTACATATTTCTTACTGTAAATTAGATAAAATATCCTCTAAAAAACAGACTGAATGACACACCCGTGAGTGTGTGCCAGGGTCATTTCTCTGTATACAATACAATGCAATCCAAAACCATGTCAATATACCCACACAGGTCTAATGCTAAATGTGTAGCCATGCAGTTCTATGAAATTCATGTGCCATGGTTCAGTCGAAACTCTGCACATCTCGGTTTCATTACTAAAGTTCCATAGCTCCAAAGTTCCAAAGCGCCAAAAAAAATCAAATATTCATTGTCTTTCCGATTTATTGTTCATAACAACTGGACTGCCACTACAATATTATGCTGTTCTATTAAACATGTCTTTTGTAATGATGCCCCTTTTCCCTCACGTATTTAAGCTTTCTGCTGTTCAGATATTTAGAAGAGAGACTTATCAGGACAACTTGATCTTGTTCTTTAAAGGGACTTGCCTTTTTAAACAGCTTCAAATAACATTGCTTAAGTGCCAATATGCTGTGGTTTACCAAGTTAATTGTGTTTAAGACAGCTGTGGCTTTGATTTGTGCACCGTGTAATTGCAGAATGCTGTTAGTTCGATGAAATACGTTTTGCGGATCACTTGAAGTTGATCATCAGTGTAAATCTCTGTTAATCCTCATGACCCTGTCTCGCTCTCCTAGATTTCAAATGGCAGTTCTCCTGTCATCTTCGGTGCTAGAAGAAGCAGTCGGTGATGGTATTGCAATACAAATTTAAACAAAATATTACTGGACAGGTTCAGTTTGGAAGCATGTCTTTTAGGAATAATTATAACCCTTCATTGTTCTGCTGTTACATTGAGGGGGCTTTTTTGCCAAATAGTATTTTTCTTGCACTGCTAATATCCCCTTTTGCATGAATTTGAAACTTAATGGATGTAAGATACACGGGTATAATAAACACTAATTTAAGTATGCAAAATAACCAACAAGTAAGTGGAACATGTCATTTAAACAAATGAAGAAAGCTATTACCCAAAGCGTTTTCATGTTGTCATTATAACAAGGCAATGGTGACACAGCTGTGAAACTGGGACAAATCATCCCATAATCAAGGTAACCCACAGGGTGAAATGATTCAGTTATTATACTGAGTTCATATATGTAATTTATGAAGAGATGTGAAGAACTGACCGGAATAAGTAATTGAGTATTTAATTCCACAGGACGCCACTGTTGAAAAGCTGTAACAGAAGGGCTTAATTGAGAAGAAACGTAATGTTAGCTTTGTTAAACATTTTGATTGGCTCGAAAGGACACCAAGACATGCAACTGTCTTTGCAGAACTGCATGCCTCAGCCTTATGTGTTGTGTTCATGCCTACAAAAGATCCACTTTCCCCTAATTTTACTGCCCTTGAAAGCTTTGCACATGGATGGTATATGGTTTGGTTAATCATGTGAACTATTTTGAAACTTGCATTGTAATAAACATATCTCCTAACGAAGTTAAGACATCTATATTGAACTACTAGAAAACAGAAAACTACCCATCAATGTTAATATGAGGTATTGTGCTGAATATGTAAATTACAATCAAACTTCAAGAGCTGCAGGTTCTCTGATGGATCAAATCTTTATAAGCTGTTTGGCTACATCGTCTATTTCTTGGCTGTATTGGGGGATTTTTGTAGCCTGTAAATTACAAATAAATCAATAAAACTCGCCTGGGGTCTTTTTTATTAAATTAATAATTTGAAAGTGCAGTATTTTCTAAAAGATTGAAGTTTACGAGACTCTGAATACTCTGCCCCATCTAAGGAAATTAAATAATTTTGTATCTGTCTCAAATGGAACACAATGAATGTATGCACCTGTTTTTAATTCTATTTTGACCATGTGTGTTTTGTGTTATTAATGTGATGCATGTGCTGTGTTATGGAAATGCTACAGGATATTGCTTGAAACCATGTTGATTCATCTATATACATCTGTATGAATAACTAATATAAAAATGTGCTCCATTCTGAGCTCACAAATGACAGACACTAAGACACACACCTGATTTCTTTTTTTTGTGTGTGTGTTTTCATCCTAGATAATTAACTTTGTCTGTTTTCTAGATCCCTTTTCAACAGTGACTTGATATCCGTCTTTTTCTTTGCAGGGTATTGTTCGAGATACTGGTGGCTATGCAGTGATGTTGAATTGGACTATGTCAAATGTGTATGGTCTCAGTCCTGGAGAGGTAATGCTTCTGGTCTATTTATACTTTCTATATTACAGCAGTGTCTTCAGTCCTCTGCTCTGGAATAGTGTCTGCTTGTGTTTTATTTAATGACATTTTGTGTTTATTTTCCAGGTCTGGTGGGCAGCTTCTGACCTGGGCTGGGTAGTCGGGCACTCCTATATCTGCTATGCGCCTTTGCTTCATGGCAACACTACCGTTCTGTATGAGGTACAGTAGGTCACTCCACTGAAAACAATGATATGTCAAATACCAATACACTGTTAGACAGTTCAGGGATATTCAGAGTGTATATTATCAATCTTGTATTGATAAAATGGCTAACACCAATCTTCAATGTTTAATGTTGTGTGTTTGTTACGCGTCTGCTAAATCCTATTCAGAATAAGGTTTGAGATTTATTACACTGGAGTCACTAATGTTATAATATTTCTGTCATGATGGGTCCTTATACACAGAATACCGATGGCTTAATTAGTGTAACACATGTTGCAATTCTAGGAATGGCCCTTTAGTGAATGAACAGCCCTTCAATTCGTTTCATCTCCAGTGGCTCGTGCTGTATGGAGCCGGAGCACAATCTCCTGTAGCATTTGCATAATAAAGCATGCATCCCATGAACAACACAAAACACACATTGTAAAAATAGAAGGGCTTAAATGTGTCTATTCTTTCCTCTGAACGCCTCACATTTGAACCCTGTCTGTCTTCCTGTCCTGGGTATTGCGTATTTTCAGTGTCTGCTATCAAACAATTGGGAACAGTCTTCTAGCTTCCAGTGAGTGTCCACAAAACATCCAGGACTGTAGAGAATTCCATCATGCCATGTGGAATATTATTAGAGATCAGTGTCAGTCTCATGCAGCTGTTAATCATTATAGTGAATCTAAACCCTTGTTTGAATCTGCTCTAAAGGCTGAAGCAGTATGAATCTTTTCTACATTTTTACTAGTGAATTGCAGGCGAGCAATCAAATCATGTAAAACTATTGTGTGAGAAACCAGCAAAGAATGAGGCAGTGAGATTTAATTGTATGAAATGCAGAAGAGCAGAATAAAATGTCATTCTTTGTATAAAAAAGCAAATGTTTAGAGTTTCTTAGTGTAATGCATTCCTAGTTTTTATAATTTAGATGAGGTATTCAGTTGAACGTGAGAAAGCAGTCATATAATCTATGGAGAGGTCAAGAACAGGCAATTCATGCCTACCCTAAAGACAGCTATTAATTATCAAACTGGGTACCTGGGATGGGCTTTTCTAACACGAAGGACACACAGTATCTAGGAAGACGTGCTTGAAAATACATTTTCCTACGTAATTTAGTGACCTCTATTTGTAAACAACCAATTGTTGTAATTGAAAGACCTTATTTTGCTTATATCTTGGATAGACTGACACTTGGGTATATCTAGAAACCTTTTAAACCCGGATTTAAAAAAAAAAAAAAAATGCTTTTGAGTCCTTTTAGCAATTAACATTTGCATTTTACTTTTATAACATTTACCTACAACTTTATCTTCCTTTCACATAAAATGATGCAAGTTGGACTTTGGAATACAGTCGCAGTGTTGCACAACAATGTTGTATAGCGCTTTCCTGTATGCTATATACTATACAATGTCTTGCATAAAACCTTACATACGTATTTTACTATAAACCAGTTTGCCACTACAGGGTAGAGATCGAGAGGGTCTGAATTTGATCTGTGATGATGGATATTTTATGAAATGTAACCAGAATGTCAACCCAAGTAACAAAGCAGTGTGAGTGTGTGTGTGTATATGAGTGTGAGTGTATATGTATATGTATATGAGTGTGTGTGTGTGCATACATACATACATACATACATACATACACACACACACCCCAATAAATAAAAAATCCAAAGTTTAAATAAATGTGTAATTAATGCTTTTATAGTGTGTTTCTTGCAGCATACATTCTCTTGTTTTGTAGATGTCCTGAAGCAGTGAATATTAATGCATTCTTTGCTCATTACTCTGAGCAGTGAAATACTGTGTATATATTTCATGACTTAAAAGAAAGCCATTGCTGTGTGTTATGTTTGAACAGGCCTGAGAGAGAATGAATTGGCTGCAGTATAAACAGGCCTTATCTGAAGCAGATAAACCCTGATGGAAACACCTGGGCTACAAAGCTCTCATTGTTCTTTATTTACATAGCAATACATTTTAAACAGGACTCAAGCATGGGCTTTTGCTTACTGAGGTCCTGTTCTTGCTTTGGGTTTAGACTGCAGTACATGCGCTCTTCTTACAGCAGCCTTCCCTCAGGAGGGGGACTTTATTTAGCCACACTCTATAGTCATGCTTGTCACCTAAAAAAAAAAAAAATGTTGTCCCTATAGTGAGTCAGCAAAGTGGGACAAATTGCCTCCTCTTGTTTGTAAACTTTCTTAAGTGAAGATTGTATTTAAGGAACTTTGGACAGACAGTAGACTTGATTTTTGTCAAATGTCATGATAGCTTTTTAACATTCAGAACCAAGTGTAGTGTCATTTAATTGATTCCAGTGTTACTAATAGTGCAGTTATGCCATCTGCTTGTGAAAAATATATATATATATATACAGTACTGTGCAAAAGTTTTAGGCAGGTGTGAAAAAATGCTGTAAAGTAAGAATGCTTTCAAAAATAGACATGTTAATAGTTTATATTTATCAATTAACTAAATGCAAAGTGAGTGAACAGAAGAAAATCTACATCAAATCAATATTTGGTGTGACCACCCTTGCCTTCAAAACAGCATCAATTCTTCTAGGTACACTTGCACACAGTTTTGAAGGAACTCGCAGGTAGGTTGGCCCAAACATCTTGGAGAACTAACCACAGTTCTTCTGTGGATTTAGGCAGCCTCAGTTGCTTCTCTCTCTTCATGTAATCCCAGATAGACTCGATGATGTTGAGATCAGGGCTCTGGGGCCATACCATCACTTCCAGGACTCCTTGTTCTTCTTTACGCTGAAGATAGTTCTTAATGACTTTCGCTGTATGTTTGGGGTCGTTGTCATGCTGCAGAATAAATTTGGGGCCAATCAGATGCCTCCCTGATGGTATTGCATGATGGATAAGTATCTGCCTGTACTTCTCAGCATTGAGGAGACCATTAATTCTGACCAAATCCCCAACTCCATTTGCAGAAATGCAGCCCCAAACTTGCAAGGAACCTCCACCATGCTTCACTGTTGCCTGCAGACACTCATTCGTTTACCGCTCTCCAGCCCTTCGGCCGAACAAACTGCCTTCTGCTACAGCCAAATATTTCAAATTTTGACTCATCAGTCCAGAGCACCTGCTGCCATTTTTCTGCACCCCAGTTCCTGTGTTTTCGTGCATAGTTGAGTCTCTTGGCCTTCCACGTCGGAGGTATGGCTTTTGGTCCATAAGTCTTCCATGAAGGCCACTTCTGACCAGACTTCTCCGGACAGTAGATGGGTGTACCAGGGTCCCACTGTTTTCTGCCAGTTCTGGAGCTGATGGCACTGCTGGACATCTTCCGACATGTGAAGGGAAGTAAGCATGATGTGTCTTTCATCTGCTGCAGTAAGTTTCCTTGGCCGACCACTGCGCTCACGGTCCTCAACGTTGCCCGTTTCTTTGTGCTTCTTCAAAAGAGCTTGGACAGCACATCTGGAAACCCCTGTCTGCCTTGAAATTCCTGCCTGGGAGAGACCTTGCTGATGCAGTATAACTACCTTGTGTCTTGTTGCTGTGCTCTCAGTCTTGCCATGGTGTATGACTTTTGACAGTAAACTGTCTTCAGCAACCTCACCTTGTTAGCTGAGTTTGGCTGTTCCTCACCCAGTTTATTCCTCCTACACAGCTGTTTCTGTTTCAGTTAATGATTGTGTTTCAACCTACATATTGAATTGATGATCATTAGCACCTGTTTGGTATAATTGTTTAATCATACACCTGACTATATGCCTACAAAAATCCCTGTCTTTGTGCAAGTGTACCTAGAAGAATTGATGCTGTTTTGAAGGCAAAGGGTGGTCACACCAATATGGATTTGATTTAGATTTTCTTCTGTTCACTCACTTTGCATTTAGTTAATTGATAAATATAATCTATTAACATGTCTATTTTTGAAAGCATTCTTACTTTACAGCATTTTTCACACCTGCCTAAAACTTTGCACAGTACTGTATGTATATATATATATATATATATATATATATATATATATATATATATATATATATATATATATATATATATATATATATATAAAACCAGCCTGGCAAATACTTGCTACAGTAGTTTAAAGTTATTTTATTTTTTTTAGTTCTTACTCTCATTTGGTCACCTCTCATAAAAAGACCTGCAGCCATTACCCGTGACTAACATCCACATCTGTATGAAGAGACGGGACCATAGCAGCTGCATGATCATGCACACCTGCTGTCTGGTGATCCCTGCTCCAGGTTTAGAGGCTTGTGCTCACTTAACCATTGCCGGATATTACACTCTTACCCCAAGAGGCATCATCTCACCCCACAGCTCTGAGCAACATGAGCACTAAACCAGAACAACGATGGCATTGCAACGTCACATCACTGTTGATACGCTGATGAATGCACAAAGCTTCCATACCGGATCAACAAGGGTTTGGGCAGCAGCAGCCCCTCTTCCCTTCCCACCTTCCAACACACAAGGGTTTGGGCATTTCAAATAGGAAGTCCTGTTGTGTGACTGTTGTATTTGTGTGACTGTAGATGCATTATACAATGGAGCAAAACGGAATAAATTAAGTGTTTATTTGCATGTTTTGTGTGTGTTTTTTATTTTACATGACATTTATATTTTAATTGGAACTCCAGCCTCTAATTGCCCAAAGTTCATGTTTTTTTTCTGTTTTATTTTTCTGTGCTGCCAGGCAAATTAAAATATGCACACACTGCATGAGGCATTTACATATTCTGTTTCTTCAGTGCCTCGTCTTTAACTGAACTCTCTCTGCAGGGCAAGCCCGTGGGGACCCCAGATGCTGGAGCATTTTTCCGTTTGATATCTGAGCATGGCGTAGCAGCCATGTTCACCGCCCCAACAGCAATCCGAGCAATCCGCCAGCATGACCCCCAGGCAGCCCTGGGGAGACAGCATCCCCTAACGAGGTAAAATACAGGGTGGGGGCAACATTCACCACAGAGGTATGAAACCTATCTATTTATAATAAGCTGTGGATTCTGTTTAAAATCGTCTAGAAACATGATAAAAATGTAAAATGGTGTTGCATTGCAGTGTGAATGGAATTTCTCGATGATTTCTCCACTGTTGAGAAACGGCATAGTGTGACTGCCTATGGCTGTTTTATCTTTGTTTGCTGTTGACTATCTAAAACTAGAGCAATTTCCTGCCCCTGTGGAAATCCAAGCTGAATGCTTCTGCCTTCCTCCCTTGTGAAGAAAGTTATTGTAAAGCAGTATACCAATCAGCAACTTGCCTTTCTTTCTGTAAACAGGAAGGACCCCAGACCTGGGTGCACTTGCCTAAAACACTGAGGAACAAAAGCGCACACATTATACTCTGTAGCTCCCATTTTAACTGTGAAGATGACACTCTTCAAGCTATTTCCTTCCACCAAAGCATACACGCAGCTTGATAGAACCACTGCAGGCTCTAGTGCATACATTAATTGCACTGTAGGTTAAGAATGTATAGTACTAAGGGATAATGCTTTCTGTTAGCAAATACATTTCAGGATCAGTCTATCATTTACAAACTGTGGTTCCCTGAGCAGGTGGAACATCTGTACAGTAAGCATGGTGTTCTGGTGTCCTCTTTCCTTCAGAAAAGCTCCTCAGTGAAAGTATCTTTTTGCTGTTAGCAATTTTTCCTTTCTTGTTTTATTATTCTGTCAGTTTTCTCACAACCTTTACTCCACTTGACTTTTCTTGCATGTAATCCTTGTGCTAGGTTTGTCATGGTCACTTGGGTTATCAAGCCTGAATGCTTTTCAGACAACAATGAAAAAACTAAACTTGAGTTCAGCTTGTGCTTGGCTATATTGCTTGCGTTTTGGTAATATAACAAAACTAAAACATTGTAGTGTATGTAAGCTTAAATGGAAAAACAGGAAGATACATAGCAGGGAGTACTGGAAGCAAGATACATTTAAATAAGGCTTGTACCTGTTGTCCTTTATCAGATTACGATGCGTTCAGGGTAGTTTGTTCAACAGAAAGCCATTTCTCTTCTTTTATCCCTGGTAAATATCTACTGCGTTAACGACATCCCATCACTCTCAACATTTTTTACATTTTCCACTTGTTTTTTTTCTCTCGGACCAACAGGCTGAATGGGTTTTAGTAATCAGTGGCTGAGGTCTTTGTTGTGCACCATGTGTTGTATTATGAGACTGAAGTCAGTTCTGTGTGCTAATTCCCATTAAGATGATTATTGTCAGCTTGCATATGAACATTGACTGGCAGCGTACAAGTGTTTATATTGGAGTTAGAAAACATAGAAAACAGAGACTGTATCTGACATTGGTAGAGTGTTTATATTGTTACAGTATATAGCTAACTTGACATTTTGGTTGTCTTCAAACACTTGCCAGATGGTACACAGATACATGACCACATCATTTTCCACTACATTTGTTATGGAGTGGGCAATTTGCCTGCTAGTTGCCTGAAGTGGAAAATACGGGCTGTTGTGTTTTGGGTCTTCTGTTACTTGTGGTTTTTGGCCTAACCATTTCCTGTGTGGTCCAGTGGTTAAAGAAAAGGGCTTGTAACCAGGAGGTCCCTGCTTCAAATCCCAGCTCACTCACTATGTGACCCTGAGCAAGTCACTTAACCTCCTTGTGCTCCATCTTTCGGGTGAGATGTAATTGTAAGTGACTCTGCAGCTGATGCATAGTTCACACACCCAAGTCTTTGTAAGTCGCTTTGGATAAAGGCGTCTGCTAAAAAAACAAATAATAATAATGATGAAGCGTCATCCACTTAACCAGAGTGCTTTTTACATTCTTTTATTCATTTATTTTTTACATAATTTAGACATTGTGTAATTGTCCCATCCACCCGATTTCATTTTTGCAAAGGACAGAATGGAATACAGCAAATGATAAAAATACGCATCGATGATAGCAACATTTGTGATTTAATCGATGAATTTGAATAATCGTTGCAGTACTAGTGCCTACTGAATGCTTGTTGTGTGCTGTAATCTTGTTTTTGCATTGTCTTTACTGATAAGCGTGATAAGTTCACCATGTTTAATGATAATATCCAGAGATGTTTAGGTGAGGCCAGCTGTTTTCAATTTGATCAAACAGTGTAGATAAATATCTTTTATCTTTTGAAATCAAACCGGTATTAACAGGCTCATTAGTTGCAGAAATCCAAACTAGTATTTACATTTTCTATATTTTTATAGAACACCATTTACATTTGAAAATGTAATATCACAAATGCTAGAATAAAACTATTAAAACCCCCCAGTAATGTGAGTACATGTGTGAATGTAAGCGGTGGCTGTCTGACTGGTAAAAGCAGGTTCTAGTACTCGGTATCAGGCTGAGAATGGATGTTTTCCGTGTAGGATGCGGACGCTGTTTGTTGCTGGTGAACGCTGTGATGTGGACACTTTGGGCTGGGCGAAGAAAACATTCAAGGTTCCTGTCCTGGACCACTGGTGGCAGACTGGTATGTAAAACATGGATAATGACTGCTTTATACTATTCATATTAAAATGGTCAGGTAGGAGATGAATCATCGTGGCTATGTGGTTGGTCTTCTCTGTTTCTGTTGTAAAGGGCATTTCCTTTCCACCAGTTGACTTCAGATAGTCTGCCTGGACATCATGCACAGTTTTGTTTTTTTGAAAAAATCTTGTGCTTCAGAATACATTCTGAAAGCAAAGTAGGTTTGAAGTTGAGGTGCTTTTTTTGTTTTGTTTTTTGTTTTGTTTACACATTTTGCTTAATTTTTTTACAAACCAGGCGATTTAGACATTTCCATTGATTATGCTCCAGGATGTTTTTTTTTTTTTTTTAACACATTATATTTAGTTGAGATATTTAATCCCTCTGTTGAAGGTACCACTATAAAGAAGTCATTTTTTCTAAACGAGTGTGCTGTCGAAGGTTTATTAAACGGGCTTCATTCTCCTTTGGAACGTGCTTGTCCGTCTTTTCTTTCTGTTCTTGTCTGTTCTGGTCAAAACCCGGATAGTGACATCTGATGTGAATTCGTTCTGCTTAGTTTTTATTTGACTACACATTATTAAAGAGAGAAGTTATTTCATTAGCTGTGCATCTTTATTTTAATGGTTGTCATTAATGTAATCTACTTCAATGCTGAGGCTGAATCCGAGCAGCTACCCGCCCAGGCACGTTCTTATCAGGTTTGTCGTTTGTAACAGAATTCAGCTCGGGACATGTTTACATGCAAGGCATTTAATTATGTAAGGATTGCTGACAGGTAATGCACACGTTAAATAACACAACATATAAATCAAGTGAGTCCAATATGAAATCCAGCAGGAGAATTGAAGCCTGCTGTTACTTCCTAAAACACAGAGAAAGTAATAGAGCTTTATAGTCTTTGGGATGATTCCTGTCTTATACTACCAAATCGATTTCCAATGTGTTTGTTAGAAAAGCTGTAGTAGTCTATTCATGAAAAGGCTTGCCGTATTGCTTTGAATTAATGCCGCCCTCGAATTAACGCCTCAATCAGATATCAGCTTTTTAATAGACTCCACCCTCAAATAAACGCTACTCTCAAATAAACGCTACTCTCAAATAAACGCTACTCTCAAATAAACGCTACTCTCAAATAAACGCTACTCTCAAAGAAACCTAAAGGTATATTTTTTCTACATCTGCTCAAAAAATAAAGAAAGAAAAACGCAACTCTGCCTATGTACATGACACCCCCGAAGAGACTGCAACCTCAATGTAATACAAACTAAAGTACACCCACCTTAGTAAGCAAATGTTATTTTATAGTACAGTCCTGACAAACAACCCAAGATGAACTACTTACAGCACAGCAGACCTTCATGACCCTTTTTTTCCAGCAGAGTTCAGTACCAACACAGCAGGGGATAAAGCAAGGGCTGTCTGTTTACCTCGTCGCCAGCTTGAAAACTTAAACTCAGGAACTTAGAGCTTTGCCGGTCACTCTAAGTGCTAATCTGAAAGCTGGTTGAAGATATCTTCTTGTAGGGGATTTAGTTGTTATGTTCTTTATTCAATTGGAATTTATTTGACTCAGTCCTGCACAATTATATATATAAAAAAAAACTTGCTTACTATCTAGGAGAAGATTTAGTTTTGGTTTCTCTTACAGAGAAATTACAAACAAGCAGGTAAATTTACAGTGAGAGAGAAAAAAAAAAGTAGGATATATTTTAGTTTTAACAGAAATCAAACCGATATTCAGAGGTAATATTTTTCGTTAAGAAAAAAACTGCATCACACTTAACTACCGTTCTCTCTCCTCTTCTCTCCTGATTCACTGATACAGTACTCCCCTGACCTCCCAACTCCCACCTAATAGGCTCTCGTTAACTGTCAGTAAATGTACTGTATATTGAATGTTCTTCTTAATGTCAGTGTGGTCAGTCAGGTCTTCTCTTACAGAACTTCCAGTTCATCCTGTGCCTGTCCCCTAACAGAAAGGAATTCCCTCTGCATGTTCTAGAATCTAATTCGATCAGTCCATAGTTTTGGTGCAGTAGTTCAGTTGTTATGCTAGTATGGATATGAAGCTCTGAGTTCTCTGTAGTCACGAGGTGTAGTTGGACAAAAGGTCAACGAGCCGGCATGCAATGGGCTACAGCTACTGAAGAAACGTCGGTTTCCATAAGGCTTATGAACAGTTTATGCAGTTGAAAGATCAGCCACTTCTTCTAGCTCTGGTGTGATTTGTTCTGTTAAGGTTAAGAGTTTCTGCCACCCTGGTAAGCCGGGTATTGTGTGGAAAGTTATTGGAGTGGATGCAGGGCACCGATAGTCAAGGACTTCTGTAAATTATATTTAATTCACATTTCACAGAGACCAAAGAAAAACAACAAATGCATGCTGTGCAAACAAAAGGTGAAAGGAAAGCCTTCCCTAGAGTCTGAGGCCCTGGAAACGAAGCTTTTCTGTAGAAAAGTATCTGTCCCTTATGGCAAGGCAGGCACTGCAATTGCTCATTAGTGGGGCTGTGGGGGAGGGGGGAGGTTACGTGTGTACATTACAGGCAAATAGAAGGTAGATGTGGTGTAGTGTGTATTGCTTGTAGTCTACAAGCAGACTGTGACTATTCTCCACAGAATGTATCGTCTTTTAGAAGATTCAAATGTTGGTCACCAAGAAACCGTACCGGTAGCCTCAGTTCAATTTATATATTGTCTTTCAAATCTGTATCTTTATTATTGCAATGACCTTTGTCATAAAGCTCTGGGTATGTTTTCAACGGCAAGTATTGTTGTTTCCTCCTCCTGCTGGACCACTTGCATTGAAGCTGTTCTCTGATTGGTTAATTCACTAGTTGTGGCACGACAAATTGCAAAAAATAGGATTCAATCCTATTTATTTTGTGTCGCCCTGGTGTCACTTCCATGTCACCTGTGGTGTGAAAGATACTTCTCACAAGTATATGTTGTATTCATTTTGTTGCATCGCTTCACAGTTTCGCTTGTTGCATTGCGTCCAGTGTGTAGAGGCCTTTAATCTAAAAATGATTTCCAGTGTGTATATATATTCTGGACTTGTGGGAAGAGAGTGATCCTGGAAATACATTACTGAAAATGTAGGGGTCAC
Organism: Acipenser oxyrinchus oxyrinchus; assembly: GCA_030684275.1. Classification (NCBI taxonomy): domain Eukaryota; kingdom Metazoa; phylum Chordata; class Actinopteri; order Acipenseriformes; family Acipenseridae; genus Acipenser; species Acipenser oxyrinchus. Next base: position 51,394,361 of record CM060254.1, on the reverse strand, counting down.
TTATTACTGTATACCTGTCACTTGAAAATGGTTGGGTCCAGCAAATTGTCCCATCAAAAATTACACTTTTTATTTCGACAATGAGGTAAACTGTGTTCCCTCAGCTGCTCACAGACACGTCTGTTCTCTGCAGTGAGCTACAGGTGTGTGAAATAGTGCAGAAACCAGCCTGTAATTCCACCAATAGATCACAATTCTGTAGCAGCAGCCCTGTTTCAATTCATTATGTGCCAGGCATTTGCCACCAGTTTACATGGACAGATGGCTCTTCTGTTATTATGTGACTTCAATTTCACCAGCTAGCTTCCTCTTAATCCCTTTCTTTTCAGTTTAAATCCAGCACCCTCTAAGAGGCACATCCATCCTGCAGTCTTTATTCTGTCTTTTTTTATACAGGAGCTAATTCAGATATTGCATATGTAACCTGACTGTGGATTTGGTTGCACCCTTGAAATAACCCTTTCACTGTTTTAAATTGCAATACTCACTTAACATTAAAAAATAAAAAAGCTAGCAGGAACTGGTCAAACTGTATTGAAGGATGCTGATAATCTCTGAGCTATTTTAGGATAAACTGTGGAGGGGGAAAAAATATGAAGGTTGCTGATGTCATCCTTGTTGCCTGGCAACCACTGTTTTTCCAGTTCATAGCTCTGTGCTTGCTTACAATGGTTTTGCAGATTTTGCTGATTTAGTGAAGAGTTGGAGTTTTTTGTTGTTGTTGTTATTATTATTATTATTATTATTATTATTATTATTATTATTATTATTATTATTAATTGTTTAAAAAAAAAAAAATCCTTTGCAAGCTTTACTGAAAATTTATTTAGCAAATAGCCTGTCTTCACAGAAAAGCTGTGTCTGGTTTGCAGCTTTAAAATGAAAGATATTGTTTACAATTTTTAAAAATCTTTCATATTCTTTTATTGATATTACTTTTAAAGAGAGCTAACCACGGTTTTATAATCACATTCTTATTCCACTGTCTCAGTTTCATTGCAATGGTTTAGCTGCACTTAGGCCATGTGACCTGTGACCAGGTTGTTGGGTATCATTACACTTTTAATAAAATGTTATTATTCAGAACAAAATATATAAAACAAAAACATCTAGTCTGTGAAAAAACGACATCACGGGTAAAACAAAGTGTGATATCTAAATTACATGTGTGGCCACTTTGGATATACTTTATAATGGCTAGAGTTTTATGAACAAACTGGCCAAGACGCACTTCCTCAAAAAAAAAAAAAGTTTTAAGAAAAACAAAGAAAAAAAACATGACCTAAAGGTCATGAATGTCCCTTTGTCTAATCTCCATTTGTGACCCCTGGTCCTTGTTTCTTTTTTCAGGTCGAAAAAGTCCTCATGGGTCGACATTGTCAATACTTTTTATAATTTTGAATGCTTGAATCAGATCGCCTCATAGTCTTCTTTGTTCAAGACTGAACAGATTCAGTTCTTTGAGCCTGTCAGCATACGACATGCCTTTTAAACCCGGGATAATTCTGGTCGCTCTTCTTTACACTCATTCTAGAGCAGCAATATCCTTTTTGTAACGAGGTGACCAGAACTGAACACAATATTCTAGGTGAGGTCTTACTAATGCATTGTAAAGTTTTAACATTACTTCCCTTGTGGGAAGAGGGTGATTTTCGGTGCAGTTCTTGAACAATGGAAAAGTTGTTATTTTCTTGCCATGGGAGGGAGGTCATGCACAGCATCCATTTTAATTGTGGTGTCCCTGCTATTTACTGTCGCTAGCACTGGACCCCAACATTTGGATTGCCTGCACTCCTACATAAAACTATTGCTTCAATAAGCTACTAAAGCACCCATGGGTACTGCAGTTAGTTCTTGACCTCAGGAGAAGAAAAGAAAACAAACACACACAAAGACATGACTGGAATGGAACCAACATTATGTAAGCTTTTGTTTGCTAGTGTTGCTCAGGCTTATTGTGTTTCACCAACCTCTCAATTGTCTGTGGAGAGGACCACTATGAAATGGTTTACTGTGGGTGATGCTGATACGTGCGTGTAAGTCTGCTTGTCTGACAGGAGTATCACTCAGGCATGTTTTGTATTGTGGCATCACCGTTATTGTAGTTTGCTTATGAGTGTTTCCAGTCCTTTCATTAGGATTCAGTCTGCGTATAACGTTGCCCTCATCCCTAGCAAACAGCCTGAAGCTCTGCTAAGAGGAATGTTGTATACATAATCTTAAAGCATGATGGGGTTTTTTTTTTTGTATAGAGGGCTGCCAAAGTACTGACCAGCAATCCCTATTGGGATGGCATGGCATGGCTGCTAGGCATACAGTGGAAATCTCTTTATACACAAAGGAGTGTTGGATGAAATGTCTATGTAGAGTATCTTTTCTTGGTAGAGATTTATTTCATTGCAACCATATTCTGCATTTTTCAGTCATTGTAATATTAAATGACAATATGATAATTTTCTAGCAATGCCCATTGTATAAGGTTTATGCAGAATCTGGATTTGTGCATCCTGTATAGCTAACATAAGGCAAGGGACCCAGGGAGCACTTGGATTATGAATTCCAGCTCACCAATAAGCTTCCAGTCTGATTACAAGGAGCATTTGATGTGGTGCACAGTGAGCAAGCTGATGTCACTACAGGAGAATCGGACATGCCTGCATTTGCATATTCTTTAATTAAACGATATTCTTTGACCGAGCCTTCAGCCAGATTGTGGAACGAACAGAACACATCTGTGTCTACAGCTCTGCTCATAACCTGGACAGACATGCAGGACCTTCGTGATGAATAATTCGAGCCTTCCAGTACAATCTGTTCTTATTCATACAGCACATTTAATCAAAATAAAAAAATAAACTTGAATCTGGATTTGGACTCAGGGATTGGAGGTATCTAGCTCCATCTCTCACTGCAGATTTAATACCTTCCTAGGTTTGATATACAGCTGGACAAGTTAAACATGATGCATTTGAGCTTTCTGAATAGTGCTTGCTTCCGTGAGGGCTATGTGTTTATCAGAGCAGTCTGCAAGATAAAGGAATAAGTACATAGACTCTCTAAGAAACCAATGGTGACACCATGTAAAGAAAGAAATAGACTGACATGGTATGATGAATGGTTCAAAGCCAAGAGAACATGGACCCGTGGAACACATTGTACTGGTATATTTTACTTGCAAATTCTATAATGGTACCATTCTAGAAGGCTGTAATCAGTAATAAAGTAGGTGTTTGGGAGGCTTAGATGTTGCAGCACAATGTGACTTGCTTGATATGCCAGAAATTATTTGTGATGTAAATACTGTGCAAGGATCTATTTGAATAATTTAAACCCTCCTAGATCAATGTATAGGAGTATATTGCAAACTTTTACAATTGGTAATACACTAAAGAGATTCATAAAAACTGTTGGTACTCAAAGGGCCCTGCATTAATTGAGTGGATAATCTGAACTCCTGTACAGGCAGCCTGTGAATATTCTCCAAGACAAGCCAGGGGTTTAGATAGGCATGTTCTTGCCCTCAAATGGGTGCCCTTTTTCTGAATGGTTTAGACAGGCTGTCTGCTCTCTGTGCGATTTAATAAAATGGGAGATTCTTTCTCTGCTGTTGTCAAACTGCAATTTAGAAAAGACGCTTTTGTATGTATTTGTTACTTACCTGTATTTGGCAGTTTGCAAAGCACCATGCTTTGTTAGTCATTGAGTATGTAAACTCTTTGAAGAGAGCCAGGCACTACATAGTTGACTCCAGTGAAAAGTGTATGCCGTCCTTTTAATCCTGAGTATGGCTGGATGGAATGGTGTTTTTATAGTTTCACTAGTGAAAATATATCTGGTTAATGTTGCCCAACAGCAAATGCTTAGGAAATTGTCCCCCAGGTTTAAATGTTAACTTTTACTGCTCAAATCTGCTGATATAGGAAGGAATGCTGTTTCTTTTATGAGTTCAAAAATCCAGTAGACTCAAAGCGGATTATTATGATCCTTGTTAGATGCATACCACTGAATATGAGATGAGCCCATTTAGATGAGCAGAACAATTCTGATGTTCAAAAACATACAAGCTAAATTAAAAGGATCAATGATATAAAGATGTGATGCCTACAGAAAGGGACAAGCTACAGTACGTGATTGGCCATTGAAGGATGTGATTTTGGAAGTTGACATAAGTCTTGTGTCTTCTTTAACTCGAATGAACAGAAGTCGAGTGTTCCACTTGAGGCTAGCGGCTGATTTAGTCTCTTCACTCACAATCGCTCCTTCATGATTTCATATATTTCATGGTTTTGGCAGATCATAACATTTGCTGACTTCAGTTTTATGAAATAAATAAATGCTGATTGTGCACATACAGTAGTACATTAATCTGAATCATACAAACTCCTGAGCGCTGCATCGATTTCTGTTACTCATTTTAGGTCAGCTGAGACTAAAAGCTATCATGCATTTAGGTGAAGCTGTGCATAGAACAAAGACTGCAGCATGAATAGAAATAATTTGATCTAAAAGACTGCTGAGAGCCTGAACTAAATGATACTATCTGTTCTGTAAGTATACTCTGTAGAGGGTCACAGCAAGTTTTTAAAGAGAATTCTTCCATGCACTTCCTTTGATACAGGTCTCGTGCAGCTTTCAAAGAAACTAACACCGCTTAGAATGGAATTGCTTGTAAAATGCTATTGGCATAACGCCCTGTGGGATTCTGTATTTCCCATTGCTTTTTGGAAAATGTGTTTGTTTGCTTTGCCCAGGGGGTTCACTGCATTGGCTGGCATTGTGTCCTAAAGTGCATGTCTGATAACCTAAAATATTCATTAGAAATAGTTTGGTAATCGAGCCCAAAAATACCACTCTGTAACATGATTTTATGACTGATGTAGAATACTAATAGATGGATTTACTAGTGAGCAGGAGGATGATGGGAAATGTAGTTCTGAGAGGTACATGGGAAGCCATCTTGAGGCAGGGAATGCAATGTAAAAGTTTAAAAAAGTGGTCAAAATGTGAAAAAAAAGGAGAAAAAAATTTAAACAATACACACACCTTACGTAAACAGTTGTAGCAACACATGGGAACATGTATCACAATCAAATAAAGGGCCTTATGTACCCTTTAAGAACTACTGAAGGAGGGACAAGCTAATGTTTAGTTGACTTTGTTTCTTGTGTTTTACCTTTTTAGCATTACCTTCTAGTATTTAAAAACTGTACAGCTGTACAGTTTTATTAAGCAAACAATTGTCACTTCATGTTGCTATGGTATTCTAATATTTGAGAGACAACATGAGATCCTGTTTAAATGAACATGTTGTATTTTATTTGATGGTTTTATTTCCATGTTCTGTTTTTTATTAGAAAGTGGATCCCCAATAACAGCTTCTTGCATCGGCCTTGGAAATTCTCTGACCCCACCTGCTGGACAAGCAGGCAAACCTGTACCAGGATACAATGGTAAACATGTAGACGCTGCCTGTATTCAGTGCTGTTACATATCAGGACTTTAATTAGACAAACTCGTGACTGTAAACCAGACAATGGGTTACAATAAGTTGTGAATAGATAGCATGTTAGTTTATAAATGACTGGGTTTTCCCTGTTTTCTACTGTCACCTGGATAGTTTTGCTAAAATGGCTTTTTAAGCATGTGTAATACAAATGTACTGTTTTAAGTGCTTTTTAAATGAGCATCTTTAAAAACTTGACGGTGGTGCTTTTCGTGCATGTGTGAACTTTAATACCGATTTTAGCAGACTCAGTTTTACCACTGTCAGTTAAGCTTCTGAGAACCGTGTTGCAGGATTCTGATTAGAAGCTGACAGACTTTTTTTAAGATGCACCCAGCTAATTTTGGAGATGAAAGAAGAATAGGAAAGCTACTTTGCAAGTTCCATCAGTTTCCCATTGAGTGTATTGTGACACAGACAACTGACTTCACCCATTGTGTGCTCTTTTCACAGTCATGGTCCTGGACTACAGCATGCAGAAAGTGAAGTCGAAGACTCTGGGAAACATTGTGGTAAAGTAAGGAAGGCTGACCTTTTCAATGATTACAGCAACACTTGTACATGTCTACAGGCAGAATTTCTAGCCCAGGAATTGGTTCGATGCTGTGAAATTATGTTGTTGCAGTGCTTGTTAGTGTGTGAGGAATTATAATTGGGGCCATATTACTAGCTGCCAAAGCATCCAAGTATGCAAGTTTTTTTTTTTAATGCTGATAATGTTTTGCAGGAAACAGAATGACTATGTTTTGAAATATGCAGAAAATCTATTATAAACCGTAAACATTTTAAAATGTTGCTGTAAACCTCTGTATGTCATCGTCACATCCTCTGTCTGTTTCATTACGAACGTCCTGCTTTTTATAACTCTTACTGTATGCACATATCAAATATATCTAGAGAACCGATTCTCCAAGAGTTATCAAAGGACATTCTACAGCACAAATTAATGAAGCCCTGTACCTATGGCTGTATATTTTATTTGTTTTTACTTCTACTAATCTTGAGAGTAATCTTGATGTTGCATGTATAAATACATAGTGACTCACTAATATTAATTCTTAATATCAATTAAATAGGGGGTAATTACCCTTTATCTACTAGAGTAGTCTAATGTCCAGGTTATCTGGTTGATCTGTCTAAGAAATGAAGAGCTGATGTATGCTGCCACAGTTCTGCTGTCTTACTGGGGTTATGTACAGATCTATTTTTTCTGTTTTTCATGACCCAAGGAATATTTTAAGGGTCTGTGCTGGGGATAGAATGAAATGGGAGCTGGTGCAGCCCTAGATTGGCTGTGACCCTGATGAATAATGGATTTCAACTCTGCTAGCCCCACCCTTCACCCATCCAGACATATTGATGTGGAAACACTGCTGTACGTGCAGATACACATCCAGTTCAGTCTTCTATACAGTCATGCAAGTGTTTTGTAAACTTTTAGAATAGAATGTTGGATTAGCTGCGTAGTGTAGAGTTCACCGATGAAGACATTCGATGTTTGTCTGCTTGACTTGGTTTCTGATAAGTGTTGCCTCTTGCTATTTATTATTATTATTATTAGTTTATTTAGCAGACGCCTTTATCCAAGGCGACTTACAGAGACTAGGGTGTGTGAACTATGCATCAGCTGCAGAGTCACTTACAATTACGTCTCACCCAAAAGACGGAGCACAAGGAGGTTAAGTGACTTGCTCAGGGTCACACAATGAGTCAGTGGCTGAGGTGGGATTTGAACCGGGGACCTCCTGGTTACAAGCCCTTTTCTTTAACCACTGGACCACACAGCCTCCTCCTATTTAGTATACATTATACCGCCTGGCCTTTATAATTTGATTTGATGTAGCAAAGCAACTAGGTTGACACTTTTTTTCTCCCAATATCTGCCTAGGATCAGCAGGACCAGAGATGATGATGTTGTTTTTTTGTGTTCTCTTTTTTTTTTTTTTACAAGTAAATAAATAATAGAACCCCCTTCTGACAGATTAGTATTGCTTCCCAGCCCCTGATATAACCAGAGGTACTGAGAGCCAAATAATCTGGAAGGAAAGCCAACTGAACTGCAATAAAATATGAAATACTGTTGTTGTCTTTCCTGGGGTTTGATGTATGCCAAAAACTAGAAAGCTTATCTCATTGCTTACAGAAATAATTCTTTTGGTTTTTCCTTTTCTTTCTCCATTTTAAGGTTGCCACTGCCTCCAGGTGCAGTAACCACTCTCTGGGAAAACGATGACATCTTCAGTGAACTCTATTTCACCACGTTTCCTGTAAGCGTTTCAATCCTGAGATCTTAAAATAGTATTCCTGTTTCCAACTCTCTGTTGCTGCTGATGTTAAATTTAATGAAAGTCTTGTATTTCAAGTTTTAAAACTGTCTTCTTGTACACATAATATTATCTTGTGTGTGTGAGGTTTGTCTTGTTAAAAGCATTGTGGAGTAGGTGTGTACCATGTCCTGTGTAGATTATTCCAAAACAAATCATTATTGTTGCAGACCTTATTTGTTTTAACCCATCTCTCTCTGCTTGGAATAAAAGCACTGTTGGGATTAAATAGAATTAGGATTTGGTTTTAAGCTGTTTTAATTCCCCTTGCATACATTTAACCTAATTCTACATTTTCATTACCGTGACTGTTTAGACACCTGTAGAAAGTTATTTCCACTACTGTGACTGGTACAGTTGTTTCTGATTTGCCATAGACACCGAAGGCTAAGAGAAATAATACACCCCTCAAGGCTCTTGGGTTGAAGAACACAAATAGATTCAGCTCTGTGCTCCTGCTATTCCAAACTCCTAGTGGACTGAATATCGACTTCTAGGTTTTGATTTCATTATTTGCCTCTCCTTCAATTACCTTCAAGTGCTGCCTGTGTTGCTTCAGCAACATGGTGTATAGCACCGCCTAGTGGTACATTCATATGAAGATTTCTTAGTTTGCAGATATTGTATTATAAGGGCCTCTTTGACAATAATGGTCCAAATAGACACGTATTAAGCACAACCCCTCTCTTGGTTCCAGGGTTACTATGACACCATGGATGCAGGCTACATGGATGAGGAGAATTACTTGTATGTCATGTCTCGTGTTGATGATGTAATCAACGTTGCTGGCCACAGGATTTCCACAGGGGCACTGGAGGAGGTGAGGCTGTAAGCAGAACTAAGTGTTCCTTCAACAAGTGTTTCAGTGGTTAGACAGACAGGGTACAGCACAGACAGGGGTGAGTCTTTAAACAGCTGGAACAGTTAAAAAGAAAAACTTTGGAAGGAGAGCGAAAGAACATGAAAATAGTAAACAGAATAAAATGGGGGATGGGGGTGACTGAAATAAAATGTGTTTGAGTGAAGTTTCCTCATGGAGGTTTACATTTCTGTGTTCCAGTCCATTCTGCATCACTCAGCTGTGGCAGACTGTGCTGTTGTTGGACTGGAAGACTCCTTGAAAGGTCACATTCCTCTTGCCTTGTGTGTTTTAAAAAACGGTAAGCGTTTTATTCATTTCATTTTCCATCTCTGCGCCTTGGATTAAAGTGGGTGGAACGTTATGCTGGTTATTCAGGTCTTCCAGACAGTTTAAGTCATTCTCTCTGCCTTTGCAAGTCTATTCTCAGACCTAATAAAACTGATTAGCTATGTACAGTAGTCAAAAGGGTACAAATCAGGGAAGGTTATGAGGTTGTGTAATGCTTTGGTGACACCACACATAGAATCCTGTTTTCAATTGCTCCCCGCATTACATCAGATTTTTTCTTGCTTTGAAGAGAGTCCAGTGAAGAACACATATAGTATTCCTGCGTTATGAACATAGGTTAAATTATATTGACTGCTAAGACGGGGTAGGGTATTGACTGCTAAGACTGGGGGTGTTATTCATAGCTTTTTAGATGTTCTTATGTTCAAATCAGTCATGTGTGTGTAACATATATATATGTATATGTAATATATATATATATATATATATATATATATATATATATATATATATATATACAGTATATATATATATATATGGCTGTTCTAAACTGTTAAATGCCAGATGAGTTCAAGGGCTGTGGTAAGGCAGTCTGTCCAGATGGGGTTTAGAGAGCTGCGTGTGAAGTCACATAGCGAGCATCATGAAGCTCTTTATCTCTGGTGCCTAAATACATGTGCAATTTCAATACATGCTGCTGTGGTGTGGTGTGCTGTCGGCCTACAAAGGGTCACCTATCATCTTGTCACTGGTCAAAACTGTTTTCAGGAAACGTATGCTGCAAAACAATTTGCTTGTATGGTACTTCAGCGATTCACATTGTTTGTTGCCTGCACAATGACTGCTTTAATACAAAAAAGTCAAATGCATTTGTATTAAACACAACAGTATGTCTCTTTTGATAGCTGCAGAACTGCAGGTTTTTTGTATGGGATCACATTTTGATGACAGTGACATGCGTTATACATGAATGCAATTCTGCAACCGAGTGCTCTCAGGTTAGACTTTTACCCTTGCAGTGCACGATGTATGCAATGTGCCTGGTTGGTGTTAAACACGGCTGTGAATGAATGTACTTCTGTTACTGCAGGTGTGAACAAGGCAGAAGAGGACCTTGTGGCAGAGATAGTCGGTCTCGTCAGAGAGAGTATTGGTCCAGTGGCAGCCTTCAGGAAGGCCATTTTCGTGAAGCGGTTGCCAAAGACTCGTTCTGGAAAGATCCCTCGCTCCACGCTCTCCGCACTAGTGAATGGCAAGCCTTACAAGGTAATCGGGCTCGGGGCAGGATCTGTTGGGCCGAGGTTTTGTATTTTGCTGTAGTTTGTGTTCAGTTAGGTAACATGTATCTGAACTTAAAACAGAAGTAGTCTGCAGTGTACTCTTCTATAGGACCAGTATGGTGCATTCCTGTGTGTATATATTACTAGTTTCTATATATACAAAGACCATTTTGAGTTGGTCATTTGAATGGCTATAAACCATGCTTGACTCGTTGGAAAGGATCTGAACCCTAAGTAGAGATCTGTGGATGTTAAAATGAAGTTCTTGATTCAACAAAACAACTGCTTTATCTACAGTCCAGAACAGTCCTTTTTATGAGTTTAATTAGGAAACTGAATCGGCTCAAAATAAGTTTAAAGAGATGTCAAGTGATCAAAAATAAAACCAGAAAACTTCAAGCCCTAATTATAAGTAAGCAAGCAGTGGTGTGAGCGCGGTAAAATGTGCAATAGATGTCCCACCCCCGGCACAGGTTTTTGATGTTTTGTTAGGCTATAGAATGTATGCTACTGTCAGAAATTCTGGGATTATCCAGTCCAAAATTGGTTAACCCTTTGCTTCCCAGTGTCCAATATATTTGACGTTGAGAAAATAGGCATACAACAGGTATGGGAACATACCCAGGGCAGTAAAAGGTTAATGATAGAATGAGCAAGATAATGGTAGAATGAACTGGATTATCCTAGAATTTCACATTTTAAAAACAATGCAATCATTGTCATTATTACTGTTATTATTGTATTTTCTTTCAGATAACTCCTACCATTGAGGACCCAGTCGTGTTTGAAGAAATAGAAGAGGTCCTTCAGCAGAAACTGTAACTGCTATAATCATGAATATCAAGCAAGAATCCAACGACTTCTTTACTGCTGAGCAACAATCAGATGTACTGGTAACTTTAGAATGAAGAAATTCATTCCATGGAATAGCTCAGAATATACAAACCTCTTTGCCTTCTGTCTTAATTAAGAGATGAGTCTTGATGGTTGTGTAACTATGAGGCTCTATCTCCTGATTTTACTTTAACTGAAATATCCAGCTTTTGATGATAATATTTTTTTAACATTTAGTTACATGTATTGTGCAATGTATCTGATCTTAATTGCAGTATTTCATATGTTTTAAATCACTGACCTTTTGACACATCCTGGCAACTGCTTTTAGATGTATCTAGTATTGCACTGCTGACCGTGGAGTGTTGATAGCAGGGTGAGAGACACAAGCATGCAAAGAGAAAGCCAGCACAGAACAGGGGCAGTCATGCAAAACACCCTCAGGTGTGTCCCCTAGCTCATGCATTACACAAGATGGGCAGAGAGAAATCTGTTGCTTTTCATTTTCACTCACTTGTATTAAAGCAGATTATTTTGAACTGGAGATGTTCCTAGTAATCCATGTTTACTTTCCCTGATTTTAGTATATTCTGCTAAACTGTGCCCAAAATGTTGTCCCCAAAAGTTGAGTGCAAGTTCCACACTATTAGTAATGTGAGTATTGAGATACATTATAGACAATCGATGGCTTATTAAGCAGTACTGCCTGTAAATACTGTTTGATAGCCTTTTTAAACTGTAAAAAAGGATTGGGATGAATTTAACAGAATCTTTTATGGAACATTATAAAATTAAATGCAAAAGCTGCTTTAAAAATCTTTTAAAAGTCTTTTTTATCTTAGTAAAAAAAGGATAACTGTTAAAAATCCACCATAAAGACAGTTTAAGTCTGTACTCAATTTAGGTGTGTTTTATATATAAAGACAAGTAAACAATCTTTCATATGCATTTTTTATTTCTAAGAATGTTATATAAAAGGAGTTTTATTCTAACAGTATATTTTATATACTTCTGTCTAAAAGATAAACCATGGTCAAGCAGTAACCACTGTACTGGTCTGAGATCCACTTTTCAGTGTCTTGTATGGTTAGCTCCAGGGTTTTTTTTATTTTTGTGACAGTACTGTACAGTACTTCATTTTTGCTTATTTGCTTTACCTTTTTAAATCCTAGATTAAACAAACTGGTTTTGACATGTGGGTTAAGTGCACCTCCCTATGGTAAATATTGTCATTGCACCTTTTCAAACAACAGCAAGCTATGTGAGAGATACATTTCACGCAGTCATTTTCTTTTTATTATTGACAATGAAAAACTGTTTGATCACCATTAATTTTTTTACCAATGAAAAAAAGTCAATAATAAATTAAAATGGACAAAATAAAACAAAGATTATCTGTACATGCAAATAAACCAAAAAAAAATTACAAAACTCCAGCAGATCAAACTGCTTATAGAAGTAACTAAAAGCCAGGTCTTGCGTGAAGATCAGGCAGCAGTAAATCAGCAACTATCAAAAGGGAGGTTATCTGAGAGGTCTTACTGTGAGAATCTCCTATAGAAACAATTAAAGACTAAACAATTATTATAGCAACACCAAAAAAAAGTCACAGTAAGCAATAGATTTTTTTTTCTTTGAAAATGTCTCTCAGCTATTATATTTTATACACCCTTTTTACACACTACTAGTTCAGCATTCTGTCTTTGAGTTATTTCATCTGATAAAGTGACTTCAGTGGGCTGAAGTCTATACAAAGGCCAGCTCAGCTGAAAGCATGACGAGTCTCTGATCCAGCGTACTATACTCTTGAATCACTCATTCTAAATGAAGGTTCTGGAACTCCAGGGACACTGGCCCTGAATCACCTGACTCCATGGTGTAGTCCAATGAGGGGGAATTCTATTGAAAAGTGCTTGTGGGGTCAGTAGCCTTCACAGTGGTTTGCTATGTGTTAAGTTTCCCCTGGAGTTTCTGGTTGTCCAGTAGAGATGGGACACGATTCACAGGACTGTACACTACATGGCAATGCAATGGCAGGTTGTGATTAGAAACTCAATAAAAACCTGAACAGTCTGTCTCACTGCTAAACATGTAAACATGGTCACAAGGGGGAGGGGGAGGGGAGGGAGGGAGGGATCCTCTAAAATTGGTATCATGGAAAAAGGTACAAACAGCGCATCTTTGAACATGAAGATGTTGTCTGGATATTCACACAAACCCAATGTTTTCTTTTTTTATATAAAAACTGCCATTTATATTAATTTACAGAGGACCTACACATGGTTTTTGTAAAAGAAATACATACACAGTACACACGCTCAACTAGTATGTTACAAGAAAACGGTACAAACTGCAACATATTTGACAGCTCTGTAGATATTATTTTTAGCACCTCTACTTGGTGCTCAGTTGCACGGACTTGGCTGTAAAAACAGGTGGTGTTCTGTCTTGGAGCAGCATGTGAGGCCTGCAGGTTTACTCTAGCTGATGTTGGTTAGGTAAAGGGAGCTCATCAGGGATCCTCATCACCAAAGGTACATGGGTACCGGCAGCACTGATATACTGAAACCTAACATAAAAAATAAATGATGTTACAAGTAACTACTGTCACTATTTAATTATAATGCTTTTTTTTTTTTTACTGAGTTATGTCAATCTGTCCTTGCTGTGCTGGCCATGCACAAAATTAAGACCACTGGACAGCATTATTATTTTATTAAAATCAAACGTATACACTCTTCTATGAAGAATCCGGGTTTGAATGTTTTATGACATGTTGGGTCTCTTAGTGACGCAGTAACAAATCTATTCTTGGTCTCTGCCAAGCACCATGTTTCTTTCACTGATATCCGCTGTGACTCCTATCTCTTCAGATTTCTATCTCTTAGGTTTCATTGTTCTACCCCAACTGCAGAGAGTCTTGTGTGGAAACGAACATCTCCTGGGAGTCTTGTAAACATTTCTACACGGGGCAACTTATGGGAACTTCTCTACAGGTAATCTTTTGATATTTCTGGCTGTAGACTTTTCTGCAACTTTGTCTCCTGTCTATTTCTAAAATAATAATCTCTTGCATGCCAAACCTCAAATCATGTAATATATATTTAATTCCTTCAAAACCCAGTCTTGTACTCACAATCATTGAGCCATTTTCCTTCCATTAACAAATCAGCATGAATACGTCCTCACTGTTGAACTGTCCAACCTCTGCAGTGCTGATGAGGCAGCTGCAAACAGAAAATTGCCCATTAATTCAGGAGATCTGCTACAGTTCTTTTAATGGAGCTCAGGAATGGGCATCACTAAAAAGATGAACTTCCTTATACATGGCTTTTGAAGAAAGATGTGCCTCTTTCTATTCCAGTTGACATTTCTCAGTCAGAGCTTTTGTTTTAATGATTTATAAAAGCAAGATATTACCCATAAGCGGTAGCAGATAGTCACTGTTTACATTTTCACTACTCTTGTACATATTGTATATATTAAATAAAGTTGGTTTTGTGGGCAAACAGCTTAATTAATTCACTGTGCCTTTGCTCCAGAGGAATGTATTTTATTTGAGAAATTTCAGCAGGAATACAATGATACATATTTTTCTTTAAAAATACATCAATTATGTGTGGACTTCATCTTTTTGGGCACACCACTACAATGAAATACACCACTTGTGATTTTGCAGTTAAAGAAGGCGGCTATTTATGGCGGTTTTTCCTGTTGGTGAAGATGGAAGGATATTATAGGTTTCAATGACTTGACTGGAGAAGGAAATAATTCTTAACACGTTAACAGTGGTACAAAACACAGCTGTCTGATTGATCTGTGATCGAAAGTAGAAGTTGTGGTTCTTATGATCTAACCCTGGAATTTCCTAGAACAAAACTCAGGAGCTTATTGGCACCTAAAGTAAGTTGGCTGTCTCGACACGCAGAGGACGAAAGGTACAGAGAATGTGGAGGGGAAATGAAAGCCAAATGTAGAACCCAGTATAGCTCCAGAGATTAGGGACTGAAATGTTTAGGTAGGACAGTGAGAGTCCAGCACTGTTCAGGTATTCCTGACCTTGAGACCAGTCCATTATCATGTCTTCGGGACTGTCGTCCAACATCTCAAAGAGAACTAAAATTCAGCGGCAATCAAAAACAACAACAAAAACAAAGTCACAGTCAGCAAAACTTGTTCAACAGTCGCCTGCAGGGGAATCATGTGGCGTAACAGCGGAGAAGCGCTTTCTAGATTACTCTGCAATTGGGTAAATGGTGTACATCTATTGCATTTGGGTGTGACGACAGCCACCACAATCACAAAAAGCAGATTTAACAGTGCTGTCCTGGGCTTGTAGCTAACCTAAGACTTTTAAGGTTTCTTACATGTGCTGTATTGGAGTTTTTGACTCAGTTTTGCCACGTGCTGTTGGTATAAGACTTGTACTATTCCATGTGAGAACATATATCGCTGCTTAAAGTTAACTTGACAAACAGATTGCAATTAAAGTCAGTACACCTTTTTAAAGCATGACCTTTATTTAGCAGGGCTTCTTATTTCAGGCTGTTGTTCAATCAGTGGTGTTGTTCGTAAAATATGAAATCCTCACATCGGTGCCTTAAGGATTTAAAGCAGGTATTTCTAAGACTATTCCATTTGAAATGGTTATTAACTAATTTGAACACAGCACTGTCAAATCTTTTACACTGCAGTTCACCACTTACAGCCTGTGGAGGCTGATCTTCTCCCCTCCAGGCTGTATCCACAAGGGGCCTTTCTCAATGCACCTACCTTCAGATGACATGTTGCGTGACTGCCCAGACGTGGTGGTCAGTCTGAACCCTGCTGGCAGAGTTTCGGAGGAGCCCGGCATCATGCTGATTCCATGGACGTCCCGTGGGTGGAACTGTCTTCTCCAGGAAGGTCCTCCTCTGAAGTTTTTGTCATCATTCTGCAGAATATGCAAGTCATTGGTTTTTATGGATTGTTTTGGTCATGGTTGTTGGATATTTTTTCTGCAGTTTTTTTTGTTTGTTTGGTTTCACATTCCGGGGTACTTGTAGGGAGAGAAAGCAACATGCACGATGGAGTTTGGCACAGGTGGCTGCTAGTGTGTCAGTTTAATCTCAAATGAAATAACGCTTTTTTTGCATCTATTTAAACATCAGATTTTTCTGTGCTAACTTACTGCTGCTGCTTACTTCAGGTAGGTTTCTTACAGTTAATTTAGGGTAACCATGAGGACTAAAACTATAAAAATAAACCATGTCTGAAACTGTTAGGCCATTGAGTTCATTCATCGCAGATGACACTGCTGCAAGTCATTCCAGGCAGACTGTATCCTAGCAACCTGAGAAGCTACTGTCTGTACAGGTTAGCTTGGGAGAACTCTTGAGTGAGAATAACAGGTGCATCTACTGACTTATCGTGGTGCACCTGCTACTACCTGCCCAGAAAGAACAAAGACGCTTATTCCAGGACTGTAGCCAAAATGTTTTACTTACCACCAAGCTTTGGGATAGATTAGAGTTACCCAAAGCAATTCATAATGTGCCAAAAAAATACTGAAAGTTATTTCAAGTGATCTGGGAAGATAGGTAACAGCACAGCAAGGTCAAATATAATCTTACAGGTATTGTGATACTGTGTGACAAAAACAGAATGATTCTTGGTGAGAAATCTCCCTCCCGACCTTTGAGGGCGCTGTATAAAGGGAACAGAGTGCCCTGGACTGGATGGCCAGACAATTCATTCCCAGGGTTAGACGGAAGTTAACCAAGGGGTCATGATTGACGGTATATGAGGGGACGTATCGAGGTGATCTGTTCCTTTGTTATGGTTAACGCTAACCCGGAAGGAGAATAGTATTGTGTATTGAGTGTTTTGTCATTATACTTGTTTGTTGTTATTAGACGGCTAACACAATCCGGAGCTATCCCTACAGGCCAGCACAAAACCCAGACAACACTGCACTTGTTTCACAATAACTTGTATTTGCACCACAAGCACTACAGCACTCACTTTGGACTGGTGACCGTGTTTTGTATATTGTGTGCGTATTTAATACCGTGTTTATTGTTTCGGGACTGAACCCCTGGGTTAAACTATTTAGTATACAGCCTTGTGTACTACCATTCATTATTATTTACAGTTGTCAAGTGACTTGCTGGATTATAAATAAAACACCATTGCACCTGGATTATTGTTGTCTGTCTGTTTATTGATCAACGCATCACTCCTGCACCTGCAAACCACTTTGCCACATACTGACTCTCGACGTTTTAAAGTGCAAGTACAACTTAGTGTCCAAATTATTTCAACTGCTTTTCATAGTCACAGCATGAAGAATATAGCACTTCATGCTGTGACTAGGGAAAGCAGTTTAAAAAAAGCAATTAAGATTGACACTGTCACGACACAAGACTTGAGTTGTCAGATCTAATCTCAGGCACTTGTCTTCAAAAAGCATGTGTCACTGTAACTGTCTGACCACCTTTCATGATGAATAATATTATTGCATTATTCATGTTACTGTTCTATTGTGTGATCATGGTGTCTTCTCTTCAAGAGAAAAACACTTGAGCGGAACATTCAGTTTCACAAACAGCAAGTCCTGAACAGTTCATACTTACTTCATCAAGTCTTCTCTCTGTTCCCAGCGCCAGAAGGTTGTTGTACTCTCGCTCCAGAAGTTGTCGTGCCTGGTTAAATAAAAAAACAACATATCCATGAAATATATGGTGATTTTTTTAAAGTTGCTTAAACACACTGTGTGTGTGTAATTATATATATATATATATATATATATATATATTTCCAGATTCCAATAACTTGTTGCTGGTACAACAGCACTCATACGGAACTAATTAGCTTTTTTGGTTTCAACTCAGCACTCATTGGCCACACTGTGAATCCGCCGTACAATGGGCAAGACTGTAGTCCCAAGTCATGCTCTCTGACAATGACTTTGTGTAAAACAAATGTAAATCTGTATATTACTCTTTCAGTCGTGACTCACCTGAGTGTTCTGGTTTGGGATCTGTAGTAACAGTGCTAGACTACTGTAGTCAAAATTGTCATCTAAGGCAACCAGGGACCCATGGACTCCACTTTCTAACAAGATGTTAGCATAGTCCCGCAGTCCAATACTCTGTACCCAGCGAAGCACACGGTCATTGCTCCACACTAACACATCTGTGAAACAAATGAGAATACACTGCAGTTTAAACAGAGTGTAACCAGAGCAGCAAAGCAGACCATTATACTGGAGGTTTAGCTAGTCATTCAATGACCTATTATTAATGTAACGATGTACACTTTATCCATCATCACTGTATATGCTGGTGAGAAGCAAAGTAATAATGGGAGGGACGTTAGTAATGTGCATGAATTAGCTTCATTTGGTTAATTCTTTTGTATATGCACAGTGCAAATGTAATTTAAAAAATATAGTACAGTAAAACCTGTCTAATCCAGCCCTCTACATATCGGCATTCTGTATAATTCGGTATGATGATCCCTATTGAAATTAATTTTCTGCCTAAAATCCAATGTAAACCTGACTGTGCAATCTGGCACCGGGTCATGTGATTTTCCTTTTCTAAATTTAAAACCATTATAACAAAAGCAAGATGTTGCGCACACATTCACCGGCACCATGCTGAATGGTGTGGAACAGCAAATAAATGTCTACATGTTCACATGACGAGCTGTCTCATGAATGAAAATGAGTGCTGATCAAAAAACAAAACAAAAAAAAAAACAACAACTTTACAGAAACTCTAACCCAGCACCCTGTCTAATCCGCCACAATGTTGAGGTCCCAAGCCATGCCGGATCGGACAGGTTTTTCTGTATTGCTACTATCTAGTGCTCATGAGCAAATCCAGCTTGCACGTTTAACATGGTGCACATTGCATTCCGAAGATCATTGCTCATTTTGAAAAAGAACGTTGTTTTTTGGAAATCTGACGCAGTAGTTGGGAGTACTCCTAAACATACCTTTCATTTCATGTTGACTGCATTCTCTCCTCCTTTCCAGTTCTTTCCTGTCATAATTGAGTTTCTTTAGGCACATGATCCCATACTGCAGACTTGTCCTGAAAAATAATGAGATCAAATGTATTAACAAATTAGGAGTGTATTATTGTGGCAAATGGCTAGTCATCTTTCAGGGATTTGATGATGGATCTGAAGATTCCTTAAGCTTGTCAATGATAGAGCAAGTTGCTTATTATTTTTTGGTGAAATTTTGAGCTTAAAAATCTAACCTTTTCAATGTTCAAGCAAAAGCTGGATTAAAGTGTTAAAGTTGTTAATAACTTTTAATACATGGCATGATGACATATTAATACAAGTACTGTCAATGGCTGGACACATTAGTAACATCAAGTGCACTTCCACACACCTCTGTAGCCAAATCTTAAACAATTCCAGAGATTTGTTTGAATTTAGATATTTCTCTACGAAACACATTTACAGTTTATAAAATCGGTGTCCATTCATTCAACAGATAACAGGCAACCAAGAAAAAATACATTGACATTGGGCAAGATATGAGGGAAAATACAGCATAAAAAACAGCTACACTTTTTAATCATTATTAATCATTTTTACAGGACAGCAACAGTAATAGAAGTAAGAACATTAAAGAATACAGCTGTGTATTAACCAAACATTAACAATAACTGAAAGTGCACTGTTTCTATAAAAGCTGAACCCTCAATAGCCATATGTACATTTAAACAGTTTTACATAACTACTGTACATTGTAAATGCTTGTTGTTTTGTAAGTCCTTCAGCTTACTTTATGCCTTAACCAACTTATAAAAATACAATACAAAAAATAGTTTCACATTGCTTAGGTCACCACTGTAAACTGTCCCCAGCTAGTTCTTCTTGGTTAAATAAAGAATGTAACTGATGACGTTGGGCTGCATGGCCCCATGTATAATAAGGGACCTGATCAGTTCCAAGATGTGCTATTGAAATCCCAGTCAAAGAGATGGAGAAGAAGACTTACCTGTGGAAGCTGTCCACCATTTTAAGATGGACTCTCAGGTCCTTCTTGGTCAGGTGGTCCAGCATTCTGGCGTCCACGAGGCACTCCATGAAGTAACTGCGGTACTGAGGTAATCCCAAGCTTGGGAGCCATTCATTTCCGATCCATTCATGATTCATATCACCATAGGCCAGTGTCTGCAACAATACAGCACCCGATTGGTGTAAATGTCATCCTGACAGGTCATGAACTACAGGGAGACTATTCTGGTTACTTTCAAGGTTACAGGCTACTTATGCACATACAGTGCCTTGCGAAAGTATTCGGCCCCCTTGAACTTTGCGACCTTTTGCCACATTTCAGGCTTCAAACATAAAGATATGAAACTGTAATTTTTTGTGAAGAATCAACAACAAGTGGGACACAATCATGAAGTGGAACGAAATTTATTGGATATTTCAAACTTTTTAACAAATAAAAACTGAAAAATTGGGCGTGCAAAATTATTCAGCCCCTTTACTTTCAGTGCAGCAAACTCTCTCCAGAAGTTCAGTGAGGATCTCTGAATGATCCAATGTTGACCTAAATGACTAATGATGATAAATAGAATCCACCTGTGTGTAATCAAGTCTCCATTATAAATGCACCTGCACTGTGATAGTCTCAGAGGTCCGTTTAAAGCGCAGAGAGCATCATGAAGAACAAGGAACACACCAGGCAGGTCCGAGATACTGTTGTGGAGAAGTTTAAAGCCGGATTTGGATACAAAAAGATTTCCCAAGCTTTAAACATCCCAAGGAGCACTGTGCAAGCGATAATATTGAAATGGAAGGAGTATCAGACCACTGCAAATCTACCAAGACCTGGCCGTCCCTCTAAACTTTCAGCTCATACAAGGAGAAGACTGATCAGAGATGCAGCCAAGAGGCCCATGATCACTCTGGATGAACTGCAGAGATCTACAGCTGAGGTGGGAGACTCTGTCCATAGGACAACAATCAGTCGTATACTGCACAAATCTGGCCTTTATGGAAGAGTGGCAAGAAGAAAGCCATTTCTTAAAGATATCCATAAAAGTGTCGTTTACAGTTTGCCACAAGCCACCTGGGAGACACACCAAACATGTGGAAGAAGGTGCTCTGGTCAGATGAAACCAAAATCGAACTTTTTGGCAACAATGCAAAACGTTATGTTTGGCGTAAAAGCAACACAGCTCATCACCCTGAACACACCATCCCCACTGTCAAACATGGTGGTGGCAGCATCATGGTTTGGGCCTGCTTTTCTTCAGCAGGGACAGGGAAGATGGTTAAAATTGATGGGAAGATGGATGGAGCCAAATACAGGACCATTCTGGAAGAAAACCTGATGGAGTCTGCAAAGACCTGAGACTGGGACGGAGATTTGTCTTCCAACAAGACAATGATCCAAAACATAAAGCAAAATCTACAATGGAATGGTTCACAAATAAACATATCCAGGTGTTAGAATGGCCAAGTCAAAGTCCAGACCTGAATCCAATCGAGAATCTGTGGAAAGAACTGAAAACTGCTGTTCACAAATGCTCTCCATCCAACCTCACTGAGCTCGAGCTGTTTTGCAAGGAGGAATGGGCAAAAATTTCAGTCTCTCGATGTGCAAAACTGATAGAGACATACCCCAAGCGACTTACAGCTGTAATCGCAGCAAAAGGTGGCTACAAAGTATTAACTTAAGGGGCTGAATAATTTTGCAGCCCAATTTTTCAGTTTTTATTTGTTAAAAAGTTTGAAATATCCAATAAATTTCGTTCCACTTCATGATTGTGTCCCACTTGTTGTTGATTCTTCACAAAAAATTACAGTTTCATATCTTTATGTTTGAAGCCTGAAATGTGGCAAAAGGTCGCAAAGTTCAAGGGGGCCGAATACTTTCGCAAGGCACTGTATAAACTAACATATGCATCTAAAAACTGCCCTAAACCAGTATTAACAACACACTACTGCCAGTCTCTGGAACCTTCTACTCAACAGGCACACACAATTAGCTTCTAACCTTGGTGTAATCCGGTATTAGACTTGGGCATAAAGGGAGAATGATTTCAATCTTCGGTGCTTGGGTTCCCTTACCTTTCCCTGTAATGCTCTCCAGTAAAAAATAAGGGGAAAAAAAACAAACACACTAAAAGAAACCCCAAGGTAGTTCAATAAGCGTTTCACTTCAAAAAAAACAACCAAAAACACAACTTTGGTGAAATCTTCAGCTCCAGCAAGGGGTGTCGGACTACACTTCCCTCTCACAACTCGGTGCTAAAAAGCGCTTGCAGTTAGAAAAATTGGAGCTGGTGAAATACAGTTTGCGAACTATCTCATCTCAGAGCAATCATTTATGGCCAAGGTTTAAAATTGCACGTATGAAAGGCACAAACTCAGCATAGATAAAACTGCTCTAATTGTATTCTGATCAACCTTCAGCTCTTGCTTTATGCAATTAGGTGAACAGCTTGTGGGTTGTCATGGTCATAAATACAAACTCATAAACATGCAAGATTCATCACAAAGTGTGAATCTAAGACTGCATTATTACTTCGGGATAGAAGAAGATTACTTTTCTACCACTAAAATATGTGTTTAGACAGAATGCAAGCTCTTGTGTTGGTATAAAATTACTTTCATGTCCAGAGAAAAAATTAAAAAAAAAAAAAAAAAGGTCATACCTGTGCCCAGCTGCCTTCCTCGGACTCCTTCTGTAGTGTCAGAAAGCAAACAAATACATACATAAACTTATCAGGTAGTCAGTAGTATTAACACACTAGAAAAATACAACCTGTAATCATATATACTGTGCATAAGCAAGCCTCACTGCAAACTACAGGCAGCAAGGACTTCAAACAACAGTATTAAGCAAAGATATATGTGATGAGCTTGCTTGACTCGCTTCACTTCACAGCAATTTGAAAAATACCATATTGTTAATCGTACTAGGAATGATTTGGGTCCCAGCTTTCACTTCTGAAGAAAAAGGTATTTTACAATCATTTGACAGTGAAACCATATTTGCTCTAAATGGAAAGCATTTGTATTTCTGCATTCAAAACTAAAACCTTTGGTAGGAGTAATAGCCTGTGTACAGTAATACATGCTTTAACTGCCTTACCATAGTGGCTAAGGGGTTTTCATATGTTAAATGTTTTTTTTTCTTCTTTGATCTGTGTATAACAGAGGTGATGCTTTAGCAGTGCGTCTAGGTACAGAGCTCCCTCATTATAAGGGGGTCCTTTATACCACAGTACCATTTTTAAGGTGGTATACTCCACAGCTCCATTCCACTGCCACTTGCATTCTACAGCAGAACACAACATTCACTGCAGCATGGGCCCTGATTACAGTGTTATAGGGGTAGCACAGTAAAATCAACACAGTAAGCATTCCGCCTTAACTGAAAAATGTAAGCACTGCGAGTTTTGTTACAGTATTAATGAACCCATTTCACAAGCTAGGAGTTTTGTGCTACAAAATGATTGCGAAAGAAAACTATTCAATGAGCAGAAATAATATTACAAAATAAGCCTTTGCGTTCAATGATGGTAATTATGAAACAAACAGCTGTTTAACATACATGAGCTCCAGATGTGAACACTTCTCCATACAGATGTGTTGCATGCTTTTCCAGGTACAGATGGAGCACAATTAGTAAGGTGTGGGGTGTGAAATGGGAGCTGTGGTTTACTGCCAAATACAGTTTATCCTCACCAACACAAGAATGCATATTGAAAAAGCATGGGGCACTAGAACTGCAACATGGAAATATTAATAAAAGCATATCTGAGAAGAAAGAAAGAGGGTTAACTGACCGCTTTGGTTGGAGCTGTTAGATTTTCCATTTCCTCGTGGGTCACCCAAACATTGCCTGAAGGCTAATAACAGGGCCCACAGGAGGCAGGTACAATCCACAGGAGGCAAGCAGTGTTAAAGAAGAAAGGCAGCGCCACTGTAAGCCAACAGCGTTAGAGCATCACAATCAGCACATCAGCTCTTCACACACATAGGGTAGGCTTTCCAGGATATAACACCTCAATACACTGCTGTTCAGTTATACTGCAAGGCTGGATAGGACGCCCCTTAAAACAGACTTACAAACGTAATCACTTAAAATAACCGGGTGCCCGGAGCATTTACAGCACTAATACTTCAGGTACAGTATTTTGTGTTTCTTATTGTATGTTATTTCACTGATGCATGCAGTATTTTGTATTTGCTACAGTACTGGTAATTTGTGATTCACTGTTTGGCCTGCTACATATCACAGAAATGTATAGAGTACATATTAACACACACTATAGAATTTGTTTGCAGGAGTTTTCCCGGCCCTTAGTGCATTGTGGATTTATATTCGACTCCTGCGATAAACGGAGGGGGTGGAGTACTTTCATTTACTTCTTTTAAAAGCCAGTTTAAATTGTCAATGCAATTGATCACAGTTCAGAAAGGAAAATAGCATTGACTTTCTGCAGGCTGACTGAAGGAATGGTTTAGGCATTGCAATGGGGTTGCTGGAAGAAACGGGATTTTGAGTAAACCTGCACTTTACCTGTCCTGTGCACTTGGTTTACTGTAGTTTAACAGCATTGTTTCTTCAGATTAAGATAGTTACATTTGCTTTTTAACGTCAGTTTAATACTACTTGATCTGCACTCAACATAGCTATGGCTATACAATTAAATCATAATTATCCACACTATTTCTCCTGCTGCAGTATGTACTAGGTTGTATGCTACAGGCCCATGATTATTACTCTTTGGGCACACCGCCAAAAAAAAAAAGCTTTGCATAATATATTCCGTTCCGATTTCTTTTTTTCTGCTCTCTTTGCAGATATCTGTCGATATAACCCTTCCTATAGTTTCATTCACTTTCCCTTATAGTCTACCCTCCATTGCTTTCTGTACAATATAATTCCACTGGGAAGAAAACTGGCATTTTGGTGAAGAGCCTTGTAAAGGAGGAAAAACACAAGATGCTGTGCTTGTATGTTAATGTCCTGCCTGACAGCCCCTTACTTGTTATAATAGGGTTCATTTAGCTCAAGTGGCAGTAGAGCAGCAGGTACACACCAGCCGAGTAGACAGATAATCAGCACAGACGGGGGGTGTTCAAGATTTCTGACTATTGTTTGTAAAGCTCAGTGCTCCCTTTTAAACCTGCAATAGCTGTTTCATACTTCATGTGCCGATCTGGCTCTTTCACTCCAGGCTCCAGTCCTGGGGAGAGAGGCTGACTGCTTCTTAGGAGGTGTGCAGATCTATTCTGTGCCACACAGAATCTTTGTGTACCAGAAGCGTAACTTTACAAAGGGGAAGGAAGCTGAATTTTTACATGCAAAAGATATAGTTTATGTTGCATAGAGTAATGGAGGAATTAAAGCACAGCATGAACAACAGCTTTTAGTCAATATAATCTTACAAAATGGTTGAAATAGGCATTTTCCATACATGCACAGTAAGACATTATCAGGTGGAAGGAAAAGAAGGCATAGTGTGGTGCAGCAATAAGTACTTAATGTTAAGAAAATTCTAAGTTTTTAAGGCCTTTGCACACTGGATCCGTTCCGTCATTTAGAATCCGTCATCCGAAAAAGTCGTCCGTCAATCCATTGTACACTAGATGCGTTAATATTGTACTTCACAGAGCGCTGATGTGCAGTGCAGGCTTTGTAGTAAATATACCTGGTTTCAGTATTTTAATAAAAAAATACATACAATTCTTTTAATTCTTACATAACTGAACACAAAAAATGTTAAATGTAGTATAAACTTAATGATCAGCAAACGCTGATGGAAAACGTTTGCTAATTATTACGTTTCTACTAGACTACAATAATGTTGTTACGTAATACATAAAAAAAAAAACATGATATTACACAACACGGTTGTCATAGCATCAGGAACCATATGACCAATATTTAATTTTTCAAACATTCGCCTGTAATAAATATATATATATCAAAGTTAGGAAGCTAGCAATGAGCTACCGAAAGCACCGCCCCTCTTTTCTGACTGTTAAGCCCTGACCGCTCTTGCCCTGTCATGCTTCTTTCTCTGATATGTGTCTCCAGGTTAGGCCATTGTTTCTTACTTCCTCGACTACAATTGAAATAAAAAAAAGTATACGATTGTAATAACCTATACTGCACAAAATCCATGTTTTCATGTTTTATAACACATATCAATCACACCTAAGTCTGCGGCAATGTCTTTCCATATGTGCCCTTTATTTTTTTGTCTTTGTAATCTTTGTTGGATTTATCATAAAGTAATTTTTCAGGGTACTGCAAGAACCCTCGTGTCTTCCCAGTCGTTTTTCATTGGTCAGTGTCATTGTTCCAGTGTGCAATGGCCTTTACTCATTTAATAATCATTAAAAGTGTTTTTTTTTCATAAATTACCAGTCAAGACTGATGAATAATCAAGCTGAGTTGTGCACTGCTTAGGAGGAGGGGGAGCGTAGGGCAAGTCATCTGCTTTTTTGCATGCAGTTTGTGCTAATTAGAAAAGTGCATCACCATGGCAACACTCAAACTGTGGCAGGCTGTAATAGCCCCACCCCCATAAACACACAACTGATGGCTGACTCAGTATACTAAAGTACTGTTCTTTAAAGTACGCCTGCTACTCGCTCATTGCAAGCTGAGT
The DNA here is from genome assembly GCA_030684275.1 of Acipenser oxyrinchus oxyrinchus. Lineage (NCBI taxonomy): Eukaryota > Metazoa > Chordata > Actinopteri > Acipenseriformes > Acipenseridae > Acipenser > Acipenser oxyrinchus. The sequence goes on along the minus strand of CM060254.1, from coordinate 51,367,617 downwards.
TTTACATTGTCAGTTACAACAGAGGTAGCTGAATGTGACAAATAAACTTAGGACTCTATATTCTACAAAACAGCTCTCCCCAAGTCAAGGATTTTTATATAATTGTTTTTTTTTATTCTAAAAGCATTCCAAGAGAAGCAAAATACTCAATATTGGATAGTAGATTGAATATCTATGGTACAATTTTACTAAAGAAATTGTTATTGTAAAATAATCCATTATTAATTATAAAAGACAAACTCTAAAATGATAATGAAATGTAAAAACTACAAAAATAAAAGGCCAGAATGCAAAAAAACAGTATTCATAAGGGACTGCAGAGTATCGGTATGGGTCTCAGGTACAAAGACATCTTGCAGCACATATTCAAACAGATACAGTGCCTGTGAACAAGCGTTGCCAGCCAGTGGTACACAGTGTAAATCCCAGCTGTCCCGGTTATGCAATGGGGAGGGGTGTAAAACAAGAGCATGCAGACACAGGCAGAGTGTGACTCACTGTTCTCGATGTGGGAGGGGCTGAGGGGCTGGTGAGCGAGACCATTTCCTGGATAGCCAGGCGGAGCTTGAGGCGGTGCAGGGGGTTGCTGATCCCGATCTCCCTCTGGATTTCCGTGTCAGACAGAGCAGACATGATGGCCCCACTCTTCACGTTGGCACGGCAGGCTGCCACGTACCAAGATGGCATCCCGAGCCACAGCTACAAGACATGGGAAATGGGGAAAAGTTAAATGGGACAAATCTCAAAATTAAAAAAAAAAAAAGATATATAGATATATACAGTACTGTGCAAAAGTTTTAGGCAGGTGTGAAAAAATGCTGTAAAGTAAGAATGCTTTCAAAAATAGACATGTTAATAGATTATAGTTATCAATTAACTAAATGCAAAGTGAGTGAACAGAAGAAAAATCTAAATCAAATCCATATTTGGTGTGACAACCCTTTGCCTTCAAAACAGCATCAATTCTTCTAGGTACACTTGCACAAAGTCAGGGATTTTGTAGGCATATAGTCAGGTGTATGATTAAACAATTATACCAAACAGGTGCTAATGATCATCAATTCAATATGTAGGTTGAAACACAATCATTAACTGAAACAGAAACAGCTGTGTAGGAGGAATAAAACTGGGTGAGGAACAGCCAAACTCAGCTAACAAGGTGAGGTTGCTGAAGACAGTTTACTGTCAAAAGTCATACACCATGGCAAGACTGAGCACAGCAACAAGACACAAGGTAGTTATACTGCATCAGCAAGGTCTCTCCCAGGCAGAAATTTCAAGGCAGACAGGGGTTTTCCAACATTGAGGACCATAGACGCAGTGGTCGGCCAAGGAAACTTACTGCAGCAGATGAAAGACACATCATGCTTACTTCCCTTCGCAATCGGAAGATGTCCAGCAGTGCCATCAGCTCAGAACTGGCAGAAAACAGTGGGACCCTGGTACACCCATCTACTGTCCGGAGAAGTCTGGTCAGAAGTGGCCTTCATGGAAGACTTGCGGCCAAAAAGCCATACCTCCAACGTGGAAACAAGGCCAAGCGACTCAACTATGCACGAAAACACAGGAACTGGGGTGCAGAAAAATGGCAGCAGGTGCTCTGGACTGATGAGTCAAAATTTGAAATATTTGGCTGTAGCAGAAGGCAGTTTGTTCGCCGAAGGGCTGGAGAGCGTACACGAATGAGTGTCTGCAGGCAACAGTGAAGCATGGTGGAGGTTCCTTGCAAGTTTTGGGCTGCATTTCTGCAAATGGAGTTGGGGATTTGGTCAGAATTAATGGTCTCCTCTATGCTGAGAAGTACAGGCAGATACTTATCCATCATGCAATACCATCAGGGAGGCATCTGATTGGCCCCAAATTTATTCTGCAGCATGACAACGACCCCAAACATACAGCGAAAGTCATTAAGAACTATCTTCAGCGTAAAGAAGAACAAGGAGTCCTGTAAGTGATGGTATGGCCCCCACAGAGCCCTGATCTCAACATCAGTGAGTCTGTCTGGGATTACATGAAGAGAGAGAAGCAACTGAGGCTGCCTAAATCCACAGAAGAACTGTGGTTAGTTCTCCAAGATGTTTGGGCCAACCTACCTGCCGAGTTCCTTCAAAAACTGTGTGCAAGTGTACCTAGAAGAATTGATGCTTGATGCTGTTTTGAAGGCAAAGGGTGGTCACACCAAATATGCATTTGATTTAGATTTTTTTTCTGTTCACTCACTTTGCAATTAGTTAATTGATAAATATAAACTATTAACATGTCTATTTTTGAAAGCATTCTTTAACTAATTGCAAAGTGAGTGAACGGAAAAAAAATCTAAATCAAATGCATATTTGGTGTGACCACCCTTTAAATCAAATCCATATTTGGTGTGACCACCCTTTGCCTTCAAAACAGCATCAATTCTTCTAGGTACACTTGCACAAAGTCAGGGATTTTGTAGGCATATAGTCAGGTGTATGATTAAACAATTATACCAAACAGGTGCTAATGATCATCAATTCAATATGTAGGTTGAAACACAATCATTAACTGAAACAGAAACAGCTGTGTAGGAGGAATAAAACTGGGTGAGGAACAGCCAAACTCAGCTAACAAGGTGAGGTTGCTGAAGACAGTTTACTGTCAAAAGTCATACACCATGGCAAGACTGAGCACAGCAACAAGACACAAGGTAGTTATACTGCATCAGCAAGGTCTCTCCCAGGCAGAAATTTCAAGGCAGACAGGGGTTTCCAGATGTGCTGTCCAAGCTCTTTTGAAGAAGCACAAAGAAACGGGCAACATTGAGGACCGTGAGACGCAGTGGTCGGCCAAGGAAACTTACTGCAGCAGATGAAAGACACATCATGCTTACTTCCCTTCGCAATCGGAAGATGTCCAGCAGTGCCATCAGCTCAGAACTGGCAGTAAACAGTGGGACCCTGGTACACGCATCTACTGTCCGGAGAAGTCTGGTCAGAAGTGGCCTTCATGGAAGACTTGCGGCCAAAAAGCCATACCTCCGACGTGGAAACAAGGCCAAGCGACTCAACTATGCACGAAAACACAGGAACTGGGGTGCAGAAAAATGGCAGCAGGTGCTCTGGACTGATGAGTCAAAATTTGAAATATTTGGCTGTAGCAGAAGGCAGTTTGTTCACCGAAGGGCTGAGAGCGGTACACAAATGAGTGTCTGCAGGCAACAGTGAAGCATGGTGGAGGTTCCTTGCAAGTTTGGGGCTGCATTTCTGCAAATGGAGTTGGGGATTTGGTCAGAATTAATGGTCTCCTCAATGCTGAGAAGTACAGGCAGATACTTATCCATCATGCAATACCATCAGGAGGCATCTGATTGGCCCCAAATTTATTCTGCAGCATGACAACGACCCCAAACATACAGCGAAAGTCATTAAGAACTATCTTCAGCGTAAAGAAGAACAAGGAGTCCTGGAAGTGATGGTATGGCCCCACAGAGCCCTGATCTCAACATCATCGAGTCTGTCTGGGATTACATGAAGAGAGAGAAGCAACTGAGGCTGCCTAAATCCACAGAAGAACTGTGGTTAGTTCTCCAAGATGTTTGGGCCAACCTACCTGCCGAGTGCCTTCAAAAACTGTGTGCAAGTGTACCTAGAAGAATTGATGCTTGATGCTGTTTTGAAGGCAAGGGTGGTCACATCAAATATGGATTTGATTTAGATTTTTCTTCTGTTCACTCACTTTGCATTTAGTTAATTGATAAATATAATCTATTAACATGTCTATTTTTGAAAGCATTCTTACTTTACAGCATTTTTTCACACCTGCCTAAAACTTTTTGCACATATATATATATATATATATATATATATATATATATATATATATATATATATATATATATATATATATATATATATATATATATATATATATATATATACAAAATCATTCAGGGATTATTGCCAACCTGGGATTCATTTTTTTGAGATTTTAAATCCAGGTGTTCATAGACGAGATGAATCTGAAACACTTAAACAGAACCACTGTTCTCACAGTAGGAGTCCCTCCATCACTCCAAAGGACAGATGCAGGTATGTCCACTAAATGGTTAAATATGCCATTTGGAATCAATAGCACATTCGATTCAAACTGCTATATCCAGACACTGTGAAATAAGTCCATGCATCTCCTTTAAAGGGTCATTTAAACCAATGTGTCAGAAACCATGTAAAATAAATCTATATTGTGCAAATCTGGACAACTTTGTTTGAATTCAAACCCTGAATGGCAGCTTTGCCTGCTGATGTGCACAGTAACATGGTGCACAGACAAACATCTTTAGTAAAACATGGATTGCATTATCATGAAGGCAACAGCCTAATGACACTCCTACGATCTGTAGTTCTTAAATACAGCACAATAGGACACATTGATAGAATTATTTCATTTTAACAGCTTTATTATATTCCTTTTTTTTCTGCTGCCCTAAAAGGAACTTGGCAAGATGCTGACACCCGAAGGCAAAAACTGGTATTAACTGAAAAGAAAAAATAAATAAAAAGAAAGGCTTGCCACCAGATGTCACTGTTGTGCCATCTAAAATATTTAAATATTATAAAATGCAGTTTAAAATGGTACACGTGAAACAGTTTTGAATGATAAGTGCCGCTTCGTTTTAAAGCCTAAGCTAGGAAGATAGGAAAACGACAGAACGGTCGAATACATCTCTCTGGTATTGCTATAACTTAGAGACGTGATACTGGCTCCACTGAACACGTGTGGCGACCAGTTCCTGTTTTCAGAGCTTAAATAAAACATTATAAAGTGACGTATTGCACATGAGTAGAATGCTGGTGCTTGATAAAAAGCAGTGCATAATGCAATCAATGTACGCAGCTTCTGTACACAAAGTTTAGCACTCAACATTTTAATCATCTCATTTCATTTAGAGCTGCAATTGTCTTAAATGTGGGATTTAACAGGTCTCATTTTAACAGGTCTCATTAATTAAACTACAATTGATGGCTACTACAGTAGAAGTCCCCCAGTCTTATTATATATGTCAATAAGCATAAGGTTATCCAGTAGGTCACAATTAACAGACATTGTGTTGCAAAGCAGAGCTGCTTACCCAATTTACCATCTGAGTTAGCTACAGGTAAAGCAATTTTCTCTATATAAAAAAAAAAAAAAATGCAGAAGACGAAAATTACGTGAACTGCACAGCGATGAACAAGAATCTGGTTCAATGCATTGGAATAAATCTAAATCCCTGTTTCATGCTTCACAGAAACAATGCAGCAAATGATTTGAATTTGGATGAGTCTAACTGACTGTCTGGCTGAATGGCCTGTGATATATAACACGCCTGTGTTATAAATCATTGTTATTACATGAAGTACATTATGCTTATAACACAATGGATGGTGAAAAGATCAAGTATATTCATAAGAGTAAATGCAGTGCATGGTGATGCCCATTTGAATTTGATTATCTAAGTGATGAAAAGTCTAACTTTCCAATGTTTGATATGGTTTGATAATCCAATATGACAGGAAGCATGAGGCAAGTCCTGTGCTATTATAAACATGACATCTGATACCCACTTCAAAGCTACAATTTAATATGTCTCTATAAATTGTGCTTTGTGTGTCGTGATGAATTATGCCTGGTGGAGTGTTCTGTTAGGAGCTCAAAAGAGCATTAAGGCACATGTGACATTCGTTTAAAAGACCCCTGACAGGTCAGGTTATGTAACAATGCCATTGAAAACCAATCAAAATCAATTGAAAAGGTTTTGCCCTTACTTATTGGACATTACATCAATCACGTGACTGATTGATTGCTGATTGCTGATTGATTTCCCCCCACCACCACCACTCTGAGGAAAGCATTACTTTAAAGATTCCCTAGTGAAAAATAGTGACTAAACTTTAAGGCCAGAGATGTCCACAATCTGAACATACTTTATGTATGAGCAATAAGCTCTTAAAGCACTTAAATATATCCAAAAAACGTTGCAAATCTCTGACTAAGACGTTAGCAATCTCATATTAAAAATGTTTTCAAAGAGAAAATACAGTGCGATATTCTTGAAAGTTCAAGAGTGGTGATGGTTGTTTAACAGAGCTCTAGGACAGGTGTACTGAATATCAAACTGTATTTATGCATAAAAATAACTTTCTAATGTTTTAGGATAGGTTTTTCACTTCAATATTATTTAAATGAGCTCTATGAATAAAGCCTGTTGATTGTACTACTGTATTGCCCATCCAGTTTATTTATATCTTATAAACGTTGACTGTGGTTAGAACAGAAAAGTGACAGTAGCATAAAACCACTGCAAGTACAACACAAATAACTGAATCTCCAACTGCTTACTGGTACACTAGACATGCAATACACAAGCCCCCCTGGAATTTTACCAGCAAGAGCACACAATCCATTAGGCATTGCACTTGCGTGGGAGTTCATTGAGTTGTGTCCACCACTGCTCTTTATCCACCTCCAAGCCCATGCAGATACCCTGTAGCAATCAAAGGGGCTCCAGAATGGAGCATCATGGCTACTCGACCCTCCTAGCCGATCAAGTTTGCAAAATGCTTATTTTTCCACCATTTTTGATGTACTACAGGTTTCTTGTAAAACCAATCTTAGCCATCTGTAACAGGCAATCTGAAAGCACACAGTAATTTACCTCCAGCCACGCCACTACAGTGGGCCCATCCCACTGTGCGAAAGGCAACCCCTTTCTGCGAGCTTCCTCTAGAAGTTCATGCCTGTGGGACAGATAGGAGACAGTGCTATGAAACACACTGGCATGAAACCGTGTACGCAAAACTGTACCCAGTGATGATCTCTGGCAAGTGAGACTGAGGTGATGCATCCATCCAACATATCATTTCATCACCATCAATGATAAAGCTTGTGCATTGTGTTTTTGTGTGTATGTGTGTTATTTTTGACACTGCTTCTGCTGCCTGCTTGAGTTTTTACTATGCGCATTCGCATCTCGTTCAAAAAACATAAGGCAATTGTATCTAGGTTCATTTTATATCACTACACATAAATGAAGATTGCTTTCCAAAAGTAGCTCACTTGGCCAGAAGAAGCAACTCAGCCCCCTGCGAGCAGTAGATTCTAAACAAGCTGCATTTCTCTTTAAAGCAGACAATGTGGATGCTGTCTTGTTTCTTAAACACAAAATAGAAGAAATGGACACTAAGATACAGGCCTGTTTTTTGTACATAAGCTATGTCACTGTTGCTGAAGATGAACCATCCGCTACTTGGATTTACTTGTTTAATTATTCAGTTGATTATGTTAGTGCTTTTATCACCGCTTTTCAAGATGAAAATAAGGTAAGATGTTGTTGTACATAATCTTATGTCATTTACAATAAATCAATGTAATAGTTGTAATAGGATATCGATGCATTGATGATAAAAAAGAGGCATCGTCCCAGTCTTCCTGGCAAGCAGTTGCAGCTTTCTTGAAGTCCAGTGAAGTGGACCTATTTATAATTGACTTAACACATTGTACGATACATATTTTGAAGACACCAGATACCACAATACACAATACTTCTGCTTTAAAACAAAGTGGTCATATTTAGCCATGATTTGTCTAACAGTATTTTGGTATCAATTGTTTACTTCTGTTAAGTTTAAATCTTGTCGTATTAAAGTGCATAATACAAAAGTGTTTCTAGTGAGACATGTATACAGTACTGTGGCTTTGCTCTGCAAATCCAAACTCATCTCCCAGCTCTGCAAATCACATTGTGAGTGGATAGTTCCAGCTGATTTGAGATGAAGCATTCCAAGTAATGTAGATTATAATGGTTCCTAACTGCATAGCTGTGAAAGCTGTGACAAGCACCCACATCAGACTGTTCAAAATGAGAGTAAATTGGACTGTATCAAAGGGATCAGATGCATGTCATTCTGCATTGCTCTCTGCTGTTCTAATTTATAACAGTCAGGTCCTCAGTTAAGGCTTTACAAATCACCAAGAGAAGAACGTACTTAGTTTTGGAGAAATAAATGTAACATATTGCTAGAAACCATGCTGGGACAGCCTTGTATCAGCCTGATCAGACAGGGTTAGCTTTATTAATTAAAGACATATTCACAGCAGATATTTAACAAGTCAGCTACCTAAGTTAATTGTGACGGACATAAGAAACATCAATCGAATGTCTTATACTGTAGTCGATCATTTCATTCAGTTTTATAAAAGGACCGCACTTGCTGATAGCTCTTCTTGTGTTCTGCTCTGTCGGGGGTTGATCGGTAGTGGTGTTTTCAAAGAATTTAGAAACTGTGATGAATTTTGGTGGGGTTATTGCTTGTATGGTGTTGCATCTCCCATGGTGTTTCTGTGCTCCTACTTAAGCTAAGCAGTGGGCTAAATCCATCTCAAGTTGTCTCCAGATGTCTTCTTCTCAAATTGTTTTTACTCAAAAACATTCCTACATATCCTTTTTTTCAGGAAACATACAGTACAGCAGGGCTGGAGCAGGATAAATGGGCTTCAAAACCACAGGGAAACACACCTGCTTGTTTCACACACACATGGCTAATGAGGGAAGAAAATGGTTCAAACATTTACAAGTAAACAGTTAAAAAACATGACACCCTATAACCAGGTCAGGTACTGGTTATATTATATGACTGACAAACCAACATTAGAAAAGGTTACAATCAATCACACACATTGAGAATGGATGACCACTTCAAGGGAGGTCAGGCTCCCAGGCTGAGGTTTTCTTTTCCCCAAAAGCAAGTCTGTAAACTTGAGTCCCAGATATCAATACACCGTATAGTGTACCAAGCTCTTTCAAGGGAGAACACCCATTCACTGTAAATTAAAACAAGGTGATGGGGGGGGAATGTGAACAGTCATGAGACGTGATGACAGCTCCGGTACCAGTTGCTTTTCCTTAGCGGTGGATACAGTGATGTTATTAATAGGCAATGATTGCACACACAGGAAAGAAACAACAGCATGCTGCTGACAATGAAGATGCTCAGCAGCCTCAGTGATCACACTTACCCAGATGTGCTTTATTAATTTGTTTCATGTGATGAGGAGAGATGGATGGGAAACAAAAGCACACAAATATTATTGAGTATATGCCATCAACACGCAGAGCAAGCAAAAGCAAGCAACAAGCTGCAGAAAGCAAGTTATTAAAGAGGGAGTCTGGGGAGAGGGGGGTAGCACCTCCGATCTTCAAGAGCACACTAGCGCGCACACACAGACACGCACGCATGCACGCACGCACGCGCGTACACACACACACAGCACAGGCTGAGATAGTAATGTCGCCATCCACACCGTTTATGGCTGCGGCAAAGGATAGTAAAGCAAGGGAGATCTTAAAACCTTAAGGGAATAAAAGGGGAGGAAAAAAAAGTTTTTGTTTTTTGTGCCTCATCCAGGATGACAACAGGTGGTGAGTTGAGAATGGACTGGGGTGCTCTGAAGGGTAATCAGGCTTCTCTTTGGTTACATCTTGAGAATGGACTGGATGCTCTGAAGGGTAATCAGGCTTCTCTTTGGTTACATCTTGAGAATGGACTGGGGTGCTCTGAAGGGTAATCAGGCTTTTCTTTGGTTACGTCTTGAGAATGGACTGGGGTGCTCTGAAGGGTAATCAGGCTTTTCTTTGGTTACATCTTGAGAATGGACTGGGTGCTCTGAAGGGTAATCAGGCTTTTCTTTGGTTACATTTTGGGGACCATGGGGGGGTTTTAGGAATTTTTGTCCAGGTAAAATTACAGGTCACTCATCACAATTGAAAGTCATTATTAGAAATTCAGAAGGATAATATGGCAAGCAAAGAATTAAAGAAAATAATTTAAAAAGCATTTTGCATGTCAGGGAGGTTTCGTGTCATTCTCTGACAAGCTGCATGATGCATAATAGAGCCAGAAAAGAAGAAATGTTATGAAGATACACTGATTAATAATTGTAAAAATGTGAAATAACTGAATAGGTTAAAAGTGAAGCAAATGTGTTTGGCCTGCAGCAGTTCTGGGTTTCATGGGGTGTCACAGCTTATAGTTTCACCAAAATCTGCAACACCTTGTAAACCAGAGCAAGGCTTTAATCACAACTGCTTGAAAATTAGGATATAAATGCTGCCAACTTGGCAAGGCTGCCTTTGTTAACGAGACAAAAGAACAGATGCTCATCCAACCATGTACAAGTGACTGTCTCTCTTGACAATAATTAAAAACACATTAAAAATGGTTGGAAAACCTTTCTAATTCCAATTAGTGTACCAACCAAGTGGGGTCGGACAATAGTGCATGGGCATGTAAGGACGAATCAATAGGACAGACTTTGAATGAATTGTTTGCATTTTATTTTTGTCCTTCCATAATGCGTATTTAAGATTTGAACATTTGAAAAGAACAGTACACTGCAGCTGTATAGCCTGTGGGTGTGGCCCATGGGGCTAGCCAGGTGCTTTGCATCACTAATGTGCCTGGCTGGAGCGTAACAGTTTAGTAAAAAGGACTCAAAATGACATTTTGTTTGGGTGTTTGTACTGTGTGCATGTTATATGTTTTTATATTACAGATTTGGGGTTTTATGTTAACAAGCATACTTGTACGTCAAGCACTTACTTCTTCTTTAGCCTCCTGTCTTTTTCTGCTTGGGTCCCAAGTTTTCCTAATCCCACGGCATCCTGTCCACCAAGCTCAGAGTCTGCCATATCAGGAAAACAAAAATACCAGACAGTCACTGGACTTGCAATACCAACAAAAGACTGAAGCTCATGGATTTTCTGCAGCTTCAACCCACCACCTGATAGCAGAAAAATACCAATACAAGCTGTACTGTACACTGTATGGTAAACAACATTTACTCTCGATCACATCCCAGATCAGTCAAACAGGAGAGGCAGTCAGCAGAAGAGCCATTTGTCTTTATCTTCTTGCTGTGGAACTGTACAAATACTACAAGAAATACATTACTGTAAAATGCAAACCTATTTATACAGCAAAAAAAAAAAAATTATATATATATATATATATATATATATATATATATATATATATATATATATATATATATATATATAGTCTAATCATTTACTTTCCAAACCAATGATACACACTTTTGTACACCGTTTCACCCTTGAAACAGCCTGTCTCCTTTGTTTTATCATGAAATGGGCTGGCATCACGTCACGTTCAGCCAGTCAATTAAAACCTGATAAAATAGGCACTAGAATTTCTCTAACTGCAAGAGAGACACTTTAGGTTACTGAAATATCACAAGCAAAAATTCTCAAGAACAGAACCTGAACAGAAACTACAACACAGTAATTAGGGTTAATGACCAACAATGCATGCAGTCCTTTGTCAGGAAATCATTAAAACAGCATATAGGTCCACCACTGTTTAGGTTAAAAACCGAGCTCATGGTTGCATTGGACTGTTTCTTTGAATACCTTGAAATGTATTTTGTGTGATGTTTCATTATTGTGCTCTACATGTTTAGCAACCAGATTAAACAACCACCCTTATGTACTTGCAGCTATACATGACAAATAAATCATGAATAGAACTAATGAATTCGGATTGCCTCATATACATGCTTTCAGAATGTGATTAGGAGCAGACTAAGAGAAATACCCATTTTAAATAGTAGCCAGAAAAAAAATCCCAAACTGCTGTGCGCTTGTCATTTCTGGAATGCTCCTCGATTGTTTCTTACATTTAAAGAGGTTAGCAATGATACCCTGAGCTCTTACTCCCCTGTAGGTTGCTCTCATTTTTCATTTTCTTTCTTTTTAAAAAAAAAAAAATTATAAGGCCCTTAAAATGACACAGGGATCAGATATCAATGCTCAGGCTATAAAACATTCACATTCTACAGTGCCCTTCTCAGCCAAAGAAACAGCATCCTGGGATTCAGTGCCACAACACTAATGAGGAACGTTTCAAAAGAAACTTTTGCATCAAGGTTAACTGTCAGTTCCAATGCAGATCTTTCAATTGCAGTTTAACATACAGAGTATAAACTGATTTAGTTACAGTTTATGACAGACAGAACTTTCAAATGACAGCAAGATAAGGAAGAGGCTAGATTTACAGACCTTTGTGGATTTTAAAATGGAAGTTTCACATATGTTAAAAAAAGGTGCGTTATCTGATAAAAACAAGTGCGCAAGCAGCATATCAGCCAAAGTCTGCATTTGAAAGCTTGCTGCAACTGTCATCACAATCAGCACTACCCTTTTTGTTTTGCAGCCACTAGAAACCAGATCTGGAACAGTGTTTTACAATATCTCCACTGAGGAGAAACAGATGAAAAGTTCTAATTTAACTTTGTTTACCCTTGTTCTGAATGAATAATATAATCAATAATGCTCACAGCTCCATTGAAGCTGTGTAGTTTGTGTATTCCAGCCACATCTTGAAAGGATAAGAACCCTTTCAACAGTGCAGATTGTAGTATAGGAAAGATCACCCCACTCAAAACAGTAGTCTAGTAAACTATATATACTGTACTGTACAAGAGCTTCAAACTACTGAATGAGTTATCCTGGGGGTATCTTTCTGTAAACTTACTCAGTGTTGAAGGAAGCCAGCTGAAATAGAAATGCAACCATTACCAATTGGATAAAGACTTTACTGTACACTCCGTTTAGCCTCCAGCGAGGAACAATGTCCTTCATAGGTGGCCGAAGCTGCTGAGCCCCTTTCAAAAATTGCCCTGCCAGAAAGCGAACGCGTGGACGCTCTTCTGGCATTTTGTACTGTCAATAACCCTGTTGGACTGACCCAGATGGCTGATGGCCTGACTGAGCAGGTCGCGGCGCATCGGCAGTCTCCACGGCTGGCAGCTCAGAAGCTGCATCAGGGTTGAAAACCAGTCTCCTGGGCCAAAATGGGGCTACTAGAAGCACCTTGGCCCGGTCCTGCCTGATTTTCTACAGACAGGGTGAGCTGTGGGCAGGCTTATAACAGGTGCCTGAGCCACTGGTGTGCCAAGACATCTACTGCCAGTGGTTCCCCGCCTCCTATTATGGAGAACCAGAGGGGACAGTGGATTGATGCCTAGGAGGCAAAGAGGTCTATCTCTGCTCTGCTGAACCTCTCCCAGATGAGGCTCACCACCTCGGGGTGAAGTCTCCACTCTGAGCTGCTGGGACTCCCCTTGAGAGGTCCACCGACCAGTTCGTCACCCCAGGCAGATGCACTGCCCACAGTGAGAGGAGGTTTTCAAGCAGCCACAACAAAAGCTTACGGGCCACACGATGGAGACTGGACGACCGGAGGCCGCCCTTGTGGTTGATTTACAGCCTAGGAGAAGAGCACAAAGTCAGCTGACTTATGTTGCTGGATCCCTGGGAAGGAGCGACTCGAGCCACTGGCTTCATGCGGGGCATAAGGCCACAGCAGGACGTAACTAGCAACGGGCTGTAGAGCACACAATAAGCATAATAGAAAATGATTACAGTAAAGTTTAAATATCACATATCATTTGTGTAACACACAAACAATGCAAAATCCAGTAATCCGTCGCATATCCGACTGTGGTGGGACCAGAGTAAGAGCGAATATGTAAAAAGGCGGATACGTGAATCCTGTTTTAAATACCTTTATACACAGCTTTAACAATTACTGTTGTGAGATTCAGCTTTTATTAGGGAGCTCCCCTAAATCCCTTGTTTAGAAAGATACCGGGTATTAATACTTGTGACAGGGTAGCCATCTGCCATGTGAGTGAATTCGCTGCTGAGTGACAGGCAGGAGATCAAGACGGAGGTTGAAGTTGATACGCCCCGCAGGCAAACAGGATTTACTATTTACATTTCAACACAATGAACAGCTCACGTGACACTACCTGCCATGGTTGCGCACAGAGTACATACAACACAGTGTATGAAAACTTTGGTGGGATCTACAATCTCTGAACTAATCTTCTCTGTTCAATAATAAACTAACATTGCTGAAGAGATTGATCATGGCGGATAAACGGACAGGGCGGATATGTGACAGGTGGATACGTGATGGATTACTGTATTTACAGATAGAAGCAAAGTACCTATCTGAACAAGGCTCTCCGATCAGGAGAGTCTTGAAATGAAAAATGGAGCGGAGATCTGTGAGCACAGTCTTTCTGATATCTTGGGGCTGGTCATGACTGCGTCAAAGGCTCGGTGAGACACTTTGGTATACAATATTCAGGATTCGGGTCTTTAGGAGGCTAATACCCATTGGGTAAAGGTTACATTTCGTACTTGAAAGGGAATATATTGGCACAGTTTTGGAAGAGAAGAACAGCTTCTAATTTCATATAAAATACCTAGTACCACAACAGGTTAAAGAAAGCTCAGTTTGCATGTGCTGCTTTCGGGTAGTTTGCTATGGTTTCACTTCCTGGGTTATTTCACTTTAGAAGTGTCTTTGGGGTCAAAGCATGTCCCCTCCACGGTGGAAACAGCTGCCTGGTCAAATGTCAGGAAATAAGGTATGGATTTCAGTTTCACTACTCTCTGGGTGATATGACCAAGGAACTGTAAGACTACCTGAAAGTAAGATGAAAATATACTGTAGCTTTCTTTAACCTAGTAGTGTACCATATATATCACATACAATACGTATTCAGTAACGTGTGTGTTTCAAAACTGCACGTTAGATCTACGTAAAAAAAGAGAGACTCCTAGAATTATTTTGTTAGCTACACAACCTCTTTAAGATAAAAGGGACAGATACTAACCCTGTCCTGGTCCACCATAATCTTTGTGGAGTTGTGCAAGTCTTCCCTTCTCCTTTTTGCCAAACAAGCGGCCTATTGATGATTTGATTCCTTTTTTCTTTGGAGCTTTGTGAAGAGAGTCTTGGCTGCTGGTGACACTGCTGGGTGCAGTGGCTTCAGCTTCCAGTGTAGCAGATACACTGCAAAAAGAAGGAACATGGTTTGAGGGAGATGTCTTTAAAAAGAACACCCAATTTATCACCCAATTAAATCAACATTAGCTCTGGCTATTTATTACACAGCAAATCTGGTGTTTACAGATATCACCAGAATGCACAAACAATGCTATCCACAGCCTGGTATATGAATTCAGCTCACTAAAGAATAGGACTCTCTTTTTAGAAGAGAAAAGCTTAATAATCTGCCATCAGGGGGCTTAGTGCATATGCTGGTATGTGGCTATAGGGTTCTCTTTTTACTGTACATAAATGAGTAATGCATCAATGACATTGTCTTCATTCCTAATATACTATACCACTTGCAGGGAAGTTCAAAATGAGATAGCGATTTCATTTTGCAGCCAACACAGGTTCATTCCCTCATTGAATATTTTCTATATACAGTATATATCCATGTAAAATCTGGCAAACCTGGGGTTAATATCCTAAACTAAGTTTTCACAATCATTATTTATTACCGTTTCTGCAGGCATTAATATTTGTCATGTTTTCCATTTATTTATTTATTTTTAACAATCTCACTGTTTTAGGGGGTAAGAAATGACTGTTACACACTGGCCTTATTACAGAAACTCTTTCTTGCTTGGTTTTACTCAGCCCGAATGGTAAAATATGCTGGTGACTTCATTAAACATGCTAAAAAACAGTAATTAGGCCAACAATAACAGTAATACATGATAAATGACATATACCACAGAATAATATTTTAATTTAAGCTTAGATAAACCAGCCACAAGCAAAAAATTAAATAAAATCTATAAAACCACACAATCTTCTGCAAAACCATCTAAAGCCTGTAGATGCATTGGACAAGCAAAGTAAACACACCATAAGAAAGTAAAGTGCTATCAGTTAAACGGAAATTATACTCATTTAACCAGACAGAGAGCACATTTACTGACAGGGTCAATTTAAGCACAAATTAAACACGAATACACACTAATAAAAACAGTTATTCTACAAACACACACAAAAAAGAAATACATTCATTCAACTCAAAGTACATGCGTTTTAAGACTGTCCTGTAACATGACAATGAAAATAACTGGAATCTCTTAAGAATGTCCTGTAACATGATAATGAGAATAACTGGAATCTCTTCAGACTGGCCTGTAACATGATAATGAGAATAACTGGAATCTCTTAAGAATGTCCTGTAACATGATAATAAGAATAACTGGAATCTCTTAAGAATGTCCTGTAACATGGCAATGAGAATAACTGGAATCCCAACTAAGACAGACGCTGTGAAGCTCACCCCTTGGCATCGTTGTGGTGGGACGATGGCAGTGTGTGCGTCATTCGGACTTGTCGGGGAGTGGCAGGAGGAGACGTCTCACACTTTATAGTGGCCTTGTCTTCTCGACCATCCTCATCAACTGCTGCAATCTGAGGACGGTTCAAAGTAAGTTACTCCACTTCAATCTGAAACTGAAACATTATCCAACACATGTCTCTGCAGGTATCAGTTTGTTAAAAATAGTACAGTACACAATGTAGCCTGCTTTGTTCTAGATAATAAACATTTTCAGTAGATTTAATTTAGAAACTTGTTGAAATAACCTTTGTGCTGCACTGACAATATCAAAATGGTACTTGGTAAATTAAATTGCATACAAATGGTAAATATGTTGTGAAACAGTACCTTTCTCCTGTGTTTCCTTAAATCACTGGGCTGCCAGGCAACAGAGAAAAAGGAATCAAATTATAATATTGAAAAATACTATACAATCACAAATAGCAGAACCTCTCAGTTTCACAAGTACTTCAGCATCGAGCAATTTCTATATATATTACACACACACTTATATATTTACTTATTCTCATCAATGATCTTAATTTATAACAGTTTGGAATGGGAAACTGACAATTTTCAAACCCCTGAGTTAGATGTATTTACATTTACAGTACAAAACAAAAATATTAAATATAAATCTGAAGCAATACAGATTTAAAATAAATCTTTAGATGTCCCGGAATGGCTTTTAGTTTTTTGTTTGTTTGTTTTTAATAAAATGAATGCTGGCTTGGATTAACTCAAGGGTATTCTGGGATAATTCCACTTTCAAATCTTTTAAAATCCCTCAACTGAATGTTCTGTAGTTTTAAACAATAAATCCAACTATATAAATGTATTGTTGATCTTTTGATATTACCTGACATATAGTTACACAAACCAATAATCTCAATTAAACAGAAATCAGTCATTTCCATCTTTATCAACTGCTATTAGTATGCATGTCATTGTGATAGCATGGTATGGATTATAGGTCCATTTGGATTACCAGAATTCATATTAGCAAGTCTACTGTATTTGGCATTTGGTGTAGATTTCTCTGCCCCTTCCAAACTATATTTAGTTTCTACTCTAATATTTGGGATTAAGGACAAAGTAATGGAGTTTATTCCTTTTACATTCCACACTAGAATGCACAACCCCACTGAAAACACTGACCCAGTCAGTCTCAGCACTAGCATGTAGTGATAATGACTATACATTCTGCATGTTGTATAGGATTGAAGTCGCATTTCAATCTCTGTAAATGATGACCTTAAAAAAAGCTTACCAGGGTCATGACCCCCATGCGGTCCTTTTCTCGGGCTGGGCTACGGGGGGTCAGTTTGGGAGTGGAGTGGCCGCTGGGCGGTGAAGAGCTGGCCAGGGAGGAGGCGGTGACTGAGCCAGTGATTGAGGTCTCTGGGTGAACTCGAGCCAAGTTCAAGCCTTCCAAACTGACGCTGGCTACTCGGCTCTCAATCTCCTCCGCCCGCATCTCCGTCGACTCCTTCTCTTCCTGGATCAAACTGAAACCAGGAGTTGAGAACACCATTGCACACACGCGCATGCACATATACATTATATATATGAGCATAACTTAGATATTTTATTATATCATGTAATCAAAGAAACTACAAAATGATATTGAAAAAGTCTACCAGAAGCCATAATAGTAGTACAGTATTTCATGTAAGATTTCAAAATATCACATTTTTAAATTTGTCAGTTTTTCATTAAGTATATAAAAAACTCCAAAGCGGTATGTAATTCAATATGCTAATGTAACATTATTTGACAGGTTTCATTTTTTTCTTTATGAAGCAAAATGTGTTAATTATATCAGGTGATGCAAAACTTTTGGCCATAGCCATATATCTTATGATGTAGTGTTCAAAGTTATACATGAACTACTGTACACTACTATTATACACTGTACATACAAATAAATATATTGGCCAATGCCTTCATCAATATTTAACATCTGTTTTCAGATGTAATTGCAAATTAAAATGTGATTTTTTTTCCCCCCTACATTGTTTCCAGCAGGGCCCCATACAGACCTTTCTACTGTACTCATGTGGCATAAATCACAAGGAGCGGCAAACCTTTGAAGCAAAGCGCCCTGACTGTCGGCAGCACTGTTAATAAATTAATTTGTGTCTGTGATTAATTCAATCTGATTCCCACTGAAGCTGGAGGCATCAGCTGGAATTAGCTGAACAGGTATGAAACATCCATTGGCTCAAGAGACAGCCCTGATTTAGACCATATCAAACCTGCTGTGGATAATCATGTTCAACCACTCAGTCAACAGCAGTGAGTTGTTCAAAAGTAATGCACACAAGGTACCAGAAATGCACAGTTCTGTTGAACTCTGAGACAATGTTTGTGCCAGTTACCGGATCTCTCTGTTGATTGCATCAAGCTGTTCTTGAAGCATCATGGCAAGCGTCTGGGCATCAGAGTGTCCACCAGGAGAGAGGAGATCCATGGAGCTAAAGATGGTTTCTCTGTCATCGTCGTCAATGTCGGACATTTCAGTGTCGCTTTCAAAGGGGTGGCTCCCAAGGACACTGATCTGCTGAGGCTGACCCCACTCATGGTCCCCAAGTGACTTGGCCTAGTGTAGATTTATTAAATGAAATTGAGAGGGCTTGGTGGCGAAGCGGACTAGTTCACTAGCTGTGCACATCTGGAGCACAGGGTTTGAATCTGGCTCTGGCTTAACCACCATCTATATATATATATATATTTACCTATGTGTCCTGGGTTGGTTACTTATTAACAAGAGTATTGTTGCAGAAGCAATTTCAGTACCTAAAATCAGATGACCTCTAGACAGGCTTATAAGCAGATTTTTGCTTATGTAATTTGAAAAAAAGTAAGTAAATAAATAAATAAATAAATAAATAAATACTCTCTGTTTGCATGTTGGACCGACAATGAATGCCAGGTTAGTGTTATTATGAATTCATGCATTTGAGAGCACTTATATGCATTGATTACAGACCCATCGTATTCGGATGACTTATGCGTTCATAAAAGCTTTATTGGTCTCTGCTGTACCTTAACGTCTTTTAGTCTAGGGAAAATTAACATTAGAATCAGCGAATCTTTCAACTTAACGTTCATATTTATGCTTGCTGCTGCTTAAATGTAATAATACATTTAATGAAACTAAGTTAAAGTGATGACAATGCATTACAGAATCTTATTAAGTCCAAGTGCTTTTTTAAATAGTGTAATAAACACTCTAGCCATCCAGTCTCCTTATTGTTGTAAGCCAGATACATAGACAACAGGCATATTAAATACCAAGAGACACATGCGGGGTATGATTAGGAATGAAAAATAGTATTTGGCTATATCTTACTTTGAAGAAAAGACGACTTCACGTTCAAGTTAAGGGAATGCTGACTAGTAGGGTGAAATCACCTGTTTCCAACTGCTTTTATATTCTTTAATTCCAATGGGATTTCACCAGCTTTACCTAGTGGTTGAACAAGTGTAGTTTCTCCAAATGGTCTGAAGCAATACACTTCAATTGCAGCATCACACTAGAAGAGAAGTCAGATCTGAATGTGCTCAGCTACTCTGTACTGCAGGTGGACTAATTCCAGAGGATGCAAGAGCAGACATTCCCCGTACTGGTGTGTGCGTAAATTAATAATTAGAGAGCAGTCAGGCTGAAGATGACATCATTGATCTACACATGCAATACTGAGGAGCTTCTCCCAGGCTGTATCGTGAAGATTATTGATTCGGCCAAATCAATTTTTTGTTAGACAGGGAAACACAAGGACTCACCTTCTGGTCGTCTATCCGCACACCCATACGGCCCCTCCTAGGCCTCCTTATTACTTTGGCAGACCTGTAGTGATCGGACTGGCTGTCAGCAAGGGAACCCATTGAGTATCTCAGCTCCCCTGAAGTGTCCAGATGAGTCCTGAGATAAGACGCAAGACATATTTCAAACTATTAAAATATTACAGTATATTTCAAAACTACACTATGTATTTGTAACAAATGTCCATGCAAAGTTTCTAAAGTACCTCGTCAACAAATGACATTTACCAAACATGCCGTAATGCTAAAAAGAACATGAGATAACCACTTTGACCAGAAGTGTCTTTCGTGGTAAATTGATCTTCGCCGTAATTAAGGATGTTGTAAATACAATAAAAGTAGGCGCACAGCTGTACTATTCACATGGCAAATGTATCGTTATATGTAGCGGTTAGGTTAGGGGTCAGAGTGTGAACTGAGACAAAGCCAGTCTATTATTTTCCATGAAAAAGATATGAAGAAAATACATGCATATATTATGCAGACGCCACCTGTCCAATTGGTACAGACTAGAGACTGATCATACCAAGATCACACACAGAAGCAGTGGCTGAATCTCCTGAATTACTTCTTTCCACTAACCAGGAGACATTGAAATGCTTTCTACACAACAGGATCAAATTAAGCTATTTTATAACAGGGAAAAAACTTAGTGAGAGCTTATATATTGTTTCACATTGATATGACTCGGATAGATTTTTTTTTTTTTTTTTTTAATACTACCGGTACTGTAAATCAGAAGGAAGGGACCTCATGTTGGTACAACAAAAAGGAAAAACAAAGTTTGGAGCACTCTTCCAATTCAATGCAGCACTTGGGCACTTTTGATATATGCGAGTTATCCCTTCTTAAGATTAGATGGAGTATTATGTGCAAAAGTATACTAAATAGAAAATGGCAAATGTATAACATGTTCCTGCTTGTGATTCCGAAAGAAAAACTACATTTATAAGCAATTTGTAAATACATACATAAATCTGGGGTGTATGGAGTGCTGCATTTCACAATAACTTCTTAATGTCACAGACATCATTACATAGCAAGCCTTTGAGGCTAGCGACAATAAATTAAAGTCTGCGTCAACATGATTTATAAGGCAGGCCTGGAGTTTAATATTGATGTTAGGGGTTTTCTTTGTTTGCTGAGGAACAACAGACTAAACAAATTCTAGAGTCATGTTTTGAAGAAGAACAATAAATCAAAAAGGACTGGTAACCCCTGTAGACTGAGGTTGGTAACAGGAGTAAAAGAGCTTATATATTGTTTCACATTGATATGACTCGGATAGATTTTTTTTTATTTTTTTTTTTTAATACTACCGGTACTGTAAATCAGAAGTTAGCTGACAAAGCAATTTTTGATGGGTAAATGACTTAGTATCAGACTACATTACTAGGTGGTTATGTGTTTATTCAAATTAGCTCAGACATATTTTAAAATGTTACTGAAGTACAGAAACATAAACATCATTATCACAGCTTGGTTGTGGGTTTTTTTTCCCCTGGTAAATAGTTGTGGTGGCTAAAGTCCTCGTTTAGCCACTATACAGTTTCCTGACTCAAAAGCTGGGACCATACTTCTGATATTGTAAATGTGAAGCTTTCCCAGGACGTCTTACAGGACAAATGTTACTCAATGTATTGCTTGGTCTTTGTTGAACCAGTTCAGTTCTGTACAGGCTGTTGGCATGAGAGGAGGGTATACAGTATGGTAGTGGAGGCCTGTGGTTGCACTTAACACTGAAGCACTTTGCTTAAGAGCATCCATCATATCAGCTCTGGCGTCAAAAGCTGGAGTGGCGTCAGACTCATGATAAGACTAAGCTTGAAGGCCAGTGATTTAGAGAGATGTTGGCTGGGGTGAGTGGGGTTGGAAAGAACACAGTGACACAGTTGGTCAAGGTAATACATTTCAATATAGATGCAGTAATTACATTTACAAAGTGCTGTGTAATACCTAGGATTGGAAGCTGAAATACGTATCCCATGCAAACGGATACAAAGAAGACCCTGCACGATTTTGTGCTGTGATTTACATGGGCTGTATTTTCAATAACTTCTTGTACCTAATTGTTCACAGAAAGTTTCAACTGAAATTCAAGAGAATGAATCCCAAGACATAACTTTCATTAGAGTGACTAACTGCATGCCAAAACCTATTTATAAGCAGGCAGTCATGAGGATCTAAGGACTTGGAGAATTTGTTTAAAACAAGTGACGTGTGAAATAAGGATCAGGGTATTCATTCTATAAATGAGTTACTGTGGAATGTATCATGAAGAGACAAATACACTATCTTATCCAAACTTAAAATACAACTCATATTTCAGCCAAGATGTAATTACAGTTAGATCCTTGCTACTTACCTGGAAAATGTTGGCTCACTTAAGGATCCTGTTCTCATCTTAAACTGCTCAAGTTCAGATCTCAGCTTTTCTATTTCCCCTGCAAGATGGTCCTTAAAAAAAGGTAACATTTATTGTCACTACATTATTGTCCCTGACCGAACCTCAGAGAGGCTCTTATACTTTCTGTGGTAACTGTCTTCCCAGTCCTGTGACAGAAGTCTACTCTAAACACAAACATATCCATCAATTAGAATATCAGCCCTTATTATACAGTCAAAATTCAAGCTTGGTGAGAAAGACATTTACAGTACACGTATCATGCCTAAGGGAAGATGCAATGCTACGTTGGTTCCTTTGGTTTAAGACGTACATGTAGTGACCTACCTTATCATGGAGTGAGTCCTCAAGCTGTTTCCTGAAGTTTTCAGAGTCCTGTATTAAAACATTCTGTAGACGAGAGAAAGATGTGAAACATATACGGTACTGGCAAGAACAATGGGATTGATAGCTAGTTTAAGTTCTAGTTAGATTCCAAAACCCACAGGCAAGCAGGAAGTCTTAAAGATTAGGGGAAAAGAAAATACTAACCTCTCTCTCATTTTCAATGTAGTATTCCTACAACTATTATGGCAATCGAGAGCCACTAATATTACTTTTAGTATTTGAAATACTAATTTTCTACCCAGCCTACCCCATTCAGACGCATAGGCATTCCCAAAAAACAAAATCTATCACGAGGAGGGACCAATTTTTCACTATCCAACTTCCTTTCTTATATTTTTCCGTCCGAATTTACAGTTGAGTGATCAAAGTTTTGAATACGCAATATAATTCAGACTTCACTAGTAATATAAGTCCATATAAATGTATCTTACTGAAAATACTAGTTCATAATGTAGAAATGCCAACCACTGTACATGCAGCCACATAGCTTTAGTATTAACCATTCAAAAGCTGAATGCCGAAGTTACTTCAGTACCTTGTCTTCTAATGCAGCCATTCTTTCTTTGAGGTGGAGCTGAAGGCGCTCGTTTGACTCTGTCAGGAGCCGGTCTACAGTGTCTGACAGCCTCTTATTGTGCTCCTCATTCATTTTCTCTCGTTGCCGGGCCTGAGTCATACAAAAGCCTTATCAAATTCTTGTCTACAAGTAAAGTTAAGTGTATAAAAAAAACCCTTTATCTAGAAGATATTAATTAGTATTAGACAGAAGAAAAGACATATACTCACAGTATGTAGAACAGTACAAACCTATAACAAATGCCCATGCATAGGTTCAGCAATTGTTTTTTAAGATAAAGATTTGAATAGTTCAGTCGAGTTAAGTTACCACCTAAACTCACATTATGTAGAATATGTAACAAATTGGTCCCATGATCAAGCAAGCCTCCATTAGCCCAAACGTAACCCAGAATCATGTCGTCAGGTCACTATGATATGATAATAAAAGGTTTTTCCATCTAAAATTTGAGGAGGCGTTCTCATGATACAAATAAAAATGTATATGTGAAGGGAGGATAAAACAAACTTATAAAACTGAGACAACGTGAAATAGAGTTGAAGGCTCTCTTGCACATGTAAAAGTGTGACTCACTCTTTGAAGCTCCTGGTTCTTCTCCTCAAGCTGCCCTTCCAAGTGCCTCATCCGCTCCTCAATGCTGCCGTGCCTCTCCTCAGCCTGTAACACACAGGGGAAGTCAGTCATTTTAACAGCAACGTCAACTCTCACATAGGTATTAGAACAAGACAAAGAAGCCAAGCTACTACTATCTGCAAACTCAAGTTTAAAAAAAAAAAGTAAAAGAATATTAAGAAAAAAAAAACATATTCAAAACAGGCAGCTGAACAGCATTGCTTGAAATGTGTCAGCTTGAGAGGCCTGTTAATGACCAAGCATTAGCAAAATATGGTCGTTAATATTTCTATAAGCAATGAAAGTCAGCCAGATGTAACATGCAGCTTCTGCACGGTTTGAACCAAAAAACTGCTGTCTTTGGAAAAAGCTCTTTAAAAGCGCTAAACCACACAATGAAAAGTCTGATGGATTCTAATTAGCAATAGAAAGTAAAGTCCAGTAGGACTACCTTCCTAAGTATGGAGTTCATTTCTTGGAGTCTAGCTTCCATAACATACTGATACTCATCAGATGAGGTAGAAGAGCTTGGATCATACTAACCGGTCAAGGAAAAGGAAAGGGACAAATTGAAGAATCAGAACTTAAGACACACACACACACACCAAATAAAACAGTACAGAATGTTTCAAAAGAAAAAAGATTAAATCCTGCTGAACAAAACCAGCAGAGTATGTGTTAAATGTGAAGGTTGTGGACGATGTGCAGAGGCAAATTCACGAGGTATAGAAGAAAGTTCACTGTTAGTAAAGCCCAGCCAGTAGACATGTTGCTTGGTGAAGCAAAAAAAAAACAAAACAAAAGCGTGAGGCTTCCTAAATACAGTACAGAATGAACATACATTAAACAAAACTTTGACAACCAACAAGAACACTTTGATACATGGAGGCGTGGGCTTAACTTCAAATGGAAATCAATCACTTTTTACCATCAGATTTCGACATCAAACATTAAGCTCTTGGTAATCTCATGGCAGGATAAACATTTTCAAACACAAATGAAAGTCTTCCTTGACTGTCTCTTTAATGCCGTGTGTCAAACATGTGAAATTCGACGTGCTTGATGTTCAAAAGAATTGTTATTTGTGGAGATTACAAATTTCATAGATATCTAACAAGTAGCACACATCTCCCTAGATATCTACTCTCTAGATATGCAAAACCCTAAAGTTGGCATACTTGTGTAGGTGCACCTCCACCATACACATGTTGCCCGTGACATCTGCATCTGCAGAAGGGAACAATCACAATGGGTTAGTAGTGCATGTTTGCCAATTCCAAACATCACTAATTGTGGGCAAATTGAACATTACTTTACCACAATATGGAATTTAACATTTAAGAAATTCAAAACTACAGACCCAATACTAAATGGTCTAGCTTTTGAACATCATGCCTCAAATCATTACAAAAAGTTCAGTGGCCTGTTTAGCTATAACAAAAATAAACTCAATAATCCTTTCTTCCTAAGAACCTGCTGGTAGAAGCAAAAAAAGGCTTCACATTCAAAATAAGTCTTGTTTACAGTTGCAAAAGGGAAAAGCATTACAAAAATGATTTGTATTTGGTTTCCATCCATTTAAGTGAACATTACTTTTATAGCTACTATAAAAAAATACCTTAAAATACAACATTGCAAAAGTAAAGTGAAACTACGAAGCAACAGTATGAAGACAAAAGATGTTAATTTATAGAACAAGAAACACAAGCATATATACACATTTGGTAATAATATAGCCCTTGGCAATCTGATATTTTATTGTTCAAGGGGTATTATCCAAAATAAGAATATTAGGAGAAAACAGGGAATGTGTACACTTCAGTATGCCTGCAGAGAAGGCCGTTGAAGCAACAAGGATACATCGAGTTTGAGATATTTCTTGAGAAAAGTGAAGAAAGGAATGCCTGAAGAAAGAAAGCAGGAACCCTTGCTGGGCCTTTTAACTTTCTCCAAATTATTATTTAAATTAGTCATTTAGCAGAGACTTTTATCCAGAGCGACTTACAGAGCCTAGGGGGTGAACTATACATCATCAACTGCTACTGCAGAGTCACTTACAATAGGACCTCGGTTTTACATCTCCTCCGAAGGACGGAGCACAAGGAGGTTGAGTGAACCGGGGACCTACTGGTATCAAGCCCTTTTTTCTTTAACCACTGGACCAGCAAGCCTCTACTAAAATAGTTTTGCTTTCTTTCTTAAGTGTTAAACATAATCAGTTTTAATGCAGCTACTTTAAATCCCCTCAATGTATAAATGCTTTTCCCTCAAATTCATCAGCTTTTGTTTTGAGGTCAACTTGAAACAACGATTGGTGAAAGTTTAGAGACCTTTCCAAAATGTCCACAACCAATGGTGTAAGAAGTGAATCAAAATGTGCCAATAGCTGAACAATGACCCTCATTTCCTGTACTGACATGGATTGGCTTTGGTCTGTAACTTGTCACTCCGCCCTGTATTATTGAATTGTGATTGGCAGCAATGCAGTCTCTAGGGGCGTCACCTTTGTAAGAGCTGCTATCCTCTGAGCCAGTTCAGCCTCCACCTCAGGCAGCGTCTCTGCCTTCCTCATTGTCTGCTGCAGCTTCTGCTCAGCCAGCTCCAGGCGCTCCTGCAACTGCCGGTTCTTTTCCTCCATCTACAGTGGAGCACAAAGAAATCTGGTCAGGAAAGGAGGAGATCTGGGGTGATTTCATTCTGCAGAAGAACTGCTCCGTCCTCTCACTGCCTTCTGCTGCCTCCTCAAGACCCACCTGTTTAGATTGCACTTGATCTACCTCTCCTACGATGCACTGGACTTGCCTAACCTACGCTCCTCCTTACTGGATGCTCAGCTAATGCACTGTCCTTGCACTATTGAACTACTAATATGTCACTGTAGATATAACTTGTTGTAATATGCCTCAAGAAGCATGCTTGTTTAAAAAGTTACCTGAGGTATCAGAAGAAACTTTTTTTCTATATTAGAAAATTGTTTGAAGAGATTTCAGTTTGGAGCATTGTCTCCCCCTTTTGTAAATCTTGATTGAATAGTACTATAGAACTAATTTCAGAGATGTAACACGGGTCATACAATTTAACCCTTTGTTTTGCAAGATTTTATAGGAACCCGGTTTTACAACCCACTCTTTTACAACTTAGGAACATAGAGACCTTTCAGCAAGGATGACAGAGTCTGCATACATTTTGTTGGCACTTGTTGAAGGGATCAGTGTCTCTTTTTAAAGTCATTTTCTCAACTGGGTACAACTGTACAAAACAGCATATTGATCACAGATCGTTGTCTCTTGTGCTGTTTCCAACAGCAACTTGGCAATACTGTAAAATACTGGAGATGCTAATGTCTCAATAGCATTGATACTGGCAAGGGAGGTCTAACATACCCAATTGATTAGGGAATTACGTGGAATGTAAAGCTAAAGCTTGATCTTGGAGCAGCATATGTAAAGGCTGATCAGAATCTTGATTTCCAAGCCAGAACATCGGGTTGCCACAGCCGAAGAGCTTCTGATCTCTCCCTGCCTCTCTCCTTTACTCTTTGAGTATGTTAGCGGACTGAGACTTGGCAGTCTATGAAAGCCAGCTGAACCATCACCGCCACTAGTGGGTTATAATACAAAATGTTCCATGAGAAAAATCTACAAGACTTTTTCCTGCTTTTATTGCCCATGATCTGAAATTTCCAGTGGGATCCTGTTTTCATTCAATTTACAGAGAGAATCAAAATAAAGGTTTGCCTAAGGTCACACAGAATGATTAACTACATCTGTATTGAAAACCAGAAACTGCTTTCTTATTTAAATTATTAGTGTAAATGATCTTAATAAAATTAAGAAACTGCAACGCTGGAAAATCTCCTCTATATGTTTTTAAGGTTAATAAATGTCAAACATGTGCTTCATCACGAGACTGTGCTTAAAATAAGCTATAAGTGTAGATTTGTAATGAGAGTATTACTGTAGAATAACCCTTAGACAAATGCCATGACCTACACCTGACCTTACTGACTAGATTCTTTATGTAGTAATTCAACCTGGATCAATTATTTAAATTTCAAATGCAACTTCTACAAAGCAAGTTTACATTAATTTTGTTCTCATTATTTTTTCTAAATGTATCCTACTTAATTAGCTTTGGTATCCTTTTCAATGGCCCCAAATATTTAGTTCTGTTTAGTTCACCTTTCCATCTTTACTAGGTTATAAAACCCCTGAAAAGGTACTGTACATTCCTATAGATCATTCCTCTTCTCCATGTTGGTCTTCAGACACTGAAATCCCTGGATTTCCTGAGTTCAGTGACCCCTTTAGAGGAAATATTGAATCCCGTGTCATTTACATGTACCCCAGTTTCAAAAAAGTCATGGCCATACCATTTATTAAGCAGACTTCTAACTGAAAATGTTTAAAAAAGCAAACTCTTAATGTGTGTTAACCAACCTGGTGGAGAGGGCTGGCCTGTGTTTTAATGCCAGATATTTTTCTATGCGATGAAAACATATTAAATGTTTAATTGCTCAATAGAAATTGTAATCATGTCAATACAGTACATTATATTTTTAAGACCTAGTAGCCACACCAAAAGAATGTCTAATAAGTGTGTATGTGCTGTTAAACTGAATATGTCTATCTACAACTATGACAAAAAGCTTTCCATTACCCTATAGAATTAACTCATTTTCGGGACGAATGAAACCTGTTGAATAATGTTACAATATTGAATTACATACCGCTTTTTAGATTTTCATATACTTAACGAAACTGAAAAATGTGACATTTCAAAAATCTAACATGAAATACCGTACTACTATTATGGCTTCCAGTAGACTTTTGTGATATCCTTTTGTAGTTTTTTTGATTACAGGACATTAAATAAAACATCTAAATTATGTTAATATATACATAATTTTGTGTTTTAATTATGTCTCAGTCCTAAAATTCTAGGTGATGCAAAACTTGTGGCCATAGCTGTGTAGCCCTATTATTAAACAAGCTTGTTTTCTTCTCGTCTATCACTGGGTGGACACTGGACCTGCCGCAGGAAGGCCTCCTTGTTTGCCAGCTCATTCTCTAACTTGTCATTCATGTCGTGCACCGAGGTGGACTCTCTCTGGGCACCGAGGTAGCGCCTCTCCAGCGTGGTAATCCTCTCCTCCATGTCCTCCTTCTGGCACAGCGCCTGCACAAAGACAACAGCACATATTGTTGGGCTCAAAGATGACTTTTCAGGTACACTCCCAACAAAGAAACACACTAAGACTTGCAGATTCATAATGGGGAATGCATCTTAATAAACACTTCAATGATACTTCCCTCTGTGCTTATGGAATCAGTAAAAATTGAGTTGAAGTTAAAAAGCTTTAAAACAACTTAGACGGTTGTCAGAGTAAAAGTAAAACAATTGGACCTGCATGAAGCTTTGATTTCAGTGTTCCAAGCTCACACAGTGCACTTGGACTTCAGCAGTGTAGCATGCTGAGCTTTTACCAGTGAATACTGACAAAGCAACGCCCATTTGCTTTAAAGAACAAAGTTAGGTACAGAGTGACTAATACTGGTCCCTGTACAGACTATTTTTGAAGAAGAATTCACTTAGCCAGCTCATGTGCATCCAGCATGCCCAAGAGTATTCACTGAATATCTAGGATGAGTGATCCCTGGGTTAAACTCTCGACCTATTAATCTGAAAGAACCTAGGCACACTCCCTCACTGGTTACAAAGCATTACCCCAGCTGTGACAAGAAACAGGTTTCCCCCATAGCAACAGTTAAATAGCAAAGAAACCACTAGCAGTAATTTTTGCGGGCTAATTTCAAAGGTGTTGGTGGCTAAGAGACTGGATAAACTGTAGAACCTTTGCACCTCTCAGTAGACAGTTTGATTCCAGCCATGGTTAATGATGTTAAGGCGAGAATGGGGAACACCATCACATTGGTCATCTTTACCGGCAGACTCTCAGACAAAATTGTGAGAAGAAACGCATTAAATGAGCATGGTAACCAAAGTATCATCCAACACTCTAATAGACACAGCATGAGTATCTGTGGATGCTTCACCTCTCGGTTGTCCCTCTGGTATTTGTTGCTCATCTCCTCGGACTTCAGCAGGTCCTTCCTGGCGGTCTCCAGCTCCAGCTCCACTTCTGAGACTCGTGAAGACAGGGAGGACATGCGCTCCTTCATCTGGGCCAGCTCATAGTTCTGCTTCTCCAGGAGCTCCTGCAGCTCCACCACATGGCTGGCCTCGTCACTGGAGTCGATGGAGCCATTCGACAGGCGCTTCACAGGGAGGAGACAAACAGCCACTCTGTTAAACTGCACGGATTATACAGTAGTGTGTCATTTATTGAGCTTTGCACACAAAAAAATGCATTAATTTAATACAGAAATTAGTTACCCATTTTTTGCAAACTCATCTTACATGAAATTAATTCAAAACTAAAAACACAGCTAGGTCTGAAAGTGTCTAACGCTAAGATTTATTATTGTCATCAACAACAGCTTGGTATCTTTTTGACATTGTGTCTGTGTACTTTCTCAATCTCTAGTGTAATTTGAAGTTGTATCCACAAAAAACTTTTGTATAGTTGTTACTTCTGTCAAGCATGGAGTCTACAGAAGCAATGGGGTGTTCTAATACATTTACACACAACTGTATATATTGATACATCAATGGATTTAAATAACACTGGTGTCAGTACCATGAAAAAGTATGACACCATGACCTTATTTCCAAAGTTTAATACATTTTGGGAGAGCGGCTTTGATGATGTATATCCTTTGTGCAAACCTGTGCTACACTGTAGATCAGGGGTTCTCAACCGGGGGTCTGTGGCCCCTAGGGGTCTTGAGGTTTCAAGGGGTCCTCCAAAAATCAACACAGAAATACCATGCTGTGGTACTGGCTGAGTCATCGTGAAGGGTCATCGACCCAGAGGCAAAAGTTTTACAAGCCTCCAAAACCACTTTTTTGCGGGCATCTGACATTAATACAAATAACTGATATTTCATAACCATACCAATCTTTAAGAAAATAATGATGAGAAAAGACTAATATGAACAAGGTGCTGTAGGATTAGGCCATACCTTTCCATGGACCTTCTGACTGGCTTCGGTTCCTTCAATAAGCTCGGCTTCAGTTCCGTCCCCTGACGCAACTTTCCTCTGAATGTGTGCATTCTGCTCCCGTAAAGCTACAATCTGCAGTGGAATATAAAGCAATGTAGTTAGCACTCATGGGACTGAAGTCTTCATTAGAAAGGTATATCAGATTATCAATGGGGAACAGTTCAAATGTAAGACATAACACTACTGATAAGAGCCGTGGACACAACAGAACGATTATTTTTGTGGAATACATTATTACACTCTGCAGAACAGCAACTAATAAACAGTCATCCTTTACTAAATATAGCCACTGTCTCTGGGTAATAAGGAAGAATTCACAGAAGAGACACTGTACCATTCTACACAGGAGTGAGCCAACAGCCTCCTGTGAACTTGTAAAGTAGAACAGACTGATAATCCCCAGCGGATTGTCCTTCCCAGAGTGCTCCCAGCCCAGATCAGGTCCATAGTTATTAAACATTCTTTACATGTTTCATCCACTGGGGTGCCAGATGCTTCAAAGTGGAACACAAGTGTTAACCCTGAGATTTTCCCCAAGGAAACACCAGCTGAATGAATCAGGGTTACAGCACACAAATAGAACAACGTATGGGATGTGTCTGCTAAGGATATAGTGTACCTGATGTACTGCAAGACCCTAACTATGCAATGTTATTATCCATTGCTTTCATTCAACACATGAACATATTCTAATGTGCAAATCACCCAAACATTCTTCAGTTTTTTGTAAAGTTTGGAGACAAATCTAGTGCAATTATAAAGCTGTACTTATAATGCTTCATCACAAACTCAATGAACTGTTAACTAAAAACTATTAAGAGTGTAATTACTGGCAATGGCAGATGACATTGAAAAGTTTGGTCTTGTTGTATTTTTCAGATTACCTAAAGGCAAGCCTCTTCAGACAATCCAGGGTCAACTGAAGAGCATTCCATGCAAAAACTTACTGTGCCCTATTCACAAAGCTTTAAGAAAACATTTTATGAATAAAGATTTGAATAAAATGAAAATACAAATAATAAAAGATGTAGATGCATGCATCTCTCGGGGGTTATTTCTCAGTAGGCTGTGCCCTTTACTTCAAACTGACAGAGTAGGCAGTATCTACTGGGAAGGTGATATTATTATTATTATTATTATTATTATTATTATTATTATTATTATTATTAGTAGTAGTAGTAGTAGTAGTATTATTATTAGTATTATTATTATTATTATAATAAACCATCCAACTTAAGTCATGCTCCTCCAGTTGTCTCCTTGCAGATGTATATAAAACACCAACCAAATGAAAACCAAGTAGAGTATCTTGCCCCTTCCCTTCCCCACTGTAAAACTCCAGGATAAAGGGACACCTGCTGTGTGATGAGCCTGGGACTGTGATACAACGAGTTCACCCAAATTGCCTGCCAGTGGTTACTTAATTTTTTTCTGGCTTGCTGGTCTAACTTGGTTGGTATTTCATCAGCTCATGTACCCGCAATCCTGCATGACCACATTATTTTTACAAGAGCTAAACTCCAAGCATGCACTAAGCTGTAACACTTTAATGAGTTGAGTCGTCACCCCAACTGTATCTTGTATTTCTTTTTCATAATTGTAACATTTATACAAGAATACAAAAAAAGAAATATTTTGACGAAGTCTTTCTCAGTGTCTTTACGACACAGCTCCTTTACCCATGACATCTATAAAACAGCTGGATTCATTATTAACATAGCAGAACTATGAACACTACCAGCAATCCTCAACACAAATTCCTATTTTTGTTCCACAGATTTTCACAAAGACTGTTGGAGTTTAGTGTATACTTTACTAGGATCGATGGAAAACTGTTGGTTTGCTGTAATCTGACCCAGGTTTTTAATGTTGGGTAGGTAGGTAGGTAGGTAGGTTTTGCTGTTTGTGGAGAATGGAAAGACAAGCAACCTGTTGCATTCAAAAAGAAGGGGGGATTTTTTTTTATTTTACTCGCAGTACAATATTTGTATTGGTAACTTCAGCATAGGAGCAAATGTAATTGCAACAAACCATCTGTATCATTTACAGAAAGATCCACTGATAAATCCAATAGTACCTTGTAAAACACTCTTTCCATTGGGCAATGTATCAGTACTTGGCAGTTATCAGTGTGTTCATAACACACAGATACAGCCTTGAATATTTGAAGTTTGTGGCTTTAACTGAGTTAAGAGTTACCAAATATACTTGTATATTTCAGATACATAGAGACACACTATTTATAAACACCTGGCAAAGCCTGTAGTGAAGAGCTCCCATCTATACACTGTATCATATACCATAACCATGTGCTTTATTCTACCAGAGAGCTGAAAACATCCTAATATGAACCCTACCGTAGCTGTTAGTAAGACAGTTATCTGAACTGCACTCATTGCAATAGGTTTGTTAGGTCAGTGCAATTCACACAGTGTTCTGAATTGCCAAATGTATTGTACACTGTTTCATCAATCAAAGAAAAGCTAATAATCATGATTGTTTGAAATTTCTTGCCACCGGCAAACAAAATGCTCAAAAACAAAATCCAGAAATAGCAAGAAATGTGATGTTATCAAAAAGCCTGAAAATCAAAAGAAATGAACTGCAACCAAAACGTTTTCAGAACAGTACAGTGAGCTGGTGTTGTTTTGAACTTTTTAATGCCAGGATGTTTCAATTTACAATGCACAATTTGTACTGTATGTTTCCAAGGGGTCCACAGTATATATGATGATTCCATATTACAAGCATAATTGTGCATAATTACCATGATAAACTTTTATAAGAACTGATTTTATTACTTGAATTTTGTTGTGATTATTTTTATGTTGTCAAAATACAATTACAATACAATTTTTTTCATCCTTGAAAAATTACAGATATTTTTCTCTAGACAAACGTGATTCATTTTTCTACCTTTTTCAAAAGGTTAAATCTCTGGGTGACAGATTTCTCACATTTTGAGTTAAGTTGCTGAGACAAGCTGCCCCAGCAGTGCCAATAGCTGCAGCCTGCTCAACCTTTCAAATTGTGTTTTGCACCAAGAATAACGGTTCCCTATTGATTGTCTGCTTTCAAAAGTCATACAGCATGACGCACTGCAGTAGTTGCTGGATGGTTCAATGGGTTTGTGATGACTGTTAAACGAGTACTACCTAAGGTTTTCAAACCACTCCTATTTTCAGTTGACTTTCAGTTGTAACATGCAGATATCTCAAAGACAATACAACGTACAGTAGTGCCTAACCACTTCAAGTGCTGAGTCTGCAGTACATATTTAACATGTTTAGTAAATCATTTTCTGTTACGTCAAAAAATCGCTGCCTAGGAGGTCCAGATGTATATCTATATCAAAATTGGATGCCACTAGGGACAAACAGAAACAAGCATCTCCACAGGCACTTTTTCTCCAGTGTTTTTATAAAATTCAAGTAGTTATATTTATGGTTTCATACAAATGAATCAGGGAACAGCTTTATTTAGTCACCTTCTGAGACTTCACATAATATGGTTCACTGCATAACTTATTACTGCTGCAAAAACATATTTGAAGTACAGTATGATTCTCATAATTAATAGTTAAGCATTTTTAACCTCATACGTCACACTTTAAACTCTTAATATTGCACTAAGATGCATACTCATGTTGATTGCATCCCCTTCTTAACCATACACTCTTTGTAAATGTATTCAATGGTCTTAGCTTGGCCAGACCTTCCTGCGATCCTTTAGCATGCTTATTACAATCTGACCCCCAAAAGACAACCGACTGTCGCAAGGAGTCTCTTCAAGGTTTTCATCACCTCACTAAAAGCATTTCCCCCAGTTCCTGCTTTCACAAACCTGACTTATAAATAAAGTAGTTATCCCTACATAATTTATGGCCCCAGTTTCTCCATTGACTCCTGGTATTATGTCATACAGCTCGTTAGGTGTATAACCGAGGTCTGATCGAATCTACAGTAGCGTATGTGCTTTTCAGCAGCTTACAATTTCCAGACACACTAAACCCTGCAACTTAACTTATACACTACTTGAATTTCCTACTTGATACCCTTGGGTGCTCTGCAGTTAGAATCCAGCACTTTGTTGTTGATCTCTGAAGTGCTAATGAACTCTGGTATTAATCTATCAAAGAGATGCTTCTTTTAGTCCTACATTCTGACTGTGTGTCACATACTTGTCCTTAGTTTTGAGTATTACTTGGATGTTTTGACTCAATCCTAACATGAGTCAGAGGGAGAGATGTACTTAAAATACAAGGATAGCATACACAGCATAATTTAAGGTTAATTTTTTTTTTTTATTTGTTCTGCAGGTCGATGCTGGTGTCACTGAGCATGCATCTACAGTCTTTGCAGACAGCATTGAGAAAGAAAGTATGCACAATCTTGTAATGTTCTTTAAGAAGCTTGAAGAGTCCCTAAAATATGTTTTTAATTTTCATCTCTATACAATGTTCTGTGTGCAATCACACTGATGCTTTCAGGTAAAAAGCCATAATGAACTGGATCTGCAAACACACCTTGTAACACTGCTAGTTCAGTGGAAAAAAATGGGACATCAAAAGGGGCCTACTTTACATGAACAACTGGAAAGCTGAGCCCACAAATGAAGAACCTGTGATCAGAGTTAATGCATGGTGATTTTCTTTGGTGGGACAATCTCAGTAGGGGAGAGCCCAAGAGAGAAAGTTCAAAAATATACCTTGTTACCATACATCAGAGTTCAATCAGAACCGAGAGAACATGTGGAAACATTGGCTGCACCCTTCTCAGTAGGAGTGTCCTGTAAACACCACAAGCAGACAAGATGCAGTGCACATGGGGGAGCTTGTTTATATGAGGAACAAGAGGTTTTTGCCCTGCCTCCAGCCTACAATGTTTTACCCAGAGAGTTGTTCTGAGAATACATCTAAAAATGACTTATTCACAAACAAAGATCAATTGAATAGACCTCACTATGTATATTTAGAAAGCTAATGAGAAAGTATAATGGCTCCGGCTCTACTTTGATTAGTCTGCCCCGAGGGTCTTGATGAGCTGTTGTGTCTGTAGTTCACTAGCTTGCTTCAACCTGTGCTGATAGAGTACCAGTAGCCATGCTAAGCAAGGAACAGGACAACAAGGAACCCTTCAGATTTCCCAGAAAAGTGTAAGTCTCTAGCTCAGTGTGCTGTTGGGTTAGCACCAGGTTGTTAGAAGTGTAAGTCTCTAGCTCAGTGTGCTGTTGGGTTAGCACCAGGTTGTTAGAAGTGTAAGTCTCTAGCTCAGTGTGCTGTTGGGTTAGCACCAGGTTGTTAGAAGTGTAAGACTCTAGCTCAGTGTGCTGTTGGGTTAGCAGCAGGTTGTTAAAAGTGTAAGACTCTAGCTCAGTGTGCTGTTGGGTTAGCATCAGGTTGTTAGAAGTGTAAGTCTCTAGCTCAGTGTGCTGTTGGGTTAGCACCAGGTTGTTAGAAGTGTAAGTCTCTAGCTCAGTGTGCTGTTGGGTTAGCACCAGGTTGTTAGAAGTGTAAGTCTCTAGCTCAATCTGCTGTTGGTTTAGCACCAAGTTGTTTACATACATACACACCAGGCAATTTTCCCTTTGAAAGCCCCTGGCACAGTTTCCAGTTAGATAGAGGCATAACATCTGCAGGGGCACATTTTACCTTCAGGCTATTTCCTTATCTGGTATAAAACAAGTTGCAGCTCATATA
Organism: Acipenser oxyrinchus oxyrinchus; assembly: GCA_030684275.1. NCBI lineage: Eukaryota > Metazoa > Chordata > Actinopteri > Acipenseriformes > Acipenseridae > Acipenser > Acipenser oxyrinchus. The sequence goes on along the minus strand of CM060254.1, from coordinate 51,330,757 downwards.
AAAATAATGTATAAAAACACTATTTCACGAAAGTATTGTTACGTATTGTTAAGCAGAAAGTGTTTGCCTGCTTTTCAGACTCTTATACATCGGAGCATGTTCAGTATTTCCTGTTAAATACTGATTATGTACCTAATGTTATTGTAATTATTATTGTACATGAATAAAGGACCACACAGAAAATATTTTAGGAAGACACAAGAAGGAGTGCAATGTTACTTCATAAGCTTAGTGATTACCAGATTCTGACGAGTCAATGCCCTGGTTTAAATGATCGCCCCACCCCAACTTTTAGCTGAATGTCACATTTTCGCCATTAATTTCTGGTTTTTAATAACCATGCGCAAATAATGCCTGAGGGGAAATATCGCAGCTCACGTGAATAGAAAAAACTGCCTAGAAGTAGTTGGGCTTTGAGTAATTCAGGGTTCGGGTTATCTTCAGTTCAGATAACGAAGACGTGGAGTTCTACAGTTTTGGGTCAGATGATACAGACTCAGCAGTCTGATTGATTACAGTTTCCTGTTATTAAGCTACAATCCATATTTTGGATTTATTTTAAAACATTTTAAACACTGCAAGAGCTTGTAACTCTGGCACCATTTTTTTGTATTGGACATTTTATTAATATTTTATTATTTCGTGTTGTGTTTTCACACTGGACACTGCAATTTCTTACTTGCAGAGATTATGTAAAGCCCTATTTTTAGTGGACTGAAAATTTCACGTGTTTATATATTTTTTTAAATGTAGCAACTTATATTTGTGCATTTTTCACCTACACATGTTGTTTTTCATGATGTGGTTTTGCACTGGAGACTACAGCTTTCAAGTTTAATGCTTGTTTTATGAAAAGATTTGAAATGACAAAACAGAGGACATACTGTAGCAACTTTGAATTGTATTTCACCAGTCGTTAAATGTTAACTGCACTTGATTCTTTACCATTACTGTGTGCTGTGCTCAACATTTGAATTTTAAGCATGGCTAATTGTAAACATAATCTATCTACCTAATGTTAAAAATACTCTCTCTGCAATAATGCCTATAATTTCGCCCCTGCCTGAGTCAACTCACCAATCTAGCCTCCCCGTAGGATCCCCAGCCAAGATCGTCACCCTCAGAGCAAATACCCAACATTAACGTCCCTGATATTAAATAACACTACAGCATTCCCCTGTATATGCAAATGAGTGTTGCACTCACTGTTTCTATTCAAATTGCTAATCTTCCCCAGTATTCACCATGCTTGCAGGAAGGATGGTGAAGTCGGCCACTTTCAGTCTGCTGCTGTCCTTGAGATTGTGCTCCGAACAGCAACGCAGGAAACGAATCACAGAGAGATCAAGGCTTTAAAGAAAAGGGAACATTTAAGCTAAGCCAAAATGAGTAGGTGGACTGAGGGAAGATTGCTAAAATGCTGCTTGAGCATCTTAGGGTCTGCAGGGGAGATTTTTTTTCTTTTTTTCTGAGAATTCAAATGATTGCTCCATTTACACCCCGGGTTCAGAAAAATCAAAAAGAGATTAAACTAGATAGCAATTTCATAGTATCCATCTGTACACACTCTGCTCGCTGTGTGAAATCCTCAACATAATGCACTTTTTTCTGCAATAAAGAAGTCTGTCGTCTTCTGCCTTCTAGACAACGGCTAGCAGGGAGCAGCATTGCCAGCTCTCATCAGGGAGGGACCTGGCTGAAAGACACTAGGTGAGAGCAATGGGAGCTCAATGGAAATAGGCTGTTTGAAGGCAACCCCGAGTTGCAATGATTCCCTTGAATGCAGATATTTAAAGTGTATGACTTTATTATAGTGTATGGGAATAGGGCCTCTGTCTGTTGCAATTCATAGCTGTGTAATGCAGGGAAAAGCACTATAAATGAGGCAGGTCATCAGGTCTGTAACTGCGCTGGGGTGGCATGCATAAGCAACCCAGTCTCCGTCTGTGCAGTGAGTTACCCCAGCCTATCGAACCCCACATCAAGTTACGAACAACACATGCAAGTGGGAAATGTTCCTATTAGTGTCTTCCAAGAGATGGCTAGCAGCTGTGATAGATGCAAAAAGGAGAAACTTAAGCAGTAACGCCAGTTAGAGACCATTTTTGGCAATAATGATCATTGATTTCAAATCTGTGATAAAGAGATATTGTTGCATTTCTGTTTGAATGCACATGCTGTGTACTAGTCAGGAAAAGTTATTCATTCTGCTCCTCTTTTCCACGTGCCACAGCAGCTTATGATAATGTATTAATACCACCCCTCCATTGCTTTTTACCCAATCTTTTCCATAAGCTTTGGAGTCCTCGATGCTGGCTTGAGGACATTTACCCCCTGGTGTTCTTATAAAAATCCATAAATGTTGCTTGGTTGCTCATTTTAATGAAACAATGGTTTTATAATAACATTTAAATATTTTTTCCTATCTTTCTTCCCGGAGACAGGCCTCGTCTTGGCCATGACCTTGGGTGCCTTGAACCCAAGCCTCAGCTCCAGGGGAATCATTAGACCAGTGTGCTGGTCTAATAGTCACAGTCAGACTTTTAACAGTATTGGTTTGACGAGGTTTTAAGATACGTTCAGCAGTGTACAAATTTAACTTTAAGATGCTAGAACACATGCTTTCAAATGCGATTAATGTTACTTAAAGTTAAAAAAGGTAAGTTAACTCAAGACCTCCCTGTCACATAGCAAGAAATATTTTGTTAGTCAGAAACAGGAGCATCTATATGTGGATCATTGTGAAACATTGAAGGGAACTGATGTCTTAAATTATCTTTATACAGAGGGACATGTGCCACCTGAAAGCAATATTTTAAGAGAACAGATATAGTTCGACGGTGCAAACACTTGTACCTTTTAGAGGACATTTGAGTCATAAAGCATACAAGGGAATACAGGTAATGATTGTTGTGAGGCATACCATAGTTTATTATTTGCAAGGCAAAAAGTCAACTTTTCATCTTTACTATCAGATTCAGGCTCAATGGCGGGGATGGCTATGTGCCAATTGCCAAGTAGATTTGCATGTAATAGTGCTTGACATGCGTAAAGTGTAAAGGGAAGGCTACTAGGGTGATTTGGGAGGGAGCCTTGACAGGCAAGATAGAAAACAGAATTGCAAACAACATGACAAAATCTGACCAGGCCACAGCAGGCTTACTGACTTGCTGTCGTAAAACGCTGTGGAGAATGTGTTGGTGCGTGCAGCAGTGCATGACAAGTACCGAAGAAACACAGGAATAAAATGACAGGGCTGTTAACATTCAGCAAGCAGAATTAACACTGGTCAATCTCTCCCACCTTTTTCTCTCCGTAGCCTTTATTTTAAACTTGCAACACTTCAGAGAGAGAGAGAGAGAGAGAGAGAGAGAGAGAGAGAGAGAGAGAGAGGAGCAGGACTGAATTCCTAACATGCACCTACCATTTTCTACAAACACTATACAGTAAAATCATGTTTGGTTGGCCAATTACTAAATTGCCTATTTTGGGTTTTAAAGCCATTGCTTACAGTAGGTAGAGGGTATTGTTTCCATTGCACAGCTGTTGCAAGATTGAATAATAAGCAGACTTTTTGTCTTGCTGGAATATATTAGTGTCCTGTATTAAATGTCTGATTTTGACAGCTAGTTTCATTGGACCTTGTTGGACCTTGTTCTGTGGCCTAAATAGATTATACGTTATATAACTCATCACTGTGTGACAGTTTCAATAAGAGAGTGATGGGAATCAGCTAAAAAATGAACAAAAACAGACAGCAGCATCTTACCTCTTGGTTAGCTACAGTCAATTCTTCTTCCAAAGCCGAGACTCTCTCCAAGGAGACTCTCAATCGTTCCCTCACCTGGAAAAAGCATTATTTGGGGATTAGTAGACAGCTCTAAAGAAGCAGATTCTTGCAGGCAGGTTTTGAAATAATGATGAACACGCAGTACTAAAGGAAATAGGAGTTTAATTATGTATGTATGTTTTAAAATTTTTTTTATTACTTCATCAGCTTTATTTAAATCATTACTGGTTCCCCTTTACTTTGTGCATTTTAAAGAAAGAAAGATATGATACTTCTGGGTATACAAATATATAAGTACCAAGAAGCAGAAGCAACTTTTTGATCTATAGAGTTGTCTTTGAAATATCTGTGCAAATCCAGTAAGTATAAAATACCATGATTGGAGTGGACGGGTGATTATATTTCTTGTACTAATAATAAGAATTGGTTGGCACTCCTTTAAAAAAGTTGCCATTTCTATTTGTTCCTCTCTCAAACCGAGACAGAAGATTGCTTGTCTTATGGCCTTTAGAGTCAGTGCATTAATCATATTGTTCATGAACTGCAGTAGTCCAGGGAATGAACAGATAACAGATACTAAAATGGAGGAAACTGCTCTGTTACAGCCGTGTCACACTTTACAATTGGGCCATTTTTAAAACAGATTTTTTTTTAAACAATGTTAATAGAAACAAATCCTCACAGCGACTGCATCGTTCTATTCCTGTATCATTTTTAGTGTGGCTGCTGCAAAATGTGATGATAATTCAGTGCTAGGACTGTATTTTTACACAGTATTAATGCACACATAACAAAAAACATTTTGAAAGGTTTTCAAGGAGCAGAACAGAGGTTGTTAGTCTCGGTTTAACTGTTTAACTCAGGTAAGAATACTGCTCTCTGTAATATTCTGCAGTGTGACGTGATAATGACCAGAGCCTGGGGTTAGGTGGGGCTTCAGGTATTTTCCCAATAAAGAAAGATCTCAATGCAAATGAAAAAACATATATACATGTGTGGTGGAGTGTCCCGCCCCTATGTATTTATTTATTATTATTTGTATTTTTGTTTGCGGTGCGGATAAAAACGCAGCGTCTTTTGTTATTGTTTTTCCGCTCGCTCTCCCGTGTTCTCCTGTACTCTCCTCTGTACACTCAACACCCCGCAGCACTGACAGCTGCAGGTTCTTATACTCTGGCCGAGGGGTTAACTAGCTGTTAATTATCTTATTACCCCTCGGCCACAGTCTGCACGCGTTTGGTAAGGATGCGTGACTGTCAGCTTGTTAAATAATCAGTAGCTGATCAGCCACGCATCCTCACGGGGTTTTTAAATATAAAAAACAATAACAAAAGACGCAGCGCTTTTATCCGCGCCGCAAACAAAAATACAAATAATAATAAATACATACATAGGGGCGGGACACTCCGCCACAACATGACAGTATGAGAATACAATAATTCCTAGTTTATTCCTTGTTAAATGCTTAATATTTAAAATGAGTAAGGACTGTGTGTCCCGGTGTCTTGAAGAGTTTCTCCATCTAGCCTTGTCAGGAGCCTGACCAGGTGCATTGAAGCTTGATAAGGCAAACTATGCCCAAACTATTTTCCTCCCGAATCCTGCATGACTGCAAAGGCAGATGGAGTGCTGCCTGTGGGCCTCCAGCCCTGTGCTGTTTTTACTAAGCGAGTCAATGTAGGAGCCTAGAACTTAATTTCTAATATTTCAGGTTAGTCATTCTCTGTAGAGCTTTTATTTAAATAAGGACCGGTGCTGTAGCCTATCAACAGAAACTTGCATTTTCTATTTTTATCCCATAGGTGTGAATGACTGAGTATGATTATTTATTCATAAACAGGTTGTGTGTGTGAGGAGAAAGATTTAACCAGCCAAGGAGACGTTTGCTCTTTTGAGGCTCAATAGCCCCCAGTGTCACCTATTGTTACCAGCGTAATGACGCCATTTGTTCAGAAAAGCTTGATTTTTAAAAAATGGAGGTAATAATGTTTGAGCGAGCTAAACAGGGGCACAATGGTTCTGTGTGGATAAACACTTCCATTCAAGGCTGGACAGCTTTTCTCAGGTCATGGAACATTTTTTTCATTCCCCACATTGTACTGAATATTTATTTTTCTATAAACTGTATATAAATTTCTTCACAACAACTGGATGAGAGGTTCTCAAGAGGAAGTAAATGTAAAAGTGACACACAGATGAATCTCCCTGTCGCCATGGACAATGAGGATCAGCCCCCGACAAAGCTTGTCGCAAGGACGCTAACAAGTAATCTGTTAAAAGCAAACACAAATTGCAAATCCACTCCACCACTGATCGACATACAGAAAATTTAAGCAGAGAGACCGCTTATATCTGCTAGAAAAAAAAACAAAAACATTAATGCCATAACCTAAAAAATGCTCTTTTCTCACTATAACTTTTACACTCTACATAAAAGCAGACACAATTAGTTCTCCTAAAATAATACTGCCGACAGTATGTACTGAGTAAGTATTGGCATACCTGCATCTCAATATACAGTGTGGTCGAGGGTAGTGTACTGTAAGTCTATTTTTTATTATTCAGTAAACCATCCATTACCTTAAACAATAAAAAGTACTGGTAAAAAAAAAATTACACAACAGTTTGGTCACCAAATCTTTGTCAATGTCTCTTCACAGCCACTCACAAACACTTATGAATAAAAAAGTTTTTTTTTTTTTTCTGTATTCAAAGGCAATGCTAGCAACACATTTTTAAAACAGGAAAAGGAAAAAAAAAACAGGAGGGCCTTTTTCTTCGTAACCTATTTGCTTTGATATGTTTTATTAAACAGGTCCATGTATCTTATACCCTTCATACCAGCTTTACATTGTATCGGCCTCTCTCTCTCTCTCTCCTTACCTTCTCATCCAGAGCCTTGTGATGTTCAAACAGAGACTTGAGAGCTTTGAGGACCTCGACTTCACTGGAAACCCCAGAAGGTGACTGCGCCTGTCGCTTCACCACTGTCATCCGCAGTGAACGCTCGTGTCTGGAAACCAGGCACTCCAAATGCTCCAGCAGCAGCTATTGAGAGAAAAGCACAGTGTTTCTGTAGAGTACTGTATCACTGCAGGCAACTTTTGAGAAAAAAACACAGCATTATTGTATAGAACTGTACCACTGTAGGCAATTATTCATAATTGGAGCATTAAAAAGTGCATTGATGGGTCCTATTCACAAAGCGTTATGAGGTTTTATTTTTCAATTCTGTTTTTATGGATTCATTATAGTGTTGAGTATAGTGTGCTTTCTGGCCTGCCAAAGTTTAGTTTAGTCCATCAAAGCTTCTTTATTTTCTTTAAATAACTCATGAGATTTTGGAAACAAGGCCTTATATTCAAATTTGATAAAGTATATTGGTTGGATAAAAGGCACAGCTGGGAAATCCAGAAAAAAAAGGAATTTTCTTAAAGACAGAAAGAAAAAGAAAGAAAGAAAGAAAGAAAGGCGAGATAAATAATAATACGATGAGTTTCTCTCAATAGCAGCACTATACCTCAAACATGGATAAATACCAAAGTACTCAACACAGTTCTACTGTACTGTATATGCCAATCAGTGCCCCGCCCAGGGATTATACTCTTGATGAAAGTGCTACGACATGACTCATCTTTGAAATTCACCTTTAAAAAGTAAACTAGAAAAGCTTTTTCAGAAACATATGTCTGAAGAGATTAAAAGAGATGTCATCAAAACTAACACTGCAAATATGAAGTTATACTTCTATGTGTGGAGAAGTAGTCTTTGGGAGTACACTATGAATGGTGCTAATAAAGCATAACTTTCACTAGCAGCTAACACACTACCCTTCACCCCCTGCAAATAAAAAGAAGGGCATACACACAGCATGGAGTTGTGAAGAGTTATTACGATCTCTGACATTGTAAAGAGGCTTATAGTGCTTAGTGCTAAGGAGAAGAACTAAAAACCCATTACCCTTAAGTAAACACTGCTGTCAGCTTCTTTCATCTTTTAGTTACCAGCTTGAGCAAGCCTGAGGGTCTTGCCAAATCTTCAAAGATTACTCTGAGCCTCTGGATCAGGTTACAGCACCTTACTGCAGGTAGTGACATCACTGATATAGAACACTGTACACTTGCAGACAGGCTCTAGTTGCTTGCTTTTACAACAACTTTATATACAGTTTTTTTTTTTTTCTGTTGAACACTAGTATTATTGTATCAATTAGATTTAAGTATCTGATACTGTATCTATGATACTCTAGATAGGCATAATTCAAGATCGGCAATCTGGAAAAAGCAAGATTCAAGCCTTAAAGTACATTTGATGACCTGCTCTAAGGACCCTGGAACTAAGGTATGTGTTTGACTTTGAGCTGTTATCTGAGGTCAAATAAAACCGACGTTTATGTCTTACAAGAACCTTACTCTGTGTGGCTACTCTTATAGTCATTCCAAACAAGGTATGTGGATCTCCCAGCCAATAGCTATTGGGATACTGTGACCTTTGCACTTTCTTTAAGCTAAAGCCTTATTGTTTTCCCTACCGCTGATAACAAATACCTTCACACTGCAGCCTGCACAACCTTTGCCATTCCCTGAAGAACAAGATAAAAATGCTTCATACACTAAAGTTATTGTTGCCTTTCATGTTTGATCGATTACCGGTAAACTTAAATTAGTAATTATCTGAACAGGAAACTTTCTTTTAAAAAAGTAGCATTCTTTGAACTAAAATTACACACGCAGTTACGCTGTAGTTAGAAAATGTTTCACAAAATGATACTCATGTAGTAACAAATGTACATGGGGAAATAACAACAGCTGATCTACAGTTCTTTTGTCAGTATTTTTGTAGTTTTTCTCATCGCTTGACCTAATGCTGGAATTGAACCTTCCCTCACAGACCTCAAGATAGACATTGCAAAATAACCTTTAGTGCATCAAAACAGACGATACAGTACCTGGTCCACCTGATTTGATGACTTGGCAGAAGTTATACCTGTGAGGTAACTAAACTTACATTATTTTATTTACCTATACTATTACATCAGAATATAAGTTAGCGCCCTGTGCTATCCTGTGGCTGAATGTAATTGCTTCAATGATCTTCAAAGTCAAATCTGAATGTTCTGATCACTGCTTGCCCCTTGGCAAGGTCAATGTGAGGTAACAGAGGAAAAAGGTTAATTAAGCAGTGCTGGTGTGGCATGAGCCCGATTGGCTGTGGTCTAGTTTCAGTCGTTTCTGGAGCCCCTGGGAGTTTTTTGGATTCTCTCAGTACTCACTCTGGTGTTGTTCCTCTCGGCTTTCAATTCTGAAATCTCCTCTTCTTTTTCCAGTAACTGCTCCCTACATGCGTTTAACTGCTTTGTCAACGCAGCAAACTCCTGCAGAAGACAAACAAAAATAAATGCAAGGTCAAAATTATAATCCTAGACCAAACAAAAGTAAAAGTGAATAGATGGATTGTTTGAACAGCTCTTTATTGAGCTCATGTGGGGTTTTATCTATTACAATGGGAGGTTCATAATCCACATAGAAATGATTAAAATAAATGACAGTGAACTTGCACAGACGTTTAGTTATATAATGCAAACAATCCTTTATGGCAAAGCCGATTGAAACATAATGCAGCCGCACAACAGCTCGCTTTCTTGCGATTCTTTTTTTTTTCCAGCAGCTGTGTCTCTGAGCTTGTCTTCCTGCTGTTATCTGTGTATTTAGCTGATGGGTGAAGTATTTTCCAAGAACTACCTTTTTAATACCAAGAAGGTCATTTGCATTTATCGATTAAGCATGCAGTTTTAATCTCCTTCAAGCTCACAGTTATGTCTGTATGATCCGAGATTAATAAACTGGAAAGGTTTTCTATGCATACTAATTGCAATTCACTTTTGAATTTCTGACTCTTCAACCCATATTTTGTGTGCTTCACCAATTATATTTGATTGACATAAGTCTTTTGGGTAGAAACAAAATTAGAAAATAAAAAAGAGTTGACATTTCTTTTGAGAATGTTTCTTTGTGTAGTTAAAATAATGGCTTTGTTGAGATGTTTTAACAATTAATGACAAATTGAAGGTAATGTAGCATTTATACACATTGTGATGAGCCTAAAGAAAAAAACAGCAATCATTTTAATCTTGAAATATCAAAATGATTGTGCATTCTAAGATATATTTATACTGTTTACATTTACAGTATAGTATTAAACACGTCACTTATCTTATTACAAAAACAGCCTAGCAAACAGGTACCATTACTTCATGGAACAACGTTCTTTCAATTAGCCCCCTTCTGAGCTGCTGATCCCTGTTATTTGAAACTCTTCTAAACAATTCAAGTCATACTTCACAGAATAGGGTTTACAATTCAGTGGAGGCACTGAATATTACATTTTGAGGGGCTCAGTAGTTTGTCTTTTAAAACAGAATGTGGTCCACAAAAAAAAACAATTCATCCATTACGGCAACAAAGACAGCCGTTGTGTTCCTCTGTGAGTCCTACAGCTGAAGTTATTAGAGTAGAAAATCATAGCATGCACTAATTAGCATTATACTTTGATCAGCACCTTTAAAAAAAAAAAAGTGTGACTATTCTGTCTCATGCCTTCTCTAGTTTACCTGCAGTTATAATTCATTTTTACAGATTTGAATAGGACGTCTGTGTTCTCAATCCTGACCTTACCTTTCACTCGTGTACCAAATTGTGACCAGGTTCTGCCACTACAGCTAAAACTTGATTTGGTCCTTGCTACACTGTTAGGCAAGGAGCATGCTTGGTATTGTACAATTTCAGGTTTTACCTGATAGATTCCCTTCTACCAGTTCAGCTGCACTGTGTTCAATAAACTAGAAGTTGCAAGCAACTTTACGGCTTCCAAGGAGTTATTGTGAAATTTAAGCATTTTGATTGGTTGCCATTCAGTCAGTTGTAGACATCACTCTCCATAGGCCTTGTGTGTTAATTAGGTTATCCAACTTGGCCGCCATACCACTGAACCAATCACCTTTATTTTGAGCACCGTGCATCTTGGAAAAGCCCTATCCATGTATACCAAGTTTCAGAACTCTGCGTTAAGTGGTTTCCGACAAGAAGATTGTTTGTAAAATTGTCCAAAATTTATCGTAAAATCCAATATGGCTGCCAAACCATGTGACCAATCGTGGTCATTCAGCTGTGGACATTAGTTCCCATTGGCGCCTACAACTCTGTGAAATTTCAAGTTTTCGTGCAACGGTTTTGATTTTATGCAACTTAAGGTTTTGTTGGCGGAAAGAAAAATAATAATAATAATCTTAACAACAACAATAGGCTTCCCAGCCATGGGCTTGGCAGCCTAATAATAATAATAATAATAATAATAATAATAATAATAATAATAATACTAATAATAATAATAATAATAATAATAATAATATTTCCAGCACTTATCAACTGGATAATTTACTGATTAACAATGCTCCTCTCAATCTCTATTGCCATGGTTATGTAATACCATCAGGAAAATCACCTCTGTTCTTGAATCTGCCCCTGGAGTACAGCGTCTGGGAACACACTGCCGCCTGGAATTACTGTTTGTTACATCAGTATTGCAAGGCCAGGCCTACTTGATGCCTTGAAGGGAACATCCTCTGCATATCTAATATTAATTGACAGATTCAACTACACTGCTAAATTAAAAAAAAAAAAATCACACACACACACACACACACACAAAGTGAATTGTTACACACTACATGAACCATAATTGCTTGTTTTACAAATATTTTTAATATATTAATGAGAACACTGCAGTTCAGTCATTCACAAAACAAATGGTCATTAAAGTATGCTATTCATTTGCTTCAGTGATACTTGAACAGTTTAAATGTTAATCTTAATTGGAGCTGCGTTTCCAGAGAGTAAAATGGAGAATGCACTATTGTATCATTATCATTCCTAAACAATTTTAAAAGCATGTAATTGGAAGCCGAAGGAATACAAGTGTTAAAACTTTCCACTTTCAAAATATAATAATAATAATAGCAGCTGGTGTACAAACTCCTAGAACAGTACTCACACCAGCAACACTTGACCAGTCTGACACTGCAGTATCTCAGTGGGGCTCGTTAGCTTTGTGCATGACAGATATTCACTACTGTTTCTATATTACACCAGCAACACATCTCAAAGCACACTGGAAATAAAATACAAAACTTTTTCCTTAACACCTGCTGATCCACAGGCTGGTGTATATGCTATAAAGATCTGGCCTATGACTGGTGACTAGAGCTGGAGAGCAGCTCCTGAGGGCAAAATAACATCTAGAAGAGACCAACATTTCAGAAAGTGAAGAAGAACCACTTAAAATGACTGCAAACATCACAGAAATCTGACAAAAACCCCACATACAGTATAATGCACTTTAATCTACTCCAAACTAGTGATCATATTATAAACCTGATCATGCAAAACAATTTTATTCCAATAACACCTTTACAAAAATGTCACTGAATAAAAATGTGCTAATATATGCCTCACAGAAAAGAAAAATAATGATAAAGTAATGAAGTTTCTACTCCTGGGGCTATCTTGTAAGAAGATTCAAGCCTCACAGAATCACTTTAATTAATAAAGGAAAGCACCATGGACTGAATTATAATTATTCAGGCTTTGAAAATTTAAAAAGTAAAGTGATTTATTTGTGATATATTTTATATAGAGTTACAGTATGCATGCAATCCACAACCAAGAGTTTCCAGTTTCCAAGCGAGAGCTCTGCCAGTTGAGCTAAATGAAGCTCCTTTAGCCCAGATGCTCAGACTGCATTTGGTCAATTAACTTGTCACATTTTCCCCATGTTCAGTAAAACTTCAGCTTGACATTTTATCGAGACAAGATTCAGTCAGAGTTACTGTACCACATATTAAATATTTCACCATTCTTGAAAGTCGAGATTTAAGAAACATATATTTTGGGGTAAAATGAACTGTGTTGCACACAGTAATTCTGCATTGGTAGTAAATGGCTAATATATGTGAGGTAGCACTGCACTTGTTTGTTAAAATCTTTAAATCTAATACCAATATATTCAGTAAGTATTGGGTCTAAGAGGGATAAAATTGGCAACCCATATGAGCTCTGTTGCAAGGCTGGTAAAGACATAATTGACAGTGTGTGTGAAATGCTAAAGTAAGATATGCATTTAATTAAAACTTAACTAACCACCACTCTTAAAACCTCCTTTCCCTTCCTAACCCAATTATTTTTTTTGCACCTTTAAATGAGGGCACAAAAGCAAATTCCCTGGACTAATATTGTTCTGGTTATCTTAACTGCATGCTTTCTTGCACTTATAACTGGATTAAACTGTCAAAAGGAGGTGACAACAAAATTAATCAGCTCATGTGACATCTATTTAGACATACATTAATGTAGCCACACCACAACTGCCATTGATGATGCATGCATAAGTGATAATTGATTGTCTGCTTCACTTCAAAAGACCTTTGCCATCTGTTGTGTTTACCGCTATAAAGCTGTGCTGCCTGGCGATGACATCATCAATGGCAGCCCCAGCCAGGCTGCTCACAGAGCTGAGCTGTCTGCGCATCAGAATCCCTGCCGCTGCGGCACCGAGGAGCGCTGGCTGATTTCACACCGCTCTGACAGTCGTGTTGAACAAGATGTTATGTGTTAATTAAAGAGCGATATTAATACCTTTCATCTGGTTTGGAAGAACATTCTGAGGCAGCAACACGCTGAAGTGTAAACTGCCTTCAACTGAAGTGTTCTATCCACAGGGAAATAGTAAGTGGACAGAATAGTAACCAAGGCTGCCTTAAAGAAAGTACTGTTGTGCGCTTACTTACACAACAAAATTACGTTACTGCTTTGCGCTCAGCATATTTCCTGTTGATTGCATGAATGATTGCTTTTAATTTCATTCTAAAAATAGGCTTTCTTAATTCATTGTTGATCTTTTGGTTTGATTTTTCTTTTTTTAGAGCATAATAAAAATAGGAAGAATCATTTTGTAATAGTTGAACAAACTGGTACTGTTAAAATGGAAAATGTTCATATTTGAATATCTATTTCTCATTTACCAGTTGGTGTCACAAGAAAGGTAATACAGGGATTTAAAAGTCTATACAATTTTGAAACAAAACAGAAAGCCATTCCTTTCAAATCAATCCTTTCCACATTCTTAAATGTATCATTCAATTTCTAAAATGCTCCGTCAATTGACGGTGCAGCGGCATTTTTCCCTGGTTATCACCATGGCAACGGGCCACAACATTGTCAGCTCCACATGTTGTGCTCCTGTGTGACGGGAGTGAAATTGAACACTATAAAACACGCCGAGTTTCACAAGCAGAGTTTCAGAAAAGACAGAAAATAAATGTCTTGTAAACCCCAGATGGAACCAATAAAACTATATTGAGCGCTAAAAGGAAACTATATCTGAGGCACTTTAACACTGCATACAAAGTGTTAGCAAAGACTTTCAAATACAACAGTAAGCATTTTCCTATTACACTGTTCCTATGGAACACAAATAGTAGGAAGATACCCAGATGGCAAAGTAATTGAGTTTGGTAAAAGTGCTGTGGATAGCAGTCACAGTACAGTTTGCTCACGGATCATAAAATTATATCTGAGGCTTATTTAAATGTGGATGCACTAGACTGCAGTAAAACATGACTTACAAATAGTCAAAGCAGTAGAAGATAATCAAATATAGCTTAGTTATTTAAAACTGTGCAGGATGCCTAGTGGGGAAAATGTTACATCTGGTTTGGTGGGATTTCATCAATTTAAAAATACTATTCCATTGACAGTCATTTCTGTTATGAATACTATTCCATTATAGTCATCTCATATGTATATGGAAACATGTAGGGAATGGGTCATCACATTGTACTTCAATCCCTGCATATAAGTTTCTTGGTCGGGGTTCCATGAACTTCTTGATAAATGAGACTGAACATGGTACCCCGGAGCACCTCATGAAAATCTTTATCATATGTATCATGAAGACCTCTTAGGTGTGGTACAGTGAGTAGCTAATGACTAATAAGAAAGAAGTTCATTTCCAGGTCATCACAACCCAAGTGGGGAACATGGTGCTTCATTCAACAGGTCTCCTGCAGTCCATGGAAATAAAGGTTAACTCCTTCTCTAGCTCCCCTACTCCGGTGGACTAACATGCACTGCCAAAAACCCAAAGCAAATTAAAAAATTTCATCTTGATGTATTACGTAATTTTGTTATCTACATTGATTTATATGTTTCGAGGGGACCGCTTGACATGCTGACACAGTATAGCCAAAATAAAATTTGTGCTCCCTTGTACTGAAACGGTGGGCTTGTTCTTACATGCCGAGGATGTGGGCTTCATAATGTTTCTGTGTAGTACTTTACGAGAGTAACCAAATGTTAAAAACTAAAACTTAATATCTGTAAAGTGGTTAAAACATTGATACGTTCTTTATTAGTATTCTAGTTTGTTTACATTTGCTGGCCTTGAGTTTGATCGAAGTTCAATGTAATGGAGCACTGTGCCTTTAAGAAATGAATAATTTGAACAGAAGTAGGTGACATCACAGACGATGTGCGATGTCCATGGACTTAAATGTACCGTAGTCGTAGCTTACTACAAAGAAATAAAAGAGAATATATCTAAAAAGCTTTACCATCACTGAAAGAGACACTGCTCTACGCAAAGCTCTCTGTGAGTAGAAAAGAGTTTATAGTTTGTACGTATTAAAGAAATAATACGTATTGCTTTATTAAACAATTAACTCGAACTGTGACAAAAAAAAAGTTAAAAAAAGTAGTAGGCTAAAGAAGAAAATGGTTTTGTGTGTGTTTCATTTAAGGGTGCAACAAACACAACATATATTATGATAATAGGAATAATACATATAATATTTGATACTGTAGATTATTTATTTGAAATTATTCAGTGCTGTGTGCAAGTGTTTGATATATGAGGTCAGTGGAGCATCTTGAGGCATGTACTGTTTTTGTTTTTTTTTTGCAAATATCAGGATGTTTAGTGTTATTTCTTTTACTATTTGCTTAATACGTGACAGCTTTCGACAACTTTGAAGTTGACTTTAAAATCCGGTCCTGTGAAAGTCGTGCAATGTGATTTATAGCTGGAATTGAGTAGCAAACCACTCTCCCTTCTCAACCCACTTGTAGTCAACTAGCGATAGCTGCTTTTTGAAGGGCGAAAAGGGCTTGTTTTGGTTCTCCGAGATTTTGCGTTAAATCTTTCTTGTGTTTTATTACCACAAATGCTTTCATGTCCTCGTTCGCTAAGTGCTAACTTTGATTTGGTCCGACCCTAAAACTGGAAATGGGGACGGGCTCAACTATAATAATGTGAATGGACATCCCCGGTCAGGTTGGCACTTTTCCAGAGGTTTCAGGTCTTGTGGTGACTGACTCTATCATAACTTCTCAATCCAACTGAAGCACAACAGTCAGTATTCAGAGCCATTCCATTTCCCCTTATGCAGTGGTACCTGACTCCCCTGTTAAAGAGAACATTAACAAGAGGTGCATTTTCACCCAGGTTATTGTAATACAGAGTTATAAATCTTGGAAAGGCAGTGCCCTTATGAGGTCGCTCTTAAAATTATTCATTTATTTCATAGGGAAATTACATCTCTTGGGTAGACAAGCAGATGTGCTATAAAATGGAAGGCCACAAGGGATAATTTCATTGTAAAAGTTTTATTTTTAAAGGACATTTTTTTGTATAAGCATTTCTGACAGGGACACGTTGTTACAGCTAATAAAGACAGTTTGGTGCTCGGTCTTGGAAGCACTAGCTCAGTAGCACCCTGCATAATCCCATTTATGATGTCATTGTCTCTAAAAGTTGAAGCAACACTTGTGCAGGAACTCCAGTCATACACAGTCACCCATAAACATAAACAACCGCAGGCACAAGCTGCGCAATGCAGGATCAGCTTGATCTGGGAATGCATTTATCACATAGAATACTATTTTAAATAACTGCAATTTATAGTTAGCAGTGTTTTTTGAAGCCCACTTGATTATTGTAATTACTGGTACATTTTTTTTTTTTTTAAACTGCTTTAGGAGAGGAAGTTTATTCTCATTTTTCAAATCATCATTTATGTGTTAAAAATACACACACATATATATATATATATATACAGTACTGTGCAAAAGTTTTAGGCAGGTGTGAAAAAATGCTGTAAAGTAAGAATGCTTTCAAAAATAGACATGTTAATAGATTATATTTATCAATTAACTAAATGCAAAGTGAGTGAACAGAAGAAAAATCTAAATCAAATCCATATTTGGTGTGACCACCCTTTGCCTTCAAAACAGCATCAATTCTTCTAGGTACACTTGCACAAAGTCAGGGATTTTGTAGGCATATAGTCAGGTGTATGATTAAACAATTATACCAAACAGGTGCTAATGATCATCAATTCAATATGTAGGTTGAAACACAATCATTAACTGAAACAGAAACAGCTGTGTAGGAGGAATAAAACTGGGTGAGGAACAGCCAAACTCAGCTAACAAGGTGAGGTTGCTGAAGACAGTTTACTGTCAAAAGTCATACACCATGGCAAGACTGAGCACAGCAACAAGACACAAGGTAGTTATACTGCATCAGCAAGGTCTCTCCCAGGCAGAAATTTCAAGGCAGACAGGGGTTTCCAGATGTGCTGTCCAAGCTCTTTTGAAGAAGCACAAAGAAACGGGCAACGTTGAGGACCGTAGACGCAGTGGTCGGCCAAGGAAACTTACTGCAGCAGATGAAAGACACATCATGCTTACTTCCCTTTGCAATCGGAAGATGTCCAGCAGTGCCATCAGCTCAAAACTGGCAGAAAACAGTGGGACCCTGGTACACCCATCTACTGTCCGGAGAAGTCTGGTCAGAAGTGGCCTTCATGGAAGACTTGCGGCCAAAAAGCCATACCTCCGACGTGGAAACAAGGCCAAGCGACTCAACTATGCACAAAAACACAGGAACTGGGGTGCAGAAAAATGGCAGCAGGTGCTCTGGACTGATGAGTCAAAATTTGAAATATTTGGCTGTAGCAGAAGGCAGTTTGTTCGCCGAAGGGCTGGAGAGCGTACACGAATGGGTGTCTGCAGGCAACAGTAAAGCATGGTGGAGGTTCCTTGCAAGTTTGGGGCTGCATTTCTGCAAATGGAGTTGGGGATTTGGTCAGAATTAATGGTCTCCTCAATGCTGAGAAGTACAGGCAGATACTTATCCATCATGCAATACCATCAGGGAGGCATATGATTGGCCCCAAATTTATTCTGCAGCATGACAATGACCCCAAACATACAGCGAAAGTCATTAAGAACTATCTTCAGCGTAAAGAAGAACAAGGAGTCCTGGAAGTGATGGTATGGCCCCACAGAGCCCTGATCTCAACATCATCGAGTCTGTCTGGGATTACATGAAGAGAGAGAAGCAACTGAGGCTGCCTAAATCCACAGAAGAACTGTGGTTAGTTCTCCAAGATGTTTGGGCCAACCTACCTGCCGACTTCCTTCAAAAACTGTGTGCAAGTGTACCTAGAAGAATTGATGCTTGATGCTGTTTGGAAGGCAAAGGGTGGTCACACCAAATATGGATTTGATTTAGATTTTTCTTCTGTTCACTCACTTTGCATTTAGTTAATTGATA
This sequence comes from Acipenser oxyrinchus oxyrinchus, assembly GCA_030684275.1. Classification (NCBI taxonomy): domain Eukaryota; kingdom Metazoa; phylum Chordata; class Actinopteri; order Acipenseriformes; family Acipenseridae; genus Acipenser; species Acipenser oxyrinchus. The sequence continues at coordinate 51,312,297 of CM060254.1, read as the reverse complement.
AATATAATCTATTAACATGTCTATTTTTGAAAGCATTCTTACTTTACAGCATTTTTTCACACCTGCCTAAAACTTTTGCACAGTACTGTACATCTGTAAGTCACCCTGGGTAAGGGTGTCTGCTAAAAAATAAGTAATAGTAATATTGCATGTTTGAGAATACTGATGCAATTTAGTCACACACGCCCACTTCATCATGTTTAATAGCAGTTCTTCCAGCAGTAGCACATACTGTGTTTAATAGGATGCCTAGTGGAGGGTAAAGATCAATACAACTAGTTCTTCATCAATATACTGAATTTGAATTATGGGACTGCAGAATCTGTGTTTCAGACAGACTCAGCTTCAAGGTACGGAAACTGCAGACATACTAAACTTCATAATTGTTTAAGGCTTTTAAGATAATATATATATATATATATATATATATATATATATATATATATATATATATATATATATATATATATATATATATAATCATGGCTACATGCCCATACAGGGTAATACAATTTAAAATAAATTGTGAGGGAAAGGGTTAAGGTATCAACTAATACAATGATTTCAAATTCCTTAACGTACCCCTTGTGCAGTCTTTGTAAGTCGCCTTGGATAAAGGTGTCTGCTAAATAATAAGAATAATGCCTTAAGCTGATTTACTATATCAGCAATAAAATTCTGTACTTAACTTTTCAATATAAAGTTGACACTACTGAGTTTGCTTTGAAAGCGATGTTCCCAAAATGCTTGGAAAAGTAAATGAACAACTGCAAAGTATATTATGCTCCTTGACAATGAATGCTGAGAGGCAACTCCTGAAAAATCCTGATTTAAAAGTAAGTTTCCAAAACCATTTTTTAGATTTATTTTGTCAAGTGTGAGAGACCACTCTCAGTATAATTTGGTTAGTGCTTTCATCAGCTATTATTTCAGGGACCTGGGTTACATATAACTTCTTCCTGAAGTTGTACATAAGACACATGCTGCAAATGCATTTGAGTCATTCCAGGTTTTAGTACACGCCATGCATCTTGTTAAAGTTAAAATAAAGCCTGTGATGAAACCCTGAAGGGTACAAACACCTATGCAATTGGAGTCTTATTTCCAGACCTGCAGAAGCACTGGTTTATGCATTTGAGACTGTCTGGCCTCCAAGTAATATATTCAGTTCTGCGGCAATGTTAGCAGAAACAACATACTGAGAAATAAAAAGTGAAGACACACACGTTTTTCTCTCTCAGCAAAAAATAAAAATGTGCTTGTGGATTCAATGCGTAAATTGTGTATAATCACATAATATCTCTCTTATGCAGCTTGGCAGAACTGGAGCTCAGTTGCTCCTTCAGCCCCAGGCTGGACCTCCAGTTTGATATAGTACACTCACACCCATCTGCTCTCCAGTTAATTGCCACTGCACAGCTCAAACAGCTGGAGATATTGCACAGAATGTGCTCAGATGGTTAATGTGCTGTGAAATTCCAGAAAACCCAGAGTAATCTAGCAGAGAAGGCAATACATATGCTAACACTTATTTCTTTTTTTTGTATTACGATATACACCATTTGAGGATAGGCAGTAGATAATGTATGTCCCTGGGAATCGTTGTGTTACATTTTTGTAACCTACCCCCAGATAAGTAAAGCCGATTTAAAAACCATGGGAAACTATGGGATTGTGGGCTGTGACAACAGCGGTTGCTGGGTTTAGTATACTGTAGTGCGGCTAATCTGCTGTTAAGATCTGTTTTCAGTTTCAATCTGTCTACATCCTTGCAGTTTTTTCTTTCCAACTTATTGTTTCTCAAGCTGATATATAGTGTGTAGTTTTTTATTTTGTATTTTATATTTACTTTGAAAGTGCTATCCTCTGAAATGCAATAAAAATATATTTTTCTGTCCAATCATCCAGAACTTAATAAAGTAGAAAAGATGGATCTTCTGCTGACATTTAAATTTACCAGTCAGTCACCAAGCCCTGCCTCATGTGAAGAAAACGATAGTGAGTTCCAGAGATGAGAAAAAAAAAAGATACATGAAAATGCTTTGTTACCAAAAAGGCTTTTAAAATAAGGGCAGCATACTGCAGAAACGAAGTGTAATAGAGGTCGAGTGTGATATTGAGATGTAGATGTGAAGGATTAGTAAGTTAGTGGCTAGACGAGATAACAGTATGAAATTGAACCATCACATTCAATGGAGGGATAGTTTTAGGATCTTCTTTTTGGGATAAAAGGGCCTATTGTAAATCCCATTTAAAAATGATTATGCACATGAACACATTTGAATCCAAGCACAGCAGTGACCACAACTACACCAAATATAGTACAGGGTCATGCCTGCTACAAATTATATTTAATTCTATTATGAAATGAAAAACTTATACTGTACATCAGCTTAGTGGACATCTACCCAGGAATAATGGCTACTGTGCTTGGAATCTGGTGATCCTTGAGGGTTCTGTTGTTTGTTGTCATGGATGAGACACTATGCTTGGTGTTGTGACTCAGCGGTTTAGAGGATTGTTTGATAGATGCAGTATGTATGCCATTTTCTTATCCCAACCTAAGTACTTTAGTTTAGCCAAAGGCAAGACTATACTATAATGATAATCCTCTTGGCACAGTAAAGAATTCACATTTACAGCACATGCCTCACAGAGACCCACACTAAGCGATGACTTCACCTAGGTTGAATTAAGGTATGTTGAGGTAAGAAACTGGAGAGTGATCTCTTTGTAAATGGTAGTCAGCTACTGAAAGTTAAACGATATGGTATGTATATTTGAGCTGTGTTGTACTTTTTTGGTAAGCTGCAGTATGTACCATTGCAGTCTACCCAAAGCCCATGAAAAACTAAAATCCACATCCAAGGTAGGGTTTTTATAAGTGTGCCCATTGGTAAACATTGTATTTTCTTGGCTTTCCTTGTAGCTTACTAATAATTCAGTCTGCAACCCCAAAAAACATTTCAAGTTCAACCACTGCATCCTTCAAACCGTTGACTGCTCAAGCAGCCTTGTTATCGACTGTGCTAAATTACTTTCCTATCACGCATTTGGTTACAAGCCGCTGTGCAGTCAAGTGTTGTTCTGTGTGTTTTTGCATTATCTCAATTCCTGTGCATGCTTCATGTAATAAGGTTTAGAGACATTGCTCTGTTTTCTCTTAACAGGGGCCTCTGTTCTGGTGATATATTTGGTGCGTATGTTTATTGCTCAGGTAGGAACACCTATTTGTTCAATTTAGAGACCTAATAACTAAATAAATAAATATGCATAATAAGAAAAGGGTAAGGCTTTCTTGAAGGTCACTGAGCAGGGAAAACATTTTTATCACTTGGCTGTTAGTGCTTACTGCTACATATAATTAGGGCTTATGATTTTCAGTTTTAACCGATAAAACCCGATAAAACACCCCCGATACAAAAAAAATGAAATCGGTGGATAGCCAATAAACACCGGAAAAACTGTGGAAATGGTTAATCAATTCACGTTGACGTTACCCTTTTCCCATTTAAAAAATAAAACCTACTACAAAAATAATAATAAATACATTTCCTAGTGCTGCTGGGCAATGTCCCGCCTTCCTGATTTGTATCTATTATTGATTCGTTCTGAATACTTTAAACCCGCCCCAACTACTGAGTGACAGCACATTCCTACATTTTGTTTTAAAACAAGATTACAAATCGGGAATGGAGGTTTGTTAGCGGGATTTAAAGCTATATTACAGTTAAGATAAGGAGGATTCAAAACAGAATTGTGGCGAAATGTAAAAAAATGCCTACACACAAAAACCCCAGAAGAATGTGCCCGTGACCATAGGGATTTTGTTGTTGAAAGTAACTGGAAACAGTAATTTCATACTGTATATCAAAACGAAAGCGCCCCCCCCCCAAAAAAAAACAACGATTTACATAAAACTCAAATATCTAAAAATAAGCAACGAAAAATACAATTAATAAAAACCAAAAAACAGAAGCCCTATGTATAATACAGATATCCTATAGAGTGGGCTGAATGCTTCTTGTCACACTGCTCTTGTGTGGGGTATAAAAACTCCTCAAGGGAAGAAAATATAATTTCCTTTTTCAATAGCTTTGAGTTGGATTAAGGCAATACTAATGTTTTCAGATTTTCAAATCCCCCCACCCCCCGCACAGTCATTTAACATTTTTCATTGAGACATTGTTCTAAATACTATACAGAATAATCTTCATTACTCCACACCATTAGTTTCAAGTTCCCGACATTAGTTTGCCTCATCACATGAACGTGTTAATTTTAGGAAACATATGGTATTCACAAAAATTATAGTGAGTCGGTAGGAGAAATTATTTGCTAGTATGATTTGGCAACTATGACCAATGCCTGTGCTGCAGTAATAGTGAACTGGAAGCAACCCCTGTCAAATTGAGTTGCTTTCGGTTACTTTATCAGAGATATGTGGGGGGTTAGTAAGTAGCAGCAGGGTGAGTTGGCGGCATGAAGTCACTCATAAGAGTGGAAAGTAAATAGGAGTGTTGTGTCTGGGTTAGTGGAGATGGTGGCTGGTGACTGAGGAGACTGTCATACGTCCCTGCTGCTCATCAGTGTGTGTGTGCTCATTCAACGATTTCAAGTATCTTAAAATAAAGATTGCTTGCTACTTAGCTGTCAGTTATTGCTTATTTTTAGTTATTTATTTTTAACTTTTTAGTTTAGTCGTATCCACATTTTGGCAGTGTCTCCACTTCTTATTATGCAGAAACAGGACTCTTATGACAAGTCAGCTGTCTTACCTACTGAGCCAATAATAAATACATCCTTATCTTGGCAAAGACGTGACCTTGCACCATTTTACAGTTTTATTTATTTCCGTTCAGAGTGTCAAAATTGTGAAATTCTAGCAAGATTTTTACCATCAAGGGGCTGACAATACATCTTGGCCTGACGTTTGTTAACGGTACTATGTAATGGATCTCTCTTCCCTTTCCCTCAGCTTCCTAGTAATACTATAAGCCCCTTTATTTTCGCAAGACATTTCCCTGAATGCAAAATCAGAAGGCATCATGTTTCCCAGGAATTTTGCTTTGGTTACATTGCAGGAGACTGGAATTCTACTCGCTACTGTGAAAATAAAAATGTCCAGCTCAAAATGACTGGTGCTAAAAGATACAGCTATATTTTACCCTGCCCTGACATTGCTGCAAATCTTGTATTGCTCATGTTAGTAGACGTGAATTACTTATTAGGAAGGATGAAAGGTAGTAAATTGTGTCCCTGTAATTTTCTATTCCTTGTTTTATTTTTGCCTGCAGTAATATTTGCAGCATAGCCTTTTTATGGCTTGCGAGGCAGAGGTATTCGTAAATCTCTCCTTATGCCCTGAAGTCTGCCAATTTTGCACATAATCTTTCTCACAGTGGCCTTAGTAAAGTTGTGTGGGTTATCGGTTTAGGACCTTTGGAAGGGCATTTGATGCAGCCCTGGTCATGGCTCATTAGTGCACAAAATAACTTAAGTTTGGTCTTTTTAAGCTTGGCTTCTATAGTTGTGTTCCAGTTTTAAATGTAATGCACAATCACACACTGGAAACTGCATTCTGCGTTGGAGTTAGACTTCAGAACACTGTCAGGGTGATTCTCCACCTCCTGGGAGATCTCTTCTGATATAAAAGTCCCAAGCAGGGGATTTTTATACAGCTATTACTTTATGTGAGTTATCTACATATTGATTTCTTAGGGCATCTGCTAATAAATAAAAATAAATAAATAAATAAATAAATAATAATAATAATACAGGCAGCTATTTGCATGGCTACATCCTATACCCGTAGTACTTTTGCTTTTAAAAGCTGTTTTTGTTTTATAGACATGAACCAGTGTCATGCTCAATTTCCTGGAGCCTGTGCTGAATGAAGAATGGTTCCTATATAGAGCATGAGAGTCACTGTTCTTTTCACAGGCTGACAAGATACAATTTTTAGATTTGTTGCTGGAAGCTCTCCCGCTAGTACTATATGTGTGCCCTAAGGTTTCATAAAGGACCAGTCAACAGGACTGCTTTATTTTCATCACAGCCCTATAGTTGCTAGGGAAAGGAAGGAAGATGGTTCTTGATCACTGTGTATTTTTAAACCGTGGTTGGGATTTCCACAGCTCAGGGTAGCGAGCTGACTGTCTGCCAGTGGAGAGGATTCGCCCTTTAGCTGACTAAAGGGAGAAACATAATGAGCCGTTACTACTGACCCCTCAAGAGCAACATTGCAAAGCAATGAATGGAAAACTTTATGACAGAGTAGGTTTAAACTACTTTCTGCATATATGCAGGCTAATGAAAGTAACAACAATATATATATATATATATATATATATATATATATATATATATATATATATATATATATATATATATATATATATATAAAATAGTAGCATCATGGTGTTCCGACACATTCCTGCTCAAATTTCTTTTGAACACCATACTGTATCCAAGCCGTGTTCTGTCCTCCAACAATGTATGAGCTGGATACAATCACGATGCCTACAAGATTCTCTTTCTCCTCATGAACAATCTTGAGTAAAAAAAAAAAAAAAAAAAAAAAAAGTTGACTGGAAAATTTGTGTGTTAATTGAGTCAAGAGTAATTGTTTATATAAATAGCTCGTCTCTAGGCAAGCTTTGAGAGAACCTGTGAGGTTTTGAATCCCAGCAAGCAGACTTTCACTCAGATCTTGTTTATAACCAGGTTGTAATAAAATATCAGTTTTCTAGCATACTGAATCATAATTCTTACCCAACTCCTTGGTATGTGATGCAGATGCGTTTTTGCCTTGGTTTTATTTGCATTGTGAGTGTTCTACATGGACACTGCAATGGGACCTTATACAGTATGTTTGGCTGAGGCTATTTGCTTAGCAGGATGCATTGCCAAAGATGATCTCACTGTTTTTCCAGAGAAACGCCACTATTTACCACATAGACAATTCAGAGGTGTGTGTTCAGAGACTAATTGATTGAAAAATATTTGGTAATCCTCTGTCACGGCTGCTTTTTCAATAGCTCATATATTCTAACATATTTGAGATACAGACTTTATATTTTCTGAAATATGTTTTCTGAATCAAGGTTTATGAAACAGCATTTTACCTTGTTAAAGAAAAATATGAAAGCACCATGCTTTCCAAGTAACATTTCAGAATTAAACAGTGATCCTTATTGATTTGTTTTGGTTTTCTTTATTTTCTCAAATGTTACTGTATTGTGGGTGTTTCTGTGTGCTTGTCTCACATGAGACCTCAGTGTAGGTACAGTATAGGCAGTGTAGAGTTCTCTTTGGCATGTAGCACAATCGTCTGTCTCTGTGCTGCCTGTCTGCTTGTATACAGTTCCAGTAGCTGAACACACTGAAGTCATTTCAATTGCGATCATTATGAACTGGCAAGTTTAATTCAGTTACTGCCAGACGAGTTAACATATTGGTTTTCATTCTTTACCTCCTCTGGAGATTAACTGTTTCCATGCATTCTGTAGAAAATGACAAATCAAGAATCTTGTTCTCGTACTAATTTTCTTTTTTTGTGTTTGTTTTGTTTTCCTTTTGGTAAAGGACATACCCCAGGCTTGAGTGAAATACTGTGTAGAGGAATTCCATATCCTATCATATGAAATCCTAACCCCCATGTCATTGAAAGAATATGGGTAATGAAGTAGTCTGCGTGTCAATTATTTGCTTTTAATACCAGTTGCTAAAATGTTCACACTTTTAAAAAGCAAGCAATACTAACAGGAAAATCCTCAGATGACCTGTCTTTTAAACAATCAAGGTAACATTTGTCATCATACTTAGGACTTATGTAGGAGAATAGGTAGTATCAGTACAGTAATTGTTTTAAAAGTACTATATATAGATTAGATAGATATATATGGCTGGCAAGCAGACAGTAGTTTTGAAGCAATGCCCTGATTTTGACATGGATAGAGAGGAGTTAAAAATAAAGGAAGCCTTGACTGATGACCTGCTTTTGTCTTTGATTACCGTACTGATTTTGTACTTTTCTGTGCTCCAAGTCTACCACAAATGCAAATTTAAACAGCATGCATGCTAGCCTCATTTTTCCCTTTTCAACCAAGTCCCAGATTTAATTTTGATATTTTAATTTAATTTAATTTTTTCAATTTAACAAGCAGTAATGCTTAGTCTGCTATATACCAATTACTGCTGGCAGACCCCATTATATTAGTCTCAAAGCTGCTAATGTTTGTCATTAGAGGAGTGTGCTGGTTGTCAGCTAACCTTACCACACATCTGCATTGCTTTGTGAGAGTCCGTGCCAGCCTTTTACATGCTGAGTAGGTGTGAGCTGCTATTGCAGACATGCGGATTAGCTTTATCACTGGAGTGAGCTATATATTATTTTTAACAAAGAACAAAAAGTAATAGTAATGTTTTTTTTTTTTTTTATCTATACTTGTGTTGGAGTTATTTGTGATTTATCATGCCAGGAAAATTAAAATCATAGCAAGCTTGGGTGCATACAGTTGCAGAAGGATTTCTGCATTTTGTATCAATATTAACACTGTAACATATTGCTGTGATAGTCCTTAAGGCAGACATGGGCAGGGATATACTAGATTGGTCCTGGAAAAATATTCTATACCAGGTTTACCAGGTTTAATGTGGCAGATAACTGCTTTATGACCTGGATGACTGTTCAGTTGGTTCAATTTAACAATAATAATGTGGCTGGAACAAAGACCTGTCCAGGAATGAACAGAGTTGCCCATCCCTGCTTTAAGTGCAGTTAGAAAAAAAAAAAAAGTGTGTGTGTATATATATATATATATATATATATATATATATATATATATATATATATATATATGAATATATACAGTACTGTGCAAAAGTTTTAGGCAGGTGTGAAAAATGCTGTAAAGTAAGAATGCTTTCAAAAATAGACATGTTAATAGATTATATTTATCAATTAACTAAATGCAAAGTGAGTGAACAGAAGAAAAATCTAAATCAAATCCATATTTGGTGTGACCACCTTTGCCTTCAAAACAGCATCAAGCATCACTTGCACACAGTTTTTGAAGGAACTCGGCAGGTAGGTTGGCCCAAACATCTTGGAGAACTAACCACAGTTCTTCTGTGGATTTAGGCAGCCTCAGTTGCTTCTCTCTCTTCATGTAATCCCAGACAGACTCGATGATGTTGAGATCAGGGCTCTGTGGGGGCCATACCATCACTTCCAGGACTCCTTGTTCTTCTTTACGCTGAAGATAGTTCTTAATGACTTTCGCTGTATGTTTGGGGTCATTGTCATGCTGCAGAATAAATTTGGGGCCAATCATATGCCTCCCTGATGGTATTGCATGATGGATAAGTATCTGCCTGTACTTCTCAGCATTGAGGAGACCATTAATTCTGACCAAATCCTCAACTCCATTTGCAGAAATGCAGCCCCAAACTTGCAAGGAACCTCCACCATGCTTCACTGTTGCCTGCAGACACTCATTCGTATACGCTCTCCAGCCCTTGGCGAACAAACTGCCTTCTGCTACAGCCAAATATTTCACATTTTGACTCATCAGTCCAGAGCACCTGCTGCCATTTTCTGCACCCCAGTTCCTGTGTTTTCGTGCATAGTTGAGTCACTTGGCCTTGTTTCCACGTCGGAGGTATGGCTTTTGGCCGCAAGTCTTCCGTGAAGGCCACTTCTGACCAGACTTCTCCGGACAGTAGATGGGTGTACCAGGGTCCCACTGTTTTCTGCCAGTTCTGAGCTGATGGCACTGCTGGACATCTTCCAATTGCGAAGGGAAGTAAGCATGATGTGTCTTTCATCTGCTGCAGTAAGTTTCCTTGGCCGACCACTGCGTCTACGGTCCTCAACGTTGCCCGTTTCTTTGTGCTTCTTCAAAAGAGCTTGGACAGCACATCTGGAAACCCTGTCTGCCTTGAAATTTCTGCCTGGGCGAGACCTTGCTGATGCAGTATAACTACCTTGTGTCTTGTTGATGTGCTCAGTCTTGCCATGGTGTATGACTTTTGACAGTAAACTGTCTTCAGCAACCTCACCTTGTTAGCTGAGTTTGGCTGTTCCTCACCCAGTTTTATTCCTCCTACACAGCTGTTTCTGTTTCAGTTAATGATTGTGTTTCAACCTACATATTGAATTGATGATCATTAGCACCTGTTTGGTATAATTGTTTAATCATACACCTGACTATATGCCTACAAAATCCCTGACTTGTGCAAGTGTACCTAGAAGAATTGATGCTGTTTTGAAGGCAAAGGGTGGTCACACCAAATATGGATTTGATTTAGATTTTTCTTCTGTTCACTCACTTTGCATTTTGTTAATTGATAAATATAATCTATTAACATGTCTATTTTTGAAAACATTCTTACTTTACAGCATTTTTTCACACCTGCCTAAAACTTTTGCACAGTACTGTATATAAAAAAATACATATCAAGAATTACAGTACAATTAAGAGCAAGTTACAAAATACAATGACTTCAGTCCTAATAAGAGCAAATACAAAATGCAGGACGATTTGAAATCTGGGCAGTTCAAGAGCAGATAATAGTGTTGATAGTTACATCAGGGTTAGATACGAGTGCAAGTGAAATACAAGATACAGTATTACAGATTGGGTTAAGTGCAGGATTAAATACAGTCAAATAGGGAGCAGATAAGTGCAAGTTATAGTGCATTAAAAGCAGAGTGCTATATAGTCCAGAAGGGAAGAGTTGAGTTTTACAGGTGTTGTCTGAAGAGGTGTGTCTTGAGGAGGTGCCGGAAGGAGATCAGGGACTGGGCAGTCCTGACATCCATAGGAAGGTCGTTCCACCACTGCGGGGCGAGGGTGGAGAAGGAGCGGGCTCTGGAGGCAGGGGAGCGTAGCAGAGGTAGAGCCAGACATCTACTGCAGGCGGAGCGGAGAGGTCGGGTGGACGTGTAGGGAGAGATGAGGGTCTGGATGTAGCTGTGTGCAGTCTGGTCAAGTCATCGGTAGGCAAGTACAAGAGTCTTGAACTGGACGCGAGCGGTGATTGGGAGCCAGTGGAGTGAGCGGAGCAGTGGAGTAGCATGGGAGAAGCAAGGCAGAGAGAACACCAGGCGAGCAGCGGAATTCTGGATGAGCTGGAGCGGATGGGTGGCGGACGCAGGGAGGCCAGCCAGGAGGGAGTTGCGGTAGTCTAGGTGGGAGAGTACCAGGGCCTGGGTGAGGAGCTGTGTGTAGTAGTTGGTGAGCTGTGTGTAGTAGGGTCGGATTCTTCATATGTTGCTCAGGAAGAATCAGCAGGTGCGTGCTAGAGTGGAGATGTACTGGGAGTAGGAGAGGCAGGGGTCCAGCGTTACTCCAAGGTTCTTGGCTGAGGAGGAGGGAGAGAGTGTGGTAGATTCCAGAGGAATGGAGATAGAAAGATCAGGAGTAGGGGGAATATGAAGAGGGGAAGAAAAGGAGGTCAGATTTAGAGAGTTTGAGTTTGAGGTGATGCGAGTGCATCCAGGAGGAGACAGCAGACAGACAGGAAGAGAACCAGGCCAGAGCAGTGCTGGAGAGTCCCAGTTCAGTGGGAGAGGATAGGAGAATAAAGTGATCGACAGTGTCAAAGGCAGCAGAGAGATCGAGGAGAATTAGGACAGAGGAGAGAGAGGCAGCATGGGCAGAGTTTAGCGAGTTGGTGACAGACAGGAGAGCAGTTTCAGTGGAGTGAGCAGAGCGGAAACCAGATTGGAGAGGGTCGAGCAGAGAGTGGTTAGACAGGAAAGCAGAGAGCTGGTGGTGTACTGCCTGCTCGAGGGTTTTAGAGAGGAAGGGTAATAGGGAGACAGGACGGTAGTTCTGGAGGGAGGTGGGTGATAGAGGTTTGTTTGAAGGCAGAGGGAAAGAGACCAGAAAGGAGAGAGGTGTTGAGAAGGGAGGAGATGAAGGGGAGTAGAGCAGGAGCAGCAGCTTGAAAGAGGTGACTGGGGAGGGCGTCCAGGGCGCACGTGGTGGGTTTGTGTTGTGGCCCTGGAGGACGGAGGAGAGGTCAGAGTCTGAGAGGGGAGAGAAGGAGGAGAAGGAGGGTGAGTTAGTAGGGGAGACAGAGGGTGTTGTGGTTGCAGTGGGAGGGGGTGTTGGTGTTGCAGTGGGAGGGGTGGGGGGGGAGAGGTGTTAAAGAGTATGTGGATATCAGAGATTTTAGAGGAGAAGAAAGAGGCAAAGTCATCAGAGTAGATAGAGGAGGGAGGAGGGGGGGGAGGGTTGAGACAGCAACATTTATAAAACAGGGTTAGATATTTTGAGTTTACAAAAATCAGGACTCATTTCACAAATATTGCTATGAACCAGATCATTTTTAGAACAATGTTAGAAAAATGTTAAAATGTTAAATCTCATGGCCTATGGGCTTCTTTACAAATGGACCCAGAAATTGTTATGAAGAAACCATTCTAAAAAAAGTTAGACTCACAATGTCTAGTGCCACATCGATCAATCTCCCTAATGACTCTTTGATCAATAAAATAAATAAGTTTTATAACAATGCACTTCAGAATTCCAAGTTTGACACTTTGTTGAGTGTTGGTATCAATACACAGCAAGTCCTTAAAATAAAATGTATGCAGTCTTTCAGAGTTCTCTATTTTCCATATCAAGCTCAATAGGGTGTGCTTTCCTAGATTTCCCTTGATACTAATACTGTTGGTAGCCTACAGTATAATGTACATGCTAAATTTGAAAGGTCCGAATCACTGCCAGTACCTGTCTCTATGGGAACAGCTTAAGAGATAACAGGAACTAAATGGCACGCTGCTAGATTGGAGTAAACGCAGATAGGTGTAAGATTCCCTTTAAAGTGTCGTAAAAGTGTGATTTATACTTCCTCTTACAAACAGCTCACATGTTTAGTATTAAGTGCTGCTTTTGTGCACCAGGCTTATCTGCAGTTGGCAGCTGGTTCTTCTTTATCCTTTGGCTGCTTTATTGGTCAGCCCTGATGCAGAAGAGATTGTATTATTATTATTAATTCCTTTGCCTAAATGAAATAAATCATGAATCCATTCCTTGTGTTCCGCTAAGCTTTATCATGTCTGATTATCCCATTAGACACTTAGTGAGGTCTAAGGCAGAGGAGGGACACTGTTTGGTTCCAGTGATCGATCCTATGAAAAATGTCTGCGGTTTCATCTCTCTCGATTAGAGGTCTGTTACCCGCTATTAAAATAATTTCCATCTCCAAAAGGTTAAATTAATTCCACAAAGCATCAGCGATAATAAAGATGCCGACTCATATAATCATCTTTACGTTTAGCTGGCGAGGATAATCCAAATGAAAAAGAGTTAAGCATTCGCCTCAGGCTCCTTTCAGATTGAATCACCACGGAGTTCCCTGTGTGAGTGGACTAGATTTAAGAATCCCTTAGTTGGTGCTACCAGGGAGCCCTCAAAACAGCAGAGGAACCACATAAGGCTTTAAACCAATGTGACGACCGGGCGCTAGAAGGAGAAGAACATGTCTGAAATATTGCAGAACACAACAGTACTCCTATGCATTGCATGATGCTCTCTTATGCATTCACTGTTCAAATAAATACATACAGAAAGGAAGCCGATACAGTCCTTGTGGATCTATCACGTGTTGTTTACAATCTCACTTTAAAATGTGTTTATGATTATAAAAACAGAGATGTCTATGTCATTAGGTCAACATTTTCTAGCAGTGCTTTCTGTACATTTAAAACTTATTTTTTAAATGTATTTATTGTTAAGGCTTTACTACCTAAAATGGATTGTAAAAAAAAAACAAATCTGGAAAAAATAATTTAAAAAATCGGATTGTCGACAGTTAAGTTTGTCTGAGCCACAACCGTGGCTGTAATAATCCCATTGGTATATTATTTGTGGCACTGGTATAGTAATTTAATTGACACACTGGCACATACGTCGCACCAGAGTATTAGTCACTCCCCCCTTTTTAGGGCCCCCAAAACATCGAAAATTGACTTCTACAACAGTTTTTACGGTAATTTCAAAGCCAATAAGGAAAAGTAAATTGTTGTAAGACCCAAGAAATGCAATAACTGATGAGAAGCAGCTTTTGCCGAGTTGAAATGCAACATTACCATACGAAACTCAAATAAACTGGGTAGAAGGTAGATATTCTTGCATTCTCACATTAATCTGCCCACTTGCCACTGCTCTGGCCGAGATTCCCTATAATTAGAGAAGCACTCTTTGGGTTTATGAAATGTGCTCTGGCTGACGAAGGTATATTATTCCCTACTCTCCGGAGCACCAAAGCCCTGTCAGGAATTTATTAGCTATTATATGTCCACACTGATTTCTTTCTGGTCTGAAGAGGCGAACAAAACAAACCAAGACAGTCTTATTTGAATTTCGAAGCACAAATAGCTATTTAGAGACAGATAAAATAACCATGCTGACAGGCCCTTCTGAACGCAACTATTTCAAATATGCCACAGTTTGCTATAGCTATCCAGAGTATCCGGACACAAGGCTTATCTTTGAAAGGTCGCTTCCAATGAAAGATGCAATTGAAGATAGGTACTTGTGCAGACAATGTAGTATTGCTCATTTCTTTTTCTTATTTTAATAGTTGCCCTCTATTACACAACATGCTCAATTTATAATATGAATTTGATAGGGCAGCACAACAGAAGCCGTTTCATCAACTTTGTGAGAACACTAACAGTCTTGAAATGGAGCTGATGAATGTTCAAAGGCTTTTTTTCTGATCTCTTGGGTATACAAGCAGGATGTGCCCTTGGGGTTCACGGTGCCCTCTCAAGGAAAGGAACAGGACTGAGTCCTTCTGCTGTTCATGTTCTCACACTCAAACCTATTTCTACTGACAGTGCGACTCAATGGAAACACTCGGTTCCTCTTGCTGCTTTGCTAAAGGTGCTCTTTTAGAAGTGACCTTTGCTTCTTAAAGAGACTGTATTCCTTTTCCCAGATGGCTCTAGCACAAATTGAAGTGGAGGATTAATTGAAAATGTAAAGACTTCTTATGAAAAGAGATGCAGCTGATTTAATTAAAATGATGCTGCTAAATGGATGGGATGATTTTTGTTTTTACCCCTTGTGCCGGATGGCACCTCAGAGAATCTCCAAAACTTGATATGTAGTGAAGCACTGAGAGTCTTAATGGCAGACGTGGACCATCCTCTGATAGTTAAATCAGATATCATTCTTGAATGTTTCATGTCCCATGCATTCACTTACCATTAGAGCAGTGGGGCCGTTGATAAGACATTGCTATTAGACAACAAGGCATGCGGTTGTCTACCCTTTCATCAGCAAAAAGTCTTGTGTTCGCCAGTAGTTTGATAGTGAGTTATGTTATGTAACATACATTACATTAACATTAAATGACCCAGTAGGAATGTTTAGTGAACCCATAAGCCCCGTGACTATTACATTAACTGGTATGCTGCTGATGGACCTCCATCTGGAGTCACCCATAAGTGCCCTCGTAAACATTGAACAGGAAACTGTTTTATCAGTTAGGTACATCATCCTGTTTCTCTGAAACTCCTGTACAGTAATTTCATGCAAGACCCGAACTGATGGAACTATGATGAGTTTTAGTCCATGCATATACTTCATACTACACACAAAGACATCCCATTCAGAGTTGTTGAATAGCCATCTAAGAATTGAAAGATGTCAGAAAACAAATCAGTTTAGGAAAGGTAATAGCTTTTCACTCACAGCACTTCGATCCGGCACATGGAAAATCAACTCTACAGTCGGTCTAACTTTGATCCTGTGATGTTATCATAATCACTACTATTACACTCTTGACAGCTCATAGACCGTACCATTTTTCACTGAAATTATTGACATATCATCAAGGTAAATTTAAATTAGAAAAGAGTACCAGTGGCTGACTTGAAACATTTCTCAGAGAGTGTTTATTATAAGCAGGGCTTCTGATTTTTGGTTTTAACTGATAAAAAAAAAAATGATAAAACACCCCTGATACAAAAAAATGAAATTGTTGTATATCCAATAAACACTGGAAGAACACAGGAAATGGTTACTCAATTCACATTGAGTTGACCCCTTTCCCCTTGAAAAAAATAATAAATAACCTATAGAAAAAAAAAAAAAACACTTGCCTAGTGCAGTTGGGCAATGTCCCTCCTTGACTTCTCATTGATTTATTCTGAATACTTTAAACCCACCCAAACTACTGAGCGGCAGCACATTTTCTATTGGAGGATTGTACACGCTTGCGAGACTTAAAGCCGTATTACAGTACTATGTGTTGATTTACACACTCGTGGAATTTAAAACAAAATTACAACTTGTGGCGAAATGTAAAAAAATGCCTAAAGACGCAAAAATCCCAGAAGAATATGCCCGTGACCATAAGGTTTTTGTTGTGGAAGACAGCAAAGGAAAGAAGGTTCTAGTGTGCAAGTACTGTTAAGCTACTATACATATTGCGACAGAAAGAAAACGCCGAAAACAATAATTTCATACAGTATATAAAAATCAAAAGCAGAAGCCCTATTATAAGCCATGGTTTCAACACTGATTGAATTATTTTACAGTTTTTCTTCTGCTCTACAATAGATTGTTCGCAGAGCTAGAGCAGGTTGTTCCCCACAAAGCAGATTATTGGAGAGCTTCTGAGATTCAATTACTCTGACCAACAGTCTTCAAAACCACAGACCTGCAGAGTGCTTGCTTATCAATCATCACATTCTTTATAAAATTTCGAATTCAAGCTCTACAGTACTGGACACCCATCGGTTTTTGGAATTCCAATACTTTTGAAACAGATATTGATTTTAATATCTGAAGGCATGACATTATTAAGAGGCTATATTGTGAACTTTCAGTCTAAACAACTCTGTACTAAACTTGATAATGTGACTTGATCATTTAATCGTAACAATAGCATCTCTCGATTGTCACTGACAGATGTGTAAACTATAAAGACTGTTAAGAAATGTAGGCATTAGAAAGTGTTTCTTTGCTCCTACAATTAATAATGAAAGTGTGATTTAGTGACGTTAATGTACCTGTATCTAATGGACTAGACGTTAACTCAGCTGGGTTATAACCATCTAGCATTTATTAAGACCCTTTGAGAGGTCTGTTTTATTTGTTTTGGCTATTTAAAGGTCTGCATGTTTAGGTATAAAAAAAAAGCTATATACAAATAAACAGAATGAAACATGCAAAGCACAAGCAAATTTACAAAGGATCTTAATTAAAGAATACTTCAGCATGGCTGCAATCTTCCTTAAAAGTATGGCACATTATGCATGGTATGTTTTTTTTCTTATGTGGAAGGTTATTTCCATGCAAGAAAATGTGCGGAGCAGAAACATGTAACTTGAAAAGTGCTCTAGACTTTTTGGTGCTTGCATGCAGACTCATGTTTGCTCTCATAATCCAAATAGATTGATGGCTCACAGTTGTGATGTGATGATATGATGTGAGAGATGAGATGATGGGGATATTCGTGATTCGTGATGAGATGTCCAGTCTGCTGTAGATAACTCAATATGAACTGGAAAGAAAGCTGTTCAGTACTTGGCTACAGTACTGGGCGTGACTACCAACTCTGCTAGTGTGAACCTGATGTAGTCAAAGTTAATCTGCTTGCTATGATTAAGTAGATGCTTGATTAAAATATGGATCTGACTTAATCCGCCCCAAATATACAAAACAATACAACAAAATTTAAAGCTTCATTTATAGCAAGCATCTTAATTCATGGCATACACTTTTTATTTTTTTTTAGAAGTTCACACACATACTCACATAGTGTGGTCCAGCTGTGCTGCTATTCTGTTGGTTCTGCACTGGACAAATAATTATTGGTACCGCAGCAATGACAATAATAGTGACCCTAAGAAGCGCACATTCAAAATCATAACATGAGGCTGTGTGGTCCAGTGGTTAAAGAAAATGGCTTGTAACCAGGAGGTCCCTGGTTCAAATCCCAACTCAGCCACTGACTCGTGTGACCCTGAGCAAGTTACTTAACCTCCTTGTGCTCTGTCTTTCGGGTGAGACGTAATTGTAAGTGACTCTGCAGCTGATGCATAGTTCACACACCCTAATCTCTGTAAGTCGCCTTGGATAAAGGCGTCTGCTAAATAAACAAATAATAATAGTAGTACGTGCAGACAAATTAATTAAAGGCAACCGCAGGACAAATAATAAATAACTTTTTTTTTAAAAAAGCCTGTATACGTGTTTTGTTATGGTTTTACATTTAAATGGTTTAAAAAACAAACAAATTTCAGGAGGTCTCCAGAAGGATGAGATTGATTAAAAAGAAATACGCATCCCAAAACGAACATTGGTTTGACCCACAGTCTGCACTATTATCAGCGATGTGTATGCAACAGAAGCCGCTGGTAGATTACAAAAACGATTAATTAAAACTTAGGCTAGGTAGTTGTTATCTTAGTATGTTTTTAATCTCCATTAATTAAATTATATTCATTGAAAAAGGCAAGAGAGAAAACCAGATTGTTATTTTTTTTTACTGTTTTGGTTTAATATAATAGCAGGCTAATGTTCCAATTGAAGTAGGATACAATATTTTTTTTTCATTAAAAAGTTGTCATTGTTCTTTGTTGAAATTAATGTTGCTTTCATATTTTGTTGTATACTACTCATTTAATCAAACCAAGTAGTGTAAGAAGTTGCTTGTATCATTCAGTATGTTTTTCAAATCAAGTAAACTTATTTGTGTATACAAAAACGACAACAGAGTTGCAGACAGTGTCATCTTACTTAAAGGCACTCGAGCTGAAATTGTAAAGTAATTTAAAGTAGGCTACAAACGTGGCAGCGGACTGTCTCTTTAGCGCGCACACAAGAACTTACTTGATACAACTGTTGAGAATTTAAACAGAAAGCATTTTATGAGATTTTTAACTAGAGTTTGTACAGTACCAAGAGCTGCCAATGCTCTTTTAAAAATGTGTTTATTTTCATGATTGTGGACAGTCGACTGAACATTTACAGTGCTGTACGATTGCTGTCTGCTGCTGGCCCGTTGTGCGACTTGTGGTCCAGCTGCCACCATACACACTGCACTTCAGAATGAACCATCTTTAGCTTGTGTCCGAGTGTACCTACACAAACAGTTTTTTCTATGCTTTATGATTAAATATCTAGTTGCCAGTGTTGCTCTTTACTTCCTTTCTATTGTTTAAACTATAATAATCTGTTTGGCGCCACCAGTTGGGCAATGGTGAGACAGTACTAAAATGAAGAACTATCACTCAAACTTAATTTTTAATCAACTAGAAAAAAGATGTAGTGTAATTGCTCTAACTGAAAGACATGACACTACATAAATAAACAATGTGGCAAGTAATTTCTTTGGCCTCTGTATTTGTGCGTGGCAGATTTTTATTCTGAAACTTGTGGTGGCTGTTAGCGATCGGTTCATTAGTTTCCATTCCTTTCAAAAATCCAGCCTGCCTGACAGACTGCCAACAAAGAAATGTACTGCTGTGATAATGGTCTTGTGTAGATTCCTGTAGCAACAGTACCTGGGGGTATTGCAAGTATTGGTACCCAATTCAAAGTAAATCATAATTTGTTTAGATAACACAATGTTTAAAGGAATTAAAAGTAAACTGGTATAAATGCACTTTTTGCATCAAAGAGTGTATTAAGTACTACCAATGGTAAAACGCCTTATAAAAAGACCAGCTTGCCAAGTCAGTTGTGACATTTCTGAGAAATTCACCAGAACAAATGCATGTTTCCTGATTTGACAAAAGGTATATTTGAAATTGTTCAGATAAGTGAACCTCTCAGTAGGCACTGTATTGGGTCTGGACCCAGGAATACAGTGCTCTAGAATATGCATGGCACTATGCACGAGACGGCTACCAGGACATGCATGGAAAGGTTTACTAACAGGATGGAAATGTCAAAATTGTCTTCAAAAGGTGAATCTGTCTAACTGTTTAAAAGCAAGGAGATGTAAGAACCAATGCAAGGTCTTTCACATGCTAATCTTGCACATTTCACCTCGTGTAAAAAGGAAGCTCTCAGCAAGGGTCAGGAAAGAAAGTAATTAAAATTACTCTAATTAAACCTGCACGACAAGCAGAGTTTTGTGCTTCACTGTGATACTGTTCATTTAATATTCAGATTATTCCCATTTAAACCAAGTACAATGTTTGTGATATAGTTAAATCTTGGCTAAAAAGGAGCTTAATCCACAAAAGAGATACACATCAAAAACAGGTTTTCAACAGAACACTCCAATATCATTTCTGCTGCTCCCCATATCATGTGTGAATTTGAATTCTCGGATACATTGTTTCACTTTAAAAAAAACAAGCAGCCCTCTCTACCATGTTGCTCTGTACATTTTTACTAGACGGTAAGCTAGACAGAGGTAACACCCTGTACCATGCATTATGACAGTTGCTTGCACTGTGTTGCAAGTACTACAGTGTTTATTGTGTTGGAATTCCCCATGTATAATGTTTAATCTCTCAAGCTTTTTTCTTGTACATACATGTTTGGATTTCAGTTTCTATATGTTTCTTCTCTGCTACTTTGCTTTGATAATCTATAAAACAGCTTAGGGGCTACTCCTGTGTTAATTAGGAAGCATGATATGCTAATGGTGCTGCTGAACTCATTCAAAGCTTCTATTTATAACAGTTAAAGGTCCAACTTCAAAGTACAATTTAAACATGTTGACAAGATGTTTTAGTGCTATAGTTGTTTTGTTTAACTATAAATAAAGGATCTTTTACATCAAATTACTCATGGATCTGTACATCTATATTCAGAGAACCGCTCCAGTCATTATGAATTCTGATTTATATTTTCATGTTAATGACAGCAGTAATTTTCCAAAATTCATGTATGGAGGGGGATGGAAGTCACTAACAGACAAGTCACACGGATATTTTCAACAGAGTTTTATAAAATAACAACAACCTTAAATACATACACAAATATTTGTATGGAGCACTATACCATTAAATTGCAGGTACAATGCAGAATTTAAATCTACTCTGCAGTTGTTCCTAATTGCAGCAATTGTTTTTGACATGGAAGGACAGCTTTACAGATGAAATGCAATGGCAATGTGATATAATTTCCCTAAACTGTTAACCCTTATTATGTAAATTTGCAATTTTTATTACTATAACAATATATATCATATACTTATATATATACTTTTTATATATATATATATATATATATATATATATATATATATATATATAATTGAATAGTCATTATATGGCGATTATCCTTCCAAGTAATACCATCTATGTATTGGCTTTGGGCTTATTAGGCTACGGTCACATGGCTGCCCATTTTGTGAACGCTGTGTTGACTTTAGTTTCTTAAACTTGTCCAATTCATGTCACAGGGTGCTGCGTTATCCTTGACCCACACAGGCCCAAGGCTCAGCATTAGCTCCAAATTTCTTCCCCATAGAATTGGTTACATAACATGTCAACATGGGTAAGAACACTTCTATATATTACAATAAAAATATTTGAGTGCACACACTCCCCATTTAAAAACAATATCCCAAACCAAATTGACAAAAGTTATAAAACATTACTTGCATTTTACAAGTTAACCAATTAAAATGTTTCAATTTTAGTTTAAACACACTTACATGAAAGTTGCAAGTGTATTTTTGAGGTGTTTGTGTTTGCAAATGAACTAGGAATAAAAATGTGTATTTTTACGTGAAATAACACTAGTAACTGATTTAAATGTGGACCCCATTGAGAAACTCAATATGATGTTACTAAATCTAATAACCAGATGCTTTTGTTGTGCATCTAAAATAAAAACAAAAAAACATTCCTTGCTTCTTCCTGTCTTTGTGCAATTACAATCTATGTATTGGTTACTATGGAGATCCCAGTCTCATTGATATCATTAACTGTCCTTATAGTAAAATGGTCTCTTGCCCTCCTCTCCTCACATTTCCCCATGAGTATTTGCCCTATGCCACTCTGTCCACATTCTGAGCACTGTTTGCAATCATTAAAGCCCAGGAACGTCAAAGACTCCTAAGTGAGACCCTGGATCCTATCAGAACAGTGTACCTGGCAGGAAAGAAGTTTGTGTTTTTTAAAACGTGTCTGTCTTTCCAAAGCTATATTTGGGAGACATGAGTATCTATAATTAAACTTGTCAATTCTCAACGAACAAATAAATCAATTAAATCAACGAGAACTGCTGCTCACCGATACATTGGACAATATTGTCAAATCTTGCAGTGGACTGACACATTCTGGGGTCTGCAAAGAACAGCTGTCCAAGTAGACTACATTACACAGCACTGATTTCAATCATATGTAAAAGAATGCACAACAGATGCTGTGAATTCATTGGAGCACATGGTTTTCATAAAGGAGTGGCCACAATGCCAATGTCACAAATTTTGGCTGTTTAAGCAATCTGTTTTGAATTTAGTTTGAATTAATTCTAAATAATAATATAGTTTTAATTGAATTTACTTTTTCCAATCTCTCCTTATTATTTTCTAGAATAAAGTGCCCTATATTGTTATAATGGAATAATTTTCATTACATTCGAGTTTATTTATGCCATGATTGAAGCAATAAGAAAACATACTATAATTATTATTACTCAAGATTACTATAAAAGGAATAACAGAACAAAGAAAAAGAGTTTCCCCCAAACATACAAACCCTTTACCCAAGGATGCTGTTTGTTTCCATGGAAACCCATATTACTAGCAATCCATTTCTATAAAAATGACTAGATGCATTTTTTTATATAATAATGAAATGCTGTATTTTGAGACTGCAGTCCTCATCTTTTGACATTGAGTAAATAAAAAATACCTGAACAATACAATTAGGTTTTAAAACAGTATTATAAAATAAATAAATAAACACATTCCACAGCACCATCCTAATTAAACTGATATGATTCTTTGCCCTGCCAAATAATAGAATGGCTAACTACCCATTTGAGCCTCCAATGTGAATTGCAAGATATGCACAGGAAATTGCCCCAGGTTTAATCCATAATACAAGCCCGAAGAATCAACTTCCAGACCCATAAGCAAATGCATAAAAGACAAGCCGAGAGAGAGAGAGAGAGAGAGAGAGAGAGAGAGAGAGAGAGAGAGAGAGAGAGAGAGAGAGAGAGAGAGAGAAAGGACGATGAATAAAAAACACCGCTAACGTACCAGCTTATGAAATGTAAAATAAAGTTTATTCACCTTTTGGAATGGTATTCCATCCAGTACAGCCTTTGCTTAAAGCTTGAAGCCTCTCACTTTTCTCCATTAGAAGTCACTGGAGGAAGCGATGATGGAAATGATTATTGATATTGATTCTGCCCCACAAAATCAAATAGAATAATGATTGTTAAATGCTAAATATATTTTGTTATACTTTTAAACTATTGACCGATTAATTTAAACTTGTGACCGACTAATTGATTTCCCCTAATACATGACAGCATATTGTAGCAGTCAAAAGGGAGAGATTTCATGTACTGCATTTGTTTGTACCCTCTCCATCTTGCTCATGCAACAGGTCATGAAGAATGAAAGAGGACTGTTGCACCCGACACTTGCTGGCAAGCTCCTATGTACTGTATGCTGTGAAATCAAATGCTTTATGTATCAATTAGATGGTAATTAAAACGAACATACCATTAAGCAAATGTTATTTTACCTTCTCTAGGAATACATTCACCAAAACAACCAATATAACATGTTTATTGGCTACCATTAAAGTACAGTATACAAAGTTCAGAAGTTAGACATCCTGTTGTCATCCTGACTTTATCTTTGAGGTTCGCATCACTAATGCCACCCGGGTTTCTTTCTAACACCTTCAGAGAAATGTATGCTTTTCTTGATGGCTTGAAGTGTAATACTGTTGTTGTAGACAAAACCGTCACACATCGTACACACATGTACAATATATCTACTGTTAACCCCTTAACGGTACATTCTGATTATATATGGGGTATTTAGCTATTGTATTTCTTTGATGCTATAAAATTGCTGCTGTAACGTCTTGTGTTGTGGGGTGGTGGAAGAGGCCTTGATAATTATTTTTGTTAACATAAAAAGCCTATTATAATACCGGCAATAAGGCATGAGCCTATAGGGACATAAAACCAATTCAAATTATTAATTCCGCAAATGTGCCATGTTAGGGTTAAACGTTCTATGTATCATATTTATCTTTTTTTAAATTTATTTAGCAATTATTTAATTTGATTGGTTTACTGTACCTTGGCTGTTAATGTCAGCAAAGGATAAATCAGTGGATATCTTCACTGTTACCCTGTTTCTATGAGAGCAGTGATGCATTACTGTGCTGTAAAAGGCACCACACTGCTTCTATTGCTAAGTCCTTCCTCTTTCCACTATGCACAGATAACATGATTATTTCACTTTAGTTTACTGCTGTTCCTCCACAGGTTTTCGATTGAACACACTTGAACAAATCAAAGAAAAAAAAAAAAAAAATCAATACAATTGCATTCCCCAGCTTTCAGACCATAAAGATTGTACTTGGACTGAAAGGCTGAGGAGAAACGATATACTGCCGAGTGACAGCTTGTAACTAACTGAGGTTCGCTTTTGTATTGTTTCAGTAAACGCAACAAAAATTCACAAAATCTACAATACCCAATCTGCCAATATACTCTACCCTTTGCTGGTTTGTGGGGAATTGGTTAACCATTTCATAGTAAATATCTTAATATCTCAGAATAGATGATTGCCAACCTCTCAAATACTGTAAAACTGACTGTATTGCAATTTTTATTTTTAAGCAGGTAGAAAGAAGACAGCCAAGATTGATTTGGGAGCTAGTAGTCTGATAAATGTTGGGAGTACGTTTGTGAAACTGCTGCAATACAGTGTACACTACAACTGGAGTTGCAACTGCATGCAACAAGAACATAAGCATATACATGCTGATAATTACACTTGACACTTTTTGGTGCAGTGGAGTTTTATAGGATTACCCTTAACCAAAAACTGCTGACCTACAAAACATAAATAAATAAATAAATAAATAAATAAATAAATAAATAAATAAATTTCACAAAGTGTAAATGTCAGGTTTTATTACAGCAATTACTGTGTACTAGAGAACACTGGGTTTGTTTTACAGCACCCTTTCAATATTTCTAAGTGTGCAGTGAAGAATCCAAGAGTGGGGCTTTTAGTATTGCAATGATGTTGTTTAAAAATCACCCACAAGAAGACCAGAGTGATGGGGATCAAATGCAATGGCACAGGGAGTTTATTTGGAGAGACAATCTAACAGGGTTAGAAGACATTTTCACAGGGAGTCTATGACTAAGAACAGTGATTTGAGGGGCAGAATCTAAGCAAGTCAAACATCTTGTCACAAAGCAGTCATCATTTCCATAATAAACCCACAATAAAAGGTGAACTCCCAACCACACTACAAATGATCTTTCTACTGGGATTCTGGGAAGCAGCAGCAAGTGGCTCATATTCATGGCAGAAAACCATACTATACACATGTTTACACCAACTGAAAAAGAGATACAAAAAGTGCATAATTAACCAGCAAAATTCAGGTACGATAAATCTGTAGGAAACTGTGCAGCCAGCTTACGCACATCGTTTACAGCTTATGGATGGTTAATGGAAAAACAGATCCAGTGCACAATGACCCATAGCGGTACTTGTTACCCAGAAATGGCACTATCTGGAAGTGTCCTTGAAGAAGAAAAGCACAATGTGTCTAATTAGGCATTAAAAGCATTATATCTTGTTTTCTCACTGTTTTATTAAAAAGGCCATCTGAGACCTTCAATGACATGGTATAGGCTGATCCATTTCAATTTTAGGTGTTCTCATTCACATGCCTTCTCTTGCATGATACACTGGTAATTATACCGATTTATTTGGCTAATATGTTCTTTACAAGTTCCAGTTAGTCTGGATTGATTAGCCAGGTAGCTGCAGAGCACTGTGCGGCACTGCAGAATGTCATTCTGATAAACACAAATGTCCTGTTTAGGTACTAATTCAAAAATTTGGATGGTGGAAAATTAGTAACGTACCAAGTGGTAATGTAGATTAAACAGGTTGCAGCGAACTGTCATGTATTACTACACAAAGGTATAAACGGTAAGTCTTGTATGTTTGGCTATGGAACATCATCATATTTGGTGCTTAACTGACCTTCGTTAAGTAATGAAGCGCTATTTTATTAAGTTCAGGTTGCTGTTTTTTGTTGTTTCTGATTCAACTGGAGATTTTAAGTCCAGCTTTGTCACTCATCTCTTTTAAAACAGCTACTTGCTAAAACACTGCTGATGCTAACAAAGCCTGGCTCAGTAAATTAGCATTCAGAACATACCATAGGGAAAGCCAGACAAAGAACAAACAGAACTAGCAACCCTTCTGTTACTGTCACGGATATCTTATGGCCATGCAATGGAAGCTTTTTAACATGTTAATAATAATAACAATAATAGCACCATTTATTATGAACCCCATCAAAATATCTATTAACAGAAAAATGACAGACAGCTTTGTTTGTACATAGTGGACAGTATGTGAACCACTACCACTTGCCATTCACAACAACAACAAAATAGTATAAACCGAACAAAATGAGACTACCAATAACATAAATACAGCTAGAATTGCCACCGGTGAATTTTAAATCTGCAGTATTCATAAACTTTTTTTTATCAGAATATGTTGTTCCTTAATATTTTGTATCATTATACCAGTATCAAGTATTCAACAGTTGATCACATTATTAGAGGAGCTTTAAGAGGTCACTCTAAAATGTTTATCATAAAGTTCTCACATTAAATCCCTTTCATACTGGAAAAGACTGTTTGCACTGTTAATAAGAAAGAAAAATAAATGTTCACCCAACACTTTAGAGATGACCCATGATGACCAATTGAGGTGTGAAACCTGTACTGTGTGTGCAGGTGCAGCACAATGTGCAAGGTCATCTTTGCTTGGTTCACAACTTTAAAAAATAACAACACAGAAATTCACAGCACAGTAGAAACATGAAGTGGATACAATAGGTGAAGGCACAAGTAAGGCAGTTTAAGAAAACAATACACTAAGTTCTGGATTGCGTTTAAAAAGAAAAAAAAAAGCCTTAGAGCTTTACTGAGAAGCTTTTTTTTGGGCTTTTTATATAATTCTGGCAATGAAGATTTTGACTTCTCAACCCCTTGACAGCTTCAGTTTCCTGCCTATTCAGCCTAAATCAAATCTCCCTTTGAAAAAGGCACTCACAGGCAATGTGTCTATATTTGAATCATTATACGATTTAAACCAGTGAACTTCACACAAGATAATAAGATTTTCAAAATCTCAGCATGGCAGCTGATTTGTCAACTGTGCAGGGTGGTTAGTTTATTGTGTGTGGGTTGTGTGAGTGAATGTCTGGTGAAGGGCTATTGTTTGTTCCCACTATTTATTTTAGTAACAAAAAAAAAAAAGCGTAATTTAATAACCTTTGACATCCAAACACAATAATTCATTTTTTTAAGATTAATGATGCAACCTGCCATGTGGACTTTTCAAATAAAACTTGTATTAGATAAAAAGTGAAAATAAATGCAAGTAAATGAGCCTCTGGTTTGTACTGTAAATACACACCAATGTACTCCAAACCTACATACTGTTTTATCTTGTAAGTGACTTCCAATTCCCATGCAATCTTATAAAGAATCACGCGGACGTTAAACACTTGGTTAGCTCTGTGGGGCTATTACTGTTGCCAGTGTGGAGGAGTGTAGACACCACGAAGGACCAGTTGAGATCATCAAGTTAAACAATAGTAAATACTCCACTCTGTACTCAAATATACAATTCAGCTTTAATGGCTCAAATTCTTGGTGAACCCAAGAAGAGATCACAGCAGTTTAAGTGTCATA
The DNA here is from genome assembly GCA_030684275.1 of Acipenser oxyrinchus oxyrinchus. Lineage (NCBI taxonomy): Eukaryota > Metazoa > Chordata > Actinopteri > Acipenseriformes > Acipenseridae > Acipenser > Acipenser oxyrinchus. The sequence continues at coordinate 51,284,365 of CM060254.1, read as the reverse complement.
AAAAGTGATGTTTTTGGGGATGGGAAACACATGACTATTACGCTTGGTTTCTTACCAGCACCACACAGTATCCCTTTCCAGCTCTGGACCCAAAACAATTGTCATGTTCTCTTCTAAGCTGCTCAGGAAATACAACTCACTCATCAACTAAGAGATCAAGTCTTAATCCCTATCATATAACGCAAGCTAAAACAAATTATTATAAAAAGGAATTCAAATTTGAAATCTTCCTAGGCAGTTCAAAAAACCCAATTGTGATTATCAGTGTTATTAATATTACTGCAATGACCCTGACTATAGGACTGGTGTACTGCCATCGACAACCTGTTTCTTGGTCCTAGTAGCAAAGTCAATAGCCAATAGACTATGAAAAGCTATCCACAAAAATATCAGAACAAAACTCCTTGATAAGCAAACGACTTTACAGAGGGCAACACAACTGAAGAAATTGGAAACAGACAGCAATGTGAGACACAGTGGACATGACGGAGGACACTGTAGCTTTAAAATGACCAAGATGGCAATAAGATGTACTTGAGTATGTATAATGCATTCATTTCTTTCTATTCAATTCTTTACTTTCCAGTGTTCTTCACTTGGTTCAAGGTGAACAACGATGTTATGTGGTGGATACCAAATGAGACAGACGGGCTAAGAGGCTGTAGATAATAAGAAACTACACCATCTGATAATTGGTTTTCCAAACTTTTAATGCGCTAAACACTTTACAAAATTACCTTTGGTTTAGTAATCTCACGAGAATTCAAGTTCAAGAAGGATTTACAGTATGTAAATCCAATTGAAAGATGCAGTACTCATCTCCCCACTTATGCCACAGTGCTCGAGTGCCAGAGAGCTTGCTATCTCCATATAAAGCTCATACCCAAGAGAAGTTTGTCATTTTTTATTCAAGTGCCCAAGTACATTGGTAAAAAACTAGTTTCTCTTGTTTTTTCTTTGCAAAGCTGAAATCACCCATCTACATTTGTATCTCAAACATGATCCGTAACCCATTACATACTGGCCTAATGAATGAGAGACGGAGCACCCATTCCACACCGCTGCTGCTATTTAGATAATTAAAGCAGATGCTTTTGTGAAGGTGAGCATATGGAGTCAGAGCATCTCTAAGTATTCATTGCTGTCTTCATGCTCTGTGCCGAGATACATGTCCTTTTATTCCATATTTGGATCTCTTTTCTCTCCAGGTTACCCATGACTTTGAGCTTTCGTACAGAATGAACACACTTTTCTAAATCTTAACTCCTGTTTTAAACAGATATTTCCAAAAGAGAAGTAAATACCCACAGGACACTCGCAAATCGTTCGTTTGCCAGCTCTGAGCGTTCAGATTCCGACTAGAAGACTGATCGTGTCATGATTTACTATCTTTCCAAAGACCACCAGCTAATTGAATCTAATTGAATCCAGTTTATAAATAGACTTTAATATGTAGATTAATTCCAGGCCGTGAAGCGACTACATGTATTTCTGATCATCTAAAAACGGCAGAAGAAAGCTAGGGAAAACCTCGGTGCCATTTAGGGCAGCTACATTCATCATCACTGCTACTCATGAACAAGGTAATGACTATGGGCACCCACACTCTGTTTGAATTCTGGTAAAGAAAAAAAAAATCACAAAGAGCAAGTGATTGATTTCATAAAGTAGTAAGAACCATTATGAATGGCTCCCTACTGCTGTACTGTTTTATAAATCTACTTTACTCAAATGATCCCAGACAGTTCCCCTATCCTTAATTTACAACGGTGCAAACAGTGGCATACATGTCTACTGCTACGGTCTATTAATCAGCTGTGAAAACTGTCAGCGACAATTGCTGTGCCTCTCTGGAAGAAATTCACGTCACCAGCCTAATCAGACCAGGGCACATTTTAATCAAATTGAAGACCTTTCAAGGAAGATCTAATTCTATCAGTTCTGCTCAAGAAATGCACATCTCTGTCATTCATGAATTTAGATCTGTCTTTGTAAAAAGAAGTGAATCAGAAACGTTAAATGATGTAACCCTCTTCACCTGTGAGTTCGGTTATCAAGTACTGCAGTATGGGACATTCACAATGAGACAGGTGGTACTATACAATAGGACAAGGTGAACATCCTGGAGAAAGTTGCAGTTAATTGAAATAGAAAGCCACACGTTTCACTGCCTGACCCAAGAGTTACTAGCATTTAAGTGCTAGAAATCTGTGGTGTGTGTAATACCGAGTGTTAGATATGTCGCAATAGGTATAGCTCATAACTATGTCACAAAAATACTGTGATAAAATTAGGAAACAATTCACTGCTCAGTACTTTGGACCCAACCAAATGAATGACCTAAACTAAACCTCAAAGTTCAGCTGTATTATAAAAATATTCTTGCTACTTTGATTAAAAAACATAAATAAAAAAATCAGTATGCTTGTTAAATGTCAAATTCCCCAAGAATCTGAGTTTGACAAATCGGTAAAACAACTCCCTATGTTTTTATTTTCTTACAAAAAATTCAGAAATGATCTCTAGTTTCTACACCTACTGTCCTGTCTCTGTTCCACTGTGAGTGGTCCCTTAATACTGTAGTTTCACGGTCAGTCATTTCACCCTCGTCCAATAGGACTCGTCAGAACCAGCACTAGAATTCTCTCATTCGTTTAAATGACTCTCAGTCATCAAGACCTGCACTGACTGTGCATTTTTATTGGCCAGCTACAGCGCCTGTCATTCAAAGCTCCTGTGAAATTAGTGGGTTAACGTGTAGGTAACGTGTGATAAAAGCTTTTACTTAACATGTACGGTGCAATTAGTTTGATTTAAAAATGGGGCGCAAGAGGAAGAAGCATAAAAGTCTATTTTCACCCAAAATATTGAAAAAAACCTGGTAAATTCTCCCAAATAAACATCTATTTGGCAAAAAAATGTAAATTCATATTAGTAGCAAGTCTAATTATAAATGATCTCCTGTGGCAGTTTCTACATTTGTTTATTTGTGTCAACAAGCTCCACGTTCAATAAAGTCATGACCCAAGAATCTTGATCTTTATTGTACTGGAGCATCTCCATAACACAATATAGCCTAGAAAGGGAAGCGATACAGATCAATAATGCAAAAACAGAATGAATGATTTTTCAGTCTGCACTGATTTCCTACAGTAGGATTGCTACAGCAATAGCTTTTGGTGGTTTTCAGGTATTCGAAAAGAAAATCACAGGTACGCACATAAATCAGGCAATCAGTTTTGAACATCAATTACAAATAATAAATGTTCTGACCATGACCATGGATGGCAAGACTGGTGCTACAGATGCACAATGCCTGTGCCCTGCAGTATGTTAATGTAGATCCTTCGTACAAAGATAGAAAACATTGTAAAACCACTGGCCTAGCTGCTCCAGATTACTTAATACTGCAGAAGCAGCATGTAAAATGAAATAATAAAAACAGTTCCTATCCAATTGGACTGTCATCTTGTTTACACCCATCTCAGTGTCTGGAAAGGAAGTATTTTCAGATACTGAAAATTGATAACATGATAACCTAAATTGCAATACATGCAGCATATTCTCAAAATGGACAGATATGCAGGTAGATCATGAAAAAAGTAGGGGAGAAGCACCCTTAATGCCAGAGAGACCTTTCTACAGCTTTTATCTAAATGACATGTCACAGACTTGGTAGATTACAGCAGTACAATTTCATAGCCCAGGACTAAAAAATGATTGAAGCTCAATCACATCCTTCCGGTCCGTCAATGTCAAACTGTTGAGTTTTTTGGGTTTTTTTTAAATTGTATTTTCTATGATTTGTGAATTCATTTTCCATACAGATGACGTATTGTGCACCTCATACTTGTACATAGCACAGTTCTTAACACCACTGATACAACAGTGAGGGGGGAAAAAGAAAACTCCAAAACAGTTTTGATACAGCACATCACAGATTCAACAGCGGTTGCTTAAAGTGACTTAATCAAACTGGCACTCATGTATGCTTACCGAGAGACTGGGAAATGAATAAAATACGAGTACAAATCAAACAAGACTTACAGAAAAAGGGAAGGAAGCCAGCAATAATGATGATGATTACTGATGTTGAAAAAGCACACAATTTGGATCAAACGACCATGTAATTACACCAGCATGTTGAATGGTAATAAGAAAAAGGGTTATAGTTACATTTATGAAACTGTGCTCTGGATTTCCTGTATCCTTTTCATTTCAGCACATGTAAATACCATGACTGTCTTACAGAAAGCAGCAAAGAGTAGCAAAATGGGAACAGAATGGGAGTCGAGGGTTAGAGGATTAAATCTGAATGGATGGCTTCAGCTGATGAGAATGGTTCTTGTGTGCCAGTCAGGGATGGTTGAAAATGCTTGAAGTTACGACACAATAGATTGGAGTTACTGGTATGGCTGCATTCCACAGTAACAGGGCAGCACACAGATGATTTAAAACATTGAAGTTGAGAATTGATTATTTATAAAATAAAAAATAAAAGCATGTATTTCTTGTAAAAATAATTAAGAAATGATAATCCGAAATGGATTTTGCCTTGAGCACCGTCCAATATAATATATACATGTGTGTTGTGGTTGAGAGCTACCAGCAATGCTGGAGTACAGCAGTCATAACGGGTCCCTTTCATCTTGTGTTCCCTATCGAACCTCCCTGAATGCAAGAAGTTGAAATGAAAAGCCTCACTGCTGGCTCCGATATACTCCTGCTCGTAACACTGCTGGCTCCGCTATACTCCTGCTCGTAACACTGCTGGCTCCGCTATACTCCTGCTCGTAACACTGCTGGCTCCGCTATACTCCTGCTCGTAACACTGCTGGCTCCGCTATACTCCTGCTCGTAACACTGCTGGCTCCGCTATACTCCTGCTCGTAACACTGCTGGCTCCGCTATACTCCTGCTCGTAACACTGCTGGCTCCGCTATACTCCTGCTCGTAACACTGCTGGCTCCGCTATACTCCTGCTCGTAACACTGCTGGCTCCGCTATACTCCTGCTCGTAACACTGCTGGCTCCGACATTAGATGAAAAGGCTACAAATCATTTTCTTTGTATGAAACAAACATTAATATGTAGGTCTGCATGCCATGATAAGCATTCACCAAATATTTCTTACTTACTTCAACAAGGAACACACACACTCCACAAAGGTGGCCCCACTCAGCCTAAAGGTGTCCTTCAAGCAATATGTTACCTAAAACCAAACATTAAAACTGGGAAATTAGACCTTTTTTGCCGCCATCATCTTGCAACCTTCAGGACAGGTCTCTGATGTTTATTATCCCTTCTGAATGGTGCAGCGTTAAAAATTTTTTTAAAAAAAGTAAAGAAAAATTAAAAGAAAACATTAAAAAATATATATATATATATATATATATATATATATATATATATATACAGTACTGTGCAAAAGTTTTAGGCAGGTGTGAAAAATGCTGAAAAGTAAGAATGCTTTCAAAATAGACATGTTAATAGATTATATTTATCAATTAACTAAATGCAAAGTGAGTGAACAGAAGAAAAATCTAAATCAAATCCATATTTGGTGTGACAACCCTTTGCCTTCAAAACAGCATCAATTCTTCTAGGTACACTTGCACAAAGTCAGGGATTTTGTAGGCATATAGTCAGGTGTATGATTAAACAATTATACCAAACAGGTGCAAATGATCATCAATTCAATATGTAGGTTGAAACACAATCATTAACTGAAACAGAAACAGCTGTGTAGGAGGAATAAAACTGGGTGAGGAACAGCCAAACTCAGCTAACAAGGTGAGGTTGCTGAAGACAGTTCACTGTCAAAAGTCATACACCATGGCAAGACTGAGCACAGCAACAAGACACAAGGTAGTTATACTGCATCAGCAAGGTCTCTCCCAGGCAGAAATTTCAAGGCAGACAGGGGTTTCCAGATGTGCTGTCCAAGCTCTTTTGAAAAAGCACAAAGAAACGGGCAGCGTTGAGGACCGTGAGCGCGGTGGTCGGGCAAGGAAACTTACTGCAGCAGATGAAAGACACATCATGCTTACTTCCCTTCGCAATCGGAAGATGTCCAGCAGTGCCATCAGCTCAGAACTGGCAGAAAACAGTGGGACCCTGGTACACCCATCTACTGTCCGGAGAAGTCTGGTCAGAAGTGGCCTTCATGGAAGACTTGCGGCCAAAAAGCCATACCTCCGGCGTGGAAACAAGGCCAAGCGACTCAACTATGCACGAAAACACAGGAACTGGGGTGCAGAAAAATGGCAGCAGGTGCTCTGGACTGATGAATCAAAATTTGAAATATTTGGCTGTAGCAGAAGGCAGTTTGTACGCGAAGGGCTGGACAGCGTACGAATGAGTGTCTGCAGGCAACAGTGAAGCATGGTGGAGGTTCCTTGCAAGTTTGGGGCTGCATTTCTGCAAATGGAGTTGGGGATTTGGTCAGAATTAATGGTCTCCTCAATGCTGAGAAGTACAGGCAGATACTTATCCATCATGCAATACCATCAGGGAGGCATCTGATTGGCCCCAAATTTATTCTGCAGCATGACAACGACCCCAAACATACAGCGAAAGTCATTAAGAACTATCTTCAGCGTAAAGAAGAACAAGGAGTCCTGGAAGTGATGGTATGGCCCCCACAGAGCCCTGATCTCAACATCATCGAGTCTGTCTGGGATTACATGAAGAGAGAGAAGCAACTGAGGCTGCCTAAATCCACAGAAGAACTGTGGTTAGTTCTCCAAGATGTTTGGGCCAACCTACCTGCCGAGTTCCTTCAAAAACTGTGTGCAAGTGTACCTAGAAGAATTGATGCTTGATGCTGTTTTGAAGGCAAAGGGTGGTCACACCAAATATGGATTTGATTTAGATTTTTCTTCTGTTCACTCACTTTGCATTTAGTTAATTGATAAATATAATCTATTAACATGTCTATTTTTGAAAGCATTCTTACTTTACAGCATTTTTTCACACCTGCCTACAGTACTGTATATATATATATATATATATATATATATATATATATATATATATATATTATGATATTTGTAATAGCTCCTGTAATTTAATTGTGAAGCCCAGGCATTACAACAGGGCTTTTAAAACCGAACTGATTGGTGATCAGTGGAAACTAATATCTACAAATGCAACACAAAACAAACTTTGTTCTTTACAGTTAAATCTGGTTTCCTGACTAATCACCAATCATCTTTTCTACACATTCCTACTAATTAACCTTATTCATTTGATAACGGAAACAAGTCAACAAAAAATAGAACAGTTTGTATTAAAATTAAAGAATGGCAAAGATCCACTTAAAAAAAAAAAAAAAAGAAATACGAGAATATTAAGCAATGTATCCAGTGAAAAGGTTGCACCACCCTTTTATAAAAAAAAGAATACAATTTAAAACCCATAGATAACCAATTCACAAATAACCCATATTATTAACCACTGGTTTATCACAACTTTGTAACATGCTAATGGGAGTTGGAGGCTCAGGGGGTGGAGCGATGGCTGCCAGCAGTCTCTCTCTTTTAAACCCTGAATAACTGAACACTACACCAGACAGGGTGTGGTAAACATTCATCTCAAATGGAACAGGACGGTGAAGAAACCAAACCACTACATTCAACTTGTGAAGGTCAAGGTACAGCAGCTGGAGTGTTAGGATGGGGCTATTGATTTGACAGGCAGTGGTTTAGATCAGCAGACCTAAATCATTGCCTGTCAAAATCAAAGAACATTTTCATTTTAACACAATGCTAGCAAAAAGTAGCTTAACATGTAATTTTAATTGCTTTTGTTATATTTTTCTTTATTTTTTTATGCAATCGTTATGAGGGGTTTTGGGTTCTGTTGTTTAAGTTTTCCTGACAAGCTCAAAGCCAGTTAAAGACAGATTTAGAAACCAGTATAATACTGCAAGTATAATAATTCAATAGAGGAACAACAGAACCCAGAACTACTCAAAATAGATTGCGAGCAAGAGAAATAAAAAAAAAAGAAATTAAAAAACACATTAAAATCACATTTGATAGCTACTTAATATCTTTAAGCGTAGTTGCAGTACAGTTAATTGCAGTTCAAACAACCAGAAACAGTAGCATGTGCAAAAGACACTATAATCATATTACTGGGTGATTACAGCTTTGATTACCTAAACTGGCCTCTATTAATGCCCCCAAGGGGAGAATTACATTGACTCGCATATACATGTGTAAACAAGTCTTTCTTGTGTGTGATTTGTTAAAACTAAATACAGCAAGATGGTTTTGAACTGTGGATGTACTGAATATATGTAATTATAGTACAGACAAGAATCACACTCAAAAATAAAAATAAAACATTTTGTGAATCCACGCAGCAAGGAACTCCATTTTAAGCACTTGTGTAACAAAGTAGCCTGACTGAAAAGCACAGCAGTGGAAAATTATCTTCCTGTAAATAGCAATAAAGCAGGACTTGCTTGTTTCTACAGGGGTGTAGTGGACCACTAGTTTTCATTTTCCCTTTCTTCATCCCCAGAGAGCAAGGGAGATCAATCCTGGCACGCTTTCACAAGAGCAAAGACAAACAGAACAGGGATGACGTGGTTCACTCCATACGGTGTGGAAATGCCCGATTATTGTCAGCGAGCTTTGGGAAGATTGTCTGGGACTTCTCCTTACGTTACACAATCCGCTAATTAGATTATGAAAATAAAATCAGCAAGACTCAATAGAATTCACTCGCCACCTCATTATGGAACGAATTCCCTGACAGGCAGCAAGCTGGACTAAACAGTGAATAGGCTGTAGAGAATAAGCCAGTGTCAGAATACAGTGTAAATATGTTTAGATGGGATACAGCATGGTTAAAGTTGCAGGGTGACCTTTTACCTGTGGAAATACCTGCTGCCAAGTGATACTGAAGTACCTAAAATCTTTACTGATTTAACACTACCAATTTGGCTCATTAATTATTTTCCAAAAAAAAAGCCCAATTGAGATACTACATTTTGTTTGTAATAGAAAATATACTTTTTCAGTTCCTACGCTGTGTTGCCCGTTATTAGGAAACGGGTGTTACCTGGTGACAACCCATCCTTTGTCACCTCCTGCACACTGTTCAGGTCCATCCAGATTGCTTGTTCCCTTCACACACTCCGTGTGATATTGTGCATATTGACTAATTTCTTTCAGATGTCACGATTTTTTCCTCGTCCTCTTTCCACAATCATCTACATGCTTCAAAACAAACATAGTCCATAAGTGAGGAGGTTTACCATACCTTAAGACAGGGGTCTTAACAGCTAGAATGCTCTTAACAGCTAGAATGCTCTTAACAGCTAGAATGCTCTTCATGTAGAACAGTGGATATACTATATATAGGAATTTATACTCTCTATGCAAATAATCACGCCAATCTGACTTTTTTTTTTCAGTGTAAATTGTTTGTAATATACATTGAGCTTTACCTGACTGGCATTGAAAACATATTATATGTACTTGGGCTAAATGGATCACAAGGACATTGCAAGCATTAATACAAAATTCAGAGTTGTAGTTCAGCATTGTATGCAGTAGTTGCATTAAATGTTTAAATGCCTTACATTAGCAATTAAAACTGAAAAAAAGAATAATTAAACACTCCATTATCATAATACTAAGCAAGCACAGCAGTGCTTCATTTTTTAAATAACGCCAAAGCACCTACTGTGAGATCAATCATGTGCATCCCCTGGAACACATTTCCTCTCTTCAAGTGCATTGCTATTTAAAAACCTTCACATACAGCATTCAGCAGCAATGTTCTCCGGTTCTTAAAACTGACTCAATTTAGTTGATAATAGTTATATAAAAATTAAAAAAAAAACAGATTTAAAAAAAAGGATTAAAAAGAAAAAAAAAATAGCACTGGGATTTTAGTAAACTAACAAACAAAAATTGAGAGAAATTACTTCTGGAGAGTACTGTGCTTGACTTTATTGAAATAAATTTGTTCCAAAGTTAAGTTCAAGGAAAAAAACAACAAAAAAAAAAACTAACAAACAGCCGATATAAGCAGCGAAGAACATTTGATTCTAAAACCGACATTAGCTGCCGAGTCCCCTGAACTAATTTTAAAAAGACTGCAGGAACAGACAGACTATACAACACCAAACAGAACTTGCCAGGTGTCCGGGCCAGTATCAAAACCATGACCTCTTGATCAACAGGTAAGGCATTCCTGTGCTAGAACTGCCCCTGAGCATACTTTGCGATCTGAAAACATGGCTCTTCTTGCTGTGTTTCACCCCTGTATGTATGCTAGGGTTATGTTTGTTTAGCTTGCCTTTGGGATTCCTTGCCTTGGCAGTTATGTTATAAAATCACAAAATCTGTGTTTTTGGTGTAGTAAAATTGTCTCTGTATATAGCCACTGTACTCTAGTTCACGAGGGTGTTTAGCTGAAGCCACAAAGCACTAACAGACCCAACTTATTGATCAGAACAGAACAGCAGCAACTGCAACCAATTCATGGGTGCCCTTGATGGCTCATGCATCATGAGATTACTGCTTCAGCATGGAGGCCTGCAGAGCATTCTCCAGGAAACAGGGTTGCAGCCCAGGTTAGCAGCAGCAGCACAGGGCATCAACACTGTAGGTTTCAGCCAGAAGTAAAGGTCAAAGCTCAGCTGGATCTTTTTGATCTCGTAATTCTATCACGCAATAGAATTTACCAGTATTTTCAGTGGTACTGAATATTAAAAAATACAGGACAGCAGGACAACCTGACTTTCACATTTACAGGAAGCGTTACATGTAGTTCTCAATTCAGAGAGTTTAAGAACTGTTATTTATTATGTTCCAGAATCCCTTCCAAGAGCGTAAAAAGGTCAAAATCATAAAACACAAAATTGTTGAAAAGGTTCCTATTGTGTGGAAACGGATAATTTAGTTAGCTCTCCGGGAATGACTCATTTGTTCAAGTGTTTACTGGCATTAAGGGGCTAAAAGCAGATGAATCAGAGGTTTTTACAGCAAATACTTAGTTGTTTTGGACTAAAATACGTGCTTGTTTTTATAGTGTAGTAGCACACATATGCTTTGAGATTTACTGAAATAATAATTACAGGAGATGCTAGCCAAATGCTCCAGTGAGAGCAAACAAATATTAGGCAACAGCTACATGTGAATGCCTAGTGTGCCACTCATCAGCAAACATCCCAAGGCATTGAACATGGTAATGAGTTTAATAATACAAAGTCAGAGCGGGTATAAAAGGTTAATAATGCTAGTATATGGGTGCACCACTGTTAAGACTATTAAAATAAAACCCTTAGTCTTGAAATCTTGGGAAACAAGCATGGGAATTGCAGTAGACCAGCCTAGAGTCCTGTATCGGGTCAAACAAATGTAATTTTCAGGTCAGGCTCGGGTCTGAATCTGAAATCCCCAAAAACATTGTGTCCTTTCAGTGTACTCATTTGTAACCCTTTCCCAAATAACGTATTAGAAGGTCAATGTACTGGTACTTCCTGCACTAAAGCAGGAGGTGATTAGGGAGGAGTCAGCTGACTAAGCAGTGTTTTCGGTTTGTATTGCCGCTTGTTTGATACGTCGCAAGATCCTTCACGTCTGCTTGGTGATATTACAAATGCCTGTGGATGAGGGAAACAAAAGATAGCACAAGGTTTATATCATGAAGTGGATAGTAGTTCAAGAGGTAAATCACAAGTGTGGAATTCTTTTGGAATCACAGCGAATGAAAATAATGAACATGTGACTGGATTTGTTGCTTGCAAAACTTGTCATTATGTTATTGTGCCAGCCACAAAAACTGGTACATCTCTGTGAAAGCACAGGTGTAGCTCCCTTTCAACTGGTGACACGAAAGGAATAGACAGGAATTTTATAGCAGAGATAGTTAATATGTTACAATGTTAAAATATATCCAGACCACTAGAGAAAGCTACCACGCTGTATAGCCGATTGTATAAAGTCAATCCGTGCAGAATGGTAGAGATATCTGAGTGTGAATGTAACAGCGTGAGAGTCAGTCGATGCAGGCAGTAGGTAAAGGACAAACACTTGCGGGTTCGGGTCGGGTTGCAGGTCTTATTAAAGCGGGTCGGGTCGCGGGTAAGAAGACGGTGTTGCAGCGAGTTGCGGGTTCGGGTCGGGTTGCAGGTCTTATTAAAGCGGGTCGGGTCGTGGGTAAGAAGACGGTGTTGCAGTGAGTTGCGGGTTCAGGTCGGGTTGCAGGTCTTATTAAAGCGGGTCGGGTCGTGGGTAAGAAGACGGTGTTGCAGCGAGTTGCGGGTTCGGGTCGGGTTGCAGATCTTATTAAAGCGGGTCGGGTCGTGGGTAAGAAGACGGTGTTGCAGAGGGTTGTGGGTTTGGGTCGGGTCCTTTAGTAGCGGGTCAGTAAAAAATCGGACCCGCGCAGAATTCTGGACCAGCCCATGCCCAAAATTGAGTAACAGTTGGCCATTAAATGGTTTTCCTTGTGCAATATAGGCCTAATCTATGAATTTCATAAGCCAATGTGTATTTTATCCTGTACATAGTGAATATGAAATCATATATAATGTATTATACAGTATCAGAAAAAACCTTCAAAATCATGACCCACTGATTGATTACGACAGTTTATGGCTTTAATTAATCTATTACAATGACACAGAAACACTATTGCTGTTCTGTGTGATTTATTCAAAACAGCAGTGCTGCTTAAAAAAACCTTACCGGAATTCTCAGAATACAACACAAACCCTCGTGCAAACAATCAGAGAATGGCTCTGTGTTAAAAATGGGTTGTGCGTTATTTACAAGATGTGCAGTGCACTCGGCTATTCGTGTTCTATGCTAAACATTATACAAGGAACGTTATCCAAAGCCACTCCGTTATGCATGCTATCTACATGGTGCACATTCTAAACCAAATGAGCTCATATGCAGTGCTGCAGCTCTTTCTGCACGGTGTCGTAACACAGTCGGTGTTAGCAGCTCCGACACTTAAAACAAAACAAGAAAATCCGAATTAAGATTCCAGTCCGAAAGTGTGTGAAGCAATCCTGTGGGTGATTTACTGACTTCCCATTGTGTTCACAGTACCATTCTTTGTTCTACTGAAGTATAGACCTGTCGCCACTTGGAGGAAGAAGACTAAGTTCTATAAACAATTCGCTTTCCTGCCAATTAAAGCAGGAACAGTACTGTAATTAGGTAATACTGAAAAATATGACTGGAGTGGAGCTAGGCCACCTGCTGCAATGTTTAAGACATAACGTTAGTAACAAATAGAACATATAAAAGAGAGAGGCTCTGTCCTTCAAATGCCCTAAGCATATAAAAGCAGGGTTCCGTCATTGAGGAGACCCGACAAACAGGAGGGGGGGTCACCGTCTCTGAGATGACCCGACATACGAAGAAGCTCGCGAACCAGAAAGAAAACACATTGATTAGTATTATTAACAAGTAAAAGCTGTTCCGGCTCTTCAATGGCCCAACACATGCAGTAGGGGGGTTCCGTCGCTGAGGAGACCCGACAAACAGGAGGGGGCCACCGCTTTGAGGTGACCAGACATACAAAGAGGGGCACCGTCTTTGAGGTTACCCGACATACGAAGAGGCTCGCGAACTGGAAAGAAAACAAAGTTAGCAGATGTTAGAACATATAGAGCGGGGTGTTCCGCCTCTTCAAAAGCCCAAAATATAGAAGAGGGGTTCCGTCGCTAAGGAGACCCGACAAACAGGAGGGGTTCCGCTGCTTGGGGCCCTCACATAAATAAAAGGCATCAGTACTGGAAAGAGAAGAAGTCAAGGAATCAAGCATGCTAAAGGAGGGGCTTGGCAGGAGGTCCCCTATGACTCACGGAGAACACTCCTCTATGAGGTAAATGAAGCGATGCTTAACAAAGGGTTGGAGAAAGTGGAATCACTAACCCCCCAGAGGAGACCAATACAAAGGCGGTTGAGATTCTAGAGGAGGAAATGAAAAAACGCAGGACGACTACATGTAGGTGGCTATGCATTAAATAGAGTAGATTTAATTAGTAGAAGAAGATGATAGGACGCAGGGGGCCTAGCTACACCCCCCGAACCACACTTAATAGGTTAACATATGTTAAATGTACCAGGAATTTACTTTAGCAGCATTGGCTACATTTACAATGAAAATAGATTGTAGCGCTATTATTCCTAAAAAAAAAAATCTACTTGACCTTGACCTTTTTTTACTATGACGTAAGTTTACAACAGACTTCTAAGTAATGCGCCAGTGGGTGTTATGTTATGGTAATTAAGAATGGGCTCCAAATCCATTCAATTTTCAAAGAGAGGTTATAAATATTATAATTATAGTAAGAGAAGTACCTTTTGTATTAAAATACTTTCCAACAGCGGGATTCGAGGCTTTGATCTCAAGGATCGTAAGTGTAGGTTTACTGACTAAGCTACTCAGAGTTCTGCTTGGAGCTGACATTTCAGTGGTTTTATCAGCGACAGTCTGGAGGCATGTATATCTCGCCTATACATTGTTTGTAATTTATAAAGAATGTACGTAAAAAAGATTAACCTGTTTTGCGATTATTCAGAGAAGTATATTGTGAAATTACTAATAATTGTACTTTTGACAGTCATGGGTAAGCACTGATGTGGCTCTGTGCCCTTTCCCTTGATGGCTTTTTTCTTTTTTTTTTGATACCACGTTTCATTGGCTCTGCCTTATTTGATCTGAAGTTGTGCAATAAGCATTACTTAACACAAGACTTGCAACGGGGTTACAGTAGATAAGGATGTGTATTTCTGTCTCAGTAAGATGAGGATTCCTCATTCAGTGAGATGATGTTCCATGACTCCATAGAACGATTTAAATCACACCAGACTGTCTCTGGCTTACCCCCTCCAGGCATTCTATGCTTGGAACGCTTATTTACAAAATCTAGAAAAAGTATAGTACGATAATGGTATGATGACATCAAAATTCTAGAATAATAACATTCCATTCTGAGTGCAAAGAAGTAAGCTTGTCAGGAACGGGTGCTGTTTTTACACATATAATTGCATTAATTTTAATATTAAAAGGGATTCTCATGAATAATAAAGTGAACTTAAATGGAGAATACAGAATTTTGATGGGAGTATCAGATATCGCTCCTTAACCAAAAAGGGCATTGTTGGAGCTGGACCACCAGAGAATGAATTACCTGCAGAAAGTGTAAAGGTTATGATCCAGATACTACCCGTTGAGATGTACTGTATGGTCCCAGGGTAGCAGGAATGTCTAATATGAAGAGATTCTATGTGCATCATTTTCACAGTGAAAGGAATCTGTGGTTAAATACAAGTAAATTAGAGAATGTAGGAATATTATTACATCAGCATTTTAAAAGAGAAACACTGTAGATTATAAACAAACAAACAAACAAACAAACAAAGAGGCATCTGAGCCAATTAGGAAATCCTGAAGTTCTCTGATGAGAGCAATCAGAAAAGAGGTTTTGATAGCGGGACTACACAGCAACGACACTGAAAATAGTTGCCATATTGCAGACTAAGGCATTAAATCTGGTTCATTAAAAATCCTGCTACTGTGTATTTATGAGTTCATTTATTTACATTGTTTTGTAGCAGTAGCAGGTTAACTTGCAAGAACTAAAACAGTTGCTTAACACAAAGGCAAATAAAAAAGCTCCAACACAGGCAAGTGTATAATGTAATTTTACAAAACAGTGAATAGGTGCACTGCAATGAAGCCTTGCATCAGCATGAAACAAAATGAGATAAGATTCAGCTTGGAGAGATGAATTAATTGTCAGTTTAATCTACTTCAGCGTCACGCTCTGTTCCCAAGCATGCATTTTGACAAGTGGAACCCTATCAAATATACGACCCTTACCGATTTCTTATCTGGAGCATGTTTGCATTATAAAATGAGAAAAAACAGATTGGTCTTTTATATTTGCTCGCAGAAAAACAATGGAAAAACAAATGACACCTTGAGAGCTACAAGCAATAACCTCTCTCACTTCAGGTTTAGCCACAATGTGACAGACCTAGCAGACAATGAGATGTAGTGATATCCTGGGTAGGTTCTAAATGACCATGGAATCTGTTTCTCAAATACTCTTGAGACTTGAAACATGCAGCTGTCGTAGACAAGTGGCCTCAATTCTAGTGATTGAACTCTAGTTCTACAGAATAAATATAGAGCAAAATATTTAACTTGTTGCTTTTTCTTCACATGCAGCCTTAGAAAAACCTCCACAACTAGTTGTTAACCTTCAAGACAACCTGCAGTTCGGAGTGCTGTAGTGCAACTTTCATAAATTAACTTTTCTCCGTCCATGATGAAATTGTTTTGAGGCGTGTGGTAAGGGTGTTAACCTTGCCTCTGATTGGTCAGTTTCAGTCCAGTCACGTGACGGAAAAAAAAAAAACAGGTTCTATTTTAGCGACGTGAAAGTTTCTCAAAGCGATGTCGCTCGCTGCTGGTGTGGATACTCCCATTTGACTGCAGTGACTTCTAAATTATTTGCTCATGTCCAGCTTAACTGGCTGATCTACAGCAGATTCTATGAAACACTACATGCGAAGGTCTGAATAATTAATAACTCGGCCGTCGTCATTTGACTGTTAAAGATTTCATAAACAATAATCCCAAGATTTGGGATCTGATGAATATGGGTCCATCAGTCTATCAATATTATTGGGTGGACAAATACATTGCATCAGAAACTAATAAGCAAGAGGCAAAGTTCACAGTGGCAGAAACAGGGTCTACTGAAGAACAAGAGGGTTTGCTCTGCTTTGTTTGTCATATTTGTTTCTTTCTGCCCTAAACGCTCTAACACTATCTCTAGGGTAGGTCACTGCAGCATTGTCAGTGCGTCTTGTTTTGCTGAACGATCACTTCTCCTGACAAGCACAGAAACAGCTGAGGTCACCACAGCAGCATGGCTGAATGTTCTGTTCCTATCCCACAGTCTCAGTGCTGCAAGGACTGCAGCTGAAGCCAAGTGGAAGGACCTTCTCCACCCCATACAGTTCACGTCTTCTGTCCACACAGATTAGTGCAGACACAACGGTGAGTCTGCGACACAGTACGAGGCAAGACAACGTTTTAACAGATTTTTCATACCTGTATTGCATCACTTTAACTGTTTAGGTGTAACAGAAAAGAAACAATAACTTTGAGAATTTTAATAATGAAACCTTTTTTCTCTTTTTTATTTCAATTGTACTAGCTTCTGCAATTTCATCTGGAGACTGCCACAAACCAGATAATATGATCAAGATTTTGTTGGCTAGTGTATTACTACTTTTATAGAAAGGCAGCAAAGAGGAAATAAACTCATTTTGAATTCCTAATTAGAACCTCATTGAACAGGGATGGGGTAGCTTGCATTGCTGTCAACAGGAAGTATTAGTCATAACCCATACCAGAGTCAAGCAACCACAGCACTTCAAATCCAGCTTTTTGCTCCAGCCACATCCTTATTTATTACATTGGAGAAATAAAACATGACACCAGGTCCTGAAGCACTTTCCCATTTAATTATACCTGTAGAAAAAAAAAAGAAATCAAGCCCAGTGTGGCCAACCCCTGGCCTATCCAGTAAAATCATAAAATACATAAAACAGTTGATGAGAAACAGCACTTAAAATGCAACACTTGGAAACTCTTTAGACATTATTACTACAACTGAAACCATTCAGTTAGATCAATTATTTATAGTTGGTTTAAAATGAACAACTTGGTGGCTGAAACCAAGCAATCTGCAGGTCCAGCTAGTACCTACAGTATACCTAAACATCCGTAATAGCATCCTGGGAAATATTTCGGATTACACACTAATGTGAAGAGCTGGTTAGAGTGGGGATACTGTGAGCCATTATTTGCAGATCAGACATGCACATGAAACCAACAGAAACAAGGGAAATCCTGGATCGCATCAAAAATGGAATGAAATATCCTGTGTACCAGTGCAGCATTCTAGTCCTTGCTTGCAGAAAACTAGAAAAAAAAAAAGTTAAAATCTATAATTATCATAACTGGACACAAAAGCTACTTCTTAAGAGATCGTTTCGCAGGCATCTGAATGATAAATCAGACTCATAATCACTCAGTTAAAAGAAGAGTGTCAGTGTGCAGAAGACCTGCTGAAGACAGAGTGCAACTGTGATTTAGGTCAACTGTTGGAGAAGATAACAAGTCGATCTCTTTAAATATCTTCACAACCAATAAATTACAATCAATGTGATTTATTTCTGGTTCATGACACTGCATATGATTAAGCCACAATAAACAAACCACTGCAAAAAGGTGCACCTTCCATATTGATACTGATAGCCAGTGGATCTCAGTGCATTTTAGCAGTTAACTAGAACACATAGACTAAAGGGGATTCTAATGTCTGTGAGCCTGATATACTGTATTTGCATCACTTGAAATGAAAGTATTAGAACTGAATAAATCCAGCTCTGATCCTATGCATTTTAAATACCTTGGATTCCATAAACAATTTTTTTCTCTTAAATCTTTAAATGCTGTAAATGCAAAGAATGTTAATAAGAGATCCATGCTATAAGGGTAGTGGTACCACATATATTTTCCATTTACAAGCAATGCAAATCTACTATTAATGTATTCTATATTGAATGTCATATTTATCATGGTAGTCACCACTGCAGTAGCACAACATGTAAAATATAATATATATGAAATAGCTGATGCTCATATATGATAACTTCACAAAATGTAAAAGATGATGTTCTTCTCATGTGGTCTGGAGCATACATACACCTGCTGCTTGTGCTGTCCAAGTCACCGTGCAAGTCCAGCTGTAACAGGGTGTGACTCCACATTGTGCCCTCATAATAACTGCTAAGCTCTGTTCATGGCTTCCATACAATGTGTAGTTTATTGCCAAAACGTTCAGCAGCATCTGTTACCAAAAAAAGCATTTTTTGTATCCTCTGGTGAGGTTTTAAGCAGGTAAAAAAGTTAAATCTAGATCAGCAGTTGGAACCTCAACGTAACCAGGGGCTGCTGTGGTGACCCACAAAATGGCTTGCGTGCCGCCACCGACTCAATCATCAGGTTGTAATACCTACACAATACCAACGTACTTACAGAAACACATTGGGCAAAGCATGGAGTACAATTATACTGGATTTATTTTTAAAAAATGGAAATCTTTGAACAAAGACATTACCACTATACCGCTGCTATCGTCTTTTCAGTCAACAATATAAAACCACACAGAATTCACAATGTAAAAACACTCAAAATTCAAACAGTGCTTAATACTAATCTGTGCAACAGCAAAGATAAATAACTATTTAAATGGGTTTTGTTTACATTTACAAGCTGCCTATTACTTCTGTCTTTCTCAAAGAAAGAAAAAACTCCAACGAAAAATAAAGTGCGCAAATAGTATTTTGAAGGTACGTGGATTCCCACCAAAAGCAGCCATAACACACAAATGCCGGTTTAATCTATTCCCATTTAACATTACATGTGGTTATTCAATTGTACATTTTGCTCCCGGATCTAATTAATGTTTTTTTTTTAAATGTAATACGCAGATAAAGAAACTCAGAGGGGCCACCACCAAACCTCAAATGGGCCGCCATTGGCCCGCAGGCCGCCACTTGCTGATCGCTGATCTAGATAAAGGTTTTGTATGTGTGTTTCATACCTAAATAAACATGAATAAGTGCACCCCACCCCAGTGTCCTGTTTCAGACTGGTTCAATACAAAACAAAAATCAGAGAAATTCTGCAATTTTTCAATTAACCAAAGCCCAAATTGGCAGATTGTCAAGATATTAACGAATAAGGGCTTATCAGGGTCTCTCAATTTGTATCATTTGGCGGTTTCTGGATGCCATGCTCCTTGCTTCCAACCGCCCACCCGCATGCGCCAAGTAAAGTAGGAGTTGGATTTGTCAGCGTTTCCATGGAATCCATTTTTTGTTATTTTATTTTTAAAATCAGTAAAAAATGTATTGACGGTTAACTGCAGGAGACCCTGTGCATTGTGGAACACACTGATCTGTTAGCCAGATTAGCCTGACAAAATCGACTTCATCTCATCGGGCTATTACCAGAGGGAAATATGTTGAGCTGCACAGTGAATGGCCATCTGTGTTTTTTATTTTTTTATTTTTATTTTTTTACAAAAAGGGAATGACAGTACTTCTTTAGGCAGCAAAGACAAACACATCGGATTGACCTGTGTTATGATTAGTAGGCAGGTTTGGATATCAACTAGAGGAGGCAGCTATTTGATCAATCCTGCTTTACATATTTGGAGTAGCAGTAATCAGTGTACTTGTTCAAACCGTTGTCAAAGCTACAGAAAGGGGCAAAAGCCAAATACAGCAAAATGGTAAATCCTGGGGTCTTTACATTATGAGTGGGGAAGATAACGCACTCACAAAACACGGAAAGCGCCCTTGTACTACTTCTTTATTACAGTAAAAGTTAAACAACTTTACAGCAGCCGAGTCTCGATGATGAAGCCAATGTTTTCTCTTTCTACCAATAATTCAAATATTTGACTGGTTGTATCCTCTATTTAAAAAAAAAAAAAAAAAACTAAAAACAAATCTGTTCAACTCCACAAATCAAGACATCAATCCATACTTGGAAGCATTATTATTCATTCCGAATAAAGTTTATTTGGAAATTTAGGAGACAGTTTATATGACAGCCATGTTATTGCTTCATCTTTACTGGTCCATGGCAGGCTGTAAAGGTAGAGAGTGTAGAAGACAGCTCAAATGCAATATTACTTTCATTAATTGAACATGGCAGTATTTTACTATCTCTCCACTATTAACCAATACCACCAGCAATCAGAATGACTAAAGTCATAATTTTTCCTGTAACTGCTGCAGTACATTCACAGAAATATACTCAGAAAAACTGACATCACAGGAAACCATTCTTTTTAAACAGCTTTCAGAATTGCTGTCGTTTACAGATTTCTAAATCTGGGTATAGTGTGTGTATTTTGCAATACTTTAACACTCATGACAGTACTCAAAAGGAAATGTGAATACATGCTTGTTTAGTATCTATGTCTGCCCAGGGCAGTCTGGCCACTGTCTTCAGCATCTTGGCTAGCTCCCTGTTATTAACCTGCCCTGAACAGTATTATTACATTACAGCAGTCTCTGGCTAAGAGCACACCTCTAGGGAAGCAAGTGAAGTATTCTCTTAGCCAAAGTGTTCTTTAAGACGGAGTCGATCACCAGGTACAATACACACATACATACTTATTACTTGTCATGATGCATCAACATATTAAATGAATAGAATAAGAGAAAAGCACTAGTGTTTGTTAATAAACTATAATAATAAAGTAAAAGACAAACTAGTGTTAATAAACTAACTGTCAAACCAAATTAACACAGCACCCCTACACACGTTATAAAATACAGCAGCAGCTCTGGATTCATTGTATACCTGTACAGGAGCAACATTCAAACATGCACACAATTATTTAACAGAATGGAAAACACCATAATGCTCTGCGACTTGTAGCGATGAGGTGCACTCGTGGAAATCAGAATACAAAATGAGTCAATGATATGATGCCGTTTCTGGAAATATTGAATAAACCATTTGAATTTAAGTTTGATGACGATGAGTTATCAGGTTGCAAAACAGTACTTTATCAGTTGGAAAAATAAAAATAAAATTATATTTAGATTTATTTTTATTTTCTTATTGGCACCTTGTTTGCAAATTGATCAAGAGGTGTTTTTTTTTTTTAAATTTATTTTACATATTTTTCTAAACTTGAGTTCAAATGTTGCCTGCCATAGACCAATGTAACTCAGGCTAAATAGCAAATCACGTTATGGATCTAGGAAATACACACATACAGTATATAGGCCCCTAAATATTGTTAATGCAAGGCGTTTCAGTTTGTTTGTGATGTATTGTATGTGTGAGTGTGCCTAGGGACAGAATTCCACCGTCCTGCATTGAATCATTCCTAAAATGGGGTCAAGCCAGATAATGAAATTGCATAATTGCTAAATTAAATCAATTGCTTGTATCTTAAAAGCTGCTGTTACAGCCAAGACAGTCTTACAGCAAGCTACATCCTGCACCCCTGAAAGGCTTTCAGAACGTTTTACTTTTGATTGTTCTTTTAAATGTAAAAATAGATAAAAACGTTATATACTGTACATCCCCCCTCCTCAGGAACATTTTCATCAGCTCATCTAGTGCTACATTTAGCAGCAAGTCATGTGAGCCACCAGTGTGATAATGGAGGGTCACAAGTGACACAGGCACAGCAGGGAGGTCCAAACACACTCCAAGCCTAGTTGAATCTACACAGATATTTCCGGGGCAATGCATTACAAATGTAGAAATTAACATTGGTTAACACTATACTGGGGACAGTGTCCACCCCATACATCAATAGCATAACAAATCATTAAAATATCTCGACTTCCGAATTCAACATAACCCATTCTGACCCAGACTTGAATAATTCAAGCAGAACCGCTGCTGCAGGTTTAATATTCTCTCCTTCCATTAACTGATGCATTCCCAGGACACTTATTTTCCAATGTGGGGGAATACGCTTTCATTTAGAGTGAGTGGAAATTATTTTGATACTTGCTATTGTACTGCTCCGAAACCAATTAACATACATGTTTTAAAAACCACAATGGATTCAACAGCATACAGCAGTGCTGTCATTTTACATCTAAATCAAGGCAACAAAAGGTGTCTTGCGAGCATTTGTAAGGTCATTTGTATCTGGTGCCTATGCAATCCGGTATAATTAAATGCAGTAAATCCTTACTACATTGTGTGAAGGTTTGGTGTTGAGGTTAATTCCAAGACACAATACATACACACACTGTATCTTTTCTATTTATTAAATTACTGCACAGGAGACTTAAGTCCACAGAGATATAGCACATAGGCCCATAGCCTCAGTGTAAGCTACAGAACTACAGCAATGTGTCAGAAAATGGCTACAATATTAGATGTGAAGTCACAGTCAAGGCAAATATGAAGTCTGTATCTCAAATGGTTTCTAAGATACAGGTATGTGAGGAGCAGCTTTGTCAGTTGAACTGACTGGGGCAGCTTTTACTAACACTAAAAGCAACATAGAGGTACCATCACCTCTATGAACCACCCACCCACCCAGCTTTCTAAACAAACAAGCGTCATAGCATAGAATTTCTCTACAGGCCTATATAAATCCAAAATTGGAAATCAGCTCAGCGTAAGCTGAAGGCTTAGTTCCAAACATGCACTCAGAGGCACAAAACTAAGCCACCCATCCCCCTTTCCTGAATCGCAGACTTCAGCTAAGAAAGAGGAGAAATAAAAACACCACAGCTGGGAGGCTTCCACATAAGAAGATCAAGCAGTGGCAGAGTCTGGTGTCCCAGGCGTACCTCCCCTTTTATCCCACAAGACTTATCAAAATGAGTTTGATGATAACCCGGGGGTGGTGAGTCATGCAAATCTGCAGAGAGCATGGCTGAAACGTGGGCTGAGTCCCAGCTATGAACACAGCTTTATACGTGACAACAGCAAAAGAGGCCCTGCTCTCCAAAGCTCGCTCATCCCTAAATCGGCACAGAATCTGTCAAACTGGGTCAAACTGAATTTCCAATCTGCCCAGTAGAGGTTATAATGCAGATTAATGACATGAAGAAGATAGCCTACATGGACACTGATACAAATATAACGAAAGCTCTCTGACATTAATAACGTCATTCTTACTAAAAATAAAATAAACGAGTTTACAAATAGGTCTACAAATGGTTGGTTTTTTATACCAGTATTAAGCAGGGTCATAATATTACCTATGTTGTTGAAGCTGACACCCTGTGATCCTTCAAGAAGCTGCTTGATGAGATTCTGGGATCAATAAGCTACTAACAACCAAACGAGCAAGATGGGCTGAATGGCCTCCTCTCGTTTGTAAACTTTCTTATGTTCTTATGTTCTTTAATTTTCCCTTTGCCTGCCCATCTCAATATTACTGTATACTGTGCTCAATTCAAATGGCATTCAGTTGTACAGTATGGTTAAGTTATGATAAAATGTGAAAATATGTGGACAAAAATAAAATTGCATGGAAACCAAAATAAATTGAATAAAACGGTTTGATTGTGGATTTTGCATCAGCAGTGATAAAGATCTGTCCATATAGACAGTACTATAATCCATCAGATGTTGCTGGGATTTAGAAAATCAATGGCCTTCAGGTATGATTGCCAAACCGTTGACCCTTTGTAAATAGGGTTCAGGACATGATGTGAAACATGACAGAAACAAGTGCAGCACAAGTACTGTCAGGGTTAGCATTACCACAAAGCTTTGTTATCATGCTATAGGAAGAGATAAAGAAGCACACAGGGCACTATGTAAGCTTCCCCCACTTCAATTAATCAGTTTCAGTCATAATGGACAAGGGATCAGATCTGACACACTCTAAAAGATGGTTAGAGTACTGGAGGCATCTAAAATACACATGTCTTAAATGTATACTGTGTCACTGGAAAGTGTAACTACTACAGAATAGGAAAATAACCCTGATTCCCCTGAAGGAATTAAAGGCGGTTCTTCTTGATCAATCATCACATAACTCTCCAGAACAATTTCAACACCTCGAATCAGCGCCACCCTGTACATTCCTGGTAACAGATACAGTGCTTGCAGGATTTGACACATACAATACTGGAGCAGACACTATCTTTATATTGTAACTTATGTGCAAATGCAACAAATGGAACACATTATACCTGGAACACTGGAACAATCTACCACAGAACATGAACATGTTTCAGGAAGCATCCTGAACAGTTTCATATACTTCAATTATAAAAACAGATTTTGGAAAAAAAAAAAAAATCAAGTTCACATGTTATGAATAGGACCCAACATATATTTATCTATCTTTATTTCACTGAAACCTATTCAAGCACAAAATATTGTAGATTGTCTGATCTGTCACTTTATTTCCACATACACAGTTCAGTACAGTCATGCTTTTGCATAGAGCTGTCAGGACCTAAACTGTCCAGCTGTAAATGCTCCCCTTGCAAATGCTGTCGAACTTCAGATTGCTGTGCGACTCGAAATGGAAAGCTACACTTTTAAGGAGACAGCACAGCTTGCCATCCATCTCACCTGTCAGTCTACATGCAACTCTGCATCACCTCCTCCCACAGCAAGCTTCTGCGTTAACTGCTTTGATCAAGGGTACCCCAGGGAACAGGCCTGCAAGAATAATTTTAATGATGACAAGCAGTTCAGCATCTTAAATTAGTGCTCAGTGTGTCACAGAGGTAGCAGGCAGACCCAATGGACTGATGTATCTTGCCAGTGAAGTTTGAAATGCTGTATCACGGCAGCTGACTGGATCTCCTTCGCTGTATGGGTCCTTTTAAAGGTATGCTCCTGGAATGAGAACAGGGTGTGTTCACAAAGGCACTTCTACAGGAAGGTTCAAACTTTCCTCACTCTATTCCTCAAATTCAAAACACAGTTATCTTCAGTGTGGCATAAAAAGCATAGTAACACAGGCACAGCAAATGGCTGTTACTAACCATTCTTAATAAAAAAAATAATAATAAAAAAATAATAAAGGTGAGGATGAGCATCACCGCTCCTTCGTTATACTTGGGGCCTCTGTAGAGCTCTTAGAATCAGGTCTAAACT
This sequence comes from Acipenser oxyrinchus oxyrinchus, assembly GCA_030684275.1. Classification (NCBI taxonomy): domain Eukaryota; kingdom Metazoa; phylum Chordata; class Actinopteri; order Acipenseriformes; family Acipenseridae; genus Acipenser; species Acipenser oxyrinchus. The sequence continues at coordinate 51,258,673 of CM060254.1, read as the reverse complement.
CATGCAGTTCATCCAGCACCTCAGAATGCACCTGAAACCTGCCCCAAGCCCCAATTCAACATTACTGCCAATGTTTCCAATTTCCCACCTACCATTTACAGAGACATTACCAGATAAAACAAAGGGCATCTGCATGGATTTTATCCTGTAAAGGTCTTCAATTCCAATCCTGGTTAACCACAAGATCAAAACTGGTTCAAACCTATCCACCTTGACTTTAATCCCATGTCTGATCAGCTCACTGTGAATAAATCAGGTTAGTCCTTCTTTGCCACTGTTACATGTTCACAGCCTCTTAGTTTGCTCACACTTCACTTGATTGCTATTATTTGCTTATGCTGACTGAAAACTAAATTGATGGAAGGCATTATTAACATCTACAGGTTGCAAAAATAAAATATATTTTAAATGTATGCAAGGGTTTATTTCAACATAAGAAGTCTGCAATCACTTTTTAGTTTGAATAAAAAAAACTGAAATTAGGTTGAGATACACAAACTGAGATGCTTTGATAAATTCAGTTGCATTTCAACCCATTCATCTATTATGGTTTCCTCTAATCCTCTTTTCTAAATATTTAGGACACTGTAGAGCAGGGGTAGTCAATTATTTTTTGTCAAGGTCCAAAATTTCTTGGTCAAGGTATAGTCAAGGTCCAGACTCTCGAGAAACATTTTTCATGCCGCAAGTGTCCCTGGTCAACAAACACAATGCTGTGAATTAGTAATATACCCCATTGCTTAGCCTATATTTTTAGTCCATTAAAAAAAAAATAATAATAATTAAAAGATGTAATAAATTAAATCTGAGACTAGTCAAATAGATGTAAATATTAGCATTGAAACACTTTCAGATAACTTAAGTTTTGAGTTAAAGTTTACGAAGAGTATTAACTTTGGTTTTCTCAAATAAAATTATTGTAGCCATATATGAATATAGATAGATAAACAAAGCCTTGTAGCTTGTTTAATATTAGTATGAGAGTTTGAAAGAAAATAATACTGAGAGAGTCCATCTGTACTATCTTAGCTATCTTAGAGTGAGTTCAGTCAAGGCAAGACTGAGGCAGTTGCACAGATGATTATCAGTCAAAACGGAGCGATTACGCGATGTAATGGTGTTCATTGTTGAAAACGCAGACTCACACACGTACGTCGACGCAAATATAGTCAAGATGTTAAATGCCACCTTCCTCAAGTGAGGATACTTGGAGTCCAGCACAAGGGTTGTCCAGAAAGTTTCAGATGTAGTTTCAGTGTGTCGCATCTTAAGCACTTCATCAGCTTGTAAATCAGTAAGCTCCAGCTATAGTTTTGCTTTTTCAACATCCGGAAAGGATGCTTTTGCTTGATCGCACCAAGTGCCGTTTGCTTGTACCACGAATGGGTTCTTTACAAACAGGAAGACATCTCTAACACTTTCAAATTCTTGGAACCTCTGCTGGAAGTTTTGAAGAAGCCTGTCCAGAGATGACGTCATCCGATTCACGTCTGCATTGTACCGGCAGCTTATCAGCATTGGGAAATGCAGCATCTCCCCAGTTTCCAAATCACTTTTGAAGAGATGCAGTTTGTTTTTAAATGAAGTGACACTGCTATGGAGATCCACTACATTGCAATTCCGCCCCTGTAGCTTTAAGTTAAAATCGTTTAAGTGGACAGTCAAATCAACAAGGAATGCCAGGATGCTTATGCTTGCAGCATCTCTCAAAAATGCATATAGTTCTTCTGCCCTTTTCCCTGGAATTGTATGTAGATATTCTTCCAGATGAACTTGAATTTCCCACAGCCTCCGTAGTACTTGCCCTCTGCTCAGCCAGCGGATGTCATTATGGACGATAAAACTTGTCAACTTCCTTCGGTCCGAGTCAGCACTGCAACACAGGCAGTTAAAAAGCTTTCGTAAGTATCTGCCGATATACCACTGTTTAGTTGTCGAAGCCATATTTGACCAAATACTGTCGTAGTAGGAAATACAGAAACTACTAGATTAGCTGAACATTTTAAAAATATACTTTGTACGAAGGTTACCTTTAGAATTCAAAACTTGCCATGACAACAAAAGGTCTTATTTACTGCAGTTAACATATTTTGATTGGGATCTAGCTCTGTTAATACCGACTAAAAGTATTTAAGCTGTTCTACAAAGTCAGACTGCTTTTGTCAGCCTTTATTAAAACAATGAATCGATCTTGTTTGTCTCAGTGATAGAATGGGGCAATATACCATTAAATTTGGTCTTGTACACTACTGTGTACTGCACTCTTAAAATGCATCCAGTAGTTGCTTTCTGAATTGATTTACTAAATGTTTTGCCATTCACAAAACAGTTTGAGTTCATTCTGTATTGCTAAATACAATCACTGTTTTGGCAATGTGGAGTTTAATCACACAATGTTAACACCTTTTCATAGCGCGAGTGTGTCCCTTGAGCTTCTTTGTGATTTGACATGCAGTAATCAATAAATGCATGCGTGTAAGCAGTTGACACGGAAGCGGTCTTAAAAAAGGCTTTTACACAATCCATGAGGATTAACATGTCCTTGAAACTCTGTCAGTTACTTCTATTAGATACACATCCCCCCCCCCCGTCTTGCCCAGCTGCACTGGCTATCTGTAAAGTTCAGGATTACTTTCAAAACTCTCCTGCTCACCTACAATGCCCTTCATCACACAGGTCCCGAGTACCTCCTCAACCTGCTGACCCGCTATGTCCCTGCCCGCAAGCCGAGGTCCTCTGACTCTGGCCTGCTTGTTATGCTCAAGCAAAAGTGCACCACACTTGGAGAACGCTCGTTTAGCTTCATGGCTCCGACTCTTTGAAACTCTCTCCCAGCTTTGGTGCGTGATGCTCCCATCGTCGCTCGCTTTAAATCAACTCTCAAGACCCACCTGTTCTCTCTTGCTTTCCATGCTCTTTAAGTCTCATATCTGCTGCTGCGTGTTTGCTACTATTTCATGTATTATGCATTTTTCATTGTATTGTATTAGGCTTTTTTTTAATGCACATCATGCATTATTCACTTCTCTGTATTTAAAGTATTTTGGTGTTACTGCATCTTGTAAAGTGCTTTGTGATGGTGGTCCACTATGAAAGGTGCTATATAAAATAAAGATTGATTGATATACTTAACTCCTTTAATTGGTAACCTTCAGGTTTAAGACCAGCTGTAATTGAATTTTTAGAAAAGCACTACTAAAATGTCAACTCCAGGAACAGTGGCATGTCTTATCTTAAAGGTTACTGTGAATTTTCAGCAGTACTGGTACCCATAGCATGAATTAATTCTAAAATAATGACACATTAGAGGACTAACCTAGAACAGACCCTAACCCACAATATGGTTGTCAAAAATACCGATACTTTGATACTATCGCGATACCAAATTTCAAAAACGGTTCTGAGCTTCATTAATTATGCATTCGGTAATAATGAAAATTGCGTGTTTGCGTCCTTCATGTAAAAGACGGAGCCCTACTAAAAAATTTAAAAAAAGCTTTCCTTTCTGTCCGCACAGGGACACCATACACTCCAGGGGGAAACAACGACAACGTGTCAGCCAGGATTTAGGAGTAAAAGGTTAAGATGGAAGGCATACAAGCCCAGCGGCCCGCGCGCTTAGAAAAAGAGAACAGCAGGAGTGCTGTGTGGAAATATTTCGTTTATGAAGCGAATGAGTAGGGCAAAGAAAAGATCCATCCAAGCCCGTATGCAAACGGTGCTTTAAGACGGTACAAACAAAAGGAGGGGCAACACCTCAAATTTAGCGAAGCATTTGGCGGACAGGCACCCTGACCTCTTCAAATAATTCAGACAGGTTAGCGACAGCGTAGATTATTGAATGAATGCATCACATATATACGTTAAAAATACATGTCCTCAAAAGAAAACGATGAGGAAAAGTGAAATTAAGAAAGCAAGCTAGCTAATTTAGCGCTAATGTGTACGGTGTTGTGCTCTATGTTGGAGTGATAGACAGTATTTGTCTGCCTTCACATTAATGTTACAAATAACGACTCTAGTTATCTGTTTATGTATCAGACACGCTTAACCTCTCTGAGGTTAGTCTAGCTTTATTGCGGTCGCTCCCGGGCTCGGCCTTCTAAGACGTAGTACACTAGAGCGGTATATCATAGGCGCATATGGCTGTCACTCTTGGAAATGGGCGGACTGTGGCTTTCTAATTATACCCAATATGGGCATCTACGTCGGCGAGAATCTGACTGACTGCTTCACACTGTGTGAGAGCACTAGATGGAGCAGACGCGCAGGATAGCAAAGAAAACATTGCCAAACAAAACAAAAAAAGATTGCGTTTCCCTTGTTTTTGATAATTTTCTTCTTTTATATATTATTTTGCATTTCTTCCGTTTTCTATAGTTTTGTTATAAATGGCTGTAACTTTTGTTCTGGTGTTCCAATTTTAATTCTTTCGTTTTAGACATGTTCCCAAGACCTTGAAGTTTGATTGTAAAATACATTTTTTTCTACTCAGAGCACTGAAAAAAATATTTGACAACAAATGTTCTTTTTTTCTAAAAAGCGTATTTTATTTTCATCCTGCCATTCGCTAGTTTTTTTTGTTTATTATTATGTATTTCTTAGCAGACGCCCTTATCCAGAGCAACTTACAATTGTTACAAATTATCATTATTTTTTACATACAATTACCCGTTTATACAGTTGGGTTTTTACTGGAGCAATCTAGGTAAAGTACCTTGCTCAAGGGTACAGCAGCAGTGTCCTCCACCTGGGATTGAACCCACGACCCACCGGTCAAGAGTCCTAATCACTTCTCCACACTGCTGCCCTATGTTTCTTTACTAAATTTATTGGGTATCAAATCAAACAATGGATTTTTTTTATTTTCTGAATCCCCAGTTTGTGTTGAGTCACAGTTATACGCACAAATATAATAACAGTAAAAACTTTGAGAACTTTTCTCTGTCAATAATGTACAGAGCACTCACCTGAATCACTTAATAAAAATCTCAAATTCATCCACTTTGTAGTTTTACTTCATCCTCTTTATTTCACTACCAAAAACAAGCAGAACTATTAAAGGGCCAGTCAATTATAGTCCTACACAAAAAAAAAAATCCTTAAGTGATAATATGCAAATTACGTTTACTGCACCTCATCGTTTGACCTAGAATCGAGATAGTTTACCTTTATTAAAGGAATGTTCTCTTATTTTGCGTGTTAACATTTTTTTTTTTTTTTTTTTTTTTTTGCCATGGTATGGAAGAGGTATCGAGTGTCGTGAAACTGAACTGGTATCATATCGAAGTTCAAAATTCTGGTATCGTGACAACCCTAACCTACAATGTGTTATCAATTATCCAATATTTGTGCTTCGAGTCCCCAGAGAATACAGTACTGTAGATGTGGTAATGCTGGCAATAACAAGTCTATAACAGTAATACTAATTATGTCATTTACAAGCCCCACCAAGGACATGAATAACAACATGCAAGTAATTTAAATAAAAGCCAGAAATGTGATTCCTGTGACAGCTAACTATGTATTAAATGAACTGATTTACACATTTCTTCACCTACACCTCCAATATTTTCCCAGTATTAGACACACATTTAGGTCACTTTTTTCATCAGAGTGAGTTCTAGACAGTTTTGCCAGCCTGCAATCCTAAAGTTTAGTTTCAGATGATACCTGTTTGATCTTGATCTGCTGCTGACAAACCAGACTTTTTTCAAAGTGATTTCAACATGGAATAAGTCAAACGGATGGTGGAGGATATCATCCCCTGCATGATATAATAATTTGCAAAAAAAACAGTCACATGTTCTTATAAAACTGCATTTAGTGAGCTTTGCTGGAATCCATTGTATATAATGTAGGTAAAATTATAAAATATATCTACAAGACATTTTTCTATTTACAAGCCTATGGCAATGAAGACCTGTACAGTACAGCTGCTAGCTACTCTGTACACTAGGCTTTAAATGAACAATAACTTTGTGGTTAGGATACAGTGCAGGCAGTCAGAATGCCGCACCAACACATTATTCAGACCACATCAAAACAGGCAGGCTGTCTCACTGTCTATAGTATGATGTCCTGCTAAATGCGGAATACGACTTGAGACATGGTAGTTTGGCCAAAAGAATAGGAGTATTGAACCTACAGTACCAATACAACCGGCAGTATGAACTGACCCAGAAGTCTGTCTAAACGGTCGCTGAAAAAAAATGAAACACCTGCTTAACATTCGACCAATTACCTCTACATTATAGAAAACATTAACTACTTTGGGTTTTTGGGTGAACAAAATTGCTTATTTTCTCTAAGTATTGAGTAGCGGAGTTACCCATTTCAAAACACACAGCCAAAGCCAGTGAACTACTAAAATATGAATGCTGTGCCATTGTGACAACACAAGCCGACGTGTGACGCTGTCAATTTTGTTAGGCTTTCAAAGTATCGACTTTAAGTTTACAACGTTGCATGTCAAGCTTTTAATTATTATACAAAATAATCTAGAAACCATTTAAAACACTATCACTTATTCATGAAAACAATGGATAGAAGTTAAATCACTGCAGTTAGGCTACTACAGCACATATACAACAAAAAAAAAAAAACATATAAAACAGTGCTGTGTTAAAAAAAATAAAAACGCGTAGCAATCCTAATAGGTGTAAACCACGAATACATGTAAAAACACACAACATATTCCTGAACAAAAAACAGACAAAACCAACAACCTCTGATCTCGAATGAAAATAGGTTCAGTATCATTTTAAAAATGTGATTGGGTTTGGAAAGTCGTGTTATTTAGGAGTCCTGTGAATTACTAGGTTTAGTCTGTGCGCAAGGCTGCACCAAACAAGTATCTCAATGCGTGCCCTGTTTAAAAATAGTAAGAAACACAAAAACACAAAACAAACGTGTATTGTGTGGTTATGCAATACCCACGTTAAAAATTATTCCATACAGCATAAACAATAAACAAACCAGCAATGTAACTATTTTTAAAAAGCGCAGCACTTGCCTGGAATGTATAAAAACGCGTCCCATTGGGAGGGTGCACTTTGGGGGAATTGGTCCTCGTGTTCATGTCTGAAAAAATCATAGCTGCTTCAAGTCAATCCAAAACTAAACACAGTTGCACAAGCCAGAGTATCTTAGCTTGCTGGTATTAAATCCGTTGCTTGCGTTAGGGACATACAGAAGAATTCAAATCTGTTCAATCCGCCACGCTCTGGCAGGACTTGCCTTCAGCACCGCTTGCCTCCCCACCTCGGTAGACCACGGGAAAGCAACAGAAACAATGTCAGTGACCTTTCCACCGCACGGCACGATCCCACCCCAAAAAAAAACATCGAATACTCAAAATAAATAAAAAGTGTTAAGTCGAGTGCAGCAAGCAAGGTCCGTGTGTAAGAGCTGCCAGGGACTCTTACAGCGCCGCAGACCAGTCCATCTGTTCTGTGATGATCACCTCCCTCTTCTACAGCCCAACACAGTGATTATTACTAAGCATCAGCGCCCAGCGAACCAATAGTAGCACGTGCTGCTGCTGTTCAGGGAGGCAAGTCCAAAATCAGGGGACCGCTTCCGAGCAGATACGTCGTATAACAACCCAGACAAGCTGCTTTCGGTGTGGGTTGACAATACTCATTTCATTCTGAAGGCAGAGATTAAACCCAGCCGGGGCTGTAAATTCAATCTGTATGATAAAAAGGTTGATGACTATGACATACACTAGCGCTTCTCCGGTAAAGATGCACAGCACGCGACAGACAGACAGATCCCTATAGCCCCAGAATCAGAGACCCGTATTCTGTGTTAAAACTAAGTTTCATGACAATCGGATAAGCAGTTGTCTACACTGTATGTATGGACAAATGTGAAAGTGTGACAACCGTATGAGGGATATGTAGAAAGTGTCCAAATGCTGAAACTTCCTACCCCCATAAAATGTTGACTACAGGTTGTGTTTTATTGTTTATTTAATTGTAATCATTAATACAAAGCCACAGATTTAAAAAAAAAAAAAAAAAAAAAAACTAATAATGGAAAAATGAGCATTATATACTTTTTGAACTATTATCCAGTCTGGCACAGCAGGCATCTGACAATAGGGGTCGCTGTGAATTAACGCAAAAGCCATGTCTACTGCATCTATCCACATTGTAACAGCATTCACAGAAACAAGAGCGCTGTATTTACTTGTGTTTCTCTACTGTTTAGCAATAAAAAGAATGACGGTTTCAACACACACTTTGAGTTCAATTATTTTAAGTGCGCAAAGTATATTGTAAGTATGATATATATATATATATATATATATATATATATATATATATATATATATATATATATATATATATATATATATATATACAGTACTGTGCAAAAGTTTTAGGCAGGTGTGAAAAAATGCTGTAAAGTAAGAATGCTTTCAAAAATAGACATGTTAATAGATTATATTTATCAATTAACTTAAATGCAAAGTGAGTGAACAGAAGAAAAATCTAAATCAAATCCATATTTGGTGAGACCACCCTTTGCCTTCAAAACAGCATCAAGCATCAATTCTTCTAGGTACACTTGCACACAGTTTTTGAAGGAACTCGGCACGTAGGTTGGCCCAAACATCTTGGAGAACTAACCACAGTTCTTCTGTGGATTTAGGCAGCCTCAGTTGCTTCTCTCTCTTCATGTAATCCCAGACAGACTCGATGATGTTGAGATCAGGGCTCTGTGGGGGCCATACCATCACTTCCAGGACTCCTTGTTCTTCTTTACGCTGAAGATAGTTCTTAATGACTTTCGCTGTATGTTTGGGGTCGTTGTCATGCTGCAGAATAAATTTGGGGCCAATCAGATGCCTCCCTGATGGTATTGCATGATGGATAAGTATCTGCCTGTACTTCTCAGCATTGAGGAGAGACCATTAATTCTGACCAAATTCCCAACTCCATTTGCAGAAATGCAGCCCCAAACTTGCAAGGAACCTCCACCATGCTTCACTGTTTCCTGCAGACACTCATTCGTGTATCGCTCTCAGCCCTTCAGCGAACAAACTGCCTTCTGCTACAGCCAAATATTTCAAATTTTGACTCATCAGTCCAGAGCACCTGTTGCCATTTTTCTGCACCCCAGTTCCTGTGTTTTCGTGCATAGTTGAGTCGCTTGGCCTTGTTTCCACGTCGGAGGTATGGCTTTTGGCCGCAAGTCTTCCATGAAGGCCACTTCTGACCAGACCTCTCCGGACAGTAGATGGGTGTACCAGGGTCCCACTGTTTTCTGCCAGTTCTGAGCTGATGGCACTGCTGGACATCTTCCGATTGCGAAGAGAAGTAAGCATGATGTGTCTTTCATCTGCTGCAGTAAGTTTCCTTGGCCGACCACTGCGTCTACGGTCCTCAACGTTGCCCGTTTCTTTGTGCTTCTTCAAAAGAGCTTGGACAGCACATCTGGAAACCCCTGTCTGCCTTGAAATTTCTGCCTGGGAGAGACCTTGCTGATGCAGTATAACTACCTTGTGTCCTGTTGCTGTGCTCAGTCTTGCCATGGTGTATGACTTTTGACAGTAAACTGTCTTCAGTAACCTCACCTTGTTAGCTGAGTTTGGCTGTTCCTCACCCAGTTTTATTCCTCCTACACAGCTGTTTCTGTTTCAGTTAATGATTGTGTTTCAACCTACATATTGAATTGATGATCATTAGCACCTGTTTGGTATAATTGTTTAATCATACACCTGACTATATGCCTACAAAATCCCTGACTTTGTGCAAGTGTACCTAGAAGAATTGATGCTGTTTTGAAGGCAAAGGGTGGTCACACCAAATATGGATTTGATTTAGATTTTTCTTCTGTTCACTCACTTTGCATTTAGTTAATTGATCAATATAATCTATTAACATGTCTATTTTGAAAGCATTCTTACTTTACAGCATTTTTTCACACCTGCCTAAAACTTTTGCACAGTACTGTATATATATATATATATATATATATATATATATATATATATATATATATATATATATATATTTATTATTCCCTTGAATTAAGCTTCATCGAAATCACTCTGCCATTTACCATTAAACACACGGTAGTTCAGTTAAAAAAAAAAAAAAAGTTAAATGCATTTTATAAATACTGAATAGCAATAGCCTGGCACATGCAAATAGCTTTGGTATTTGTGCATGTCCTTTAACTGAAGAAAATATAATTAACTTTGAGCATTGTTTTTAATTGCCAGCCTACAACGTAGTAATAAAACAGATGGATTGCTAAACAGAACCCAGCACCAGGTACATTAAACTCAAGTAGGAATCAGCCTACTGAGAGCAATGCACTTGTTTACATCTCTTAATATTACAATTCCAGAGAAGACTAAAGTAAGGAATACATTAGAGGTTACTGAGGCATGTTTCCAGATAACCCTTGGGAGCAGGCCCAATTACAATGTGCACATGGCTTTCTCAATTAAAACAATGCCTGTTTATGGCTACATAGAACATTCAATACCATATGCAACTAAGCTACATATTGCATACAACCAATACAGTGTCGGGTAATACGTTTCAGAAGCACATCAGCAGGCCACAAAAACAGTGCAGTATTTCCTTGAGGGATTTTTTTTCTATCTTTTATTTGGATAGAATTTTCCTGGAGCTGCTGACTGTTTGAATATATCAGACCCTTTCGTACAGTGGTTATGAAGCTTGCATAGCGCCAGAGGTATCTAGTCCAAACATGTTTGTACCACAATAAAAGTGGGAGAATTTGAACTAATATTAGGAATTTCCCTGTGAAAGCGAGGCTTATTTCATGCTTGCTTTTGTTAATTTTAAATATGTACACTGTCCAGCACTGCCCTCTGGGGTATGATGTTTGCTTCACTGAGGCACCCTCTTTGGAGCATCAAGAAGGTGAGTAGGTGACCAGAACAATTTTACTATAACTCGACAGGTCAAATGGTTTATGGGTTTTAAGGTAAACAATATTCTAAAATACTCTTTTACAGTAACAAGGCAGCATGTCATGCCAAATGCCAAGTACAAATCCTGTTGTAAATGTCAATAAAAGACAAATGACTAGAAACCAAACCAAATATGAACTACAAAAGTAAAGCAAAAAGTATGATAGATGTAGAGCCTTATTTAAAACTGAATCATGTATATTTAATCTCTAGTATCATACACTGGACCCCATACAGTATATCCACAGTTACAGTGCAGGTTACTGTTTTTTGATTGGTTTTCAAACACGATTACAGTTTTCAGAATGTTATCTAACAGCTTTAAACAATATTTAGATCTACGTAAAGGGTTTCGTTGACTGAACTGCCAAAAACAAACAAAACTGTCTTGTCAGTGTACTTAAACTCCTGACTTACTTGGCACAACAAGCAGATTCATAATAAACACTGCAATGAATAACTCAGGCATTGGTGTGATGCTGCTTAATGCATCTGCACCAGCTGTGCGATCGGATGGTTTGTTGAGATTCTCACACCAACTGACACATACTCTTATTGGCACAAAAGCATGGACTAGATTAATAAAGCTTGCAGCCAGCATTTCAGCTCCAACCGTGGCACTTACAATAAGATTATTGCAATCTGTATTAAGTGTGCCAGCCAAAAACAATTCAGACTTCTTGGGATGTCAAGAAAGAAATGGGGTGGTATATTAGTTCAATGACGCAGAAATCTCTTCTCCTTTATGAAGGAACTCTCAGCATACATCTTTCAAAAACATAATGAGGAGGTTAAAACGCTGGCTATACTGACAGGGCTTATAATGAGCCGACATCATTGATTAAATAAGCAATACATACATTTTAAATAACTGGTCTGTTATCAAATTGCCATCACCTTCCTTGAGGAAATTGGTCCATCACACTGGAAGCAATGCCCCCATTTCCCTTTAACAAGAGCCAGGGGACTGTTTAACATCTTCAATACAGATGGGACCTCAGATTTCCATCTCTTCTGAGAGACAGCTAGCTCTCCCATCAGCACATGGCTTCACATACCTCCCAGGGGCTTTGATATATGCAGCGCCCTAGTAGCATTAGAACGTAACCCCTTTAATCCTAGATGTGAAATCTGTAATACTACTGTATATTATTGAAGGCAATTACATCACCTACCTGGAAGGCAAACCCCAGATAGCCCTAAAGTTACAAATTACATCCTGCAGAAATGCATATGCTCAGAGTATTCAAAACGGTTTTACATGTACATACTGCTAGAATAAGCATGCCTTTCTCAATTCTGTGTTAACATAAAGTGTAAACTCTTCCTGGCAGTTGTGAGCAGCTACAATCTGGACACCTGTAAAATGACCCATTCCAGGTTTTAATATGAGCTTGATGAGCCACAGTGTACAGGTAACAAGCTCAGGTGTGTCTTATTAAACTCTATTTAACAGCATGATAAATGACTTAGCGGATGAAATATTAAAAAGTAAATGTAATGTTATTTTGCAGATGATGGGGTATTTTGGATAAAAAGCAATAGGATGAAAGGATAGAGAGAGAATTAGAAAAAGCATTTGACAGAACAGCTAATTGGTCAGGTGAGTGGGGGTTTAAGATTTTGACAGAGAAGTCTGTAAGCATGATATTCTCAAGAAAAAGCAATGTAGAAAAGTTAAAGGTTATATTGGGAATGAAGGAGTTGAAAGATGTTGAGTATTTTAAATATCTGGGTGTATATTTAGATAGTAAAATGAGATGGAGTAAACAAATACAGAATATTGAGAAGAAATGCAAGCAACATATTAATCTGTTGAGAGCTATTCCTGGGACGACTTGGGGGCAGAACAGAATTGTCTAAGTATGATATATAAAGATGCAATACAGAGTGCTTGGGATTTTGGATGTCAAGTATTGGGAGCAGCAAACAAGAGCCAATTGCATGTTTTTAATCAGATACAGGCTCAAGCTTTGCGAATTTGTTCAGGAATGATGAGATCGTCACCGGCAGCAGCATTGCAGGTTTTGATGGGAGAAACGCCATTAGAACTCAGGAGGGTATTATTAAATATTGGAGTAAACTTCAGGCATTGAGTATGGATCATCCAATGAGAAATTGTGTAAATGAAAATTGCTATTGGCATTATAAACGGATTCAATGGAAAAAGAGGGGAGGTACTTTTGGGTTTCATGTAAGGAACTGGATAGAACATTTAAAGATCAATGAATTAGAGCAGGTGGAAAACATTGATTACATTACATGTATATACAGATGGATCAAAGGTCAGGAAAAGTGGCTATGGCAATATATATACCTGAGATGACATTGTGTAGAGTGGAAAGATTATCTGATCACCTATTTATATTTACTGCAGAAACACTGGCATTGTTATTTGCGATACATAAAGTGATGGCAAAAAAACCAGCCAGAGTAGTCCTGTTTACTGATTCTTTGACTTCACTGAATACTTTTGAGACATTGAGTGGAGTCAGGAATATTATATTTGATATTTTAATAACATTGAATGAATGTGCAATCCGAGATATAGACATTATATTAGCACGGGTACCAAGTCATTCTGGGGTGCTAGGTAATGAACAGGTGGATTTTATGGCAAAAAATGAGTCATTGAGAAAGGAAGTGGATATGGTACTCCTTCCTCTGTGTCAGGCAGAAATAAATGCCACAACTAAACAAAAAATCATGGAATCACGGCAAAATCAATGGGAACACAATCCTTGGGGAAGGTTTTATTATGATATACAGCCAGAGGTTAGATTAGGGAGTGAAACATTTAGGAGGGGAATTGAACAGGGAGGAAGAAACTATAATGAATAGATTGAGAACTGGACAAACGGCATTGAGTCAGCATCTTTTTAGAATAGGGAAACATGTAGATGGATTATGTGGGGATTGTCAAAGATTGGGAACTGTACAACATTGTATTTTGGAATGTAGTAAATTCAAACAAAGAGAGGTGTTAATAAATCAGTTGAATGCATTCGAGGTGGATATTAAAATTAATACATTGCATATTGAAGGAGGGAAAAGAAACAAAAAGGGAAAAACATAATACAATATATTCAGACTACTGGAAAATGGGGATTATCTGGATGATATTATAGAAGGGTGATAGAGGGCTCTCATCCTCTGCTATTCGGTGGCATGCACCAACTTCCTTTAAATCAGAAGAATAACCTCTATGCAATGGCATTCTCTTTCCATCCCTGCACTGCATGAAGGAGGAGCAGCAGTGTTCAATTCCAGCAGGCTTTAGAAAAGTGCATAGTAGGTTCGTTTTTGCTTCCTATATAATAAAAAAAAATACAATAAAAACCAGCATTTTGAATATTTAGTTAAGTGAGCTACGTGGTCACCTGCACGTACTGTACAAGTCAGTAAACATCAGAAACAATTGGTTTGTTGTTCTAATAAAAGTAACAGAAGCACCTTGAAAAAAAAGCCAGCTAGACTGCAGTTTAAATGCATCTTAAAACTATTTTCTTCCAACTAAGGATGAATCTCAGTGCAAGAACGAAGTAGCGCACCATGGAATTCTGTATCAGTCTGGAACTAAACTGCATTACACACCTTTGGGGAAAAATGCATAATCCAGATTACTCATTCAAACAAGTCACATTCTCTTTTAGTATTCCTGGTGTAACATTTAACATTGTCACATACTTCTACAGCATAATGCTTTAAAAATACTTTGACATTGGTAGCATGATTTTACAAAACAACCACCAATTAACCTTTCACATGCATTTCTCTCAACACCAGTTGAAAACATTTGACAGGTTATTACTCCAAGCTTCTAATGTTACTACATGGGGATCTTCTGAGGCATATTTTTAAAGCTTAAGTTAGAAAACGTTATTTGCTTATATTTATCCTTTTATTTTCGACTGTGATCAGGACCTCGGGTCTTGAAAACGCACCTCTTTCCTGCAGTCTTTTGAAAACAAGTCAGTGTTATTTGAAGTACAACACTATGGACGTTAAACTATGATACCAGAACTGTAAATAGTAAACCCTTGAATATCTTAAAAGGCAGAAGACATTGAGTCACTGACATGTTTAGAGAAAGTAAAATGAGACACTTTACCTTTTTTTAAGGCACAGGAAATGTTAATACCCAAGCCAAGCAAGCAGGTTCTACCCAACTTCCTATATAAATGCAGCAAACATAGGACTACTTAACCTGCCAACAGTCTTTCACAGCAGCATGGATTTGTTCATAAAAAGAAAGTTGATTTAACACCGTACTTGGAAAGACGGCTCGTTATTTTGTTTAACCGTCTGACTAAATGCAAACACAAATCCACAAATGCCTGTCAATTGTTTTAGTACAAAGAATAGATTTGTGTTTAAAGAAAGCACCTGGGCATAACAAAGTAGCTAATCTCTTTCAGGGAAGAAAAACACGCAGGACTCCAAATAACTATGGAAATAAATGAAAGCATTGCGCTTCTTAAGCAAAGCATGGTTAACAGGACAATTAACTGAAAATGAAGAGTGAATTATGTTGCCTTCTGCATGCTTGTCAGTAGCAGATAAGCCTTTACATGCAGCCGCACCTTATTACTGCAAAGAGAAATGGTGGCAGCTTCTTTGTGTTTTATAAGAACATGTCACCGGGGGACTGGTTACACACGACACAGGATTTGACCTCTTTTCCTTGTATGCCCTGAATATTTCCTATAGTTACTATGTGTTTGGCAAGAAGATAAAAAATTAGGCTTCAGACAAAATGTCTTCCTCAGGATATACAGTATACTGTGCAGAAAGATCACAATAATTTGCGTATATAATGTACCTCCTAAGCTTTAAGTGACTATTGGCCTGTAATAACTTTACTCAAATGAGGGTTAATATTAATACAAATATACAAATATTAATACTTTATACAAATGCTACTTTGTACACAAAGGTATACTAGTAACACACTGTCCAAACTTTAATTGGATAATAAACTACATTATGGAACATGAACTTAGTTTTTACTGACTAATTCAGTGAATAACTGTTTAGAAACTCAGGTCATAATGCAAGCAATTTAGCTCATTATTGTGAAGGGAATATTTGTTAAAGCCTGTTAGGAGACTACAAAGATAGATATTTGTTGCTAGGTTACAACAATTGCTAGTACAGTGTCAAATGAACTTCAGTTCGTGAAGCCACTTGTTGTGAAGACTGGCTGGAGCATCACCTAAGACTGAACAAGGGTTTTTTGCTGCATGGTTTTCATTTCAACCCATTTTAGCAAAAAATTAAAAAAAAAAACATGCAGACCAGTAAAGAAAGAGATGAACTTGAAATTCCTGTTCAGAACATGTAGTAAATGTGTTTGAATAAGAAATACAAGGTTTGCCTTATTTCCATCACTGTCTGTACCAGTGCAGCAGAGAAATGAACAGATCCTATCTCCTGAGCCATAGTTTTACTTTAGCTGTGTGATAACTCCAAAAAAGGAAATGTTATTTCTCAAAATGTGGCCACTTGAGCCAAGTCATTTCACAAGGATTGTGGGGTCATTATCTCACGGCATAGTACTTTGTTCTTGGCAATTTTTGCTAGAGGAGGCAAACAGCTCATATTCCAGCTGTTGAGTCTCTTGTAGTGGCTGCCATAGAACCTCCTCCTTAGACCCATCAGAGCTTCGTGTGAGACTGCTACTGACCCTGTCTTTCTCAGAAACAGCTCAATATCTCATTGAAGATAATAAACAGTTGTTTAAAAGTCATGCTATAACAATAAATCATATGCATGGGAAATCTGTGCTTGTATATGTTACAGTGAAAGTCTGAATCTGATCAATCAAGTTTTACTGCTAAATATCAACATTTCCCAAATAAGGTGGTAAATGTCTGAAATTACTGAGAAAGAAATGGCTTTTTGGACATTTACCGGTTAATGTTATGATTTACCAAAGCTTATTCGTAAATGCAGGTATGCATTGAATAAGGTATTTATTCCTGCATATAAAATTGTCAATTAACAAAATAATAATTTATGGTCGAATAATATATTTATTTCTGCATACACATTTTCTATGAAAAAAAAACACTGATGATGTCAAACAATCTATGTATTTCAAATTTTCCATTAACAAAATAATCATTAATGAGCTTACAGAAATGCTCAATTGAACAATTTAAACTAGTTCCACATGGTACTGAACAATACTGTGATCCACTTATGTAGAACAACCAACATTCTGATACATTTGCATATAAAACAATTCACAATGGTGTTGAAGGGTATTGTATCTCAAATATGTAGTAATTTCATGAAAAATAACATTCTGTTAAATGCAAATGAAATCATTTAGGACCTTTTTTTTCAACAGAAAGCCACACTTTGGTTATGACACCAATGCCACAAAGAAAGACAGTGAATAGATATATTTACTTACTGCAGCACTGTGTGGCACTTGCAGTTACACAGGACTCCTGAAGCCTTACAATGCGCGAAAGCGAGACATTCATCATTAGCTAAAGGCACTTGGTTATTCTTGAGATTTACCGGTAAACGTCCTAAGTAAAACGCTATTTTAATGTTGACATTTACCAGCAAATCTTAAGATTTGCCAATATTCAGACTTTTATACAATACAAGCCATAACATTTTAAAATCTGATTTCAACTCATCCTAGGTTTGAGCCTGGTTTATAGAAAACAATGTTAGCCTAAATGTTAAATGTTTCAAATTTCTCTTAGAGTACATTGCTTCAAATATAATTTAGCAGAAAGTGGGGCTGGCAGGGCTCAAAGTAAATGGAAACCCCTTACCAGCTGGACCTAAATAAAGAAAGGATTTTAATTTAAACACAGTATGGGCTACTGTACACCAAGTACAGTGGTTAAAGAAAAGGACTTGTAACCAGAACCGGCCCTGGTTCGAATCCCGGCTCACACACCGACTCACTGTGCGACTCTGAGCAAGTCACTTAACCTCCTTGTGCTCCGTCTTTCGGGTGAGACGTTGTTGTAAGTGACCTTTGGAAAAAGGTGTCTGCTAAATAATAATAATAATAATAGTAATAATAACATTGTGAATTTGGATGATTTTTATAGATCTCAATGAAAGAACACCAGAGTTTAAAACAACAATAACAATTCCAAACCTGCATTTTGAAAAAGGGTGATCCGGGCTTATTTGAAAAGCATGGGTATCAGACACCTTTATACGGTTTAATCTGTATGATCTAGGTCTGGCTATATCAATACTGCCAATCCCTCCAACACAATCTGATGAAAAATGGGAAAAAACTCTACTTTAGTTCCCTAGTATATTTTCAGTGCATTAATGCTTTGGCCACACGTTGTCACGGATAGAAGGCGGTTTTATGTTCAGCACAAGGTTGATACTCATTGAGTGCAAAAGCTGTGCATGCTGTTATTAATAAGGCACCATTCAAATGCAAGGGATTTTCATTCAGACTGCATTTCATCCCGCAGTCGAGACATGATGTGACATTCAGAGTCAATGGGATGCAGAAAGCACTGTACCTTTCAAGGGTAAAGGCATTGCAACGCGGCGGCAGGAGTGTTTGAGGCACAATAACAGCTCTGCAATCAAAGCAGAATACTTTTTAGATCGCAGCGCTATTTTGTTGGCATACCAGTTTGTTTACATTCCCTTAAGGCCTCCAAAGCTCACTCATCTATTGATACGTTTAAAGAAAGTTTGTGCCACTCTATGAACTAACCAGACATGCTCGTGCTACAGCCTACTACAACCGAGCAGCAGGAAGTTATACATGTGACCTATGACCTGCTTATATATTTCAAATCAGTTCATTAAATAAGTGTTAGTGTTAGTATGCATGCATATGAAGAATAAGGGTTGAGTAATGTGTGTCCAGTGATGTCAATCTGGCACCCATTGTGAGCACTGAACTGAAAGTAAAGATGAACTGATATTTTGCATTAATTTGTAAAGGGAAATCTCAAGTCCTTAATGTAACTGAAGCCTTTCAGCCTTGAGAGAATGGCTGGGTACGGGCACTGAACTGTGAAAGGAGGGACCCTATGGGATAGGTAATCAAAGAGTGCTGCCTCGGTGCTGAAAGGGAGTAACAAAGAAACTTACACAACACAAAATAAAAGATAAAAAGGAAAAAGAAAAACAGACAATATCTCTGGAGAAACCTTCCAAAAAAGTTATTATTATTGTATCATTCTTTTTCGACAGGTATCTCTCCGAGAAACGCTACATGTAAATGATTTATTTTCCTGCTTTCTCCAGTGTCAACTCCATTCAGATCTCCGAGTAGAGTGAAGCAGTGTAGAAACAATCCACACGTGTCAGCTCCATTCAGATCTCCGAGTAGAGTGAAGCAGTGTAGAAACAATCCACACGTGTCAGCTCCATTCAGATCTCCGAGTACAGTGAAGCAGTGTAGAAACAATCCACACGTGTCAGCTCCATTCAGATCTCCGAGTAGAGTGAAGCAGTTTTTCTTGCAAGCTGCAGGAGTGAGGTTGTGTTCTTCTTTTCATAAAGTCATCTACATTCGACATACTGTACATACTGCCAATACAGATCATCTTGCTGGATGATTTTACAAGACAGAATATTTAAGATGGGAGTTTATGCAGTAGACACTGGAGTTCTGATATTTGGGTGTTTATTGGTCAAGTTTTTGTTTTCTGAAAGATGACACAGCAAAAGAGATCCTTTATACCAGCATCGGATAAGCAAGGCGTACTATAGGGTTGATGGTCTATTTTCACATACAGTACCAGGAAGACTTAAGGTCTGTAAGCGAGAAAACACACAACAGTTGCTCCAATAACATATTGGTCTGACAGAGTAAAAAGCTAATATTATTGTACCTTTGCTAATTTGTTTGATGTGAGACGTAGGACAAATTCTGACCACTAGTGGTAAACAATTTCAAGTTTATACTGTTCTTCGTTTATATTTGAATATAGCTTTTTTTATTGTCAGGCATCAGTCAAATCATCATAACCATGTATTTAGGTTTGCAAAATATCACATGGAAATACTGATGCCCACAGATAACCCCTTTACTTTGGGTACACTGGGCATATTTCAAAAGCAGCCACAAACCTTTTATCAAGGAAAAGGTTTCACTCCAGGCTTCTAATCCTGAATCCCACTCCAACAAATACAATAGTTCCAGTGAATCCACTCCCTGTGCCTCTGGGACTCCTCCCTGGTCCACCTCCTTTCCCTTCCTCGCTTCTCATCTGACCCCTGTGCTCTGACACATCACCAGGAATGCATGAGAGCCATTTATCTTTCCTAGGATTTAAGGATCTAATGCCACAAGGTTGTCTGTGTGAAATTGTGTGGCTTTCTAAGGCCAGATTATCATTGTTTAATGAACTGTGCTTCAAATCATTCATTTGAAGGGAGTTTTGACCGCTGTGGGGGCAGGCCGATTGGCAGTTCTACTGTACGCTGCCTAAAACGTGGGCTGAGAAGGAAAGTGTAAATGTGTATGGAAATATAACAGATCCGTGCATGTTTTAAGAACTAAGTTACTTTAGCAAATGAAATAAAAAAAAGAACACCATTAATATATATGACACCCCCAACGATAAATAACCCTTTATAGGTGTCAGTATCATGGAAGTATGGGCCACAATCACAAACTAACATCCACATTATATGGAGTAATAAATAGTGTCAATAAAATAGGCCAAGAAATAAAATACAAAACAAAAACTCAATGGAAGAATAATACAATCCAGAAAGATTATCAAGAATTGTGATAATGTAAAGTGTAAGCTTTCATGCCGAATTCTTCACAGCTTACGCTCAGAAGTCTGATCTTGTAGATCACTGTTCTTCATTGACACCACAATTATGGTTGTACAGTAACATCAACACTGTGACGCCTTTGCTGCTGTTGTCCATTACTGGAGAATGAAGCGTCATTGGGGAATTTAAAAAGGGTAAAACATTGAGGGTAGGATGACGACCCATCCCTAATTGGACGGTAAAGTCCCGAAATGTAAAGGTCAAGTCCCGATCCCAGATTAAATGCCTTCGGGACAGAATCTGTCCTGGATTCCTAGACACAGTGCAATCTTACAGTTTAGCGCCACAGTCAAATCATAGCATATCTGTTTGGAGCAAAGCCCCGCCCCCTGCTGCATCATCTCGCAATGCCTTAAACAGCCCCAGAATGATTGACACATTGGATAGCCAATCTAAGACATTAAACTATAAAGTCCCACTATCATGTGACTTTTTACACTCACATCACATGTTCCCCAACAGCCTGACACCGTTCTGCTTTGGCGACAGCAAACAAAATACAATTCGTTGCATTGTTACATTTCAGTGTTTTTGTTTATGCGAAATGGCTGACTCAAAGTTGAAGCGACACATAGTGATACGTCAGTAAAGGGAGGAGTACCCTATAAGAAAAAAGTAAGCACCTGTGCTTCAGATTCAGAGAGGAATGGGTTATTATAACGGTCACACGCGTGGATTAGGAAAAGTGCAAATCATTCAACAAGAGTTGCTGGATTGCATCACTCACATATCTCTGTTTATTACAGGATCGCACATGAAAAACAAATGGTTTAGACACAATCCATATATAATATTCAATGTCTTGCAAGTGTAAAATTCCTCTACAAAATTCTAGCTGTGGCTTCTCAACAGGATACCGGTTGATATGTTACTCTAAACCTTGAGATGAGAAAACTTTCATTGCACTTTGTATTAAGCTTTCATCTTCTTCCATGCTACAGAAGATGATTTTAAACCCTTCTCCTTGCAGTGTATTGAATTACACCCCAGAAACTGCAGAATATTTACTAGAATATCGGCACTGGAATCATCCTGTAAAACTAACTTGTCGAAGTGCCCTTTATCTTAATTACATTTCCAGTTCCATTAGTACACCCTAACAACCTGAAAGTGAACAATTCAGCTCCATGTGTGTGGAAGTACTTCTCCCCTTTAATTATTATTTTTTTTTAAAGAGAATGATGCCTTTTTTTGTTTAAGACAATGTCAGTGATAAATAACCAGCAGGTTAGAGGCCTCCCATGAGATCAGTTTGTTTCATACAAAGAACCACTTGATTTTTCATAATGTACTGTATAGTTAAACATTCATCCATTACTACAAAGACATTTCAAATAGCTGTATCTAATCAATATCAGAGGATACTATTATGAATGGAATATTAATTAAAATATTGACCAGGGGAATATAGATGTGATTGATCTCCCATTCCCGTAAAAAGTATCCAAATGGAAACAAAGCCACAATAAACCTGAAACGTCATGTTCTTGGATTAGAAAGCACTGACATAGTCTACCGTTACACTTTAAACTGCTCGGATTACAGCTTCAGAGTCTCACGATCCGACTTCTTCCCCCTAGATACTCATTGCTCTCAGCAACTCCAGCAGCCAATCAGGTGTGTTCCTCTTCCCTCTGAAGCACTGCTAACAGGGAAGACACCCACATCGACACTTGCTCTTGCTCACATAGGAGTTCTGAATTACACCTACAGTGTTTTCTTAAATGTGAGGCACTCATATTTTTAAACTGTACAAAAACATGATCCACAGATATCTATACAGTTTTGAAAGTGGTATCTAATTAAATAGTCGTGCCCCCATCTCCTAATTAGTACATAAAACAAGCTCATGTGAAACAAGCAACACAGACAGTAATACAATTGGACCTATTTCTCTTATATGCTTTTACCTTTCTGACTTAAACACAAAAATAGATTAGTCCATTAGTCACGCAGAACTAACGGCTGAGTCAGACTATCACATAATTATATTTAATGGTAGGTACAGCGTGTCTGCTTAAGTTGAATATGAGTGGTTGTTTTGTTAAATTCTTGCAAGCACGTGTTGTTTGCCAGTTCAGTTCTTACAGCTTTCTTCTGCTTCCTTTAAATGTTTGACCGTTTTGAACTAAAATCCAGTGGGGTTAACATTTATAGGTGGGTCACTATGAGCAAATGATTATTATTAGAAGACTAAACTATGGCAGGCCTTCAAATTCAAATGTCTAAATGGGATTGGTTTTTAAATTTTTTTTTACTTAACGTTTGGAAAAATGTAACTGGATTGAATAAACCGTCACAACACACAATGCCATTCTGAAATGAAATATTTATAGTGAGGTTCTTAATGGAGCATTCCAGCCAGACATGAACTTACCAACTCCATCTGCTAGCAGCAGTATAAGACTGCAAGACCAGTTACAATTGAGAGGAGGATCATCAATGCTCATCCAGATCCTAACAGCTAATAACTGTTCCCAGAACCTCATCCATTAGATTACTAAAGGACCCCAATGAATCAGCAGCAACATAGTGTTCCATACACCTGCTTGTCTCTCATTGTGAAGAAATACTGCACCTTCGACCCTCCTGAATCCCAGGAACAATAACTGGGAAAGCTCAACTTAAAACTCAGATTAAATCCAATGTTGTGCTACGTGATTCTTGGCAGATTTCTTCAGTTTTCATACGGAGCTCTGCTTTATGTATTGATTATGTATGTTTCAGCGCGAGGAGTTGGGGCGGTTTTAGTTGCAAGTCAGGAAGGTGGGACATTGCCCTGCAGCACTTATTATTTTTGCAGTATGTTTTATTTTTTAATAGGAAAAGGGTAAAGTCAACGTGAATTGATTAACCATTTCCACAGTTTTTCCGGTGTTTTCTGGTGTTTATTGGCTATCCACCGATTTCATTTTTTTTGTATCGGGGGTGTTTTATCGGTTAAAACCAAAAATTAGAAGCCCTATTTATAATGTAATAAAATCATGGTGATCTATTACACTACATTGCCACCTAGTGGCACATAATAAACCCAGTACAGTCTTTTAAAAGGGGGTGTGTTGTACTGAATGTTCCACGGCACGTTGTGATGACATCTGCTGTCATAATAACAAGCTTGGCTACCATTAAATAAATGTACATACCTGGAAATAAGCCTGAAGTGGAAGTACGCCTAATCACACTGCACACAGTTCTTGGCAGCCTCTTTTCTTACACTACAACCAGCTCAAGTTTCCATATCTCACTGACATCCTTTCATTCTGCCAGATCATGTGACCTGCGTGTGATAGTTCGCTGTAGTGGACTGGGTTCAGTAGTGGGGCTCAGGTGCAGTAAATAAAAACTATGATAACTACGACAATTATCTACCGCTAGCACTGCCTAAAATGCCCCACACCATCTCTATGAAAGCTGGGTTTTGTTCTGATATTTGGTACTTTTTAAAAGCCGCTGCAAGGCAGAATAGCCATCATTAAAATGCAGTCCAAGGGTGGGTTGTGTATTGCTCGTTTTAAATTATAATTGGTTTATTGTCCTTTAAAAAAAAAAAAAAAAATATATATATCTCCATATGTTTTATATAAACATATATACCCTTTTCTGTAAATGGCTTTTGAAAATGAATTCCCATTCCTCTATTCCACAACTAATGAGATGTGTCTCTTAGAAATGCCGTCACATACTGATTTATCTTTCTAGGACACTTTGGCCAAGGTCCAAAAAGACTAACCAGTTACAACATGGAAACAAAAAGAAGAAAACAAATCTGCAGCCATAAGGTCTGGCCCAAAAGCAGCATTATAATGAATCAAAGTTATTAATGAGACTGGATCACAGTAAATGTGCTTGTTAAATCTAAGCAGCAATCTGCCAGAGCTTAAAATGATTAAAACTAGCAAAAACACCAGCATTATGCAGACTGGAGGAAGAGAAATCTTTGAAATTCTTAACAATTCATCAGAAGAATGGCCGGATATTGCACATAATTTGTCATCAGCTCTATTAGCATACCACTTCCATTGATTTAAAAACACCACAATGAAACAATTGAGCACCAATTACTGTCACCGACAAATTCCCTTTCCTATAAACACGATTAATGGAACATAAAAGATCATTTATTTTCATCTTGAAGTCTACGGACTGCTTTATAACTTGATAAAAAGACCAGGGACAGTTCGGTGCAATATCCCTTACAGCAGAAAACACATTTGTCGTTTAAACACAAGGGATGGAAAAAACGAACACAGATCATTTTATAGCCCACAAAGTCAACCATTTACAGTGATGTTCTTGAACAAAAACTGCCCAGCAGTACTGTATTCCAATCTGAAAACACTCAGCACTTGCATTAGTAACCACTTGATCAGATATGGAAAACAAATAAATTGTAACAAATGTGTTAATGCTGAAATCCCCGGATTCTTCCCTCGTCAGCCTAAGTCTGGGAATGAATACGATTCTGAGACAGCAAACCAGTCTCTGCCATACTTCACAGTTGTGATCATACAAGGTCAGCATCAATTCTGCTCCAACACCTTGACCTAATGGGGAAAAGTGATGGGAAGCCATTACAACGCTCACATATTGTGCACTTATTAATACTGCACAAGACCAGACACACTTGCACTACCGACATAACATGCAAACCTATGCAAAGCAATTGGTTGGCTGATTATGTCTATACAGTGTGGCTCTTAACCCTAAGCTACATTCCACCTACAAACCTGAATTTGGGAAATGCATCAGTAAGTGTACTCAAATGGTCAGCTAAGTACTGTACTGTAGGTGTCACTAGAAAGCTACAGCAATTCAGTTCACTTATTTTATACTAGACTGTATTACAATTCACTGGGTTATAGTGCCCTCCAGTGGCCGATTATGATAATGCAGTGGTCTTTAATTTATCTTGTTCAGTTTCCTCCACAGTAAACTTTAGGTTTTTGTGCTTATGTGCTTCTTTTTCATTACATTAGTAATGTGTTTATATATATATATATATATATATATATATATATATATATATATATATATATATATATATATATATATACAGTACTGTGCAAAAGTTTTAGGCAGTTGTGAAAAATGCTGTAAAGTAAGAATGCTTTCAAAAATAGACATATTAATAGGTTATATTTATCAATTAACTAAATGCAAAGTGAGTGAACAGAAGAAAAATCTAAATCAAATCCATATTTGGTGTGACCACCCTTGCCTTCAAAACAGCATCAAGCATCAATTCTTCTAGGTACACTTGCACACAGTTTTTGAAGGAACTCGGCAGGTAGGTTGGCCCAAACATCTTGGAGAACTAACCACAGTTCTTCTGTGGATTTAGGCAGCCTCAGTTGCTTCTCTCTCTTCATGTAATCCCAGACAGACTCGATGATGTTGAGATCAGGGCTCTGTGGGGGCCATACCATCACTTCCAGGACTCCTTGTTCTTCTTTACGCTGAAGATAGTTCTTAATGACTTTCGCTGTATGTTTGGGGTCGTTGCCATGCTGTAGAATAAATTTGGGGCCAATCAGATGCCTTCCTGATGGTATTGCATGATGGATAAGTATCTGCCTGTACTTCTCAGCATTGAGGAGACCATTAATTCTGACCAAATCCCCAACTCCATTTGCAGAAATGCAGCCCCAAACTTGAAAGGAACCTCCACCATGCTTCACTGTTGCCTGCAGACACTCATTCGTGTACGCTCTCCAGCCCTTCGGCGAACAAACTGCCTTCTGCTACAGCCAAATATTTCAAATTTTGACTCATCAGTCCAGAGCACCTGCTGCCATTTTTCTGCACCCCAGTTCCTGTGTTTTCGTTGCATAGTTGAGTCGCTTGGCCTTGTTTCCACGCCGGAGGTATGGCTTTTGGCCGCAAGTCTTCCAAGGCCACTTCTGACCAGACAGTAGATGGGTGTACCAGGGTCCCACTGTTTTCTGCCAATTCTGAGCTGATGGCACTGCTGGACATCTTCCGATTGTGAAGGGAAGTAAGCATGATGTGTCTTTCATCTGCTGCAGTAAGTTTCCTTGGCCGACCACTGCGCTCACGGTCCTCAACGTTGCCCGTTTCTTTGTGCTTCTTCAAAAGAGCTTGGACAGCACATCTGGAAACCCCTGTCTGCCTTGAAATTTCTGCCTGGGAGAGACCTTAATGATGCAGTATAACTACCTTGTGTCTTGTTGCTGTGCTCAGTCTTGCCATGGTGTATGACTTTTGACAGTAAACTGTCTTCAGCAACCTCACCTTGTTAGCTGAGTTTGGCTGTTCCTCACCCAGTTTTATTCCTCCTACACAGCTGTTTCTGTTTCAGTTAATGATTGTGTTTCAACCTACATATTGAATTGATGATCATTAGCACCTGTTTGGTATAATTGTTTAATCATACACCTGACTATATGCCTACAAAATCCCTGACTTTGTGCAAGTGTACCTAGAAGAATTGATGCTGTTTTGAAGGCAAAGGGTTGTCACACCAAATATGGATTTGATTTAGATTTTTCTTCTGTTCACTCACTTTGCATTTTGTTAATTGATAAATATAAACTATTAACATGTCTATTTTTGAAAGCATTCTTACTTTACAGCATTTTTTCACACCTGCCTAAAACTTTTGCACAGTACTGTATATACACACACACACACATATATATACTAAGCGCATGTTTGTATTTTGTTTTAAAAACCAGAACTGCTTGCATGTCCAGAATTTATCATCTTCAAGGGCATCTTTGAAGCGATTTTTTTTTTAGCAGACGCCTTTATCCAAGGCGACTTACAACAATGTATTAGCTGCAGCAGTACTTACAACGTCTCACCCAACAGAGCACAACAAGGTTAAGTGACTTGCTCAGGGTCACACAATGAGTCAGTGAGTGAGCCGGGATTTGAACCGGGGACCTCCTGATTACAAGCTGTTTTCTTTAACCACTGGATCACACAGCACAGCACAGAGTGAAGAACATCGCCTCCTGCACACATCATTGGTATACTTATTG
The DNA here is from genome assembly GCA_030684275.1 of Acipenser oxyrinchus oxyrinchus. Lineage (NCBI taxonomy): Eukaryota > Metazoa > Chordata > Actinopteri > Acipenseriformes > Acipenseridae > Acipenser > Acipenser oxyrinchus. The sequence goes on along the minus strand of CM060254.1, from coordinate 51,230,908 downwards.
CTTTGCTTTTCAGCAACACACTTTTGATCTATTTAGCTCCTTTAAAAACCCGTCAAACCAAAACATTTTATACAGTCCATATAAATGATTAAACAAACTGAACCGAGGAAATCGCTGTGACACTCGTTGTGTCTCACTTCAGAAATGGAGAAGAACGTTTTGAAAATCTGTTCAGTTCCCACTCTACTGTTACAATAAAATAAAAAAACAAGTGTCTAAATCTCAGACAAGATAATATCAATGCTGTTTTCCAGCCAAAGTAAGACTAAATCTTAAGTTGCTTTTATGCTGCATTTAGGTCTCATGGAATTGTCGCATTTCTTTCTCTCATTTGGAGATTATATATATATATATATATATATATATATATATATATATATATATATATATATATATATATATACATACACACACACATTTTTTTTTCAGACCCAAGAGTGATCTTCATTTACTGTTTAAAACGTGATACAGTGCCACATAATTTGAAACAACACCAAACTGTGTTCAGCCAGGGTGGTTTTATAATCTAAAGAAACGCACCACCTGCCGGTTCTTCACAGGATTTTTAAAAAATGTAGTTGACGCTTGGAAGAAGAAGAAGAAGTGTCCACAGCAACCGACAGGTAACCCACGCCGCACCCCAGTATGACCCACCATGCCAGCTGCAGTAAGGTGGAAGTTTCCCACGGAATCCACTGTCTACAGTATTCTTCATTCTCTAATAAAGAGAACTCAAAGTGGCAGACCACTATACCTATGCCAACTTGTATTTGGTTTTTAATTGAAGACACTGAAACAATTTAAATAGTTATCCTAGGGTAGTGTTGGTAAAAGATATTTTTTGTGGGTATTGATTATTATTTTTTTATTTTTTTTTAAATGCCATCACAACAGCTTATAATTAAAATGATGGGGTTTTTTAAAAATATTTAAAACCCAGTCACAATATTATAATACATTTCACCCTTAACATTTAAAAGCATACTACTTAGATTAAGCACTTAATCATATCACACACAGCATGTAGAAAGATCACGTGGGTCAAAAAAGATTGAGCTGTATAAAACAGGCCACATGGTGGCACTATTTACATACAAGTAACACATAACTGTACCAGGGGTTTTCTCATGGTTGTCTGTTTTTCATTGACACACAAAATTTGTGTATAGTTCTCATGTTTTTATTCACATTAAATAAATTCAAATGTTTATATTGTATGGTAGATTACACCAAATTAAAGCTGTTTTGTGTTTTCAGAAGGATATCCGAATAGTTAAAAAAAAATGTACAGTGCCATATGCACTTTATAACAGAAGCAGCCATAGCAACATATTATATATTCTTTTACATGCAAAACTGTACAAACGTGTTAAACTGCATTGTGTCTGTCCACATGATCTGCACAAGGCGAATGCCAGCACCCTTGGCTCTGTGATTATAATACAGGGCAGTTTAGATCACTGAAATAGACCCTTCTCTCCTGCACAGTTCTAACAGTTCAACCACATTTTGAAGTTAAAAACATTGTGACAGTAATGCAACATAACTTAACTAACACCGTATAACAGATTAATGAAGCCAGTATATTAACGAGCTGTGAATGCAGCACAGTAAACTGTCATATGAAGAGGCGAGTGTTTGAACACATACAGAGTTTTAAAAGGAGCAGGTTGTAATGGTTGAAGGAACACTGCATTCCAGGGAAGCTTCAAAAGGTCGTCACAAGGGTCTCTTCCCCTGATCCCGCTGAAAGTCAGAGCCTGAGCTTGGATTCCCTGTGAGGGCACAAAACCAATCCCAGCCAAGCCCCAGGCCCCCTCTATCAGGATATGAGGCTCTGAGGTTTCACTATTCCTCGCCCTTTAACCACTGGAGCATGATGCTCAGGAGCTTTACAATGTTCAAGGCTATTCCCTTGTTCCCACTAACTCAATTGATGGTTGGTGTGCAGTTTCTACCACTCAAACATAACGATATGAGTCACAGCAGGTAATGGTTTGCGTATGAACAAATCAATCAGTAAACCATTTAAAATTCCATCTATTGTAACCTTGGGAAATGGAACGGCAGATAGCAACTAGTGTGTAACTAAGGCTGAAACCCTGTTGTCAAGCTTCAAATCTGTAGCTTTTGAGGCCGGCTGTGGACAATGGTCTCTGTCTCAGCCTCAGGTGTCAGGCCACATGTGTCCTCATTGTTTAAGGACGGGACACTTTAAACTGGTCACCTATAGCTTCTTATGCATTATTAAAGCTATGTTAGTTTGCTTTCTGGTATTAAAAAAAAAATTGAATTAATTCTAATCCAATTAAAAAAAAAAAAAAAAATTAAAAAAAAACACTTCTGCCTCTGCAGAACCTTAGGGTTTTTGGGCTCAGCCTCAGTCTCGTAGGTCCAACACTGAAAACTCACAATAGGAAAACCTTGCATAAAAAGATTGAAAATATACTTTTAAGTACTCATCAGTAATCTCGTCAGACAATTTCTAAAAGATACCTGCTGATGTTTTATGTTACACGATGTTGATGTATTTTATGTAACTTGTTGCAGAAATCTCTTCCAAAGTTAGTGAGATATCCATCTTTTCATTTGTTTAATGTTACGGAACCAGACAGTGGTATGTATTTCCTTGGCAGAGCTTCTCATTATGAGGCAAACTGCAGTGCAGATACTGTAGTTAAATAGATACCAAAGGTACTGAGTAAAAAAGAGAGCTGGCCCTAACACAGTGAGATCTTTAGAAATGATACAGATTTCCAAAGTATTTGCTCAGGTTTTCAAAGAAATGAACTAAAATGGATGTAAATCAAATGGAGTAACCAATCTAAAAATATACCACACAATTCACTACAGTTGTGTTTAGAATTTTAGCTTTACTAAGCAAGTCACTTACCTTCCTTGTGCTCCGTCCTTCTGGTGAGGCGTTGTTGTAAGTAACTCTGGAGCTGATGCATAGTTCACATACCCTAGTCCCTGTAAGGTGCCTTGGATAATGGTGTCTACTAAATACACCAAATCATACTAATAAAGCTATGGTAAGGACTATCTTAGGAAAGTAAATGTACAAAATGAAACTGAAATATAGTTTCATAAAGTGACAAACCGAATGGACAGTTTTTTTGAAAAGGAGTGACATTGATCTTTGTCTACCAGATTCTCTTTTCAAATTGTTAAAGTAAATTCTAAATAACAGCAAGCGTTTAGTGATGGACAATGTGTTTCTTTAGGGCATTATCCTAACTGCTCACATGTTTCATGAACATCAAAAGGTTACATTAATTAAGACTTCAGGCTCATGCAATCTATTAATTTCAGTAAGTTGTAATGCATTAAACATTCACTAGATGGCATCACTGTACAGTTATGGTTAGTTCTGGGTGTAAAGTTTAATCCATTTACAGAATGGATTAAGTATACACTACAAGACAGACATTGATACCAAATTATTTGCACTACCAAAACCAAATATAATAATTCAACATATGCCTCAACCAGTTATTAATATGAAAAGGCATCTGTCTTCCTGTCAAAGCCTTGTCCAACCGTACTACAAAGTTTATTTTTAGCTATACAAATGTATGATTGAGTTTTTAAATGTGTTACGGGTGATCAGCAGTACTCCCTGCCTGACGAATCTTTCTAAATTCAAATTGTGATCTCAGTAAATATTAATAACCCATGTATTTGTTGTATCTAAATAAATAATTCATGCTCACTAAGATGGGTATAATAGCAGACACTGTTGATCGTCCCAGAGCCTGACGTTCTTTGATAAAACCTTTCAGTGTGTAGGAAAAATGTCAGCCAATTTCTTCTATTAGGAGTTCTTTGACTGCCTGAATTATGAATCAATCAAAATACGCCTCTGTGTTCTGTTGCATAACCGAGGGCTGCATTTACTGAGAACCCTATGCTCTCAAATAACAAACCAAACACAGACAACTGACCCCTACAAAATATCCCCAACATTATAAAATCGGAAATGGCTTCCGTGGATGAAGTCCATTATTGGAAGCCACAGTGGTTTTTGCAAAACCTCCGTCACACGGCCAAAGGCTTTGTAGTAACAGAAAAAATATATAGAAATAAATACTCCATTAAAGAAAACAAATGTATCTGTTCTCCAAGTTTTTACATTTGCAATTTCACTAGAGACCTGTAACCCCCAAAGCAGTGCAGACAGAGAATGAATCACTGGTGATCAGTACAAAGTGTGCTTAAAATGGATCAACAGCAAATGCTTTAAGCTGATAATTCAATGAATGACAAGGAAATCTCGGCATTTTCAGATCAATTCGACTAGCTTGTGACAAATAATCCTCTATTTTAAGTAGGTTTGCCAGTATAAAATATGTTGAGAAGCTACTAGGCATATTTTAGTAATTTTTAGATATTCCTAACATAACAGCAAAATATTTATTTGCAAATCACAAGTAAAGCTAAGCTAAGTCTGTTCAGGCAAAGCTGAGTAACTTGAGATACAGTTGGTACTGTAGTCTCCCTTTAGGGAGATTTCTTAAAACCTTGTTTTCAGCTACAACATACAGTGAAATCCACAAAACAGCATGTTTTGTTGATGATTAACTTGAAAGATACTAAAACATGGCACAGCTGAGAACACGTCCCAAAACAATCAAAGTTTATACAATTCGGCATAATCCTTAAGGATGTCAGTTCTGTAGCAATGAATGTGTTTGCATTCCACACACTGCCTATATACAACCAAGTCAATTAAATAGTGGAATGCACCAAATGTTACCAATTCAATGAGGACTCACATAAAAAAAAAAAACAATTAAGTGGTTAATTGCCAGTTTGCCATTTGTTTAAAAAACACATTAAAAAATGCTAGTTTGAAACTTTTGAAAACCATGTTCTTACCTATAAAATCGAGCACCCAAAGGGAAGTCCAACAGTTGCATGAAAAAAAGGAGACGATAAAATACGGTTAGTAAAAGGTAGAAAACAAACATCATTGTACATCATTTTATATTGCTAAATCCAAAGGGCACATTAACAGTAGAGTTTTATATAAAGGAAAGATTCACTGTACAGAGTACAGCCAGGACGTCTGTGTAATTGTGTCATAGAGAGAGGACAAGAGGGAATTTAAACCCATATAAAGAATTGATGAAGTAGACCAAGAAGTGGAGAGAATTGGTGGAACTGGACTAGTGACAAGAAAATGCAATCATATTATTATTAATTATTTTTTTTTGCGATCAAATTTTTATTTGAGAAAAGAGACAAATACATAATACAACAAAACAGAAAAGAACATTCCCATTCTCCCCCATTAATAGTGTGCATTCATTTTTATTAAAAACAAGCTATCCTCTGTAATTTGGCTCTTAAATATAACACAGCACTTGAACAAGAATACTGAGCAAATACCCGAAGTTCCACTTCACCAAGCAAACAGCACATGCTCAGCAAAAGATTTAGTATTTCTTAGTATTGGGAAGTCACTTCTGGTATGAGTGTCACTGTACTTCTTTGGTCAAACCCTAATAAAATATTCTATTTTTGTAGCTAGACTGCAAGAGTGTCATTCTGGTCTAAGGAACAGGAGGCAGCCTATAGAAGCACCATGCTTTCCAACCTTCATTAAACACAGCCAGTGGTCACTCTTATGTTTGTGGGATAGCTGTGTGTAAGGGGCAGGGAAAGACAGCAATTTTCACATATCTTTAACTGCCTTAGGCCATCTGTATGAGTACACCTCTCTTGTATCTTGGGAAAGCATTCCCCAAGACATCAGATAATGATAAATCAAGCATCTTAAAAGCTAATGCTGTGTTATCGAATACATAAACATGTTTGTGTGCTTTACCCTATGCAGCTTCAGAATGTATATCTGGTAGGATCATAAACCTGGGCATAACAACTGCATAGTAACAGCAATACAAACCATTTCCTCATCTGTGCTGCGCATTCTCATTCAACCCAAACATTAGAACAAAACTAAAAAACGATATGGATTGGTGCTACCCAATGGCCAACAGCCCTAAAATATGCCCAAGAGAAATGTTGGCTAAAAAAAGAAGTATCACACATATAAATATACACTAAATATAGATGACCATTTTTCCTCTTGGTCTAAATGTGAATTTAAGACATAACTCAGGGCAACCTTGGTATTTGATGTACATGTTGCAGGATAGACTACGAAACACTGCCAATCACAGGCTTTAGTAAGATGCTGTGGTAATAGGTCTGTCTTAACATACAGTAAAAGCATGGCGTGACCCTATGGTCTCCTGAGCAGTTGCTGTAATGTAATTTTCACACAGCAATAGGCTAAATGGGGCGCGAGGCTTTCTTTAAATAGAATATGACATAGATACTATGTGCAAAGGCTGTAGTCCATTGGGATTGCAAGCAGCCAGGAGGAGCAGGATGTTCTCAAGTCAATTAACCTTTTCAGTGCTAAAGGAACTCCTGACACTGTACTGCTTTACATTGAATATTGGAGCATTGTACAATAAACAAATATTAGCTTTGACAAACATGAATGCTTTGTTCAGGTCAAATGGGGTCTAGTTTTCATCATCTTGGTCTGAAATCTTGTGACATTTCAGAAGTAATTCAGTGAAATCACAGGATTTTAAAATAGACGTCTGGTTGGCAGTGATCAAGATATTCTCATCAGGCTAGGCAATAACTTGTTTTTTTGTACTGGCAAGTTCTTCATTTTTAGTTTCTTTTTATTTATTTATTTATTTATATTTTTTGGGGTGATGATTTCTAAAGCGTCAACAATTCTAGATCAGGAACACCCCAAACACCCCTTTACCCCGTTCCTCTTTAACTGACGTGCACACTCCAATGACTGGTAAAACACCACCAGCCTTTAAAATATTCTGCACATTCTGAGTGGGTGACACAGCTGACTACATAATAACTACTGCCATTAAAACAAATGTCACAATTACAGTGATCAGCATTGCCACAGATGTGAAAAGCTGGAGGATCTGTGGAGCCGTCATACAAGCCACTCTGAGTTTGGTCGTGTGCACTGCTTGCCCTATATGGGAAGGTCCTGCACCTGGAAGCTACTGCTCTGAAATACACGCTAAATATAATTTTGGAGAGATCAAAATCTCATTAAATTACTAGTTCTCTCTGGTTTCCTTTCCCCATCCGTCGTAAAGGGATCTGCAGCCTCTCGGTTAAACACAACCTGCTCAACAAGGTCACACTCAAACTGGCAGGGATTTAACAACAAATTCAAATCCTTCAACGTTTATTTACAAAAATAATCAACACAAAACAAACTCTGTGGCAGGACAGTCCCTGCTGCTCTTCTGTAGGTTGTTTTAGAAAGAAGTAAATGCTTAACCTAGCATTCACTCATCAGGGAATACAACACTTTGATAAAACAATGTTATGCTAAAGGCCATGGAAGCCAAGCACTGGGTACATGATGTACTGCCACATGGCATGAGAGATAGAGCAACGAATGCCAAAAAAACAAACAAAAAACAAACAAACAGTAAAACATGGAACAGTGTGACTGAATAAACTGGACCCTGACTGGTTGGCTGCTGTATTTAAAACCTACAGTATCAATTATCTGTACATGTGTGGGATTTAACTGGAGTTACTATCTAAAGCTAAACTACAGTACCTTACTGTAGCAGGGCGATTGCCCTGCACTTGGGGAAATTAGTGTTGGTATAGGTTATATATGGAGAGGGTTTGCTGTGTGTGTTTTTTGGAGTTGTTGGGTTTGATTGAATGATTGTTTACAGACGAGCGCTCAGTTCAGACTTGCTGCCTTCTAGGCTTGGTTGAGAGGAAGGGCAGCGAGTGATTGGCTGTGCCAGTCCTCCTCAATCAGCAGGTGGGCGGGTCTCGACTGCATGTCTGTCAGCATAAAAACATCCAGTCGGGATCGTTCTGCTACACAGAGGGGCGCCATGCACACTCAGGAGGACAGCTTCCGCTCTACAGGAACTACAGCTACGCAACCCTGAAACTGCAACACAGTGCTTGTGAAGGCAATGCCCAGCAAAGGCCGTATGAAGCAGCAGGAGTCGTCGCATGACTACCGGCTCATAAGTAGGTTAGTTTAGGGGATATTGATCCCAAGTAATGAAAAGCGAGGGTTACATAGTGTAGCAGGTTCCTGGAGCGGGACACCTTGTTCAATAAGGCTTGCCCTGTGTGGCACCTTTTATTTGTAGTTTTTGTACGGTGTTTTATTTTGCCTTTTGTACAGCCTTCTGTATGTGTCCTCTGTGCGTTACCATGGCTGGTATCATCACATGATCCGTTTGTTTACTTTCTTTTTGTGTTAATAAATCCCGCGCGCCTGAGCGGCATTTCAACTCCAACTCCCATGTCTCTCTGTCTTGCATATCAGCAGTTACCCACACACGTGACACGAATACCTTGTCACACTACGTACACCAAAAGTAAGTTGCATGGGTATGGTGGAAGTGTATGCACACAGTTCTTCCTTTCACTTAAGGCATATGACAGTAAAGTGAAGAAAGAAGAGATACCACATTTATCAAGCAGAGGGGGTTGCTGGCAACACTTCTATAAAAAACACTTTAATCTGGGTAACATAGGTCTATGGCAAAATCACTGACCTGCAATACCCAAGATTTATATGTAAGCATAATGTATTCCCATTCCTTATCGCACAAGTACTTAAATAATACATTGTGTGGGTTTATTCCCATTGGCTTAAAGAATGATTCCATGTGTTCATAGTTCAAATTGCAGGTGATGTCAGAAGGCTATGGCAAGAGCCATGACCCAAACCAGTAAAGCGTGCTCATATTACTTCACTGTCTGGCATGCCAATGAAAAAGTGGATTGGTTACAAAATCTTGAAGAAACACAGATCTCTTACATGGTCTTTATTAAGGGTCTTACAATAAAGCTGTCAAATTCATAAACCATTTAGACAGCGTTTATTATATAAAGTGTTATTGTACATGCTTCGGAAGCTAGTGATGCATTTAAAGTCTCAGTTCTTGATGTTAATCACCTAATGCAAAGGGGGGTTGTGCTTCCCTTGTCACTTGATTTATAACGTGTTGGGTTTAGGTGCATATTTGATCATGTTTTGTCTTCAGAACGGATGGATTTGCAGGATTATTGTTTCAAATAAAAGGGCCATTCTAACACCCTGAACATACTGTACTGCAGTGGTGTGTTCAAACCACAGCCCAGAGCAAACCCTGCCTATACAACACTTTGTACAGTTTGTTGATTTTTCTATAATAGGCTGGTTGGCTAAGCTGTAAAGCACTGTGATGAATGAATGGGCAAGGATAAGTGGGTAACCTCACTCGATCCTCAATTCTGAAACCAGCACCAAGTTACCCAATCAGTGATAAACAATGTGTTTTAAAACAGGTAGCAAACACACACACACACACACACACACACACACACACACACACACACACACACACACACACACACACACACACACACACACACACACACACACACACACACACACACACACACACACACACACACACACACACACACACACACACACACACACACACACACACACACGTTGGAAAGGAATCCCTGTCTGTTTAGGTATAGCCCTTTCTCTAAGCATTACTGCCTTCTGACCATTTGACAAAAAGCAGGACTTGCTTATTGGTGGTAAGCCACCTTCTTTACAACATGCCCATGGTCCTGTCAGCTAAAGCTTCATTGCTTATCAACACACTATAAATTGAGGGAAGTACAATTTATGGGTCACTTCCAGGCAGTGTTTAGTTGTAACTAAAAGATTACTTCTAATCAACAGTGCTGAAGAACTCCTTTACTAAAGAAGGACATAATCCAATACCAGTTAATACAAGTAATTGTATGTGAACTTAAGTTTAAACCTGCACACATTCTCATACGGACTGAGAAAGAAAAAAAAAAAAAAGTGAAACAAATTTACAAAACATTCCACTCATCTGCCTCTGTAACATTACGTAATGACGTAGGGTTGATGTGAGATTTCCAGTTGAAAAAAACTGTGTAAACTAATTTGTCTGGAAGCTGTCAATTGCCTGTGAGATTGCAGAATACGTCAATACAGAACATGATACTGGTAAGTGCTACAAAGCCTTAAACAGATCTAATTTCTAACACTATATAAGCACCAGTATTGACTGCTCCTTTGATTATTATGCAGTTTATGGTAAGAGTAGAAAAATATTTAACAGTAATTGCTTCACCCTTAATTAAAATACAATGTTAATAATAGTCTGTTTATTATAAATTGTATTTGAAAGCACTTGCATGTCAATGAGACTGCCGTTATTATTCAGCATTCATCATTCCCTTGTAATGTATGTCAATAATACTATCGGGGTAACTTTGGAAATGCCAATAAAATAAAAACATGAGTAATAAAAAAATGACTGAATCTAAATAACCAACAAACAAACAAAAGAAATAGCATTCCCTTGGCTCACTGGCATTGTCAATATCATAAAAATGAATGATGGATTCAGCCACCACTGTTCAAAATGTTGCAGTTTTGGAAACAAACATATAGTGTAGTCTCAAAGATTTTCAATGGCAAAGTATTTATACATGGCGTTTCTATTAGTATTAACATTCAAATCTCAACATTCAGTATCTGCTACAACCCGCAGCACTTAAACGTTAAAACAACTAGAAAGATTCTAATGTCTGCGGCTTAGGATTATAACAGCACACCTGAAGCACACGTTTTAAACTGAGCAGTCTTCTGTACGATGTATAGATGGGAGGGATGGCTTATATACAGGCAGATGTAGGCACAGCAGAAAAGAATACATTATGATTTCCATTACATGCGAGTAGGTGTTAAAACTTCATGCTGATATTGAACTCAGCTCTCACCAAGATAAGCACCAACTAAGACATATTTTCTTTTACTGTAAACTAATGTGATCCTGATCCCGCTCTGTTCCATTGTCCATAGATCTCACCAGCTGATCTTGCGTTGTTCTACACTCTCCCACCTCGTCCATTCTCCCTGCTAGGCCTGGGAAACTGCCTTTATGCACCTCATCCTCTCCTCCTGCTTTTGAACCTTGTTGACTACCGGCTTCCTCCGTTGAGCTGGGCTGCTTTTTGCCATGTCGGAGGTGCTGAACTGAGACCAAGACCTCCTCTTCCATGCTATACTTGCCCCATGATATCAAAAAGGTAACTAACTACTGTACACACCAATAACTCCTATATCCTATGATATGTGATCTCTGTTATTCTCCATTGTTGTTTCTGCTTAGATCAGGGCTCTTTGGGGAAAGTAGTTCCTTTTAAAGTTATTTGTTTTCCTGGGATGTGCAGGGATATTATTTCCAGATTCTAGTGAGGAGGTCAAGCTGGCACTGTTCAGTCAGAGGACCCACAAATGAAACATTCAGGCATAAAACAATCACTACATTTTGACACTCGTGTTTCGATTTCTGTAGTTGAGGGAAATTGACTGTGACCTACTTTTGAAATAGGAGCTCTCATTCCTGGTAGTGTGAGTGCGTCACCCCACTCCATGTTACAGGGAGCCCCAAGTGGAATAGATTGATTTACCAAGAGAGGCCAGATGAAGTATTCTTCAAGAAGTTTTTGTTTTCAAAATGATCTTAAAAGGGGTTAGTGGTTCAGCCAAGCCTTCAGGATTCTGGACAATATCCATCTAAGGTGAGGGCTGGAGTGTGTCAGTTCCAGAAGGTTCTGTAATGTTATAAGGGTTTGCTTTACTCCTGGCCCACCTTCGTTGCCATAGGGATATCACCATCAGGTCAAGGTTTATAGAAACAGGTTTCATTGGACTCGGTTGAATGTGAGCATGTTAGTGGGTGAGCATTTCACTGGCTATCAGATGATCCAAAAAGACACCCTCAAAATGATGCCTGTGCTCACATATCTTTTCCATTGCATCAGTAAACAAAAAACAAAAAACAAAACAAAAAAAATCGGAAAACGTCTAAAACGGATTCAATTAAAAGTAGAGGAGCACTTGGGATCACAGCTTAATGAAAATAATGAAGGGTTTTAACCACCCTTAGAGGAAAAGCATCATATTAATAAATGATTGGTGTATCTAATGTATTCAGACCCAATGAAGCAGCAGCTCTAAAAACATCTCCTGCGCTGATAAAACTACAGCTCTGGCTTAAGGCTTTGGACATTATTCAACTCTTGGGAGATATTATTGCCTTGTAAACGTGTCAAACATACATTATCTCTATTAGATAAGTAACAGCATGCTTCTGAGCCAGGAGCATGCACTGTGATGGAAGTGGTTCTGGGTGAAGCAGTAGTACAGTATCTCTCTTCCCCCAGCAGGTGTCTCCAGTGGCCAGTAGGGAAAGTCAGCCACAATACATTTATACAGACAGGATAATCTTTCCAACTGGTGGATAACAAGCAAGATGTTTAGGGAAATATAAACAGAATATAAAACCATGATAGATTATGCTGTCCACACTTTGTAAATCATCGCACTGCATTTTGTATAAAGCAATTGCTTTTGTGGAAGGATTTGGAACTTGTTCCAAATGTGTGAATTCACAACACCAAATAAACACAGTGTTTGTTTAATGGTCCGAATGCCTAGAACTGCCTCCCTTTACAGAGTGCTGACACCCGTACAGAGCCCTTGAGGCAGGATGAGAGAGTCAGCAGAATCTACTACTGAAGGGGTACCCAGACCCTGGCACAAACAGCTGTGAAACGATGTCTTGAAATTATAAAAGACTCTCCTAGGGCTACTGCAATTACTGTATAACTGAGCATTTGGTGACACTATAAAAGATCTATATCTATAAAAGAGTTCTACAGATCTATTAAAAAAAACAAAAAAAAACACTTGTTTTGTGTTCTCCACTAGCATTCTCTGAAGATGACCCACTGTATCAGATGAAACACTGTTTTTCATTAAACTTCTAGAAAAGGAGAGTTTAATAAGTATATAAATATACTGTATATAAATACAGGAGACACTTTTTTTCGTCTTCTGTAGAACTGTCAGCTACAGTCTGAAATCTCCCCCCAAGGTTGATTCTAGCACTCATTGTAGAGAATGCGCCCTGCTGCCTTGTGCAAATGAATCACACTTTTAATGGTAATAAGCATATTTAATCATTGTTTTACACATCCATATTACATTTCTACTGTTGTAAACACAACTCACGATTCTCTGACTTGGAACATGAGAGCAGAAATATAAAAATTACCTAAAAAATAATAATAAAAAAACGAAATCACCACATTAGAAAAATGACCGCAAATAAATATTAAAAAACAGAGCATACTGCAAGTATGCTTATGATTGTCATGACATTTAAGGAAATTACATCATATCATATCAATTCAACAAGCATGCTGTTGTAAACTCCCAACTATCACTTCGGACTATTAGAGACACCTGCAGACACGACCCACATTACCCTTCCCATGGAAACTCATTATTCCATAATGATGTGACTAGCACTGTGTGTTTCTTCAATATAAAGAAAATGACTTATTTCTCCAGCACAAAGATCTTTGAATAATAAATCTTACATACTTACATGATGTGCTTTTGCTGAGGAAGGACGATTCAGGCTGAGTAGCAGCAGCAGAATGTTTGAAGCTGATGCTGGATGATGTGAATTATAAAGGCCACTGCCAGAAGTTTCAAAACGAAAATGATGCTATGCCTTGAAAGGCCATGTTCAAAACAGGCCTAAAACACACAAACTCGCACAGACAAGCATAACATACCCTTTGGACTGCTTTGTCACATAGCACCGTTTCATAAAAACAACTGTACCAAATGCTATACAGTGGAAGGCTAACACGGAAAAGGCCAGTAGCTTTTTTGCCTTCATTTCTTATGGGCCTGGGTGCCTGGGTGAAATATCCATTTCACCATGAGGTCACCAGCTTTATTTCACTCCAGTTACTGTTGGTAGTGACTTAACCATTCTACACCAATAGCAGTCTGGGGACCATTCTTTTATTCCAGCCTTTCATAAAAGTATTATAGTTGCAGGAAGTGTTTAATTAAAAGTCTCAACTTTTAATTAAACGCGGAGCTCTCATACCACATGCGATGCTGTGTTATATGGCATTACCAATTGTGGATTGTTTATCAGCTATCTAACACTGCACCCTATGCTATATATTTTTTTTATAATATATAGTTAAGAATAAATTAAACACAGCTCATTTTAATGTGACACAATTTCCATCTGATGCAAAGACATTTTAGAAGGCAAAGGGTGGTCACACCAAATATGGATTTGATTTAGATTTTTCTTCTGTTCACTCACTTTGCATTTAGTTAATTGATAAATATAATCTATTAACATGTCTATTTTTGAAAGCATTCTTACTTTACAGCATTTTTTCACACCTGCCTAAAACTTTTGCACAGTACTGTATATATATATATAATGATTTCCATTACACGAGAGTAGATGTTAAAACTTCATGCTGACCTGAACTCGGCTCTCGCCAAGATAAGCACCAACTAAGACGTAGCTTTACAGTAAACTAATGTGATCCATATGTGTCTCCATTCATTTGCGCTTCCTTCCATATGATGACGTAGATATCTGTCTGGTGTTGATGGCTGAAGTGTAATGCTGGCTCCAGGAATCAGCTTATTGCCTCCCTAGCGGATCAGCACACACAACGGCTGCGATGCTGGCTCCGGGGATCAACCATAGTGCGGTCTCCCCAGCGCATCAGCATGACAACCGTCTGGATTGAGCTAAGTAGGGTACATCTCTGGGGTCTTCAAGTGGGCACCTTCCATCCTCGGTGTTTCGTCGACTAGCCCACGACACCTCAAGAGGGCTCGACGGTGATTCTGGCGTCCCAGCATCACCCCCCTCCGTCCCCCACTCAACTCAGCCCAGCTTACTTACCTGTACATCAGCTTTTCTTTCTATTGTGCTTGAGATCCCCAGCCAGAATCTTTCCATCTCAACCACAGCCAGTTGCTGTTCCTCTCTGCTGCTTCAGATAAGTTCTTCACTGTGCGACGCAACTTTTGGCCACTGAATCCGACGTCTCTGAGAAACCGGGTTGTAGAGTGTGCCACAAATCTTCGACAACCCACTTCCACTGGGTAAACCCGGACTCTCCATCATCGCTGTTCCGCTTCACTGGCTAATTGAGCATACCACAGTTTCTTCCTCTTATACGCCTCATCTACAGCATCCTCCCATGGCACTGTTAACTCTACCAGGTGAACAAGGCGTGCTGATCCAGACCACAAGGCAATATCTGGTCAAAGGTTAGTGGTGGCAATCTCAGGTGGAAAAATAAGCCGTTGACCAACATCTAACAGCATTTTCCAGTCTCTAGCAGCTTCCAGTTGTCCTGGGCAAGGATTGGTTTTAACACCTTTTCTTGGTGGTTGCTCTCCTGGGAGGAGGAATGTTGTCTTTTGTGTGCAATGTTTTGATGGAACAGGTGGCAACTTATTGGTCATGTTACACTTGTCTTCCAATGCTAAGGCCAAACATCGCAGCACCTGGTCATGGCGCCGTAAACTGTCCTTGGCTAAGACCCACCTTACAGCCTGTCAAAATGTGCCTTAATGCTGCAGGTGATGAACACAAAGGACATGAGGGATCCTCTCCTACCCAGAGGTTTAGGTTCTGTGGTGATGGGAGAACATCATCTGTTGACCTGATAAGGAAACTTATCCTGCTCTGTTCCTTTGACCACAGGTCTTGCCAGCCAATCTTGCGTTGTTCCACACTCTCCCATCTCATCCATTCTCCCTGCTTGGCCTGGGAAATGGCCTTTATACACATCATCCTCTCCTCCTACTTTTGCACCTTGTTGACTACCAGCTTCCTCCGTTGAGCTGGGGCTGCCTTGTGCCATGTAGGAGGAGCTGAACTGAGACCAAGACCCCCTCTTCCATGCTGAACCTGCCCCATGATGTCACCAATTTGAAGGGCAGCCTTTGCATCCTCCACAGCTTTCTTTACCGCCCACTTTCTTCCAGTTTTCAACACAGGTGCTGCCTCCCTTACACATTTGTTGCGTGACTCTACTAATGTCATTTCCAGTCGGACCTTGGCACACTTAAACTCCTCGGTTAGAGCGGAGACTGGTAGCTGCAGTATTCCTTTACCATAAAGTCCCACTCTGCTGTGGCAGCGTGGCACTCCCAACCATTTCCTGATGTGTGAACTGATTAAAGCTTCCAGCTTCTCTACTGTTGTCAAAGAAACCTTGTATATACTGTATATATTACGTTAATACAGCATATCTCAAGACAAAGCAAGGTTGAGTATGACCAGTGCTTTAGAAATGCTAGCTGCTGCAAGAAGTGGGTTTGGTAACTTGACGGAGTGTACTATCCCCCAGAACTGCGCTCGGGGTTTCTGGAAAACATGTTCTGTTTAAGCAAAATCATCTCTCTAAATGAGCTGCTGGACCCCAACAGACATGTATATATTCTTTAGAAAAAAATGGTATACAAGAATAAAAGCATAAATTTCACACCAATCTAATCAATACCCTTTCCATTACATAAAATAGTCTAGTACAGTATGACATTTATGGAGTATGTTTGCTGCACTGAAGAATGGAATCCTCTTCACACATAGACTCTCTGTGACCTTTCTGAATAGAGAGAAAGTTGCCATAAATTAGGGTTTTGAAGAGAAAGAAAAATCAATACTTCATCTCATTGCTCAGTAATGTTAGACCCCAAGATGGTAGGAAGGTTAAAGGCAACCATTTTGATCAGCAAAGAAAATAAATATGATATGAAAGTTTTACAAAAAATATGCGGTTCGCACAGAAAAGCCTGCTCAATAAATCAATAAAAGCCTCAGATGAAAAACAAATGTCATCCCTCTACAATTAATGGAACTACATGTAGTATTATAATGTAATTTTGAGGGATTCACCATACTGTAAGTTATCTTCTGCTAAATCAATTTTGATCAGTCTTACAAGCCAAGCCTCCCTGATGGATAATGGCCAACCTGTCCAACTTGTCATTGTAGTATGATGAGAGAGCTGGTTAGAAGGTACTTATTCTCTTGGCATGTACAGCAATAAATACTTTGTTTGTATCGCAAATAAAGAATATCATAATCCCATTATGCACACACTTAATGCAAGCCAGACTGATTACATGTGTGGATGGCCATCCAAACTATTGCCTCTCTTGCATTACTAGAGTCATGCTCCCTTGTGTAATTAAAGTTAATAGACAACATTGAGCCCTGCAGTATCTGCTATATCCTTACTGATAGCCCATCCTGGTCAAGCGCATGTTGTTTACCTTAATAGGGCACATGAGGACCTTTTTATTTTATTGTGTTACATGTTCCCATGTGTTGCTACAACTGTTTACATAAGGTGTGTGTATTGTTTTCATTTTTTTTTTTGGACAACTTTTTTAAACTTTTAAATTGCATTCCCTGCCTCAAGATGGCTTCCCATGTACCCGCATGGACATCTCAGAACTACATTTCCCATCATCCTACTGCTCACATATGTAACAGAGATGGAATTACCAGTGAATAGTTTCCAAAAAGAGAAAAAATAAAAAAAATAAACCTTTGAGGATTACATCAGTCTTCATGGAGAAGGTAATTTCATCTTTAAAAATTCTTGATGAATGTTATGTGTTATTATTATGTGATATTTTTTACTGCATAGTTTCAAATTCATTAGTATTGTAGCGAGTTAATATGGTAATCATTTAATTTTCATTTTTCAGAGGCCACAGCACAGAAGAAACAGACAGATGTTGCTCGAAATCAAACAATCAACGAATTGCAACATTTTTTTGTAGGGAAATATAGGCAATACACATGAGTCTTCCAATTGTTTATCAAACACCAACTTTCAGATGTAATCTTCATACCCAGTCTGGCCCAAGTAAACTCCAAAATATACCTGAATACTCCAATAGCTGCATTTCGAATGCTTTAACTGCAATAGGCAGAGACAAGGACTGCAGAGAATGTCTTATAAAAAGACAATCAAAATCAGGAATTTAAAGAATATGACTCTCTTGAACAAAATTATCACAGACTAACTAATGACTACCAACATTGTACCAATGAGTACCAACAGCTTTTAAAAGCATATGGGAAGAATACAATTATTTGTATTGCTTACTAATAAACATAACTACTGTTGCGTTATTTTTTTTGTATTAAAACAATGTAGCACAAACTAAAAACATAATAATTTAATTTATGATTGTGGGTTTAAAGTCATTTTAAAAACTGATAACCAAGTTAAATGTTTTAATACCAGTAACTTATATTTTTGTTATATATGGTCACAATTCCTATTCCTAGCAATTGCAGTGAATTGGAAGCATTATTTCTGTCTCACTTTTTAATCTGGTCCTGAAGTTCTGTCAGTTTAATGAACGGAATACGTTCCAGTTACAGCCCTTCACTGGATGTCTGTCACTGACTTGTGCAAAAACGAATTAACGCAACTTACAATATATTCCATGCATTGTTTCAAAAAGCGTCAGCATGAACAACATTGTGCTTCCATTGCGTGTAATTGGAATATAGTGCTGATAAACTGTCTAGCTTTAGGATTCACTGGCTCTTAACGAATTTCACATCTGCTGGTAGGTAGAGATGGGAACTTGTTCTACAGAGATACGTGAAGGCAGTTGCCTACCTCAGGAAGAGATCCCTCGGGGATCTTTGCTGATTAGGACCAAGCCTTTGCAGTTGCTGTCTAAGGGGAACATTCAGCTTATTGGTAGCCTCAACCACAGTGCACAATAATCAACATCACAAAATATACTTGATTTACTTAGGAGAGCTCCAGGACTGACTGGTGTGTACTTGTGTGTGTAGGGAGGCTGAAAGTGGGGACTTAATTCAAGCCACTGAGCAATGTACACATACATACATATCCTGATGCATAAACCTCTTATTTTACAATCCAACACACCTGACCTAAGCAGCTTCTAATAGAAAGCCCACACTATATTATTATTATTTATTTCTTAGCAGACGCCCTTATCCAGGGCGACTTACAATTGTTACAAGATATCACATTATTTTTACATACAATTACATTATTTTTTACATACAATTACCCATTTATACAGTTGGGTTTTTACTGGAGCAATAGGTAAAGTATCTTGCTCAAGGGTACAGCAGCAGTGTCCCCCACCTGGGATTGAACCCACGATCCTCCGGTCAAGAGTCCAGAGCCCTAACCACTACTCCACACTGCTGCCATAAATTATATATATATATATATATATATATATATATATATATATATATATATATATATATATATATATATATATATATCTATATATATATATATATCTATATATATATATATATATATATATATATATATATATATATTCTTTAAAATCAGGCCTATAATGCACATTGATTTCTTTCTTCTTCCTTTCATCACAAAAGAGTTAAAAACTATCTGAACAGAAACTTGCATAAAAATAAAATCAACATAAAACACGCATTATTAAAAATGCATAGTAATGAAACCCTGCAATCTCCCAGTATACAGAATAATGTGTGAAATAATTACACCCCAGCATGACAAGTTTGCACACTAGTGGTAAACTGATGATCAAAATAAAACACATCATACAAAACACCACCACCACTTCACAGCATGTAAAGTATTAAAGTGGATAATAAAGCACCACACACACATACAAAAAAAAATTCTTCCTGTGTTTGCCAGACGCTAAATACAAATCGTGTTATATGACCTATAGTGGGATGGATGATTCACCTTACATAATTGTTTGCTATAAAGTCTGTTTGATGTATATTTTATAATCATTAACACTAAGCTTTACCAAAACAGAAAACAGGCATTCTGTTAAAACAGCATGTGCACCCACTGTTTTGTGAAAAAAAAGGTTGTGTAAAAGTATTTTCATGATATATTCAGTAAATATTGGACAAACACTGAATCAATATTACGCATCATTTGGGCAGCTGGTATCTTATCAGTTTCCATTAAGGAGGAGATGCTAAAGTATCAGGGCTGGGTTGCACCAGCTGTGCCGAAGTTCTTACATAGCTTAGTTAAAGTGCAAGTCTTTACTAACGTTGATTTTACACATTACTAACTTTTCACAGGTTGCACCAGCTATGATAGTTATAACGTAAGACTTAGTTGTTGCTTAAAATATTCAGGGTGACAACACTATTATTATATTTTAATATATATATATATATATATATATATATATATATATATATATATATATATATATATATATATATATATATATATATATTATATATATATAATCACTGACCAAGCCCTCTGAAATATCCTCACTTCTAATTAGCTACTGAGTCACCGCTCTTAGTGATAAACTAACAAAGTATTATCTAAGTACGTGTGGTGCAACTGAAATAAGAGAGCGCTTAGTTATACACTAACTAGTAACAACTAGACTTAGTTGAGACTTTACGTTTCTAATTTAGGAATGAACTTACGGATAGCTGGTGCAATCCAGCCCTGGTACCTAATAATCAAGGCTAAAAACTAAATAAGTTAGTTATTATTATTATTATTATTATTATTTGTTTATTTAGCAGATGCCTTTATCCAAGGCGACTTACAGAGACTAAGTTGTCTGAACTATGTACTGTTTATATATATATATATATATATATATATATATATATATATATATATATATATATATATATATTAAACATTCTTTTATGCCAAGCATCTGTGATGCATGATTGAAGATGAATATCACTGTGGAGACCAGAAATAAAATCCTATACATTTAATGTTTTTAAAATCCAGGTAGTGTAGATGTTCAAGCCTTTCCCTCCAGTACAAGAGCATTAAACTAAATTATTTAGTAACAGCCATTGAGGTTTACCATTGCCGTTTCCATGTGAGAGCCACAGACACTACTGGATATTCCAAGTCAATACAGGTGTATTAATTGCCAGGGTTAAATGTAAACAATTAATTATTTGTACCAGTCTCAAATACAGAAAAAAACGATAAGCTTGCTCAAGATCCACTTTACTCTCTCACTCTCTTCATAAGTTCTATAACGTAGTTCCAAAAGCATGATCACAATTTACATTACTAAATTCAATCCATGTCAGAACCAACCACCATCACAACAAACAGTTCCAATATTTTAACATTTCATTGATATCACAATCCACCTGAAACACGTACCCCTTAAAATGTGTGTATGTATATATATATATATATATATATATATATATATATATATATATATATATATATATATATATATATATATATATTCATTCTTTAAAAAAGGAAAAAGAGTTTTAAAGATTTTTTTTCACAACTCAGTTACATTTTATATTATTACATCATAACAGAGTATTTCCATGACAACCAGCTTTTGGAAAAAGGAAGCCAAGCACAAGAATCCTCAACTATAATCTCGAAACAAATAATATATGAACACATTTTATTTATTAATGTGAATCTCCCAGAAAGGGTCCAAACTTCTCCTTTTTCTATTGCTGTTTCCACATTTCCCTTGACCTAGTGAAGTGACCCAGCAGTTTTCACACAGATTTGTTCCTGGCTGTGAGCTTTCACTGTGAAGCTGTGCCGGTCAGTGGCACACAACAACACTACTATCCCCAACAGAGCTCAAGAAACAATTCTGAGAATTAAGACATTTTCGCTGAGTTTTAATGTGGTTTTCATAGCAAACAAAAATATTGTAAATAAAATCAGAATACATAACTAGAAATGGGTGTTTTTGTGACACCAAAAAGCTTCCTCCAGGGGTGTACCGGTGGTATAAAGTTATAATGCTCAAAAGGGACAACCAAATCATTCCACATCATACCATTGTGCCCAGCTCACAATGACAATATTTAATTTCTGTTGCACCACCCAAAATTCACACTGCTGTATTACCGGTGCGTACTAATGTGAACAGCACAGAATCAAACCTTTGATCCCATTTGAACAGTAAACACGACTTTCACACATCTTTACTGTGGATGTCTTCATGCCGGTGAAGGCTTTGCAAATGCCAGAAGACCTGAAATGTTATTCTACCATCAAATTAGAGTGATGGTCCATTGCAAGCTTGTGTAATGCTGCTCTTTATCTTTACTCTCCAGAGACTGCACATTCATCCCTGTAGGTGGAGTGGGGGCACAGATGGGGGTGGGAATGGAGCTCACATTTAACAGTTCTATTATGCTACTTCCAAAAGAAAAAAATAATTTCTTATATGTTAAATTAGTCCACATCACAAAAAGCTACATGTATTTTCATTAACAATGCCTTCTCTGTTCAGTTCTCTGTTACTCTTAGCAGTTTTCCAGTGAAAGATTTAACTGTGCTAATTGCGCTATCTTGTAACATTCACACTCTTAGCTAGCGGAGTCAGGAGATCCTGGTTTTGCATAAACGTTCAGTGAGTGAATTATTGTGTAATCCAAATTAATCAAGACATTGCACCGCAGACACATAACCATTCCCTTTAACATCATCTGGAATTTCCAGGGCTCTACTGCAAGTCTGTACTGTATGAGGGAGGTAAGTTATTGCCTCTCCTTTCCTATAACTATTTTAATTATTTATTAATTAAAAATGTAATTATTGTTTATCATCATCACAGATTTAAAATCTCAAACATGATCCAAGTAGCATCATGTTACTTGGATCTTGTGGTGACTTTTTTTTGGATACGCAGTGAAAACAAGGCATTATCGCTGCCCTCAAAACTGCCCGAGTAACGCGAGTGCTCAAAAAACCCTCCCTTGACCCGGCTGTCTTATCCAACTTCCACCCCATATCCAATCTTCCTTTTTCTCTCCAAAACTCTTGAAAGGGCTGCAGCCAGCCAGCTGACGAAACATCTCACAGAAAACAATCTGCTTGAATCTCTGCAGTCTGGCTTCCGGCCACATCACAGTACCGAAACTGCTCTGCTCCGGATTGTAAATGATCTCCTGCTCAATGCTGATGCTGCTGCTCCCTCTGTCCTTGTCCTCCTTGACTTAACTGCTGCTTTTGATACCATAGATCATACCATTCTTCTTGACCACTTTCAGAAGTATGCTGGGATCTCTGTCTCTCCTGGCTGTCCTCCTACCTGGCTGGACGCATGCAGTCTGTTTTCTATGGTGGAAGCAATGCTGATGCAACCCGGTCACGGTCTGTTCTCAGGCCTCTTCTCTTCAACATCTACATGCTTCCCTTGGGTCACCTTGCCCGCCAACACAGCCTCATGTTTCACTCCTAGGCTGATGACACCCAACTCTACCTAAAACTAGAACCTGGATGTCCCTCTGCCATGGTTCGGCTCTCAGATCCAATACATTGAGGCCTGGATGTCTGCCAATTTTCTTCAGCTCAACACCAACAAATCTGAACTTCTTCTAGTAGGATCGAAAACTCAACTCAAGAATCTCAATATTGCTGCCTTGAACCTCGGAAACTGTCTGCTGCTGCCTTCCCCCACTGTACAAAGCCTTGGTGTACTTCTGGATAGTAACCTTTGATGCCCAAATCTCCTCTGTAGTCAAATCCTCCTTCTACCACCTCCGAAACATCTCAAAGGTCCGTCCCTATCTTTCCCTACCACTGAAAACCATCTTAGTGACTCAAGCCTCCCCAAGGTTATTGTATGGTCTGTTACGCCTCTCAATTGGCACAAACGTGCATCCTGTGAGCTGTGAGTAAACAAACATTGTGGGTCACAGATTTTCAGTTAACGAAAGCTAAAGCATGCAATCCCCAAATGACTAAAAGCCAATTCAGGTTTAAAAGAGGCACGAACACCTTGCATTAGTGTAATTGGATGTCATATGTCATTTTAGTGAAAGTTCGGTAGAGTTGTATATATCATTTTTTAGCCCTGTCATTTTAAAAGGCTTTTCGGGTTCTAACTGTATTGAACAAAAGTTTTGAGGGCGGAGGAGAGACCAATCTTTACAATGCAAGTTGGTTTTAACAGGGAGTGGGATGTGGCTTCCCATTGTAACAGTCAATGCGAAACACTTTCAACATCTGAACCTTTTTGAGTCTACATCGTTTGGTTGTTTGTTCCTCTGGGTAGAAAACCCCAAGATACTCATTAACTTCTCTTTTAAAAGGCACAATGGTGAATCACTCTATTGGCTGAAACAAGATGGGCTCAAATAATGGCATTGATGTCAGCATGACTAACACTGTTTTCCCACTGCTATTTTTAGGTACCTTGAAATGACATTGGGACTTTTTAATGGGAAAATCAAAAAATGACATTTAAATTAGGAGCTTTTGAAATATGTTAACATCAGATTTTCCAATGATAAGTCAAAAACATGTCTGGAATCCTTATTTTATTTAATAACTGCTGTTTTATTTATTTATTTATTTTTGACAGTTATGATTATGTTAACGCTTTGTTTATGTACTAATAAACTGCATCTGATTATCCAAGTTCTGTATGTTCAACATTGTCATAAAGCTAGTATTCTACTACAACCTACATTTCTGGAAGTATTTCCAAGAGAATCACACTAGTATTATAATTTAAGATTGAAATGTGTTTGAGATGTGATTTTTTTTCTTGACATATACATTATGGTATCAAATTAAAGGACTGTATACATTATGTACTTCGTCCCTTAGATTCATGGCTTCATACAGTAATTACCATACAAAAAAAAATCACAATTCACCTTCAAATAACTAGCACCTCATCTGGAAAGGTGACATGAACAGAGTTCAGATTTTATTGAAGTTGCTCTGAAGAACTTAACTAGGGTGTGACAATGGTCTCAGGGTAATTGTGAGTCTATCGTCACCCTAAATGTTGTCTGTTTACGACAAAACAAGAAGCTACAGTATTCTATGGCAGGTCATAGTCTTTGGTTGGGGTAAACTGACAGCGCTTTGGCAAAGGATCTTAATGGCTATGCAGTGGCACTACAGTAGCAATGCAATGGTTCTTTAAAAGGAGCAATGGTAACCCAAGGACAGCAATGGTATGGTTCAGTGGTATCATAATATCATGAACCAATACACACCCCATTAAAGTAAACTGATGCATTACAATGGTACCATTTTGATCCTCTGTCTTATGAGGGCAACTGTGCAATATGTATTCCAAGTCCATTTTGTTGCCATTGCCAGTAAATGCTGTGGTATGCTTATATTCCTGATTGAGTTTGTTCAGGGTAAATAACAGCAGCACAATGATGGTATGCTGATGAATCATTTGATAAAAAAGGCTTGTTGTTTACCTGACCAGATGTCTGTAACAATGTCAAGGGAAAATTGAAAATAGTACTGTATGTTTTACTAAATAAAACCCAGACAAACCCAACAGACTGTTTAATAACTATTGCTAAATGTTCTTCCGCGATCAATTGCATCTATTGAGATGATATAACATGGTTACCAATTCTTGAACTGTATGCTTGACCTTACTGACACTAGATAAATATCTTTCCAAACTTACAAATAGTGTAGAAGTAATATAGCTTACCTAGATTTATATGGGGATGAATAGTGGAAATACAACACTTTCTATCATTCTTTCTCGAAACCTCTTTTAGGAAAATAAACAAGTTCAGATTAATAGAATATAGAATATATAATTCCCCATCCTTTCTGTATGATGTTACAAATAAAGTTTCTGCTATTTCTTAATCATTTTAAAATGCTCAGTTAATTTTCATATCAGACATCATCTTATTGAGATCTAAGCCTGCAATTAAAGCAGCTTCTGCTGTTACTCTGCTTCAAACAGTTTTAAACCACACCTCACATGTTTGCAGAATACTTTAGTGACCTTTTAGTGACATTGGAGCAGATCTTAAATAAATATATGACTAGGGGCATTTAATATTAATAAAGTATATACATATTTGTCACAGGGGTGACTATGCACAGGAGCATAAATGAAAGGCAACTGTAACATTACTGTATTGTCTGTGGTTTTGAGTTATCCTATTGTGAGATTAGTAGATTTGACAGGGAATGAGTATCATGATAAAACGTGATGTGCTCAAAGCAACTGCTAATTATGCTTGCATGAGGTGTTTTATATTTCTTTTTACTAGTTGCTCGACTTTGCTGTCATTTTCTGCTGCCAAATATGCGTCATCCAAGGACCAGGCAGTGGTAGAAATTGACATCTGCAGCTCGAAGGAGCGGTTTGCTCCTGTTAACTCACTAAATGACCAAGCCGTGCAAACTGTTTGGACACTGCTGTGAACATATGCTTTGGTACAGAGGGAACCGAAGGGGCTGCCAATTTCCCTTGGAATAGTGGGTTGAGCACACTAAAGTTGTGCTGAAGGCCCAAATGTTTTGACTCCCTGTATGCCACTATAAATATTTTCTGTCTAACATCTGCATCAATTTGAAGTTAACTTGTGCGCACAGCAGGTTATTTTGTTGTGGTTCTAACTCTCTGTCTTTCTGCAATGATTCCAATGGAGAATTATATACAGAGTTAAAAGTGCTGTCCTTGTATTTGTTTCAGAAGGAAATTTAAAAAGGCAATGTGCAGAGGGTCAAAAACTGACCACAGCTGGCACCAGCTGGATAGAAATTGGGCACAGATAGGGAGGGCCAATGCCTGTAGAAATGCAAGATATATGTATATATTTGTTCCAGCTCAAAAAACAGTAAGTCCTTTGGGAAATGTATGTAGGTGCAGCAGACTTCATTTAATGCTCCCAGTCATTTTCATTCTTACACTAGTTAGGAATTTCCAATGGCCTAGTTAAAAAATGTATACATGGTGTTTTTACAACTATAACAATAAATACATTTATATTAAAAAAACAAAACATAAAATAAGGAATGATAACAATAATAATATTATGTTCACAGTGTTTGCAATTATATCATTAGAAAATCAAATTACTTTGGCAGTCGTATCCAGTAGTGTATCTAGATATCCGAACATGGCAGTAGTGAAGTGCCCCAAACCCAGGTGAGGGCACTTAATGAATGACAAGGTCAATTATCTAGAGCTAACTCAAGAGGAAACTGGTTCAACATGAACACTTATCTACAAAAAGGAACTTCTAATTTTAGATATTTTACTCACTACCAGTTATAGCATCTGTTCCAACTATTTTCACTTGTACTGTTTTGAACTTAAAAAAAGGCAAAATTAACAAACTGTAAACTGATAAACAATATAATATAAATTTGGGAAATTCTATCAAGCTTGACTGCTGTACGCTCACATGCAATCGGTTGTTTTGGTGAGGTTTTAGATCCAAACAATTGCTTGACAAAGAGGTTTTCTAAATTAAAGGTTTTCTATATTAAATTGACCAGATGGATGCCCCAGGTAAGAATATTGGTAATATTTAATAGAGATCTAATTTCTATTCACATATCACTGGAGAAGATGAACCCGTATCTTGACCTCCAGACTGACTGTCACAACGCAAGTATTCATTGGACCGCAAGTGTGTATGGGGAAATAATACCTGTGAAAGTAGGGGGATTTAAATCAAGGAACCCTTGGGGTACACAAAAGAGAGGAGTGGAGGCAGTGCCTGCTGGCTTACACTAATCCTCCACCTCTATCCACCTTTGTGACCAATGAGGCTTCCAGACACAGTCAGTTACAAGGTGAAGCCAACACTGTCAAGTCATAGCCTCACATGGCTTTTTGAATATGAAATGCAATGGGCAAGTAGTGTAACCACACTTTTGTTAAGGGTTCGTCAGCTCAACACAAAAGATCTTCAGAGTCAATAATGGTTACTGTTTTATTTTTAAATAATCATATTGCATACAAAATCGACAGCCAGGTCTCCTTTCTATGTATGCTAAATGAATTCCAGAATGGGGTAATTGGCTCCTCATGTATTATAGTAATCCCAGAAGAATGGTATTTAATGACAACACGTCCTACCTAGGCTCAGTGGAATGGTGTTAGTCCCGAATCAGCGACAGCTCGCAAGCTTATAGTAGATGGGCAGTGTTAGCGATCTGCTCTCTGTTGTGTCTCCGTCCAAAAAGAGTGACTTCCTCCTCGCAGGCTGCTATATCCTTTTAGAATTTCTCCCCCAGGGCGGGGCTTGCTAGCGAGCCTTCGCAAAGACTGGTCAATAGGATGTGCCTATTACTGACGTGATCTACCCCCAATAACAGGAAATAATAAACTGCGTTACAGTAGTTACGTGAATTTAGCTCAAAACATGTTTAACTGATTAATGGCCAGGAACCTATGTACAAGAACATCAAAACCATGCAGCTTATGTTAAAAATGGTTACTCTTATGTAAAAGGAATACATGCAGCATACTGTAGGTAGTTATGTGTTCTGTAACTTTATACAGTGTGGCTTTAACTGCACTCCAAATACAAACAAATTAAAGATTAAGGAAAGAAAAAAGGATGGCGAGTAAAAAGAGTCAAACTACAAACTAAATTCAGAATTCATCATCATTACAATTCCAGCTTTGTTTTGGCCATCACATCCAAATTCAAATAAATCTTTCTTCAAATATAAGTTGACATACACAGCTATCTGCTTTTTCTCTTGTGCATCTGGTTATTCTCATCGAATCCCAACCTGTAGCTTAAAAAAAATAAAAAAAAACTGTTCTTTGTGTTCTAGTGAGCAATCTTAGGAAAGAAAATCAATCTTGCTAAATGAATCCATTAATTAATGTATGTATGAAACATGTCACCCAGATAATCCCAATGAAGACAAGATATCTCAATTCTGACGGTGTACTGAAACTGTCAAATTGGCAGCTGACCATCCAGACAGTGCTCACGCTCACAATTACTTCACAGCAAACTATCGTCTATTCAGTTCTTTAACAAGCCAATCTTCACTTACATTTCATTTCAACACTGATAAATCCATCACACCAGCATACAGTCGTGGAGCTGTGCTGTGCATAACCAGCTGCTTTATGAAGTTCTAGTGATGTTTCAGCTCGGTCAAATGCCTTTGTTAAGTGAATCAAAACTACATAAAAGTCTTCATCAGTAGCTATATTAATAGCACACCTGTTGAATGCGAAGGGAGGAACCAGACTGGTAGATATTAAAGATATGATATGTCTAGTACTCATCTAGAATGTATTGATGTACCATTTTGTCTCCCTTTTTTTTGCAATGAGATTGGCCTATAATTATTTAAATCAATCTGACATCCTCCCTTGTGCAAATCAATTTAATTTGCCGCCTGCCAACTGTCTGCAATTGTATTAGGAGGAACTGACAGACATGAAGATTGAGTAACTCTGGCTCAAGACCTTCCAGCCCTTTATTATTATTATGTTTTAAGAATCTCATTGCCCAAGCTCTTACAATTCCTACTGGTGTTAAACTCAGATTGTCAAAGTGCATTCATATTCACATAAGCATAATTAAAAAAAATGATTACATAAATACTTTTAACCATGTATATTGAAAAAAATACATTATTGATTAATTTGGCATTTTTAAGGTATAATCATTTTAAATGTTGTTGGACATTGCTTTCAAAGCTTAATTATTAATTACTGCTTTCTCAGAGATTAACTTGGTAGTGCATATACCCTTAGAAAAATCAACCTGTCCATAGTAAAAGCCTAGAACTTATAAGCATAGTGAAAGCATGGTAAATTCATAGTATAACTATGGGAGACGTTGCTGGTAAATAATTCCATGCATTTTTTTTTTTTTTAATTCTACACAGAAGCTACTGAACATAGTTAACTTTAATGTGTGTCCTCTCGTCCTACACACTCTGTTTTAAACAGTAACGTGGATTAATATTCCATAACTATAAAAACAGTAATTTGTGAAAAATGTATTAACCCTAACAATCATTTTGAGTAAAATTCTCTGTCACTGTTTTCAACTTGGGTTACCTGGGGTTTCCTTATGTGTACCATCTTTAGACTTGTCATGTAATACGTTTACACACACGCACCTGTGGCAGGGCGGAGTTGAGCTGGCGCTGCAGGGAGTCCCGGTCGTAGAGCACGTCCTCGAGGCTCTGTTGAGACAGGCCCAGGCTCTCCTGTGTCTCTCGCAGGGTGTCCAACAGCCGGTCACGCTCATCCAGCATGTTCACCATCAGCTGCTCAAAGTGGGTGTCCGACTCTGAGCCACTGCTCTGAGAGCCCCTCTGACTCATGGGGGTATCTTCATTAATAGTCGGCATCACTTCACACATCATTTCTCACTGGGAAAAAAAAAAAAAAAAATCACAATTAAAATGGCTGTCTTTCAAATGTATTTAGCGCTCAAATTCACCAATGTTGCATTTTATCTTTAAATGAAGCTTCAGTATCAGTACCTGTACACCCGAATCTTTGCCTTAATTCCACATTATTCACATTCCGATTTCACCTCTTTCACTGTCTAAGCAGGGGCTTAGACAATGTCCCTTTGGAACTATGGTGATCAGAACTGGACACAGTACTCTAAGTGCAGTGTCACCAGTGTATTATACAGCCTCCTCATAACCTCCTTGGATTTGTACTCTACACATGTGGCTGTAGTTATCACACTCCAAACACTCCCCCTGAGTACACTTAGCATTGATATTCAGATTGTTTGCTTCCGTTGATGTGTGCTTTGGACAACTGATCTATGATTATTTTCAGCGCAAAAAAGAAGGAAATTCTCAAATGTAAAAAAAAAAGTACAGAATAATGTTTGCAGACAGAGTATATGCAATTATTCACTACATGTAACATGCTATGAAAATAGGTTTTGTTGAAAAGTACACAGTTATGTAATGTACAGTGACTTATTAAGAAAATGTAACAACAGAGGAAAGAAAGGTTCTTCTCGCTGTGAGTCACAAATCCCTCACCGAATATCAACAAAGCAATTCTGAACTACATCAATCGGATTGTGGTTGTTTGATAGCAGTCTGCTCTATGAGAAAGCAAGGCTCACTAGTGTACTGGCAAAATGCTTAGGAAAAGTCATGTCACACTATAATTCTTATTTACTAGCACTTTCACAAGCAATTTCATGAGAAACAATAAGACAGTAACTTTTAGCTTGAGGGAAGGCCACTTGTTGACTTAATAAATTCAAAGTGTTGAAGGTTATTTAAAAAATGTCCTTTGAAGGTTATTTAATAAGACGTGTCTTATTAAAATAAAAATCATTATACTGTAAATGAGTTTCAGCCTTTTTTTCTGCTCAAAAGCTGCCAAATGTACCAAATCACTATGAATCAACCTGTGACGATGAGGACTCCTAATGAGAATGAGCCCTTTCCAGGTCTTCAGTCATACCTGGTTCATATTCCTCTAGATTTTGAGCTATCGAGAACTCTTTAGACCCACGGTAGCTGGAGTTAAAATCCAAATAGAAACCATGAAAGAGCGAGTCTGAGTATACCCAAATCTGTTCAATTTCTATCTTCTATGTGCTGTCATCCAGCACATAGCTCATGTCAGCGGTGAAGTCTGCACACAGCATGAACAAACACTCTGAGGCTATACAGTGTATTTTTTAATTTATACCACATTTTACTACACTTTGTATGAAGGTAAAATAAGGACATCTTGGCAGACACAAAATGAATTTTATGAAAAATAAAGCACAACATAGTAAAATTTGTATGCTGAAAAATGATTAACTAATGTGGTTTTATGATACAACAACCAGACAATTGAATTGCGGTCGTAACATAAAATGACCTTCAATTACAAATTCGGCCTGATCTGGACTGACGCCCGGTTGTAAAACACTCACTGTCTACCTTAACATAATCTTTCCTTAATTGTAGTTAAGAGCTGCAATACAAGCAGCCAAGTTCTTAATGGCCATGGGCCTAATGGTGCCACCAAAACCCGTTGCCATCAACACTTTAAAAAAGGGAAATTGTAAGGATACCCAACTTGTTGCAAAGAGATTTTGGGTAACAGCTAACAGCAGAAATCCAAATCTTATACTCTTTGACAAAAGAATGTAATTCCATGCAAAGAAAGGTTTTTTTTTTTTTTGTTAGTTCTTAAACAGTAAGTCACAGGGTTTGTTATACTTTGTACACTTATAACTTTAAAGTCTGTTTCAAAACTCTTTTCAAAATGGTGCTCTAGTGCACTGGGGGTTGAGATCTGTCATCTTAATCACTGCAGGAAGAGCAATTATAAAATGTGGGCAATAAACCTTACACTATCAGTGCACTAGAACAGCCATTTTAAAAAGAGCTTTGAAACAGACTTTAAAGTTAGAAGTATAAAAGGTTGTCAGGATGTTAACAATGAAAAGAAAAATTACAGGTGCGTTATTTAAACAGTTGTAGCAACACGTGGGGACATGTAAAGCCCGCCGCACACAGGCCGGCTCAAGTCGTCCCGACTCATCTCTTCTCATCTGAGTTTGCAGATTCTGCGATCAGTTGTGCTCAGTTTTGGTTTGACATCACAATTGAGTTTTTCCCAACTGGGTGTCACACACTGCTAAGACTGAATTACTGACCACAACTAGATACTGGTGATTACTATGTATGCAAATTTAATTAACACTGCCCTGTACACTTTTTTTTTATTATTAACGTTGCCCAACATAGCGACCCTCACATTATGTATGCCATCATATGCTGAATAGACGACGGAGATAGTGCCACAAAGCAAACAAAAATAAGCGCTTAGCCTATTAATTTAGCTATTGACCGTTTACACCGTGCAAACGTTTCAGGCAGTGTTTGACTACTACACTTTAGCCTGTGGTAAATAAAATCCAACCTCTTGATTTTTATTTGACTTTGGCGCTTTTTTTTCTCAGCGTGTGGATCTAGGGGCTTGTGATTTGTGACCTGGAGATCGACGCACTGGTTACTTCTGTTTTAGCACAGTAAGAAAATATAGGCTGCCAATAGATTTATAATAAAAAGGTAAATTGATCATTTACCTTTGATTAGTAAACGCCTAAAAAAAACAACTATTCAAATGTGCACATATTTGGTATTTTTGAATTCGGGACACTCAGAGCAATTTAAGACTAATGTATTTTTACCTGTGGAACTAAAGCTGTCAATATTCCGCCATCTTGTATGACAAGTCACATGAGAAGCCACGTCACTTAAACCTGCTTCACCATTGGTTGACACCCTTATGACTAATCGGTCTCAGTCAGTCTTGGTCGGCAACCACCGCACACAGACAGACTGATCACATCTGAACAAAACTGCGACTGAAAAAGATTCAACATGTTCAATCTTCAAATCTGAAGACATCCCAACTGAAATCTGGATAATCTTTGTTTTAAAGGCAGGCACACTGCTACGACTCATCCAGACTGTGTAGGGCCAGTTGAGATGAGTCGGGAGGGCTGTGTATGGCGGGCTTAACGTTATATTTTTCGGAACCCCGCTACTTATTCTTTAATACCTGCTATAATCATGGTAAAACCTAATGCAGCTGTTACATCTGCTTTACAGAGAGTTGCTTTGGATCTTGCCGGTTGGTTTGTTAATTCTCAGAGACACATTAAGATCAGCTAAGATGTTTGTTTTGTTATTGTCATCTACTTCCCTGTTTACTAAGCATTTATAACAGCTGTTGCAGGGATTCTGGAACATTACCCAAAAGACTGTAATACAAACCAATTGTAAGAAATTCCCCTTGTTATAGATGCCCTGTTTTATAACACAGTCATTAAATGGCTGTACACATGAAACACCCACTCACATGAAGCAGCAAGACTATTTGTAAAAGAAAATCAGACAGATAAGGGTGTACGGGTGATGAATCCTTAGTTCAGTACTGGAGTGGTGGAAAGCGGAGTTTTCTTAACCTTATTCAGAATTATTATTATTATTAATTTCTGATCCAGGGTGACTTACAGTTGTTATTATAAGGGTGATGTATCAATTTTCAATGTTAATATGTGTAGTTATATTTGTTTTACATTAACTAATAATTACTGTACTATTAAATGATGTGTTCCTGATCCATTTTACAGTACAGTAATCCATCGCGTATCCAACTGCGGTGGGACCAGAGTAAGGGTGGATATGTAAAAAGTCAGATAAATGAATCCTGTTTTAAATATCATTATACACAGTTGTTACAATTACTATATTCACACAATTATTGTTTTGAGATTCAGCTTTTATTAGGGAGCTCCCCTAAATCCCTTGTTTAGAAAGCTACAGGGTATTAATGCTTGTGACAGGGTAGCCGTCTGCCATGTGGGTGCATGCATTCACTGCTGAGTGACAGACAGGAGATCGAGATGGAGGTTGAAGTTGATACGCCCCGCAGGCAAACAGGAATTATTTACATATCAACACACTGAACAGCTCAAAACACTACCAGCAATGGTTGCGCACGGCGCACATACAACACAGCATACGAAAACATTGGTAGGATCTACAATCTCTGAACCAATCTCCTCTGTTCAATAATAAACTAACGTTGCTGAAGAGATTGATCATGGTGGATAAACAGTTAGGGAGGATATGCCATGGATTACTCTATTCATTTTGGTAAAGTTCAGGAAAATGTTTACAGTAAACCTAATTAATCTCAATCTTTTTTTTACATACTGTAAGTTCATTTAATACAGTGTAGAGGCAGCAATGAAGTACCCATACATAAGTGTACAGTATTTAAATTCCCACTGTTGGACCTACATAAAAAATAAATTAGAATGATATACAACTCAACTGAATTAAAATCATTTATTTTACCAGTACACTACTTGATGTGAAAAGCAGGATTTTCTTCATGCACTGTACAGTGTTTTCCTTGGAGGAAAATAATTGTCTAAAGAACTCTCTCTCTGGTCTGGGATCCATTCTCTAAGGTTGAAAACCCCTCTCAAGCTCACTTGTTGTATAAATGTTGTGCCTGTATTTATTTTCTACTGTGCTGCTGTTACATCATACACACACACACACATATATATATATATATATATATATATATATATATATATATATATATATATATATATATATATATATATATATATATATATATATATATATATATATATATATATATATATATATACACACACACACACACACACACACACACATACACACACACACACACACACACTGCCACCTGAGCTGTTTGCAGATTCAGTAATATCAAGGAACAATGGGTTATCATTAGGGTACAGCAAAGCATACAATAGAAAGTATCAATAAGTGAAAAACGAAAGTTCTTACATTAGACACCTACTGATTAAAAAAAAAAAGACAGGTCATAAATCACTAATGGAGGAAGATTGAATAAAACACAGATAAATAGATGGATTAGCAACACACTCAGATCTGTTCCCCTATGCCAACAGGACCAGGGTGGTATGATTTCAAAGCCACAGAGTTACACCTTTAAACACGTGTACAGTATGAGCCCTACACCAGATTCTTACAATACAGAACCTCGGTGAAAATAGTAGCACTTAAATAAGGTTTACAATATAAAGGAAGGTTACATAATTAGGAAATGTGTGGCAGTGCCTCTGTATAATATCAATGAATGAATAAATCTATGTATGTAAATGCAGTAGATAGTACTACAGTAAAATGCTTGCGTGTGAGTGTTTTATGTGTGCTTTTGTAAGATGGACTATATCCATTCATTCACACACATCGTTGGGGAGTGTAATCAGTTACTAACAACCAAAA
This sequence comes from Acipenser oxyrinchus oxyrinchus, assembly GCA_030684275.1. Lineage (NCBI taxonomy): Eukaryota > Metazoa > Chordata > Actinopteri > Acipenseriformes > Acipenseridae > Acipenser > Acipenser oxyrinchus. Next base: position 51,195,334 of record CM060254.1, on the reverse strand, counting down.
ACAGAAGCAATGCTCTGTCCTGTCATTATTTATCGTCTTACATACAGTGCTGTATTCTACGTATAATTATGTTTTATATGTCACACCTAATTGTAGAGTAGTGGCAGATCTGAACTAATATTATCTAGAAGAGAAAAAAAAGACTTAGCTATTGTCTCAGTGCATTACATCATGCCTCCCTCCCTCCCCTTAACTCTTGATCTGTAACACCGATCTAAATGTGTGGCATTTTACATATTCTGTACAGGCATTACTTATGACAATTGCAACGTCCGTTATTTGTTAAACAAACGTCCATACAAAAACAGAACACGCCTTGCCTCGGGCTAGCACCTTGCACATCTGTGTAAAGAAGTTTGTACTCAAATGTGCCTGGCGTTCTTTCCCCATCACCTTGCAGGTAGTGTACAATACCTGGAAAGCGGTCATTATGAAACAAAGGCGCAGTAGAGGGAAAAGCACCACTATTGTGGGTTTTCACTTTAGAAAAAGAGAGGAAATCCACAAATACTTACAGTCTACTCTTCGGCGTCCGCTCCCTCAACTGATCAATGACAACCGCAGTCTCAGCGAGCTAATGTGGAATCACACAGCTGCCCACTCCGGGACCATTTGCATCCAATCCTGCAACATAGCCTCACTGTAAAAATGCAACGGTGTAACAGCGTCTAATTCAGAGGTAAACACCACTGCCAAGCGCATAGCTGTCATTTAAAAAATTAAATTGCCTAGCTTATCAGTAACATTATTTCTCAAAAATTGACCATTGGTAAAAAATAAAAAAAAATGGCATGTTACAAGTATTGCTTTGGGAAGCCGAGGTCGGTAAAGACCATTGTTTGCGCTGAAGAAGGGGAGATGGATCTTAAAGTAGCAGTCGTACAATTTCCAGAAGCTGAAGAACGGATTCTCATAGAAGAAAATCTGTCTTTTCCCCCAAGAAAGGTCGAGCAGTGGGTCCCTTTTGAATTATTGCATGCGATATGAAGATTCTGTTCCGTGTATATAAATAACAATCCAATCAAAGGTGAGAATCGTGTGCACTGTGAGTACTTGATTAGCCTGTGTTTTTAGTGTTTTCAGACCTTATGCATTTTGTTTATGCCTGATATTGTTTTATACTGGTGCATGTCTCATATTAGTTTTACTAAATATATATTTTGCACAAAGTGGGTTAGCTCTGTTACACTTCTGGTCGCATGAAGTGTGACTGAACATCGTTCGTTCATAACGTTCCTAGTACCAGCAATATCACCTGCCTACCTTTTATTTTCTCCCCCTGGTTAAAGGAATGGTTTTCACCAGTCTCTAAATACATTCTGAAGTAATCACGCCTGCTCTCTTAAACGTGTTTCGATTTAATAGGTGGTGTTTTTACTATTACGTTGCTTTTAATTCTTCGTCGGTGGAAAATTACACCGTGCTGCCAAGCGACTCAGTAAACAAATCCAACTGTGAAATTTTGAAAAGGAAATCTCAGTTCAAAACTGACACCGAAAATACTCTTTACAATATTACCCCAGGGGAAGTCATTGAACTAAACACGAGGTAGTGGGAGTGTGATCAGCTGTAGGTTAATTAAGTGGCCGTAATTTAGATCTACAAAAGGAACCTCTAGACGTGCAAGAAATAAGACTTTCCAGTCGAGCTGCAGTACACCTACCTCAAGTTCAGGGCGTGGCTATTCTTGTTCCGGCTATTACTGGCGTGTTTTTCTAAACAGTTTTTGGCAGTATTAGATGTCACATCGGAGTAGATTTGTGCCATATGAACATGTAGTTATTTTGTTGTTGTATTGCATGTTTATCTTCTCATATAGTTTAATATAAAGCCCGCTAACAGACGCTTTATTTAGGAGCTTATACTTAACAAAGGAGTGGCTGTACAGAGACCTATTCCGACAATAGGTGCTTTATTATGAAACGCTAACCCTTACCCTAATTCTATAGCAACATGTCCCAGTTCCTAACTCTAAGCTTCCTAACTATAAACCCATTTGTTTTGTTTTGAACTAGTCTGCATACCTATTCAAACGTGTAATGAATGGTTCATTACTTACAGCATCAAAGTGATTAACTTGCTTTGTAGCAGTATGTACTGCAAGGATATGTAAAGGTAATTGTTTTAAAGATGACAAGTTAACTAGCTTAGGTATGTTTTAAAAGAGGGTACCAGTTCAAGCCAGTTTACTTAATCCAGACAAGCAAGGTGCCCTAGTTAATGTTGCCTGTTGTGTGTACATATTCTTTATGAATGTCAACTGGGGGCTAGGTTGACATCACCGAACATGCCCGAGCTGGATTCAAAACCCTGCCTTTTGCAGTGTTTCGCTTACAGATCTAAAAAAAAAAATACATAATTTACTATTTGCATAGCAAAAGACTTTATTTTAAATGCAGCCCACCCCTAGGAAATATGCCAGTATTTTAATACAGTGCTTAGTGTATTTGTTTTGTGGGTGCTGTAAAAGTGGGTACGTTTCTGTTGTCAAAGGGCTGCTTGCTGAATGGTTTTATTATAAGCATACCTCTTTATGAACTCCTGGAGTTCTTTTTCTGTTCACTATCATTGGAAGGCACGATGTCACAACGGCAGGATCCTTCAGCTCTTCCTCGTGGTGCTTATCTTTCCGCTGCAAGGTTTTGGGTTCATGTTTTAGCACACACCATGAATATGTAAACAGAAACAGCATACATGTACAGCATGCTAAATGGCCAGCCAATCCTCATCCCTTAAATTGTAACTGATCAAACAGCTGTCAGTTTTACTTTATATCACTCAGTCTTTAAAGTTATAAACATCTATCAAATGTTAAGGATGTTTTTTTTTTTTAGTATATCATGAAAATGATATACAAAAAGATTAATAATAGATTTTTATTTATGTTCTCTTATGTATCCAAATATACATGTCTTACACAGAAAAGTTGGACATATTTGACATGGAGACAGAGCACACTGACAAGATGGATTTATTAAGAAGCCCTTGATACTGTACATAAGCAATGATGTTTTTCAATACCGGATAATGCCATGTGTGTTGTGTGGTTGTATACAGTACCTGTACAGCAAACCTGCCTTTGTAATATGTTTTTGTGATGCTAATTGTTCCACTTGAAAACAAAGCACATCTTCCCAGCAAGCATTTTGTTAACTGTGGGTATTAAGAGTTACACAAAGATTTCTCAAGATTTCTTTCTGACACTCAACAATCCCTTAAGGATTAGGGTCCTCTGTTGTGTAAAGCCCTGCTTCTTCTGTACTCTTGTTAAGGGAATATCAAGCAAAATTTTATTGATTGATCCAGGCGATCACATGGACATTAAAGCAGAAGAATTTAAGAATACAAAAAAGGCCACTCAGCCTAACAAGCTTGTCCCACAAAAGTAAAATTGCTTCTTTATCTGTCTGCTCACTCTCTCTCTTTCAAAGGAAACATACTCATTTCCCTCTTGAACCGTCTGTTGCTCTTATAGTCCTCCCAGGTAATCCATTACACATGATTTTGCCCTCTGTGTGAAATACAGTTCCTTTTAAACTCTGTTTGCTATTGATTCATTTCTTTAAAAATAATGTGTGCTTACTCCATGGTGCCCATGGTCATCCTTTATTACCCACAAAATGTTTTCTCTGCCTCCCACATTACACAATAAGACATACAAATACTATTGAAAAATGTGATTTATTTGTGATTAAAATAAAGAATAATCAGTATCTTTAAAAGTGTGTTACATTAATTTCCTGGTAATTCATTGGTCCATCAGCATATGGACGCACAGTATTTTAAATTGCAATTAACACATGCTGTTATTTTTTTAATATATTCATTGACTTTCAGCAAGGCATCAATACTCAAAGCAGCACTCAAAGGTTAACATTATTGCACTTACCTTCATAATCATTCATGCAGGACTATATTTGTTATCTCATACATCCTATTGCAACATAATCATTTTCAAATAAATAAGATGTTCCTTAGAGAGGTGGGGTTATTTACTTTGGTTTATACTCATTTAGGGTATTTCATATGCATAACTAATGGTGAGATTTTTCACAGGGACCATGGCTGAATGCAAGGCTTTACGTGCCAACAGAACTCCACACAAGGGTGACACAAGCATCTTTTTAAAAACAGTATTTACATTCATGTTCCTTCATTATTCTATAACCAGAAATTCATTTAGGAGGTTATCAACGTTCAGATGAACTCATGCCATTTTAAATATATGAACAGATAATAAAATTAAAAGAAGCAACATGTCACCCTTCAAAACACAATAAACAACAAGAATCAAATGTAAGCATTTTCAATTGAGCATTTTTTACACAGCAAAATTAACAGTTGGATTGATTTTATTATGTGTGTCACACCAGTGACACACTTGTCAACATGAGACCTGTGTAAATCAAAATAACTATAGGCATGGGGAGTGAAGATTTTTCATACAGCTTGAAAACGGTGATATGAATGTCTCAGTATTGAGTATGGGCTTCTCTGGTGTTGATGCAATCCCTACATCAAAGGAGAATGCTGTAGTCAGGCAGCAGATGACGTCATGGGGGACCTGTGCTGTTCTTCAGTCAGTGCAGCACCACCACTTGTGGAGGGTTACAACGCTGATGAACGCGACATCAAAGGAGGTCCCAAAGGTCTTTTATGGGATTAAGGTCTGGATTTCTTGCTGGTCAGTTCATAAACTATAATCTTCTGCTCTAGATAATCCATGACAATCCTGTCAATGTGACAACAAGCATTATCATCAGAACACACTCTGGGCCAATTGCACCAGCAAATGGTCTTCTTACAGGGTCCAACACTGTTTATGTACGTAGAGCTGTAGACCCATCCCTTGGAAGCACAATATGATCTGTGCAACCTCCAATACAGATTCCTCCCCACACCATAAGTGAGTCCCCTACAAAACAGTCTTATTCAACAATGTTGAATTGAACAAATCATTCTGCAGGCTCACCATACTCAAACACGTTGGCCATTAGAGGACAGATGAAATCTTGATTCATTGGTGGACAAAACAGGTGCCAGTTCTGGTGATCAAGGCAGTGTCTCTCCAGGGTTGTGGGTCAGTTGATAAGCTGTACCAGGTGTTCTTAACTTTAGACCAGACATGCGATCTGTTTCACACAGTTTGGTCACTTATGGTGACTAGCCGTCCTAAAGTGGATATTGAGCCCATGTGCAATGGAATGACAATTTATCTGTAGTATTTTGTGTAGACGTGGGCCCTTGCGTGGTGTGGTTGACTTCCCATAACCTTGCCCAGAATGTCTAGTGTGCAAATCAAATGTGCACAACAGAATGGGTCACATTGAATTAACCAGCTACACATCTTTATGTATCAAACATCTTTATCTGCCACTACCTAGCAACATTAGAATCACAGCAAACACAAACAATGTTATCAGCCACTTGACTAATGATCAAATCTGATCTAGTCTAAATGGGGGTACCTGCTTTTAAGAGGGGGCATCTCAATAGCTGTCACAATTTATTGAAGAACATGTTAATGGTCTATATGTTCATATTTATTTTTACATATTTAATGTGTGCTCCTTACAGTTTTTTGGAAGCTCTTTTTCGAGATTTTGGGAACATAATGTTCCCCGTCCTGTGCTGCCTGTTACAGTCTGACACTCTTGATGTCAAGTTCATGTCAGGTCTCTCTTGCAGCATATATTAGCAGCAAGACATTTTGGCCCAATATTGTTTAAAGGTTTTTAAGCAGAATGAGTTTTGATAATATCATAAAATACTTCCTTTTTATTTCGCTAGTGTGTTAGTGAAGAGCCCTTATAGTACATGACAGTTTTCTGTTGACATGGTCTGAATTATTGAATTGTGAAACAAGGGAGAACTGTATATTGTATTTTATGCAAACTGGTTTGTCTAGTTACAGTATAAAAAATAAAGTGAAGCAAGAAATTTAAGAAAATAATGTGTGTTCATAATTTCAATTTCATTTTTTACATAACCGTTCTTAGCCTACAGTCAGCACTCGGATACACGGCACTCAGATACACGTCAGTTGCGTTTTACCGTCCTTGTATTAAGAAATAAATCAATTCCCATTATATAACAAATTAATGCACTTACCCATCACACGTGATTTCCGACTCACCAGTTTTCTGATACAAAGCCCATCTCTTCAATGTTACGATTTATTTGTTTATCTGTCACAGCCCGCGTTTTTTTTTCTTGAATGCCAAATCAGTCTTATTATTGTGCAGTTACACAGTGCTTCCTCCAATTTCACATGACGAAAATGCAGCAAAAACAAAGCGAATGAGACAAGCTACAGTAATGTAAAACAGTTAATCATTAAACAGTTTTAGATATTGAAATGCATTTTTAATAGTTGCTTTTGTGCATTTTCATTTGCAAGTGAACTGTGACATTAGGGCCTTATTGAGCACTATATTCTGCAATTTTGAATTCTGACTTTGGATACTGTTTTACATTTTACGCAATTCTGTACATGGGTGACATTTTGATTTATTTTGGGTCATTAATGGGGAATTTTATATACTGCTACAATATGTACTGGATTTAAAAGTATGTACTGTATTACAGTTAACGTGTCGTCTCTTTTGGCAGGTGATATTTTCAGAATCATTTAAAATACTTCTGTTGAAAATATAGTACCAACTACAGTACATCTAAACGGAAGACTACTTATTTTAAAACAAAGTCCTTTCAGCTATGTATTTTTGACATTGTATTTTTTTTGTGTGCACTGAAAAAACGGACATGAGCGACGTAGTTCACCTTATATGCTGTTAATAAATTATCTCTTAGCTGTTGGGTAAATATTTTTGAGAAAGGGCTCTATATGCAGTTCTTGTAATTTACTCCACAAAGGTCAATGTGCTAAAACTGCATGTATCATTAGACATTACATTTTCCCTTTGGACATTCAAACAAAGACATTCTTATTGCAATCCCCTGTATGCTAATCACCTGCTGTATTACAATTCTGATGAGCTCAGAATAAAGAAAAGTTGGAGTGTTCATAGCAAGCTACCAATGTGTATTCACTCCAGTGGCTGAAGACTAAAATCCTTTTGTAGAAACAAGGAAAACCTCTTAGGTTTAGAAATGTAGCTGAAAAATACTGACGGCAGCAAACTGCTGTTCTTTTAAACATTTGATAAGATTAAAACATTCATTCAAAATCCATAATGGCCAAGCCACCTTGATTTTAGATTGGTAACATGTCTCTGTGGTAGAAGAGATTTGACTACCACAACAGCAAGGGTAATACAAAGCACAGTTTTTATTAATGAGGGATTAAATCTGTATAGTAGCGTCTAACTTGCAGATAATATTTTGTATGATAAATTAGCCTCTTAGCGCTTCATAAACACCATTATCTATTGATCATTTTTTAAATACATGTTACAGCCTTTCCTCATACTACCTTAACAGCATCTAGTGTCCCTTGGGAATAGTTAAGCAAAATATGTTAGCTAGGATTCTAAAACCCTCTCCAATGATTACCCATCAGTATTTTAAGACATACTTATTAGTACTTTACTTTGATCCAAGGAGTTCATTTTGATTTACATTTTTGTATTCCGCTCCCAGTTTCCAATTACTTACAGTACCACACTACACACACACACTCTGCTTGGGTACTGTTAGATGGGGTATATAAGACTTCTGGATAAAACCTGTGACCTGAGGTCTCTGTTCAGTAAACATCCTAATTACTCTGCATCAGTGTGCATAGGAAGAAATACAGAGAAAAAAAGCACTGAATGTCCAATCAATTAATGTACCATTCTCAAGCCGGAGAGCTGCGCCTTGGAACTTAGACACATGCACATCGTAGAAGAGTGGGGAGCACTGCTCATCATTGAGTTTATTGACATCAGCTCCTTGGCCCAGCAGTAATGCTAACAGCTCAGTCAAATTTGTTTGTAGAGCAGTGAGATGCAGTGTGCTGAGGAGGGAGAGGAATGGGAAATGTGATGTAATCACTGCATTCAAATGTCATCTTAGAGTTTTACATATATCTAGAGAAAAGCTTGTCCAATAGTGATGGAACTTTCTTAGGATCTTCTTTAACACAATTTAATCTTAGGTTTAATGGAGGTTGTCTGCCATCCGACTGTCAGTCTGTATGGCACACATTACATATGATTTTCTCATGATACAGATGACTCTGATTTTTAATTTAAAGCCTTGGTGAGGGATGATTATCAGTGACATCATTGTTTTAATTAACAAAACTAAATCTACAGTGCAAATATTATAATGTTAATGGAGGTTATATTACACACACTAATGTTGCTTTCTTACCAGTATTGGAATATAAACATTTTGCTTTGTGTGTACGGTCCGGTCCCATGTCAAGCCCTACAACTACTGAAAACCTTACAATGTGTAACAGTATGATCTTGAGCTTGTGTGATTCAAGGAAGAAGTGAATTAAAAAGACAGACCACTGCGGCGTAGATTTAGCCTCGCAAGCTCTGTTGATCACCATATGAAGCCAATGGTTTACAAACACGGTAAACCCTACAGAGGCTATTTTATTACATCGCAGTCGTTCACGACGTGACCTTCACACAGATTGACTTCTGACTGTAAGTCAAAGCCCAGTATGCACAGATCAATAACTCAACACCTCAAGAGGACAGTAGCAGAGCAAATAAATCAGTTGTTGCACAGCAAATACATTTTAAATAATGTAACATTAACAATATGAAAAAAAATCCTTATTTCGCAATTGAAAAAACCAAATACAATTTTTTTTATAGAGGAATAAAAGTATTATGACAATTCAGAACTAGCAAGAATTAAGGAACAGTAAAATCCTTGGTCTATTTTCTTACTGGTTTTTACTGTTAAAATTATTTTAATGCTCTCCAAAAAGTGCTTAAACATGGGGCTCAAAAACTGCTATTCTTACCTGTCTCCTCCTGCATATACTATGTTAACGTTCACTCCACTTTTAATGAGAAACTCCAGAGTCTTGGTCTTCTCTTTCCTAATCCACATACCACCAGAAATAAAATAATTAACATACATTCTACACAATTTTCCCAAAACACTCGCAGAACTGCCATGGCTGTCTCAAATTCCACCTACTCTTTTTTTTACAATGACAGCCAGGTTTCAATCACAACACTGCTCCATGTGAATACTATGATGGAGATAACCGTAGCAGTGCATTCATGCACTGAGTTACTGTGTGTTTAGTAACCTCTCAGTCTGTCTCCGATGTGAGTGAGCATCTTTCTGACCCCATGTCTATGTGGAACTCATCTGATCAGTGTTCAGTGAAGGTCAGTGCTGTCACTGGTGAACACATCATTATACTGAATGTGGCCACCATGAGATTCAGTAATTCAGCATTGTTTCAGGGAGACTGCGAGCTATACAATTTGAGGCACAGCTGTACAATGTGTGACACAGTCTTGAGAGTGTTTTCTGCATTTACTAAGCAATATGCTCGTGATTGGTTCATTATTGAGTTGACACAGATGGAACAAAGGGAAACAAAGGAAATGGATGCTTCCTTGACCCCCCCCATATGCACCAGATCCGGCACCCATTCTGTATTTTAAAATCTATACTGTGTTCACCTGAGACGCATTGAAACAGGTTGTAGAGGAGTGCTATAGAGATGAAGCCAAGCCTATTCAGAAGCAGAGGTCATTGGACTCAATGGTGATGATCTAGAATCACTCCTTTAAATTGCTGCTAATTGCACAATGTACTGATGTCTGCAATACTGTTTCTTTGCTAAAATTAATTGTCTAATTTAAAATCGCATTAAAATCATAATAATAATCCATGTTAATTCTAATCCATGTATGGTTCCATTAACTACATACTGCATTGCAAACTATAGTAAATCATTTAAACAGGACACCTCCCCATCCCCTTCGATCATGCAACACAACAATGAGAACTAGACCAGGCTTTTATTTTGAAACCCCATGCTGGGAGTTTGCAAAATCACGCTCCTCACAATTCCCAGACCAATTACTGATGCATACCTGGCAATCTCCTGCTGAAACAATCCGTAGAGCAATTCTTCCTGCTCTGTAGGTTTGAAAGTAAAGCTCCTCGTAGCCAGCCTGAAAAAGCAAGTATGAGCGAGAACAATGATATATTGGCTTTACTTCCCAGAGCCATCATATTAACTGTTTTACTGAGCACAAAGATACAACCTTAATACCACTTTTTTGTTTTGTTTATTTGGCATATTTAGGTTAGCACTGTTTTGTTTATATATTTATTTTGTCTTCATTTTAATCTTTGGAAAATCTGAATCTTCAGAGCAAATCACATACACACACACATTAGTTATATAGACTATATTCTAGTTTAAATGTGTACAATTACCTTTAGTTGTACACCCCTGAAAGGTGCCTTATAAACTTTGATAGATTACTATTGACATTCGTTTAATATTTAGTTGTTCTTTCTTTTTTACTTTATAAACCATTTCTACATAAGTGACAGTCATCCAACTTGCATATATGTTGATATTATATTGCCTGGAGGGTCTGATAGGTGGATATAATTCCCAAAAGCTGATGGTAATGTTAAAACATTTCATTCTGTGAGAGCAAAAACCTGACCAACTTGAGAATGTATTCCTTGTGTTGTAAAATGTTACTCACTCATGGATAATGAGTGTGCTATCCACTAGATATATCCATTTTGTTTCTTCTATTTGGACAATTTTACCAAGCAACTGACAGACATGATCTGACAGCTCTCTGTTGCTATGCAACCATACACTTCTGATTTTAATTAACCAAGGGGAAAGGATTTGATAGCTAACTCCATGCATTACATGCTTATCCATGTTCGTGCTTCCCACTGCCTGTACCATGAAATTAGGATTGTGTGAAAAGGCATCTCAACAGGCTTAAAACTATTTTTTTTTTTTAAAAAAAATACTAATTATTTAAAGAGAAGTGGGATACTGTGCATGTTGACATATTTATCAATAAACACCTAGACATCCATCTTGAAGCCTGAATCCTAACTCCACTAACCATATTCACAGTGGGAGTGACATGTAAACAAACACAAATATGCAATGTATTAATTCTGTGTCCCAGTATCCAAAGATCTCAGTTTCACTGAAATTAAAATGTAGTGTTATTTACAGGTATGTGTGTACAGAGCATCGGAAAAGCACAGGGACAAACAGCTGCTACAGCACTGTCAGTAGGGTGTAGGATGACCATGGGCAGCCAGGAATGAACTAATATGAATTGACAGACCTACATAGTGTGTAAATTGCTCTATGAGGGTACACGATCAACCTTATTTTCTACAGAGAAGAACAGCAACACATTTTGTCTAGTCTTCGATACAGAATCACCTGCCAGCCCTCTAGTCTTTCAGATATGCAGTCTTGTCTATTATGACTTTCAGTGCATAAATGCAACTTCTGTTTTTGATCATGATTTAAAACATGACTTTTTTACAGAAGAGAAGATGCTACTGTTAAAAAGGTTGTGCTTATTTAAAAATGAAAAATACTCTTACCATTCAGCACATTTTAAATGGTCATTTGCAACTGCCAGGTGTAGCAGGCTTGGTGAGTTTGTTTCCGTAGCCCTCTGAATTTTCCTTTGCATCTGTCCATCACTGTCACACTGAAGTAAGAGCTCAATAACATCAATCCTGCCTTGCATTGCAGCACAGTGGATTGCCAGCAAGCCCTTTCTATTTGATTTTACTGTTGTGACTTGATAAGAGAGCTAAACAAATAGAAGAACAGAAGAAGAAACAGGTTGCCACGAGGAATATACCATAGTTTACTTGAAATACAATAGAGTAAATATTTAACTCCAAAGGGCAATGTGCAAAGGACGATAAGTGTTTTATGTTATAAAACTAAAAACACATAAATGAGGCTCTACTTTGTCTTTTGAAATAAACCTTTTGCATTGCGTGTTACTGTATGCACAGTATTCATTCCACGTTTTCTTTGGGAAGTGTGTTTTTATCTATTCAAAATCCCCCCACCCCCAAAAAAACTCTAAGAAATATAGTTATGAAATCTTTACAAAACACTTTCAGCATGGTAACATTTGCAGTCATTTTTGTAGTTTATTGCAACAATGTTTTTTTTTTTTTTTTTTTTTAACAATGTTTTACCACACTCAATGCTTACCCATGCTTTACCTTATACCAGACTTTCACTATAAATGTTTAGTCATTGTATACAGCAGTACACCATGATAAGGGAAGTGCCTACATAATTATATTTTAATAAATAATTTTATTTTAATAATTATAATTATCAATCAATAATTATTTTATATAGCGCCTTTCATAGTGGATCACCATCATAGCAGGTCCTCTGCTATTCCTAATCGACATTAATGATTTAGATTCTGGTATAATAAGCAAACTCGTTAAATTTTGCAGACGACACAAAAATAGGAGGAGTGGCAAACACTGTTGCAGCAGCAAAGGTCATTCAAAATGATCTAGACAGCATTCAGAACTGGGTAGACACATGGCAAATTTAATAGAGAAAAGTGCAAAGTATTGCATGCAGGCAATAAAAATGTGCATTATAAATATCATATGGGAGATACTGAAATTGAAGAAGGGAACTATGAAAAAGACCTAGGAGTTTATGTTGACTCAGAAATGTCTTCATCTAGACAATGTGGGGAAGCTATAAAAAAGGCCAACAAGATGCTCGGCTATATTGTGAGAAGTGTTGAATTTAAATCAAGGGAAGTAATGTTAAAACTTTACAATGCATTAGTAAGACCTCATCTAGAATATTGTGTTCAGTTCTGATCACCCCGTTACAAAAAGGATATTGCTGCTCTAGAAAGAGTGCAAAGAAGAGCAACCAGAATTATCCCGGGTTTAAAAGGCATGTCGTATGCAGACAGGCTAAAAGAATTGAATCTATTCAGTCTTGAACAAATAAGACTACGCGGCAATCTGATTCAAACATTCAAAATCCTAAAAGGTATAGACAATGTTGACCCAGGGGACTTCTTTGACCTGAAAAAAGAAACAAGGACCAGGGGTCACAAATGGAGATTAGGTAAAGGGGCATTCAGAACAGAAAACAGGAGGCACTTTTTTACACAGAGAATTGTGAGGGTCTGGAACCAACTCCCCAGTAATGTTGTTGAAGCTGACAACCTGGGATCCTTCAAGAAGCTGCTTGATGAGATTCTGGGATCAATAAGCTACTAACAACCAAACAAACAAGATGGGCTGAATGGCCTCCTCTCGTTTTTAAACTTTCTTATGTTCTTATGTTCTTATAAAGCACTTTACAAGATAGTGAAGAACAATGCATAATACATTAAATATAGTGAAATACAAGGCATAGTACATTAAATACAAACAGTAGAAAACAATGCAAACACATTAAATATAGGCATAATACATTAAATAAAAGGCTAGGATGTGAATTCTAAACATTGTGGATGCGTGTGTCAAGCAGAATCATACAAATAAGATGGAGCAGCAGGTAGTTTCCAAGGTTCAAGGCTGCAATATTGAGATTCTTGAGTTGAGTTTTCGATCCTACTAGAAGAAGTTCAGATTTGTTGGTGTTGAGCTGAAGAAAATTGGCAGACATCCAGGCCCCAATGTCTTGGATACAAGCTGAGAGCCGGACCATGGCAGAGGTACATCCAGGTTCTAGTTTTAGGTAGAGTTGGGTGTCATCAGCCTAGGAGTGAAACATGAGGCTATGTTGGTGGATAAGGTGACTCAAGGAAAGCATGTAGATGTTGACGAGAAGAGGCCTGAGAACAGACCCTTGGGGGACACCGCACGTGACCGGGTTTGCGTGAGCACTGCTTCCACCATAGAAAACAGACTGCATGCGTCCAGACAGGTAAGAGCTCAGCCAGGAGAGACAGGTTCCAGAGATCCCAGCATACTTCTGAAGGCGGTCAAGAAGAATGGTATGATCTATGGTATCAAAAGCAGCAGTTAGGTCAAGGAGGACAAGGACAGAGGGAGCATCAGCATTGAGCAGGAGATCATTTACAATCCGGAGCAGAGCAGTTTCGGTACTGTAAATTATAAGAAACTTCAGCAACAGAAAGATACATGGTACCAATATAGAATAGAGAATAGCTGTCAGGAGATACAGGCTTCTGAGCACAATGATTATAAGAAATGATAATTGATGGTTCATTCGCAGAGTGTCAAAATTCCACGGTATAGTTTGCATCAAGTATGCCCAATAAACTTGGATGACTGATTTTGAAACTAATCCTGAGAAACTCTTCAGAACATCTCCAGTATGTAAAATAGGCAATTTTTAGAAAGCCGGCTCAGATGTTTTCGTGGTTACAGGCAGCATTTTCAATTTAAAAATAATGTTTGTACTTCCATTGATGATCGAGAAACAGAAGGTGACTATGACATACAAGAACAAAACCACAGGACCAGGAAATGATACGCATTATTAGCCAGAGGGGAAATCATTTCAGCTGGTTTCTCAGAGCAAGTCTCATTTCAACATATTTTTCAAAATGATTTATAGCAAATAGTTCAACACTTCTATTTTCTGTAGTAAAATTAGAGAAACATTTTGATAAGTCTCCTTCATTATTTCATGAATACAGTGTGATCAGACTATTTTTAAAGAATTGCAACAGCAGTTTAGACCAGTTAAATGACTCTTAAACTGTATTTTATTCATAAACAGATTGTATGTCTTATGATTATGAGTGTGAATGTTTGAGAATGATTTTTTTTTTATAATAAGTACAATTAATCACACTTAGCACTACAACAGTTGCTCCTGCTAAACCTTTTCCCTTCAAAGTAGCTGAGGAATAATTATACAGTATGATGGGAACTAATAATATGCAGAAAGCAAGCACACCTATTGATTGTCAACCCTGTTAGATTTTATTAGAGACTATATCTTACCCACACTTTTAGCTTATCTTTTAACCCCCTCACATCTGTCCTCCAATTAAGCGACAGTGCCCATCGATGAAGGTTCTACCGTGTGACTGAAGTTATGCGTCGCAAGGTCAACTACTCCACAGAGGCTCATTATTTTCTTAAAAAAAAACACTTTAAAACTTAGATTTAGCTTTAACTTGTATCGTCAGCTACCCTTCCGCTGAGAAAATAGTCCCAAAAATGTTCATAAAGGATTGCATAAATAATTAGAGAAAAAACGATTAACTTTATTAAACCAATAACTTTTTTTACTTGTCAGAACTGCTTACAGTTAATATGGAAAGTGACAGATATCTGAACGGTTTTGGTGGAGAATGAAATAAATTTGGTATTTGATGTCCAATATATGTGTACTGATTTTTCTATAGCAAGTCAAAATGAAAAGCCTGGTACTTGCACGGATTGATTTTAAGTTTGATTCACAGTTGATGTGGTGAATTAGAGGCCTGCTAGAGCTGGAAGCTGATTCGCTGATGATACTGAATTGTTTTCGAATAGAAGTTCTTTTATACTGTATGTTTTTTGCCTGTTTTTTTAAAATGTAGAATTGTGATGGGGTGCAGCCTATATTGTGGTGGTTTTGTGTTTTTGTATTGTTTAGAGTGGATATGAGTGAGTTTGGGGTGTGGTTCAGTGAGTGAGTTTGTGTGAGGAATGTGTGGATTGTGCCTGGGCTAATGAGGTGCGAATTGCCCAATGAGCCCAGGCCCCTGTATAAAAGGGAGTGGTTGAGTATGTTAGTTGGTGAGTGTTTGTGAGAGTGAGTGGTTCTTTTTGTATAGTTTGGGTTTAAAGCCTGTTTTTGTGTTTGTATTTTGGTTGGTCATCGTGCCTTTTGTTTTGTGTATTTTGTTTAATTAAAAGTCTTTTATTTTCCCTGCACATCCTGACTCTGAGTTTCCTTATCCCGGTCAGCCTGTCACAAGAATGTATGTGCTTCCTACATGGCTGAAAGGGATCTCATGTGGTATAGTCACAATGAGATAAGCAGTTTTCTAGTTATTTGTAAATGTGTTAAATGTGACAGACATACTAACTGTATGTACATGCAGTAAGTATGTAGACACCTCCACTATTGCCAATCACTGGAGATATGCATTCCCATGGGGGAGAGGGGGGGAATCAACAACAACAATTAACACTGTGCAGTAAACCATATCAGAATAAAAAAGCCAAAGGACACAGATATAGTCTGTGAACTGTGTTTTTGTGTGTTAACATAAAATCAATTTTATTTTAAGTACCGCTTATTCCGTCCTGCTCAGTGGATTTCTAGATACTTGAACAGTAAAATTGATGGGATCTTTCCTTTTATAGATTGTGCAATGCAATGAAATACTCTGAAATTACCTCTCCAGGACATGGGACTAGTCAATAACAGCAAGGGAATTAATCATAGGACCTCCACATCCAAAGGGAACAAATTCAAACCACCACTAAACTATCATTTAGTGGTTCTCAAAATCTATACGTACCGGAAGTCTTAAGCAGTCCATTACCATGAGGATGATGTCTTTGGAAAGTACATGCATGTGCCAGCAATGTTTTTGCTTCAATGCAGCACTACACATTGGATTACCCAGGTTCAGGAAATGCTCAGGAGTTTGATTTAAAGCCGATAATACCACTGTAACTTTTCAGAGGATGTGCAACAGGAGCTATTATATTACTGAAATTGGTTTTCCTTTGGGTGGATTGCAGATCGAAAGAAAAGGTGGAACACATCCCCATTAAGAAAACATTCACTCATACTGTAGTTACATTAGTGGTTTGATCACAAGCAATAAACCAATATATTTTCATTATAAAGGAAAAGGAGACCATTGATAAGGTTTTAAAGCCTTATATGATCTCTCCTTTAAAGAGATAGTAAACAAAATTGTTCCATAGATATTACCAGTCGTGTCATTCACTTCTCAAAAAGGGCTGCAAGCTTGCATTTTCATTTTAAAATGTGATCTCTGGTAATGTACTATGTAGAAAACATTCAGTTTGAACACCTTGTTTGGCCTTTTACTCATCCCTTCAACACTTTTTCTACCCAATCTAAAATGTCAAATTATTTTCCCTCACTGCAGAAACTCCAAACAACAGCTGTGGAGAACAGAAGGCCAGTGGGTGTCCTCCAATCCCCAATCGACTCTTAACACCCATGAGCTTGAAAGCAGATGTCTTTGAGTTAGCGGACCCTGGGGGACATGGTCAAGCCTTGCAGGAATCTGCTTGGGGGAGATTTTTTTTACATTATTTTTAAGCAATGCTCAACGACGCGTTATAAGATTCTTTAGAAATTAGGCAAGTACTACACTTGAATATTCCACTTTTCAGATTATAATAATTATTGCTTTCACAAGTATGATTTTTTGTTCTATTTTACAAGCAATTGTTATAGTTTCAAATATCTTGGCAATGTTGCTGATAACTTCTCACCTAACGTATAACTCAAGATGCTTATTTTATCAAGGCAGATTACAGTTCAAACAAAATTGTTTTGACTATTGGGTAAGCCCATAGATGAGATGCTTGTTTTAACAATCTAAAGCTGTATTTGTGTTTTATTACTTACTTCTAGTAGTAGTAGTCTTAGTAGTAGTAACCACAGATTAGTGCCAAGAACATGCTCTGAATTAATTAATATTTGTTACAGAAAATTAAAACAAAACAAGACCATTGTCAGTGCAAAGCATGTCTCTGTAAAAGATTTAGATTTAATGCCCATAAACCAATGAAAGGCTACATATTTTATTATTTCACTTCATACGGTACAACAAAAAGAAAAGAGGTGCACTTTGGGGCAACGTTATTGAGATAATGTATATAGACTGCATCTGGTTGTGGTTTGCATTTTGTTAAATTCGTGTTAAATTATATATGTGTTAAATTATATAAGATATTGTACTTTGTCAAGGTCAGAGCATGATACAAGGCAGGCCAATGCAAGGACAACGGAGACCAACAAATGACCAGCATTCAGACGTATTATACAGATGAAGAAGACACAACTACTATCATAGTGATGCAAAGCTGCTGTCAGGAAAACTCTTGTGACCAGTTTATGCCAGAAGGCAGGGGCTGGTTTTTGGGCCACAATCCACCATTACACAGAGAACAATAAATGTCACATTGTAATTTTCATAAACATAACAGAGACCAACTCATTTGAATTCAAATGGCAATTCAGGGTTAAAAATTGATAACTGTGCAAGATCATTTGTAAATTGCTATTTACCTGCTTTTCTTCTGAATCTCTTGCTCTATACAAAGCAGTTGCTCCTTTGTAGTCCAGCAAATTAACATCCACTTGCAGTCCCAATAGGGTCTAAAATATGAATGAATAAATACATGAACACATCTGTTAAAATGTTACATAGCTTGTGAGTTTCCGTGGCTTATTTGGTATTATGCTTACTTGTCAAACACCAATGGTTCCTAGAATATGACCATACTGAGAAGGTTCTTTTCGCAGTCTGAACCTGGTGTCCAGGGTTCAGTCCCCTGTCACAACCCATATATGCTGTTTAGGACGCTGACGTAGTTTTCCCAATACTAAAATGAGAACACAGCAAATAATGAATATTGCTGAAGACTTGAATAAATGTGCATCTTGGCAGTTACTGCAGATACTCCATTGAGAATGGTCATTCAATGCTGGGAGGTAAGGTCATGTTGATGCTGTTTGTTGTGGCAGCTCACTGGCGGTGTTTAGAATTCCTACTTCTCTTCCATGCCTTCCAGGAAGCCTCACAGGTAACACAGACGGCAGCATATAAATTGTATTAACCTGGGCTGATTGTTTCTACACAGTGAATATATGCCCCTTAGAAAAGTGCAGTTTATTTGCTGCTCTGGACTTATGGAGATTATTATTATTACAGACATGAACTTAATACAATAAAACAAAATGTACAGCAAAATAACTGTTTTCTGTTATATCATGAAAGGTAGGTGACCTGATTATTATTATTTTTTTTTCACTGTGACATACTGCAAAGAAAATACATTCTATCGCTAAGCATACCGTATATCATGTGTGACATACAACCACAGAGCACCCAATCTCAGCAGGTTCCAAGCATACTTAGTTTTCAAGAATTCTGCATGCGCAAGTAAAAATATGCTGCACCAAATTACCATGGACACAGCAGATCTGTCATGGTTAAAACATGAATCTCATTAGTTCAATTGCAATGGATGGTACCAGAAATAAAAATGTTAAAAAAACATGCACCGCTATAATATATTCCGTTGTTCATCAGAAAACAGAACTCTGCACCAGGTACGATTAACATAAGGCACAAAACCCTCACTCATCTGCCAACTACTTCTGCTGAACGGTAACTCCATTTTCAAATCTCTGTAAAAGAGTTTGAAACCCTAAATTAGAAAACAGATGGCTGCATACTGCAGATGCAACATACACTCCATGTTTTGAAATAGATATGCTCTTTGACAGAAGTTTGTGTTTTTTCTTTTTCCTTCATGTTATGGCTTGCCTCCTCTTACAAACTCTTCATTTAACCTTTTCAGTGTCCATGATTTTAAAATGTTTCAAATGACAATAGACTTTTTTGCGGACTTGGTACAATATGAAATGTTTTTTTTTTTTCATTCAATAATTCAGCTTAAGAAACCGATGCGTGTAATGGTCCTAACAACTATATTTGTTATTGTTTCTGTTAACCCATGGTGTAGTTTCTTTAAAACAGGCTTGGCTGGAACTGAACTGACAGTAGGGCTTTATATTATTATTATTATTATTTATTTCTTAGCAGACACCCTTATCCAGGGCGACTTACAGTCGTAAACAAAATATAACCCCTGTGAATCCACTAAGCCACCAAGCCAGTCTACTATTGGTCTTTTTAAACTAATTAGAGGCAGAAACTACTGTATGAGTGGACATGCTGACGCGGCCTGTGCTTTTCAAATAAGCCAAACTGAAAACTCTGAAAACACCCTTAAAGCTGTTGAAATAATTTGAATTCCTTTAACACTTGAAATGTATTTGCTTACAATTGTAAGTCGCCCTGGATAAGGGCGTCTGCTAAGAAATAAATAATAATAATAATAATAATAATAATAATAATAATAATAATAATAATAATAATAATAATAATAATAATATACACACGTTTGTTTTTTTTGTAAGTAGAATGTTAATCTTAGAAACATGCTGATTTTGGAAGTCTGATAATATCAGGGGTTGCAAACTTACAGAAAAGCCAAAAACAGGGACCATCATCCAGCTGGCAATATTTATTGGTACAGTAGTCCGTCATGTATCTGACTGCAGTGGGACCACAGAAAGGACAGATAGATAAAAAGTCAGATAAATGAATCCTGTTTTAAATACCATTATACACAGCTGTAAAACAATCACTATATTCACACAATTATTCGACTTGCTTTCTCACTCTTCGGTATCCAACCCTGGTTCTGGTTCTCTCTCACTCTCACACACACGCACGCACACACACACACACACATGCTGAAGAGCTTGATGACGTGGATATGTGCCAGATTACTGTACATATATTTAGCTTAATGCAAAGTGATTCCATTCATTTCAGAGATTTCAACAGGAGATATTTAAATATGAGCAACCCAGAATACTAACTTTAATGATATTGGTTTCTCCAAAATAAGCTGCTGTATTTAACAGTGTGCTTCCGTTTATACATCTGTAGGGATAAGAAAACACAGGAACCTAGTCAACTTTATCAAGAAAGTCAATCACTATGCTTGTTAACATGCCATGTGACAGGAAAAGACCTATTTGCCAAATAATGTATTTCTTTGTGGTTGCCAAACATGGCTGTCTGGCAGGGGTTCTCTCATATACAGTAGTACAATCTGAAATCTGTCAATATGAGTGCTTCTGCTTGTTACGCTCCAGTGCAGTGGAATAGCCACATAACATCTGTGATAACAAATCAGTAGACGGTTAAGGCTCTCGGGGCCAAATTCATTAAAAAAAATGTGTTTGAGTGTGGTTGAGCAATATGCTAATTTGTTACTTTTATGCAAGTGTGGGTGATACTGGTAACTTCACATTTGTAATTTTAATCAGCCATAACCTATGACCATAAGTAGATCAAGATAAATGTTAGAGAAAAGTTGAACATTTTAGGAACATTGCCACAGTACATGGCTCCTGCAATACCTGTAATCCAGTTGCATTCAACAGGTTTAAATGTTTTGTTTTTTTTCAAATGCACAGCATGTCACCAATCTGCAGTGTGTAGCAATAGTAACAATCTTTGACAACAAACCTCCTTAACCTCCAAACGTCCTTATCAATGCCTTTACTTGTTACCAATCTAGTAGCTCATCACGATAAGAAGCAACTACTGTACATGCCTCCATGGTATCAGAGCCCTTATATGCCTCCTCTGTCAGAGTGTCTGATTGCATACAGTGATTTACTAAGCAGTTGTTGCCTGCTTTTACTGTTTGGTTTAATGGCAGGGCTTGAACTTGCTGCTGGAACAGGAGGCTCTTTATGCAAACACGATGCCTCAAATGTACAGTGTCAACTTCTTAAACAAGTTAATGAATGAATTGAATTAATTTAGATTCAGCTCAGCTTTGCAGTCAGAACTGAATGGGATAATTTAGCAGATCTTTTTTTTTATTTTTTTACTCCTGCCCAAACCTAATTATTATAAAACGAAGCACACCAAACAACTGGGATGCGATTTAGCAGCTGTCCCTCAGCCCAACACAAACGCTCATGATCCTCTTTTTAAAGAATTATTCTCTGTTCAGTTCAGCTCTTTAGCGGGGACTACCCTGGAGCTATCTGAAATTATTATTATTATTATTATTATTTGTTTATTTAGCAGACGCCTTTATCCAAGGCGACTTACAGAGACTAGGGTGTGTGAACTATGCATCAGCTGCAGAGTCACTTACAATTACGTCTCACCCGAAAGACGGAGCACAAGGAGGTTAAGCGACTTGCTCAGGGTCACACAATGAGTCAGTGGCTGAGGTGGGATTTGAACCGGGGACCTCCTGGTTACAAGCCCCTTTCTTTAACCACTGGACCACACAGCCTGCAAATTACAAAGCCACACTGTTCATCAATCAGTTTCCATCAACTTTGTGTTATGTCAACCCTAATCCTTTGCCGTTTTGCTCATTAGAAATGAAGTGTACCCATTAAATTCTCGCTATGGGTAATAATTAGTGTGTTTAAGACAAGAATCTGCATTGTACTTATTTATTTCCTGACAGTGTTCCCTGGGGAATGTGTATGTGTTTGGAGAACACAGTGTGGGCTGGGACAGCTGAGAGGTGTAAATTAGGCGGGCAGAGCAGAATGAGCTCCTCCCCTGGGTCTTCTCTTTCTCCTTGTCTTTCTGAGCGTCATTAAACAAGGGAGAGGCTGCCTTCAAAAGACATGCAAATCCATAGTGCAGTATACTGTACCTGTTTACAAGATTATCCTCATTACTGCAGTGAAATACACAGGGTTGTAACTCAATGCAATAAATAGTGAACATTTACAGTACATACAAAGTAAATGTATATAGAAGGCTGTGTGGTCCAGTGGTTAAAGAAAAGGGCTTGTAACCAGGAGGTCCCCGGTTCAATTCCCACCTCAGCCACTGACTCATTGTGTGACTCTGAGCAAGTCACTTAACCTCCTTGTGCTCTGTCTTTCGGGTGAGACGTAATTGTAAGTGACTCTGCAGCTGATGCATAGTTCACACCTCCTAGTCTCTGTAAGTCGCCTTGGATAAAGGCGTCTGCTAATAATGAATAATATATTCAGTCAATGTTTGATGTCACAGTAACCATTATTCTACACATTTAAATGCATACATACACATTGACGTCAATGTATGTTTCTGCATAAATGCTATACCGTCCTTGTATTCTAAGCATGCACATTTAACATTTTCGGTGTGCAGCGGTAGTCCAGATTGAAATATAACAGTATTATACACTTTCATCTATATGTATTGAATTACTAAATATCTAACCCATGGCATTTTATCCTAATGAGCAGTTTATTTCCCAACAGCTTACAGTTTCATTCCCTTAGCATATTAGGGTCCAATTGAACTTTCCAAATACAAAATGTGACAGCGAACCACACATTATTGCAGCAATGAAGAACATTACTGGCTTCTGTTTTTTGGCACGATATAAACAAGACTGTGCCAGTACCAATTCACAGGTATTTATCCAGCTTTTCTTGTGAACTCCTGGCCTCTGGTACTCAACCCCTGAGACAGCTTCCAAACTGATTATAGGGGTTTCTTGTGTCTCTTGGGGAATCACTTCAGTAGATAGATGGTAATTATAAAATAATGGCTAAATATGTGAGGTTCATCATCCAAGTAAAAGATTAAAAGAAAAAATATTTTGTTGATATTTTGTGTGTGCTTTTTCATTATTTAATCCATTTTTAAATTAGCAATTCATATTGCACATTGTAAGTAAATTACATCTGACTACAATCTACTAAAAAGAAAATATCACATGGCATACTGCAGAATAATTACATTACGTTATACAGACGGATCAATACCATTCAACAAATAAAGTTCTTAAAAATAAATACTTTTAAGGACTTAAAGATACTTTAACAATAACCTGGATATGTGAAACTCCCTGGAATGCATGGACACAAAGGTGCTAGATTAATGTGTTCTGGTATGATTAAAATATATATATTTTACATATAGCCTATAGATGGAATCAGACTCGTTTGGAAGATATCTAGCAGAATTTTGGCTCACTTGATAAAAAAGAGGGCACGATCAAATCAATATGGGGGTAAGGCTGGCTCCTTTCTTTTAATTGGATCAATCACTGTGCATGCTGTATGGCGGTAATATATATCTGAGACCACAGCCTTTAAGTTAAACCTAAATCTGAAGCTGTCGCTGAAACCTGAAAAGAGTGCAAATCTTGGCTCAAAAACGGCATCATGGCACAAAGTCGTTTCATGTACTTGTAACAACATGGCTTCAAAGGATTACAACAGCAACATAATTGCACTCACATTTAGAGATCCCAACAGATTTCCTTTCTATGTTTGTTTCCATGGTAATCCAGTGATTCTTGTGGGGGCCGGTGGTTCCTGATATCAGGTACAATGTAAGAGAAAGAATGCCTGCCAAATTCCACTTGACTTTCAGCTGCAAGTTTTAAAATATGTTTTTCTTCTCAGCGGTTAGTATATCAGGCAATATAGCGGGGCAACTTTCAGGCTATCACACCCACAAAATGGTCTTTTATTTTTCTAGAGACAGTCAATTCAAAGCATCCAGAAAAGCAAAATTATGTATGTAGCACATCTGAATCATGTAAGGCAGTATAAGTATACCTACTGTATGAATGTGTCAACATAATCCATAAAGGAGAAGAGCATGGTGCATTTCTAATCTTTACCTGCTTGTTAACAATTCCTTTGTAAAATACCTTTTTGTATCTTTTATAATGTAAGCCGTATTTCATTGATGGTTTCAATAACAGTATTAACACTAACATTTTCTGTTCAATTATGTTACATGTAAAAGAATAAAAATAAAATATAAAAAAAATCACCTGAAATGGGTCCTATATAATTTCAAAGTTATTTTCTTTGAATTATGACATAATTTGCACACAAATGACATTTAACACGTTTAAACCCCTGACTCTCCCCATTTATATACAAACAAGATGAAAGGGAACCTGCTGT
Organism: Acipenser oxyrinchus oxyrinchus; assembly: GCA_030684275.1. Classification (NCBI taxonomy): domain Eukaryota; kingdom Metazoa; phylum Chordata; class Actinopteri; order Acipenseriformes; family Acipenseridae; genus Acipenser; species Acipenser oxyrinchus. Next base: position 51,170,676 of record CM060254.1, on the reverse strand, counting down.
ACTTCCCCTTGGGATGTGTGCTCCTTCAGTGTCGCCACCTGCTCTTCACTCGCCATTCATTTTAGAGTCTGATCATCATACAAGGGTCAATTTCATCAAATGTGTTTTACATCCATTACTTGTTTTGTTTAAATGTACTTTGCCAGGACGTTTAAATTTGAGGTTACACTTACCAAACGATCTTTAGTGGCACTAGTACAGCAATTCAATGGTTCCATAATAATATACTAAAAAGCAGCTAAAACAACAATAGCCATTGGGAGAATTGTACAACAGTGGTACCATTTTCATTTTTTGACATAGTACACATATTACAAAGGCATGAACAAATGAACAATCCATTGCAGTATTATAGTTCCATAATGTAAAAGTAGGTGGTCCGTTTTTTAAGTGTTTAATTTTAGAGACTGCCAGTTGGGTGGAACAAAACACCCTTTGAGTACCTCCAACATTCAAATTTAGGTCTCACATAGTCTTTCTATGGAATTATTAGTCCAAACACATCTTTCATATAGAATGTATTATCAGCAGATCCATAATCAGTAATAAGACCCACCTTATTAAGGACCAAGCAGCAGGGAGTCATGCTTTACCATCTGCTAGTGAGGTCGGCTGGAAAGCAATTTGAAAGTAAATTGTTCATAACCCGATAGAAATAAAAACGATTTTAATTGGGCTCGAGTTAGGATTGCAGACTGGCAGAATGCTTGTTTTCTGTATTGCAAAAAAATATAATAATAATAATAATAATAATAATAATAATAATAATAATAATAATAATAATAACAAATCTAAAATGCACATTCACTCATTACAGAATCAGGAGCTCTGCATACCGCAACTCATGTAAACTTAATCTGTACAAGTGGCAATATGCCAAAGATCCAAACACAATCATTATTTTCCATACTGAACTCAATATAAAAAGTATTCAGGTGATGATAAACCACGCAAGCGCCAGTTGTATGTACAGATGTATGCATTTCGAACAAGATTGGATTTAAAGCTGAGCAGTATTCTTCCCTTTCAAAATATCTGGAAGAATTCTAGAATAGGGGTCTGGTTAAAATTCTGAATGGGAGGCAAATAAGCTTCTGCCGGTTTTAAATGTAACGCTATTATTCAATACCGGTGCATTATGCTAAACTGAGTGAATTAATTGCTTCAAAACCGTCTTTGTTTCCGTTTTACTAAAACTAAAAAAACTCTGCCAACTAAATGGTTCACAGGTTTTTGGTCCACTGAATCAATATAATGGGTTTGTATGTGTTGTTAATAAAATGCCATACATGAATTCTCAAATTTCTTGTTTCCAGTAATTGCTGTCTTTTGACATTATTCTATTTATATTGAAAACTGAACACCCTCAAAAATTATTTGAATAGTAGGTGGTTTTGTAGAGGCAATATTCAGATTAGCTTTCTAGCATGCAGTGCACAGTGGAACTGATACGATAACGCTATGATTTTGCAATCCATCGGATATTCAATGGAATGCTCATTCCATTTCAGTTTCCCTTGTGCTACCATTACCCTTTAATACAGTACAATTACATTGCCACTGTAGTGCATAGGCAATCAATACTGTATTGGTTGGACACATTCAATGTATTGGTTGGACACATTCAAATAATAGATACAATGGCAAGCATTCTACATTTTCAAATATATGTGTGTTCTGTGTTTGTTATGCCGATAAATACCTGTACTGAATGACAACATCGGTGATTTGAGCTTGTAGAAGTGTGGCATGACAAGCCTATAATCTTAGTAACTGCTAAGTTGTGCAACGGCAAACAGCTGTCAGAAGCAATCTTTGAATCTGCGTGGCATGGGTAGCTACAGTACACGATAGGGTGGAAATGGTTGATAATTCAATATTTTCTTTTTATTAAGGGACTGTTTACAAGAGAATCCTAGAGGACTGCAGGCATGTGTCACACACAAAGCAAAGCAGACTCATGATGCACCACCAGAATGTCATATTTGCAAGGGTTGCAATGCCTCTCGTCAACTTTGCCAACCCATTTTATGTGTCATGTTTAAAGTGATGTAAATCTTGCATAAAGTCCCCACTTCCCTGCTTACCGTAGGTATAAAAAGGTGTCATGTTTAAACTTCAAGTTACTATTCATTTCCTTATTGTAAATCACTGTGGTTTTGTAAAGTATGTTGACTTATTGTTATTCACTATTATGTTTAAACAGTTTCTGTCTTTTACCAAATAAAGAAATGTGTTATCATTGGCCATCTACAGTATGCCATTTAATTGTGTGCAAGCCAGGTACGTCCATAACTTATTGTGGCGGAGTGTCCCGCCCCTATTATTATTATTTGTATTATTGTTTGCGGCGCGGATAACAGCGCCGCGTCTTTTATATTTTAAAAACCCCGTGAGGATGCATGACTGATCAGCTACTGATTATTTAACTAGCTGACAGTCATGCATCCTTACCAAACGCGTGCAGACTGTGGCCGAGGGGTAATAAGATAATTAACAGCTAGTTAACCCCTCGGCCAGAGTATAAGAACCGGCAGCAGTCCGTTCTGCGTTGGTTGGGTGTACAGAGAGGAAAGTACGGGAGAGCGAGCAAAACAATTGCTAAAACGTGCTGGTTTAGCCAGCACGCCACTTACTGTTTGTCTGTTTATTCGTTTGGCCCTCGTGCCCTTTGGTTTGTGTTTTGTTGTTTTGTTTAAATATTTTGTTTTGTTTAATTATTAATAAATCCAGCTGAGTGCCGTTGCACTCAGTTTCACCCGCCATCCATTGTTTGACTCAGTTACTTCCTGGTCCGTGACGTCACCACTGCAAGCCAGACTGTCACATATGGTGTCCTGCGTGGGACAAACGCCTCCAGGAGCCGGACCAGGAATACAAAGGCGTTTTTTTGTTTTTTCGAAAAGTGTTTTTGTGTTTGAAAAAAAAAAAAAAAAAAAAAAAAAAAAATGGGAAGAAGCGGCGAAGAAAGCAGCAACAGCAGCAGGTGGCGCATCAAGAGCAGCGGGCCCGGTCACAGGTCCCGTCGGCGTCTCTACTACGCCGGATGTTTGCCTTGCCTGTCTGGATGAGGAAGGGTGGTGCTTCCTGTGTGGCGAGGTAAGGTATCTTCCACTCAGCCAGAGCCACGCATGGCAGAAGATGGAGGAGCCTGGCGTCCGGCGTCAGGGGAGAGGGCCCGCTGGCTAAGACGAGTTCACTCTCCTCTGAGGGAATCTGGGGCTGGCTGGTGGAGCCTGGGAGGAATGCTGAAGAGGCCCTCCCGGATGTGATCAACCTCCTGTGGGCCAGAGATGGAGAGCGATGGGAAGCCTGGGAAAAGCAACACTGCCCAGTGTCCCTCGCGGAGGTTGCGGACATGGTAATCCGCTACCTGGCTGCAGATATGGCAGGGCTACCGCTATCTCCAGCTCCATCGGGAAAAGCCCAGCCGCTGCCATCTCCAGCGCCAGAGGGAGATGAGTCATCGCTGCCGTCTCCAGTGCCAGAGGGAGAGGAGCCATTGCTGCCGTCTCCAACGCCCGAGGGAGAGGAGCCATTGCTGTCGTCTCCAACGCCCGAGGGAGAGGAGCCATTGCTGTCATCTCCAGCGCCAGAGGGAGAGGAGCCATTGCTGTTGTCTCCAGCGCCAGAGGGAGAGGAGTCATCGCTGCCTTCTCCAGAGGGAGAGGAGTCATTGCTGCCGTCTCCAGCGCCAGAGGGAGAGGAGCCGTTGCTGCCGTCTCCAGCGTTAGAGGGTGAGGAGCCCTCGCCACTGTCTCCAGCACTAGGAGCAGAGCAGCAGGAGCTGCCTCTGTCTCCACCACCACCAGGAGCAGAGCAGCAGGAGCTGCCTCTGTCTCCACCACCACCAGGAGCAGAGCAGCAGGAGCTGCCTCTGTCTCCACCACCACCAGGAGCAGAGCAGCAGGAGCTGCCTCTGTCTCCACCACCACCAGGAGCAGAGCAGCAGGAGCTGCCTCTGTCTCCACCACCACCAGGAGCAGAGCAGCAGGAGCTGCCTCTGTCTCCACCACCACCAGGAGCAGAGCAGCAGGAGCTGCCTCTGTCTCCACCACCACCAGGAGCAGAGCAGCAGGAGCTGCCTCTGTCTCCACCACCACCAGGAGCAGAGCAGCAGGAGCTGCCTCTGTCTCCACCACCGCCAGGAGCAGAGCAGCAGGAGCTGCTTCTGTCTCCACCACCGCCAGGTGCAGAGCAGCAAGAGCTGCCTCTGTCTCCGCCACCTCCACCAGCAGAGGGTGAATGCCTGCTGGTTCTGCCTCAACCGCCGTGGGAGGACTGCTTGCCCTCCCACCTCCACCAGCAGAGGGTGAATGCCTGCTGGTTCCGTCTCAAGCGCCATGGGAGGACTGCTTACCGCTCCCAGCTCCACCAGCAGAGGGTGAATTCCTGCTGGTTCCGCCTCAACCGCTGTGGGAGGATTGCTTGACCCTCCCACCTCCACCAGCAGAGGGTGAATACCTGCTGGTTCCGCCTCAACCGCCGTGGGAGAACAGCTTGCCGCTCCCAGCTCCACCAGCAGAGGGTGAATGCCTGCTGGTTCCGCCTCAACCGCCGTGGGAGGACTGCTTGCCGCTCCCAGCTCCACCAGCAGAGGGTGAATACCTGCTGGTTCCGCCTCAACCCCGTGGGAGGACTGCTTGCCCCTCCCACCTCCACCAGCAGAGGGTGAATACCTGCTGGTTCCATCTCCACCTCCACCAGCAGAGGGTGAATACCTGCTGGTTCCACATCCACCATCATGGGAAGAACTGCTCCTGCCCTGCCTCGCACCGCCCAAGGATGCCTGTTGCTTCGCACCTACCAAGGATGCCTGCCTCACTTCGCCCAAGGATGCCTGCCTCACTTCGCCCAAGGATGCCTGCCTCGCCTCGCCCAAGAAGGCCTGTCTCGCATCGCCTGGGGCTGCCTGTTGCTCCGCATCGCCTGGGGCTGCCTGTTGCTCCGCGATCGCCTGGGGCTGCCTGTTGCTCCGCATCGCCTGGGGCTGCCTGTTGCTCCGCATCGCCTGGGGCTGCCTGTTGCCCGCATCGCCTGGGGCTGCCTGTTGCTCCGCATCGCCTGGAGAGCCACCAGTTATAGGGTGCGAGGGAGAAGTGGAGCTCCGCTGCCGCCTCCATGGCCAGGGGCTCCCCTCCCGAGTTCGCCTCCGAGGGTCCGCTACTGCTGCTGCTGCCGCCGCCTCCCGGGGTCCGCTGCTGCTGCCGCCGCCTCCCGAGGGTCCGCTGCTGCTGCCATCGCCTCCCGAGGGTCCTGTTTTGCTTGGGGTCGCTACCAGTCCTGCCATACGGCAGGAAATACTGTGGCTGGAGCCCCATGAACGGGAGCTGCCGGCCACGGAAAAGGGGAGGTCAGGAGACCAGCTCCCCAGCCGCACTTTCGCGGCAGGAAATACTGTGGCTGGAGCCCCATGAAGGGGAGCTGCCGGCCACGGAAAAGGGGGAGGTCAGGAGACCAGCTCCCCAGCCGCACTTCGCGGCAGGAAATATTGTGGCTGGAGCCCCATGAAGGGCAGCTGCCGGCCACGAAGAAGGGGAGGAGGTCAGAAGACCAGCTCCCCAGCCGCACTTTCGCGGCAGGAAATACTGTGGCTGGAGCCCCATGAAGGGCAGCTGCCAGCCATGAAGAAGGGGGAGGTCAGGAGACCAGCTCCCCGCAGCAATTCGCTGCAGGAGAGGATGGCGGAGCCCCACGGAGGGGAGCTGCCGGCCATGAAGAAGGGGGCAGGTCTGGAGACCACCCCAAAAATTTTGGCCAGAGGAGCCGGCCTGTGCGCTGGCCATTGGAACGCTACGGCTGTTTGGGTGGGAGGAGGACATCCCACCGTGGCCGCCACCTTTGGCCCGTTGCTGCCCCTGTTCCTGCGCCCGGGACTGCTAGCGGGACTTTAGGGAATAAGGGGAGGTGGCGAAAAGGCCATGTGTGCTGCGCACAAGGGGCATGTGTGGCGGAGTGTCCGCCCTATTATTATTATTTGTATTATTGTTTGCATGCGGATAACAGCGCGCGTCTTTATATTTTAAAAACCCGTGAGGATGCATGACTGATCAGCTACTGATTATTTAACTAGCTGACAGTCATGCATCCTTACCAAACGATGCAGACTGTGGCGAGGGGTAATAAGATAATTAACAGCTAGTTAACCCCTCGGCCAGAGTATAAGAACCGGCAGCAGTCCGTTCTGCGTTGGTTGGGTGTACAGAGAGGAAAGTACGGAGAACACGGGAGAGCGAGCAAAAACAATTGCTAAAACGTGCTGGTTTAGCCAGCACGCCACTTACTTGTTTGTCTGTTTATTCGTTTGGCCCTCGTGCCCTTTGGTTTGTGTTTTGTTGTTTTGTTTAAATATTTTGTTTTGTTTAATTATTAATAAATCCAGCTGAGTGCCGTTGCACTCAGTTTCACCCGCCCATCCATTGTTTGACTCAGTTACTTCCTGGTCCGTGACGTCACCACTGCAAGCCAGACTGTCACACTTATTTAAAAGTAATTTCAGACAAAAAACATTATAACATAATCTATAACATAATCTAGTCGAATTATATAACCCTGTCTCTACACAAAGCAACTCCAGTAAGGTTGCTATTAGTTACTGTGGATCCTTGTCCTCCAAATCACTAGCTACACACATGATAAATTAATATCCTGCACATTTATACCTCCCCAGCTTAAAAAAAGAAAATCTATCTTATGGTATTTTTAACACTAGTTTCCTTTGGGCAATATGCACATCTATGTATTTGAAATTTAAATTAATACCTAAATGATTTTGATGGTAAAGTATTACATTACATAAAATAAAATAATTAGACAATCTCAATTAAAAAAAAAGCTAAATGTAAAATAGACTTGAAGGATTTTACCTGCTTCGAAGACTGGCCATCCCTGCCACGTCTTGAAGGTGCTTCTGGACAACCTCGTACAGGACATCTGCTCCACCATGCATGATCTCAGGAACGGCAGAGGACCAAAACGCACTGTACCCTGGTAGGGTATACAAAGACAATTCTAAAATTGATCAAAGCATTGATATCTTAAGGGGGGTTCTTTTTCAATTTTGCATCTAAATGGGAGCAAATTAATTCACTTCTGGGGATTTTGTTCAAGGAATTATGCATTGCTGTAATGCCCCGAATACTGAACAAGTGACACCACACCGCTTTGAGGCTGTAGATGGCACTGTTGTGCAGGCTGACATGAATCAGGTGACTTGGTCAGATGGCCTGTAACTTGTAGATAAGCCACACAATATCTAACTTCCAATTCAAGATGGGAAGGGAGAAAGAGTCGTCAAAATGCGGTTCAACATTTTACCAATGTTGGGTGACCCACATTCAGTGTCCAGACATTGAAATAACCCTAAAACTTACAGTACTGCCATTTCAAATTAGTATTGTGATTAGTATCCGAGTATAACTACATTATAGATGTGAAAGCACATTTTCAGCGGGTCTCTGTGAAGAGTTAAATGAGGCAGAAGGTGTACAGCCACATTCACCTTCCGAATGTACAGAATCAGTCCTGATCCCTGGCCCCTAAATCACATCAGATGTTGTACATAAACAGGATGTTCATTGTTAGACATCAGTACGATATTTCAAATTCTATTGCTATTTATGTTGGCAAGTAGACATGCAAATATTATGTTGGCAAACGTCTATCGCTCTATAAAAATGAAAGGCTCTTTGATTTTAATGATTTTTGAAAAGCTCACTGAGCTTGATTGGCATTCTTTTTTTAATAATAATAATATGAATATGCTCAAAAAGTGATGCATATTTATGGGTTATGTGCTCTCCCCATTTCTAACAGACATAAAATAAAATTCCTCCTAAGGAACTTGCAAAGGTTTACATTTCAAAGAAATATCCCCAGGGACCTCTATAAGTGCAAACAGTATCAATAGCTATAGATGTCATTACTCTGTATGAAAACACACCACTTGGAGCATTGGGTTGGCTTTCACTCTGTTGTATTATAATAAACTGCTTGTTCTTGTTTATCTTGGCAGGTAGCCAGTGCCTGGCAGGCTGAAATCTTGAAGGGATTGAAAATTCATTGAAAATTCAACCGTGCCAAAATGAAACATACACTGTAGTGAGAAGATGCTGATATTTTAAATGATATCTCTCTGTATTCATCATGTTTTATCTATTATTGTTTTTGGTATGAAGATGCTTTAGAAATATATTGTTGAATACTTATTTCCCAGGAATATACTGTATTGTATTGAAACAGATATAGTATATTTCCCTCAATATGAGCTATCTTCTCCTAACTTTAAATAAATAGTCAGTATCTGCTTTCGCTTAAATGATATTCCCGCTCAATGAATCTACAAATCATTTCTATCACTGAATAACCCAGAAACTTAAATGACAATGCAGGATGTGCAAAGCCATTGGTATGTACACTCTATTTGCATGCCAGGACAGAGAAGAACAGGTGCATTTCTCTGCAGGAAAACCTTTCAAATTCTCATTTGAAACAACAGGGCAATTATAACCTGGCGGTGCTTTGTGTAGAGAAAAAAACAAACATGGAGTAGGTATGGGAACACAATGAGTCACATAACATATGACTGGACTGTAGTATGTCCTGTATTTTTTTATATCACAGTTACCCATTAGGTAGCAAATGCAAATTAATTATTATGGTACATAGTAAATCCTACGTAGTGGTCTAGGGGCAATATAATAATGAATATTAGTCAATGAAGGTGGCATACCCGTATTAGAAAAACTGTTAGACTGACTGAGAAATCTCTTAACTACAATCAAGTAGAGACTATTCAAAGGATCATTACACAATATTACGACCCTTGCTTAAAGTCTTGTGAAATGTTGCCAATGTAAAAACACTTAGCACATTTTGGTGGCTGAAGGGGAAGAAAGGAACAGCAGTACTTCACCTAGTAAATAGTCTTTGAGATGCTCACTGTGAATGGCATCGAGAGGGCCTTGGCCTCTGCTGTCCTTAGCATGGAAGTCACATCCCCATTCAATTAACAGCTGGTAAATGAAAACAAAGAGACACACGGCAAAATCAGTGGTGCAGTTTTCAGGCCGGCAGGAAATATAAATGAGAAAAGCACACTGGTCAATGGGAAAATTGGTACATGCAGCTTTTGGTTCTGAAAAGTGGAATGGCTTCATTGTGCACAGGGGTAACTCACCTCAAGGAGATTTGCACATGCAGTATGAATCACTCTAACTTGTTTAACATAAACAACACTCACATACTGTTTGTTTAAACCTGTATAAACCAGTTTAATGGACTGGTGACTGAGAAAGGCAAAGGTTAACTCTCTTATTAGAAATTCTTGCCCGGCTAATCTATATCAACTGCCCTGAAAAATATGGCTTCACAACAAATAATCCAAATATTGAGGCAACTGATCGACTCAAAGCCAATATTATTGAATGTCAATGTGCTCACCTCACAACCTCAACACAACTGCCCTACTACAAAGTGAGATCTCCATCTGCTGTCATATGATGTGAACTCCTGATGATGGGAGATGCCACTAGAGAGGGGTTACCATAAGCAAAGAACACTTAATTGATATTTAGGTTTAGATATATGCTGTTGTAAAATAAAAGGGAAATAGCAGTTACCTTGGTCATAAAAGCTGAGGAATCCTCAAAACAATTAGCTTATAACTACATACATATGTTTGCGTGTGTCTTTGTGGTTGTGCATATACAGCGTGTACATGCTTTTTCTGTGTACAGGTCTGTACTACAGCTCATGAACAATAGTCTAATAAAGGCGTTTTGTTCCCTCTGTTTTTATTTCTATCACACATCACACTGCTGAGCAGCATTTAATCTCTTTGCTTTGTTTGGAACAATAGCTGCAGTTACAGGGATGTGACAGTAAGCAATTCATTTCATCCCCCAAACCTTTGTACTGTGAAAGATTTGCTCACTGTGTGTTTTTAAATTTCATTTCATTTCATTTCTGGAAAGATAAACTTACTGCAGGCATTAAACATGTGATCTAGCACTAGCACTGCCGAAACACATTAAGCATTAACATACTGGTACTGTGAAAGTGGTGTCATTTAAAACTGACATGTTTTGTATAACCATGACACATATATATTTTTGGATCATTTATTTTTCTTTCTTCAACGATAATTAAAAAAAAAAAACTAATTAGTCGTGAACATTTACAACTCTTTTTATATCTCTGGATATTGTTCAATAAAGCGTACTGTACAAGCTGTATGTTTAGCTGAAGCAAAATGAAAAAAAAAACATCACGATTTCCCCCCTGATATTGAAGATGTTTAGAGTAGTATAATAGCTAAGATTTGGTAGTGTATTATTTTATAACATGCTTTTTTTACATTTGATAATGCTTTTCTAATTGGAGCTCATTAGAGTATCTTGCACATACTATACACACAGAGTATCCTGCTCATACTATGCACACAGAGTATCCTGCACATACTATACACACAGAGTATCCTGCACATACTATACACACAGAGTATCCTGCACATACTATACACACATAGTATCCTGCACATACTATACACACAGAGTATCTTGCACATACTATGCACACAGAGTATCCTGCACTTACTATACACACAGAGTATCTTGCACATACTATGCACACAGAGTATCCTGCACATACTATACACACAGAGTATCCTGCACATACTATACACACAGAGTATCCTGCACATACTATACACACAGAGTATCCTGCACATACTACACACAGAGTATCCTGCACATACCATACACACAGAGTATTCTGCACATACCATACACACAGAGTATCCAACACATACTATACACACAGAGTATCCTGCACATACTATACACACAGAGTATCCTGCACATACTATACACACAGAGTATCCTGCACATGCCATACACAGAGTATCCTGCACATACTATACACACAGAGTATCCTGCACATACCACACACACAGAGTATCCTGTACATACCACACACACAGAGTATCCTGCACATACCATACACACAGAGTATCCTGCACATACCATACCTACAGAGTATCCTGCACATACCATACACACAGAGTATCCTGCACATACTATACACACAGAGTATCCTGCATGTACTATACACACAGAGTATCCTGCACAGTGCCCATGTACAATTCCATCCTGCTTTAAATAAAAAAAGAAATGCTGATTCTGCTATTCAGGTTCAATTTTCAGCCCCCAAACATCACCAGGCCTTCCAACACATGAAGAGTAATAAACCAAAGGTCTTCGCTAATGTGGATAAATGCCCCCACCTGGCACACACTGCGATGCTGGCCTGCAGCAGCGGAGAAGCATGGTGTGCATCCATTCTTATTCCTCACGTTCAGAGAGGCACCACTTTTTGAAGTCACTATTGTGGTATTTGCCTTTTTTTCAAATGGCTCATGATGCAAATAGAGCCTTCATCCATGTGTATATATATATATATATATATATATATATATATATATATATATATATATACACACACACACACACACACACAATGCCGTGAAAAGTATTCCCCTCGTCTGATTTTCTGCATTTTTGAATATTTTTGACACTGAATGTTATCAGATCTTCAACCAAAACCTAATATTAGATAAAAGGGACCCTGAGTGAACAAATAACACCAAAAATTGATAAATATTTCATTTATTTATTAAAGAAAGTTATGCAACACCCAATGCCCCCGTGTGAAAAAGTAATCGCCCCCTTTGACTCAATAACTGGTTACGCCACCTTTAGCAGCAATAACTGCAACCAAATGCTTCCTGTAGTTATTGATTAGTCTCTCACAGCGCCGTGGAGGAATTTTGGCCCACTCCTCCATGCAGAACTGCTTCAACTCAGTGACATTTGTGGGTTTTCGAGCATGAACTGCTCGTTTCAGGTCTTTTTTTTTCCAAAATCTTTTTTGAATCGCTTTCAAGAAATATCTAAAAACAAACACAGTATGTTTATTAATAACTAAATGATGCAAGTCCCTTAACATTCTGAATTCTCAGCATTAGCATTGATTTTGCAGTACCTTGTATTTCTGATAGACCCTGGGTTCAATGACATCAGTTGCAGAAAGACTCAGTATCTTCCTAACAGAAACTGAGGATGTAAAAAAGGAGAAACAACAGTTGTTGTAATTTGATATTAGATAACAATATTTCAAAGTGTTAGGTGTTAATCATCTGGAAAGTAAAAAGTCACATTAGCCCAATATGACTGCCATCTTAGATTGCAGGTCAAAGTAAAGTGACTTTAGATTTTGCCCAAGGAGTTTCCATCTGCAATGATTTATGAGATATTAGCATTTGCTAGTGCTGTAGCAGCAATGGAGGTGAATTTGCAAATCCATGCAAACTTCCCTCATTTTGATGCTTAATTAATGCAATTCTGGTATCTCATCCTTTATATCACACATTAATTATTTTTTTTAGCGAAAATACGTACAATTATGCCATTAAATAGTTTAATATTTAACTTAAGTTTAAATATCCTACAGTCATTAACCTGCAAACCACAAGGCTCATCTCAGATATAGCAAATAAAATAAATGGGTCACAGATTCACACTAATCCAGACGATTAAAGACAAAAGATCAATCTTGTCAAATAATTAAAGTTTAAGCTATCCCATTTTGTGTTCATGTCTCTGTAACAAAATATCTGACACTGTTCAAATACATCTGATATAATACTATGCATGGATCTGGTGTCAAACTATCTTTCTTGTGTATAATGAGATGAACTGCAGGAAGTATGCTTTTATGAATATAATCATCTGGTTATCCTGACACTGATTCCACAGAAGTTTTTTTTTTTTTTCCAGGAACCATATTAAGCTTTGCCAGAAAGTGAAACAGTATTTGATGTCCAGTCCTTATAGACTGAAGTCATGGAACATTGGTTGCTTACCAAACTGAACTTCCTGAAGATACATTATTGCAAATAGATTTTTGATTTAGTTCCAGGGTATGGATACAGTAACAGCTCATCATCACTGTATACTCAATACACAATTAACACAACTAGAATCTGCTATTGCTCTGCTATAATGCAATCCAGAATTCCTTGTCCAGCTATTGTATTTGGAATACCCCTCTGTGATTGGTTGGCCATCCTTTCCAATGAATTAAATCAATGCAGCAGGCCTTGTGAGGTTCCTGCACACATCTGGTGTATTGACACTCAAGTCATCATGGAAGTTATAAAAAGCAATCTTATATTATGGTCTGCATGCTGTCCTGGAGTATGTGGGTTGGAATTAGTTACTGTTTGTGATGGTTTTACAGTCCACTGCCATTTTTGTTTCCCTGTAATTTTTTGTTCTATTTGCAGTCACTGATACCAATCCCCCATCATGTCAGACATCAACTTTTAAGCCCCTTACAAACACACTGAAGTCTTTACCTCTGCCCATGTTGTAAAAACAACTGCCTGTATAAGATTACAAAGATTACAAATAGGGGTAATATTTACTCCCTACTTAGAGTTAACAAATAATCATGTGAAGCAAACTGCTTTTTTATTTATCCAAATTAGATTGTAGCAGCACACTTGGGGGTATGCCTAAGAGTATGCCTAAGATTTATGAAGTACCAAGCAATGCATAATGCTGTAACAAGTTGTAAAAACACACAGGAAGCAAGGGGGCAGTCCCCAAAACAAAGAACCAGCAAATACCCTCCCATCCCCCTCTCCCCACCCACCCAATGTCATCCACCCTGCTAATTTTGCCCAACCTAAAACCTCCTGTCATCTCCTGAACCCCAACCCCCACCTCCAAAGCATAGCAAGACCCAGACACACTGAAACTAGCATAAAATACACTTGCCATTGCTGTCCAAAGCTTTTAAATGATGGGAAAGCATATTTTATTTCCAGCTTTAAAGTAAGGGCCTTGCTTCAGCATAATTACAGGGAAAGATAAAACAGGTTACCATGTGGTTGGAATCCTGAGAAATCATCAATGTATTCCCCAGTCTCTTTATTCTGAAGGATGATCCTTCGATTCCTTGCCACGGTCTCTTTCTCTCGTGCCAGATAAAAGCCACCCCCTCTGGTGAGGCTTAGATCGATTAACAGTGACAGGCAAAGGCCGGTAATTGTTATATTCCTGTCAGGCAGGGAAAACATTTCTATTAATACTTTTACCAATGTACACAGGAAGTTTGTGTTATTAAAATAATTTTAATAATGATTCCAAATAACATGGATAGTTGTTATCTCTGATATTATATTGGTAATGAGAACATTACTTTAGCATTTTTATACCAGGATTGTAGCAGCGTGCGGACTTTGTTAGAGGCGAGTTTCTGGATTCTAATCATATCTTATTTACTTACTAAATGAATGACTCTGAAGGCAAAACAATGTCAATTCGATAGAGCACAACAGCTACTCCACCTCCTGACAAAGATGGAGTCAAGACCTTTGTATTTATACTGTAACCAAAAGAACAATAAAACAATGTCCTTGTTTTCCTCTACATTTTTACAGTCACACTGCATTACCACTCTCTGATACACATTGCATTAATTAGTAAGTATTGCTCTCTTTTGTATGTTCAAAGTTGGCCATTAAGCTCTTTAGAATATCCTATAATAATAATTCCATTCACCACAGGTACAGTATGTTTAATTAATACCCTGCAGCATCGTTAATGAGATACTATTAATTCATAATGTTTCATTGTGGGTGGGGAGCAAATGGAGCATACAATGACAAACAGACAAACAATATATATATATTTTTGTAAACAAAAACTCTGTGCCAGCTAATACCCTTTGTAAGGATAAACTGCACATTTAAAATAGGTATAATGTATATTGTGGAATAATCTAATGTATATACAAAGATACATGCAATTTTGGCAACTTGAACTTCTGCCAGCACCTTGAAAAATCAGGTCACATGACTTAGTTAATATAACTATATGGTGAAGATCATGTGTGTGTCTTCCACGCACTTAAGTGATGATTTGTTTTAAGAATGGTGTATGAGGAATTAAAGATCCCGAATTCTATTAGGCTTGTTTATTAGAATGTGGAATGTTTAGCGGTACCTCCTCATACAGTACACTTAAAAACAAATCATTGCTATTATACATCATTACTTTATAGGAAAACATCTTAAAACCTGTTCTATTTCCTTTTGTTTGCTTTTTATTCTGGGACACCTGAATAAATCTAGACATTTTAGCTTTTTTTACTTTGCTCTCTTCTGAGTTAGACTCCATGGTTGCCGTAGTATAAGGAAATATATCTTTTTTTCAGCTTAAACTAGTTCCACTGCATATACTACAGAACTCAAAAGTGTATCGTGACACACATTATACTAGGGCAACAGAGCGATTTGATTGGTTGAAAAAGTTTTGTGATGGTGTATAATGTAAAATAAAGATTTACAGGAATAGGCGTTCAGTATTTTTGCTAAATGCCATGATATTTCTCAGAGATGCTATTGTTTGTATTGCTTGCATCTCTAGTTTTTGCCGACACTGAAGGTATTTTCTTGGGAATTAGCCAGATTCTTAGGCTCATCTTACACTATTGTCCTCTAGCCTCCAGTCAGCACCTTTAGAAATAATGGTTGAACCACCTTCAGATCACATTATTAAAACATCAGTAGGGAAATGATAATTCATACCTTTGTGAAACCGGCGAAGGAGGACCCTTTCCAAGATTTATGACATCATACTGTAATACCACATGACACTTACTGCTAGTGCTACAGTAATTGATGATGACTTTGTCTCTCTAGCCCACACACAAAGCACAAATGAGTTACATTAAAAAGAGGTATTTTATCTTTGAAGGGTAATATTGTTAATAACCTTTTAGAAATGTTGTAAACTATAACATCAGAAGCTGACAGGTACTATTTACAGTACCTCTTCTGATCATGTGATATTTAAAACATGGGGAAAAAATACTTTAAAGCCAAATAATAACTGTCAATATTTATTTATCTTATTCATAAGTGATCTGTGCAAAGCTACCCAAAACTTTGAGAGCTCATGTTTCGGGAGCTGAAACAAGAACCCATCATGTTATCACGGATGATGCGAGTTACACAACATACAGGTTCCTTCAGGAGACTGCACTAACCAATAACGGATCTGAGGGATCTTTTATGCAAAAGCTGCTGATAACCAAAGCCTCCCAAACTATTAAAGAATAATAACTTCATCTAGCATTGTGCTGCTTTGAGCCTGAGCAAAAATCCATGCTTACAGTACATAGATGCAAAGTAAGCAACCGGATAGATGGATGAATGAATGAACACTTTTGGTGTGCTATTGTAAATACCTTGGGACTGTTACTTTTTCAAAGCGTCCTTTCATTTTTTGCCTGATGTACTTCCAGGTCTTTTTCTGCACCTTTTCAGCATGTGCCATCCACTTCTGACAGGATTTCACATCATATGAGGTGCAAAGCCTTCCCAGTTCTAAAACAATACATACATAATAGAATCATATTTTACACATTACCAAAGATGAATAAAATCAGGTTCCAGGCGGTTTACTATTACAAAACCAGCCAGACACTGAGCAGAAAATATCAGGTTGTCTTAGCTTCTCAAGCTCTTAATCCTTTGGTTTCTGGGGGTCTGTAAAAAAAACACTAGTCTAAAATGATTTGTTGTCTTGCTTCGCCTTGCAGAGCACGACCCAACAGTCCACACATTCTGTCAGATAAAAAATACATCTTTCACTACAATACTCCTGTATTTCCTTCTGAGAACTTTGTTATTAATTTAAACATGCTGTGCTTTCTCTACTTTAAACCGGGACTTCAATGACTTGGCTGTCTGCTTCGTTTTCTGAAGTGCTGATGTCATCAGCTTAGAGTTGTGGCAGTCTCATGCTGGAATTTATCATATATCCCAATTCCAAATACTGAAGATAAACACTACTTGGCACAGGTTATATTTTCTCATTATTTTTAGTTCTGGTTTGAACTGGGGCTGAGCTGAAAGCCATCAGATCTCACAGCCAGTTTACTGAGCCGTCCAGCCTCATATTGAATCCACTGTGTGTCCTTCATACCTGGTTAGAGGACAGCTGGACAGCCATTCAGAGGGACTTAACTCTAATTTTAAGAAGAATCGCTGAAATTCTCTGCCGCGGATAAATAATGACACATGGCACGAGCATGAAATACCTTATAGGCAAAGCACTGACCATAGCGATGCGTCAGGAAAACAATAAAATGGGTCACAACTGTCATGCAAAATCTGTCGCACTCCAGTAAGTTAATAAAGAGCAAGTCTGCATTTTTGGCATTGCAGTGCCTCCACTTATATTAATGCTGTTAAAGGGATTCCCACCATTATAAGACTGACCACTATATCAAACATACAGTAAAGAATTAAACATTAGGATATTATTGTAAAATCTTTCTGCAAAATTAAACTTTGGTCTCAATCGATACCCCCTGTTAAAAACATTTTAAAAGAAAATAGCTCTCCTGCTATGTGTATTGTATTGCCAGCTGTTAAATGCAAAGCTCAGTTTTGCTATTTAAAGCCAATCATATTTTATCTTTTGTTATTTAGCTAATGTTTAATGTTGTTTGAAATACAGTTAAATTGTATTAAAAATGCACCAGAACCCCATAGCTAAGACAACCTCATAGCTATGTTCATTTTTAAGCATGTGTTAGGTGAAAGATGAAACATTAGGTCTCTAATTAGAAACCGGTATTCCAAGAATAAAAATAAAACATGCCATTTTAGTACAATTGGTGTGTGATTAATGACAGAATCCACAATCTACATATTTCATTGAACATGTCAAACTCCCATATGAAAAATAGGAATAAACACCAGCCTTTAGTTAAAAATATCTAGACACTATGGGCTAGATTCTCAAAGCTAAACTATTTACTCCAAATAGTCATTAGCACATTTTCTTCTCAATGACCAATTGAATCCTCACTTCTGTTCCTTGAGAAACACAGTAACTTATACATTCTTCGACATGCCAAATGAGCGCCTACTGCTACTTGACTCACAACAGGGAGATGGGATTGAATCCATCCTCTGTAGGCTTATATAACAACAGCTGCCTGACTGAGGGACAGTGCTTATTCCACAGAACCATTCTATCACTTTGTACAGTGGCCCAGTAAGAAGCAAGTCCTCTCTCTTCCTCTCTGTCTTAATGCTCATGCAATACATCAACCAGAGGTTTGGGTCAAATGCACCTAAATTCAGTATGGTTTGGTCTTATAATTTCATCTTGGGATGCATGTCTAATAGATATACTGCAAATATGTATAATCATGTGTACTTTAATTTAGTTAAAGATGATGGAGGCGGCATGACAAATTCCTTGTATTTCCTTGTAACATGGAGTTTAAAACAGTCATAATGTATGTAACCACAACAACAAACAAATCTCACCTTTTTGTAATTCAGTTTGCCTCTGCTGTAATTCAGTTTTCTGCTGGAATTGATTCAGCTCCAGTATTTCAGATGGGAACACCCGGAGATTCGATCTTATTGCTGCAATCTGGATTTGCAACGTTTTCTGAAAAAAATAAAAATAATTAAATTAAACATGTATTCTAGTTAATGATATAAAGGATAAGGTCCCCAATAGCAGATAATGACTAACATTCTAGACTTTACATATTATAATATACCATCAACTCCAAACATAAACACCGCCCCTGCAGGTTACAAAAGAAAGTAGTACTTACAACACTTTGTGCCACAGCTCTGCACTGTTTATACTTATAGCCAGCCATGAAAATAGAGCACATGTAGGCACACACAGCTGTGGAATCTCCCTGTAAAAGATGGTCTTGAGTTACTACAAGCAGCACTGCCTTTAATAGTCTACCTTTGTGGATTAGCCTTTCACTTGGATTTAAAACAAAAAAAATTGATTTTTTAAAAAACTTTTTCTAAAGGTCATGTGGAAAATAAAGGCAAAATAAACTCACAACAGAAAATCAATGCTCTACTTGGACCTTTATGTGGTTGATATGATAGGCACAGAGGTCCTCAGGCAGGAATAAAGTGACCTTTAAATCCCAATGTACAGTATATGGTTTATAAACGTTTATATTACATATTATATTTGTAGACATGGGGGTATTTTAACTGTATACCAGTGAGACAGGACCCTTAATATCATATTTATATAGAAATATTTGTGAATCTATATATCTATCTAATAATAATAATAATAATAATAATAATAATAATAATAATAATAATAATAATAATAATGAGTCTGAATCTATTTAACCTGGAACTAAGAAGAATTAGGAGGGTCTTGATTGAAGTCTTTAAAATCTTAAAATGAGCTTACATTGGATACACTTACAACAAAAAGAATGTACAGTAAAAACAGATTAACCTGTATTAAGATTATTCAGAGAAATATGTTAAGAAATTCCTAATAATATTTGTTCTGAAGCTGTGTGATATGTATTACTTAACACAAGGAGATAAGGAAATGTATTTCTGTTTCAGTAAGATGATGATTCTTCAATTTGTTCCTTGAAATTTGACACATTTTGACCCATGGAACGATGTCAATCGTACCAAACCTCCACTGACACCGTCCAGGGTTCCAAGCTTGAAAGACACATTTAAAAAATCTAGAACATTATAGTACGATGACATAATGCTGACATCAAAAGAAAAGATTCTAGAAAAATAACGTTCCATTCCGAGTACCAAAAGTTTTTGCAAAGAAAGCCATAGTTAACTGAACCAATACATTAAGTGCAGTACAAAGACCAGGACCAGACAACACAGTTGGAAATTAAGGTCACAAACTTAAATGTGTTGTGGCAGGTAATCTTTGCTAAACTGCAACACACAGTTCACAGAGTTAAAAATCTAGATGACATACAGTGCGTGGGTAAGCTTACATAACACTTGAATTACATATATAGCATCAGGAGATAACATCCTTCAAGCCTTTTCTTTATCTCCTCAAGACATTAAATGAAAACATACACCATGACGGTGATCTTCGAAATTTTTTAATTGATTACCTGATATAAATCGTCTGATGTAAATGAAGACGAAGCATGGAGTTTCTCCATCGTCTTCAGAGCCAGGTTCGCTGACCACCTTCTAAACCAAATATGTTTTTATTTCAAATAAAATTTCAAATCAATTGAAAGAGCTTAAACTGGGAACATTATTATTTGCTTCTTACAAACCTGTCGTTTAAGAGAACCTCAATGGTGAACGTGCCAGGCAGAAAGGAATTGGCCAAGCAGCACAAGATGTGTCCGTCCACCAGGTTGTCCAAGCTCTTTGCCAGCAGAGCCTTTCCTTTTGCAGACATCTGTAATAAGAATATTAAATCGTTAGCAGAGACCATATGTAACTACAGCTAATGATGGCAACTGCTGCTAGGCAAAGGTGTATTATAGTGGAAACCGAAGGTAATGCATTTCTAGGCATGTGAAGCACCTAATTGAGTTCAATTAGTTTTTCACTTTCACTAAACTGTTACTGTGGCTTGGGCAGAGTTTGCTGGCCCCATACTTTCAAAATCAGAGATAATAATTTGGGTGTGTCTGATGATGAGACAAGAAGAAGGTTTCAACTCAACAGACAACCTTTTAAATACTGGTCAGCAGCTGCAGGGGGAATTAAAGAACCAAGCCTCATGTAATTATGCAGCGCCCTTTCTGAGTAAAAATGACCAGTACTCTTGGATGTGTCACGATGTTGCAAGGATTTGGCAGATATGTGTCACATCCTCCTAATCTAATAATTGTTTCAGGTGGAATTGTAGTAAGTATAGCCTCCTCTGCTGGTGTTAAAACACCAGTGGAATAGCCACCACCAGTGCCAACAGCTTCTCTATGGAGTCGTGCTGTTTTTTCTAAACTCATCTCTTTTGACAAACCAAGGCGATTTCGTTTTGATGTGTTCTGTTGCCCAAATTAGTTTTCTTTGTTTTCGTGAAGCACTTTTTTTCTCCAAACAATGTCTCTTCATCTCTGCATTTGCTGCAAACTCTTCTCTAATAAGTTCTTGAGTGGAGAACGTAGGCTTTCTTTGCCTTTCTCTCAGAATGTTTTTAGTTCCACAAGCTTATACTACCACAAAATAAACTTTACCGTCAGCTCTGGAGCAAGTACATTTAAAAGTACATTTAAATACAAAATGTAATTGGCTGTTGGAAACTTCCTAGTAATTTTCTGTCATCAAATATATACCAATAAAACAAGAATGTCGCTATATTCATCCTAACAATGGTTTTATGCATCAGTTATATTAACAGGACAATCTGGAATTACCGTCTATTTTCATGCATATCCCCTATCATGTTTTAAAATGAAAATGTGTTTCTTTCAAAACTGCACATCTGAGACCTGTTTAGCTGACAGGTGTTAGCTACAATCACTTTAAAGAGAAATGAACAGGTGTCCTCACCATTTATAAACTAATACACTTTAAAATGACTTGTAGACCAGCTATAGTGCAGTTACCTGTAATATAACAATATAAAGTTGTTGTTATCACTCACAAGAGCTATATTAGTAGAGAAGGAAGTCACACTTTTACTTATTTTAATCCATTTGTGATGAAAGTTATGATGCTATACTGTACAGTTATACCATGATGTTCAACATAATATCTAATACCACATATTACAGTACCTCACTTCAATTTTTTACTGCTCCTCAAAAAAAAATCATATTTTACTTAAACAAAACATATGCAAACAAAAACAACCTTCAAACATATCAGAGCCCAGTGGTTTTGTCGAGACTATTTGAGTACCAGATAAATATACCTGTAGATGAGAGTTCACCATTTCTAGAATGCATCGATCTGGCGAAGGGTAGAATTCCCAGCCTCTTATAGGGATCTTGCTGTTGTAAGCCTTTGCCAGATCACGACCTAAAAGAGAAAAAACAATACGATATTTTAAACATTAATCATGCTGTCACCAATAGCCACCCAGAGCTATGCTTCATGTGCAAGACTGGGAAATGTTGTAAGACAACCAGCACATAGAACTGTGCGACACAACCAGCAACATAGAACTAAATGAGAATTGACATTTCTTACATCAACACGTATTTAAGAATGCTTTATGACCAGCGGAAAGGACATTCTTGATGTGCAACTGTTATGCATCCATTCTAATTTTTTTTTTAATTTAAAGAAATGACATATTTACCTGGGAAAGGCTCTACTTCAGGCTGTGGACAATTGGACTGGACAATGCTTCCAGGTCTGTAAAAAGAGCCAAAGTGGAACCTGAAGGTAGATCTGTCTTTTTGCTTGTAGGTGGCACCTCTGGAGTCCACTGCATGACAAACAGAAAATGAGTTATACAGTGTAAAAGCTTTTCTGGGTCTGCAAAAAGAGCAAAAGTGCCTGGGGGACCTCTGGAGTTTACCATATGAAAGGCAGAATTATTATTATTTATTTCAAAGCAGACACCCTTATCCAGGGCGACTTACAATTATTACAAGATATCACATTATTTATTTTACATACAATTCCTCATTTATACAGTTGGGTTTTTACTGGAGCAATCTAGGTAAAGTGCCTTGCTCAAGGGTACAGCAGTAGTGTCCCCCACCTGAGATTGAACCCACGACCCTCCGGTCAAGAGTCCAGAGCCCTAACCACTACTCCACACTGCTGATAGCAGGGTTTCCAGAACTGCAACACCTCGTTTATAGCAACAATACCCCGCTTGAATATGACACACTGACGTATAAAAACTGCAATTTGCATTAAAAACATTTACTGTTTAGCAACTGCACATTAGATCTGCACATAGTGCAGCATATATAAAAAATACGTAATCGTCAATATTTCATAGCTAGACACATTGGGTGCAGTAGGATTTTGGAGTTAGCAGCTAAGTGGATGGTCTCCTCCACTCTCTGAACTGTAACGTAACCAACATTTGAGTGTGAGGATGGGAGGGCTTTAGCGGTAAGAACATGAAACAGCAACACAGGATGCTGGAGATATAAGAATACTACTAAACTACTAGTGTTTCACAGCAGGTCAACCCAGGACTAAATCATTTACAGTATTCTGACCAGCCGTGGGGCTATGAATCAGAAATTCTTTCTCATTTTCCAAAATGTAATTTGCATTCTAAATATGCATGATCCTGGAGGGTATGCACTTTGTCATCTTGAAGAGCAACTGTGTAGTAAACTGCAGGGTCTTTAAGAGTGACAGGAAGTTTCAAAATCTAGACTGGACATGCTTCATGGGATTAATGATGGCGTGCAAGGTCTTTTACTTCACTTTCATCTCAGGTCGAGTATGATGAAAAAAAATAAAACCCATGGCTGGGAGCCCATGCTATCAATTTTGTTGGTCTAAACCCCCCCCCCCCCAAAAAAAAATAAAAAAATTACAAGTTAACACACGTGGTCATGGATAGTCATGAAAGAATTGGTCTGCATAGGAATATAACCAGCATGTTAAGCTTGTTTTTAACCTTGTATGTATTTATTTCACCTATTTTTAATTGAAATTGCTAATTTATAACCTTTACATTTTTGGGGGGACCCAAAACAACATTTTAGCTGTAGAGTACATCTCTGAGTTAGATGTGCTGAGTGAGCAATATGTGCATTTTTAAAAAAAATCTAAAAACATGCCATAATAGAAAATATAACATGTATTATAAAATGGTTATCTATTATCTGATCAAATGTCAAGCTGCCTCCCTGTTGGGAGAGGATTCATTGAAGCCCCCCAGTAGACTCTAGGCTGTACCACTCAGGGAGATTGCTGGGTGGGCGGGTGGTGGTCGTTGAATCAGCTGGCTCCTGTTTATCACTTCCTGTTGGGAGTGTGGGTATATCAGATCACCTAGGATAGAGAGGCCAACTCCCCCAAAACCTGACTGTCAAAACAAATTCAAATTAGAGACTCTACATCATCAACAACAATAACATTTCAAGACAAGCAAGCGGGGCCACTGAACAACCTGTTGTGCTTTTAGATGTCTCTCAGGGAACACAGACGAAAAGAGGAATGAAAAGCAAATTAAGCTTCAAATTATGTTACAGATTAGCAAGGGTACCTGACTCAATGTAGTTTTATGATACAGTCAGGGACAGACTGTTTTTTTTTTTTTTTTAACAAGCACCTCATTCAACACACATTCAATTTTCCTTGTTTTACCTTAAAGGGAATTGAGCAGAGTAGCTTGTCATCAGAGAGCTGCAGCTGGATGGAGTGCTCCCAGGTGAACCAGATATCATGTGCGATCAGCTTCCACAGTAAGTTAA
Organism: Acipenser oxyrinchus oxyrinchus; assembly: GCA_030684275.1. Lineage (NCBI taxonomy): Eukaryota > Metazoa > Chordata > Actinopteri > Acipenseriformes > Acipenseridae > Acipenser > Acipenser oxyrinchus. Next base: position 51,146,409 of record CM060254.1, on the reverse strand, counting down.
GTACCTAGGGGATAAATCAGGCACAGTCTCACAGCACAGTCCATGTCCCCTGGAATAAAATACAGTCAAAGATCACCCCTGTAGAGGAACAGAATAATGAGGCACATCCACACTGGGAGAGGTGACCTCAGTGACTGCCACCCAAATGTATGTACTGGCAAAATCAGTATTATATGGACTATGTAAATATTTAAATACTAAGTAAAAGACAACAAAAACAACATAAATCTGTAATGCTCCCTGCTTTCAATGAACGTGTGGATTTGATATACAGGATCCTATCACAAAGCCTAAACAATTTGTCATGCAAAAGTTGTTAAAGAAGCCAATCAAAAAGACTTTAAAACAGACTCATGATTTTAAGCTTTTAAATCAAGAATTTCTAAGCAACGCACATCAAACAGTTATTGGTTAAGTGGTCACATCTCTTACAGGCTAATATAAATATATGCATTGTTGTCAATAGAACTGAACTTGAATAAGCAGCCATCTGATTTAGGACCAGGTAATTTCGGGTTTTCTGTATTTTAAAGCAACATTCGGACAGCCATCTGAAACTTTTGCTGCATGCCTACTTCCAAACCTGACTAACATCAACAAAGGGAACGTTAAGAACTGAATGGAAGGTTAAATAAACAAAGGAAATTAGATTACATACACATTCATAGTTTCTCCTGGCAATTGCACGGCAATTGATGTTGTCATTTTCACAGATGATTTTGGCTTTTTTTAGTTCTTCCACAAACCATTCTACTCTGGTAATGATCTGTTGAAGGGTCATGCCATCCATACTTTGCATTCTTCTCAGTGACTTCCCAGTAAAACCTTAAAAAAATCATTTAAACTGGTGAAAATGTGCTGCTAAATGTAATATAAATGCTGTTTAGTTTTTATTGTGATTATAATCTGGTAATACCTGTTATATACAATGCTGTGCAAAAGCCTTAGACATGTTGCATTTTTCTACTCTGATGCATTATGAGCATCAACAATTTACTCAAAGCCTCCACTAGTGTTTTCTACTATCATAACAACCTTGACTTGCATAAAGAAGGAAAAACATCGAGTGAAATAGCTAGCATCACTTGATTTTCAAGGTGTGATATCCGAAGCATAATCAACAAGTACAGAGAAACGTCATCTGTAATTGACAAACCCAGCACTGGAAGACCCAAAAAGCTGTGTAAGAAGAATGAGCAATACTTGAAGATAATATTCTTAAGGAATAGAAAGAAGACAAGCCTTGAATTAACAGAACTGGCAGAAGGCACAAGTGTCGTTGCCATCCATCAACAGTCTAAAGCACCTTTGACCATTGTTGCATAGTCCAATTTCTGTGTTCTTGTGCATATTTTAGCCTTTTAGTCTTGTTCCCCTTTCTTAACAGAGGTATTCTTACTGCAACATATCCTTTAAGTCCTGATTTCAAGAGTGACCTTCATACTGTTGATTTTAGTAAATTGTTGATAATGCATCAGAGTAGAAAAATGCAACATGTCTAAGACTTTTGCACAGCAGTGTATATATATATATAACATTTCTGTTTATTCATATTTTGTTGATTGAGACACATCATGAGCTAGACTGCAGCAGGGATAAAGAAACATTTGCTCTAATCAACATTTGGGCCGACGGTTCAATCCACAGAAGCTTAGATGGAAGCATCTGTAGCAAGCTGCTTCCGGGGCATTTACATGCGCACTGTGTACTTGCGTCTGTCACCCAGGTCAACCCTGCTTTATCAAAAGCAGTGTGAAATCGCGTAGTGACCTGCATGACACTGGGTCCGGACCCGGGTAGGCTCCAACCTGGGTAAAGCATGTCAGGGTTAAATATTACATTGAGTAAAGGGGTGTGATTTGTATTTCAGTAATGGTACAGGTTATGCCTGATTTACTTGCAGAAAACAACTTCTGTGAAGATAAGTTTTGTCATCTACTTTATGAAAAAAATGCAAACAATATAAAGAAAGTAAGATTGCAACACCTTGTTCAATTGCATAAACCTCATATGTGCAGCTCAGAATAGGTTTCAGAATAGTCTACGGAATAACAAGAGATTTAAACTAATATAGAAATGAAATCCTGGAAGAGTTTCTTATTACTTCAAGATTAAGAAAATCACAGAAATGAGCTGTTAGAAGACTTTGTAAAAATCCACATGTAAATTGATTCTGCCTTGTTTAATCTTGTATGTGTGATAGATGTATTTTCTGTTTCCTGTCTCATTGAACTACAGTAGCTATTTATTGTATTGTTTTGAGATTTATAGCTGCAAAAAAAGTGACTGCATTGATTTCAAACATTGAGTTCACACACACTATTGATAGCTTCGCTAATGTGACGTCATTGTATACTTTCTTCTGAGTACGAATCAACATAGGAGCTGTAGCCTGCTACTGCTTGCACTGTGATAAATACAGTTGCAAATGTGTAAAAACAAAACAAAAGTATTGAAAATAACATTTTATCCAAACATTCTATTTGAATGCAATAAAACCAGGGGTGAAATACTCAACAAAAAAGTGCAGGTACTCATATGCGCAGGCGGTAGACAAATACAAAATAAGCCTAATATAACTGATAAAATATAACCAATTCATCATATACAAAGAAGCTGAAAATACTGAAAGCTTTGTACCCTCTGCATGTATCACTCAGTCATGTACTGTAATATAACACTGAAGTTAAACCTTAAATGATAAGTATTAAGAAATATTATAATTTGCAGTAACTGCTGTAGAGAGGGAGTTTTGTTTCAAGATATCCTAGGGGGGGATGTTATATAAAATGTGTATAAAGAAAACTGTGCTATGAACAAATGATACAAGTCAAACAATGCGCAATACGGACTGAAATACCCCTTTATTTTGGCACTACTCGGACTAGAACATATATCCGTTATTTATTTTTTATGGATTACTTATTCTACAATATATTATGTGTGCTTAGCTGTTGTGTTTCTGTGTAGATGAATTATACTATGCTCTATTTCAGAAAAAAAATGATTAGTATATTTCTGGCAAAAACAGTATAAAAGTAGACATCAGGTTATTATTATTATTATTATTATTATTATTATTATTAATACCTGGCATTGTGGTTCCTACACACTAACAAAGTGACAACTACACATGTTCATAAAGTAATATCATTACTGTGGTTTACGTATGCCTTACACACAAGTGAAAACTCAAATTTAACTTAAACTGTAGAAAAGGGGGCATTGTACATTTACAGTCCTCATAACAGACAATACTAGGATCACAACAAAACAAAACTTTGATCACTGTATTTAACATTTACCTTGCAAGTTGGGCCAGTGTTTGGAAAGCGTAAAAGCACACCTGCATCCCAATTCTGACTCGTTTGCCAAATCTGAAGCAGCACTTCGTGTTAATCCCTACTGTCCCACACATCACTTTCCATTTTATAAATCGGTGCAAGACAAAGCACGTGGTGATAATTATTTCTAATATTTATCAACTGTGTAATTTATGGCGGAAACTAACGTGAATTATTGACTTCAAATTCACGTGCAACAATGGTCGTTCGAATATTGTGATAGTTTCTCTGAATTTAAGATTATAATAATTACTCCAAGCAGCTGTTTTCACATTTCACTGCTAAAGTCTTCTCTCGTTTATCAACCAATGAACACTGAAACAAAGCGAAATGGGCAGATTTGTGACACATGCCAAAATGAAATCTAATCAGAATGCAAGCTCGGCCAATCAACACTCAGTGTTTATACTGACTTTAATGGTGGCCATTAATAGACAGAGAAGCAGTATTAAGAAACAGAATGCGAGCAGCATGAACTGTGCTGAATGAAAGCACATTTGAGAAACGATGCACTAGTGTGAATGAACGGAATGCACCCGCGTTGGATGAAAAGCAGATGAAATAAGTCCCGCTACCCAGTACAGCCATTAAAATAAGACCCGGTATGGAGTACCGGCAAAATTTCACCCCTGAATAAAACAAACATATCTTTATTTACTGTTAATGGTGTTCTTTTTTTTTTTTTTACATAGAATAAAGAAATTAAAAATAAATTTAAAATAAACACATGTCTGATTTGCGTGATGATGACATGAACAACGAATGAAACGACTGCATTGAGGAAGTGCACAGCAATAAAGCATTTCCGCAGTATTCCATTTCCAGCCATATTCACCAATACTATGAAATCAACAAAATACGTGAGTAAGAGTAAAATACATATGTCATCTTACAAAACAGTGAGTGTTTATGCATTTTTTTCTCTCGTTTACAATACACATTTTCTGGTCTTCAGTGTACAGAAAAAAAAGTTAGAACCCCTACAATATACACACCAGGTGTAGTTATGATGCAGCAACATTAGTTTTCTTTTCAACAATGCTTTATCATATTTTAACAGAATTGCTGATTAAAATGGCTTGCTGCATAAATTATCTCCCAATCTGTGTCAGAAAACCTAATCTGATAATCATGTTATTTGAAACCAGAAGGGAAGTAGGTACATTTGGAAATCCTTGTGATGTAGAACTACTACAATACAGTGAACAATACACTGCCCCTTCTTATACTGGGAGCTATTTGTCAAGTTACTTGCTTCCCTTAGACTGATTGTCTTGAATTTTCTGAAGCAGATATTCCATCTGTACATTCAGGTTAGGCTGTCCCTTTTTAGTCTTCCTGCTCAATATTTGATAAGTTTCCATTTTCTTTTGCTTGTATATCCTCAGAGCCTCCTGTCTTTGTTGTTTGTTCTTCTCTGCCTCCTAGAAAAAGAAAAAAGAAAAAAATACCATCAAGTATAGTACGTCATAGTCGATTGATGTTCACTGTGCAACATAAGCAGCTTAAACAATTGAGATCAGCAAACAGGAAGAAATGTAACTATTAAAAAAAAGCTTATTTAAAATGCAGCATGACAGCCAATACATTAATCTTCTGGCAAATATAAGCTTACAGTTGGGAATTAAAAAGGAAATGAACAATTTAAGAAGATTACAAACCTCATGTTATAAATGATCAATTTCATACAAAACACCTGCAAGGTCCCCCTAGGGACATCAAACCATAATTACTGTAAATTAAATTGTACCATACAATGTGGCTTTGTAGTGCTGGAAACCATCCTTATGTCCCAAAACAATGATCTAAAGCAAGTTAATGCTTTTTTTTTTTTTGGTAAACTAAACTCTGTCCAATCTCTTTTAGCAGTACTCAGTTTGTGATACTGTATTTCAGAATAGAGGCGGGCTCACAAGCTCGCTTATTTGTAGGTACTCACATGTCTCTTTTGAGCACGCTTGGTCTGGATCCGTTCATACTCCTCTTTCGTCTTTTGGTATGACGTCTTCTTGAATTTCGGTTCTTTTTTATCAGGTCTGAAATGGAAATAGATAGAAAACCTGCCGTCAGTTACGTTTTATCAACAGTGAATTTATAACACCAATAAACGTTTACACAGATTGGTGATCTCTCTGTTCAATGTTTCTCTGAAGGACGTGGTGCAGTCGCAGTGCATACCTCTTGAGCTCAGTATCAGTTGTCGAAGTAGCCGCAGTAGTTGTAGTTGCAGCAGTAGTAGCTGCCTCTTCTGGCAAGGGGTTCACATCTCTCGCTCTCCTTTCTCTCTTCTTCTGCTGTTCCTCATTCTTTATCATTTCTTCCTCTGCCAGATACAAGTGCTTCAGATGCTCCGGGTAACTGTCAGTGTACTGCACCACTGGTTGGGGTTTTGCTCTCCTTTCCTTGCGCAGCAGTTTCTTGTATTCATACTGAACCTTCTGTTTTCTATGGAACGCAAAGCCCTGTCCTGAGCAGAACATTAAGACATTTAAGATACAATTCAGAATGACACAATGGTTTCCTCACACACTGCTGAGGTGAAATTGATCAGGAACCATATCCCACATTATATTAACCAAAAGATTTTCAACATTGAAACAATTGGGGACTGGGGACGAGTGACGCTGCTGCTAGCGCTATTATTAAAATAAATAAATAAATAAATAAATAAATAAATAATTCGGTGTGCAATCCCAAAGTTAGACTGCGCGAGGGAAACCTATAACTAAAGTTCCGTGTCTGCAGTCAAGCTGCGTTCTCACTCAGAGAAATACAAATCAGACATGTGATGTGATCGAGGCAACATTGTTGAAACATGCAAGATCTTTTTTATGTTGAACTCGCTCAATTGTTTCCATAGTCCAACACATGTCATATGTCTTGGCTGAAGAGCACATATAGTACAGATCAGATTAGCAAAATCACTGTAACTGCTCCTGTCTGTACACATATATAATAGCGGTACTACGAAACAGCTGCAAACAGTACACGTTAACACATACCTTCTTTTACGCTGCCAGCAAACGCTTTATCTGGTGGTACCCATTTGCGTTTCGTTTTCATGACAGCCGAGGAAGGAAGCTGTCCTTTGTTTTTATAAGTATGGTGGACAGGAAATGCTGCCTTTTTCGTGTTTTCTAATTTGGCTGCTGATGCCATATTCCAGACAACTAATCAACAAAACACGTTTAAACAACCACGACGTCCTTCGGCTTCTTCTGATGAGTTTACAGCAGTCGCAGGTTCTTTGCGTCATCACATTTAGTTCAGACATTACGCGTGAATGCAGAGCCCAAAGGGGAGACATATTTGTTGTGGCAAAATGCACCATCATGTTGGTTGGCCATTAGGAAGAACGTGAAGCAAATGCATTTCGGTACTACCAACATGACTTCTAAGAGGCGTCATTTAAAAAAAAAAAAAAAAAAAAAAATCTGTATGCTATTACTCGGGCTTGGCTGTATTCGCCGTTCAATTGAAGCCGCAGCTTTAGAAGGTTTCTGCAAAAAGTAAACTGAATTTAAAAATGTTATCGTCATTAATAGGTGATATCTCTATCGAAACTGTGAGAAATAAACTGGATGCTATTCAAAGATTTCTCAGTGCCTCGCTGAGGATATCAAACGCTCACACTGTCGATTTTTATACCGAGGATGTTTGGAATGAGTTTGTAGCTGTCGCACCTGAATGCGTCTTGGCGGTAATCACAGGCTGCAACCAGCAGACGGCGCCAGTGCCTGTACAAGAAGGTAGGTGGCCCACAGGTCGGGACTTTTCTCAGACCAGAGGGTTGTCGTTATATTTTAAATACCAAAGATGAAAAACGCAGTGCTGATAGAACATTATCATTCTAATTTGAATGTGCTTTCAAGGCAAACAAGAGTAGCTCGCTCTGAGCCCAACCAGAAACCCTTAACATTACAGCACGTGTGAGATCATCTTGCAATGCTTTAGACAACACTGTGCACGCCAATCCAATACAGCCACTGCCCATCGTAAAGGGATATTTCATATTTGACAATTGGCGATGATCAAAGTACAAGAATATTGAAAGTGAATGTGATCATCTTAGATTCCACGTCTCCCACGAATGCTTCACACTGCAAATTTGTTTTATGCATATGGTCATACATTTAGCTAATACTATATATTTTGTTATTGTCATTATTTAAACAGAAAGCAGCCTGTGTTTCTATGGTTTCGTTGATGACTCTCTAAAGTTAGTGGATGTGGCCAGCTTTCTTCAGGCAGCGAAAGCCCACTCCCTGCCGCATCTTCAGGTGTGCACGTCGCTGGAGGATTTGCTGCAGGGGCTACAAGGAGGGGGGCGGAAAAGCACAGGTAGTAACATGGATGACCCGTCTGTGCATCACTCTTACATTTTCACACCTTTCTGGAGAAGCCACCATTAACTTCATAACACTCAATGGGAATTATAAGAAACACTTAGTAAACCTAGTAAACTAAGTCAGACTTACTGTAGTTCCTCATGAGGATTAACATGTTTAGAGAAGCGCGTATTCATCTATTTATTGAAAGTATCTGAATTTTTGGGTCTATGGAGACATCTCTGTCTGCGTGTCAAACATTTTTACATGGAAATGTTGGGTGTAGAGCATAGCTATGTTTCATAATGCCGATAGCTCTGATTTTGTATTTACTGTGTGACGAGGGATGTTTTCAGAACAAAGCGGTAGCTTTTACTTCTGAAGTGGCATGGAAGCAGTATGTGAAATAAACCTAAGATACAAACAACAACAGTATTGTAAGGAGAAATTAAAGGAACAGGCCAGTAAGTATTGAGTAACAGGAAAACAGAATGTCAAGTTCAAGGGCTGTTTGAGTGATAAACACACTCTTGAAAATGCCAACACTGCATTTTAATGTTGGCAAGTTAGGCGCACCAGCTGTGAGCAGTCCTCTATTTAAAGGATATCAAGCCAAAGTTAAGGAACTGTACAGTGTTCAGAATGAGAGGTTTCTAAAGGAGAATTTGTTAGTCGGTAAAGCACAATGATGCACGGCCTGGTGTTGTGATGGAGGCTAGGCATTAGGTTTTATACTATTTGAAGAGTGAATATTTTTTCTCTCCTTTGCATGTCAGAGTATCTGTTATACATATTGTTGAGATGCGCTGTTATTTGCAAGATTGGAGCAGCTCAGAGGCTGTAGTAGTACACGTCAAAGCCTGTTCCTTGTTTACAGTAGCTGCATACACAGACCACAATACATTGATCTAAAATGCCTGTATTGCTATAAATGCATTTGAAATATTGCAATTTTCACGTTTTAATCACGACTAAGTTGCTATTTGAGCCAAAGCAACAGCACATCTTTGGCAATAAATGTAACTAGTACCATCCCTTCTAGATAAAGCCCTGGGAACAGACGACTTTATGAATGACAAGAAATCCCATGAAGTTAAAGTCATGTCAGAACTGGTGGCAAGTTTAGCCAAGTACTGCAATATACAGCAGGTAGGTGTTTCTTATACTGTGATCTACTTGCTTCAGATAAGCCAAGTGCCAAGATTCCACATACCTTTCAAATATCAAGACTCAGTTCAAAAGAACAGAGAAAAAAACACTGATTAAGTACTCAGACACTTTATGTTCTGTAGTTAAGAATTCTTAAGGAAAAGGGCTTTATTTTGCTAAACCTCTATGTATGTAATGATGACAGTTTGTGTACAGCACCAACAGATTCTGGTCTGTAAACATTAAACAAAAAACAAAAAAAATCATTGTCCCTGAAGAGGATATGTATTCACTACATCATTGTTTCAGCACATTTTCTTCCCCCTTACCTTCTTTAGGTGATAGACCTTGGGTCTGGCAAAGGCTACCTATGCTCCTTTCTGTCGATGGAGTACAGCCTGAAGGTTTATGGGATAGACTCATCAAGCACCAATACCCACGGTGCCAATGAGAGGAACAGGAAATTAAAGAGGTATTCGAAAGCCTACCAAAGGACAAGAGAGCCAGTGATACAGGAAACTGTATCAGAGATACAGGAAGACCACAGCAGCATGAATGAGGCTGGGCTAACTCCCAGCAAAAAGGTACAAGAGCTGTTAGTCCTCATGGATAAAGCTGCTCTAGATGGACCTGCTAGTTCATTGGACTCCGCAGAGCATACTGTGGGAGGGGAGAACATTACTGGAGCACAGTCGGAAACGGAGGACTTGGAAGCAGATGGCAGCCCATTCTTTGGTATCTTGTCAAGTGAAGTAGTGGAATTACCTACCCCACGGAAAAACCCAGCAGAACTGAGCAGCGAGGAGAAAGAGAGAAGGAAGCAAGAAAATTTAAAGAGAAAGTCCAAAACCAGAAGTGACAGCAGCTTGTATTCACCTCTGACCTCCTACGTTACAGCAAAAACAGAACTCCAGGAGATTATATCAGACATGGAGGTTGTAACGGCTTGTTTGAAGTTTAAATACTATATGTGTTGTGTTGTCTGCAGTGTGTGTGTGTGTGTATGTGTGTGTGTATATATATATAAATAATGTATAGTTGCTGAAGGATCGTTTTATAGTATGTGCCTGTTCTGTGGCACTACTGAATGAAATATAGCTGTCTTCATTGATCTGTTACTGTTAATGTAGGAATCTGATTAATCAGAGTATACAACATAATGTGTAAATGCTTGAAATATCCAGTTAACTCTACTATCTGATGCAAGAAAGAACTGGATCAAAATCAAAGTAACCTACAGGTTAATAACACTACGGTGCAGATTTCTCAAACTGTAATCTACTGTACAACCCAGTAAGGTTAAAATAAACCAGAGAAGGCACACATTTAAGTTACAGAGATTTCGATTACAGGAAAGCAGCATGTGATTATTGTGTTAGTGCTTTGCTTCTGCAACACTGAAATGAAATGCTGAAAAGTAAGTTGGAAAGAAAGGACGTTTGTAAAAAATATCTCTATGATCTTTTAGGGCAGGGGTGTCAAACTCAGTTCCTGGAGGTCCGCAGTGTCTTCTGTCTTTCGTTCCACCCGAGCTCTCGGTTACTTAATTGGTCTAATTATTTGATTAACTGGACACGTTTAACACTTCTCTTCAAGTCTCAAAATGTTTCATAGGTAGTGTACCTTGAATTAAGTGCATTTTTAAAACCATCAACTGTAAAAGATCTTGAAAAATATTAAATATGTCAAATTGAATAATTAATTAGATCCGTTATTTTAATTGAGCTTGGAATGAAAACCAGAAGACCCTGCGGTCCTCGAGGTCTGGAGTTTGACACCCCTGTTTTAGGTGATCAGGTTTGGTTATTAAGTAGGTGTGTTGCCTCAGGACATACATAATTTCTCCTAATTTGTAGTAACCTGTATGTGTCACAAGGTGGCAGACTCTTCCACGTGGTTGACAATACAAATGTTGCTTGCAGTAATTAAAATAAATAAAGTCAAAATGACCAAGTAGTGCAATAAAAATTAAATCTTGAGGACACTCTTTAGTTTTATTTTGGGATACTACACCTAATACAAGTCCCATTTTAAAGTACAGTAGATATGGGGGAGACCTTCACCCGCCAATCATTGTTATGGACTATACTGAGGTGGAACATTGCCGAAGATTAACCACAAGGAAGGCACACAAACCTGAGGCACTACCGTATTGTTGAATGCCTGTTTGTCCTGCATTAATTAACCTTCCTGCTGCTCTAGAATTGAGTGCATGATAGCACAACATATAAAACCCCAGCCTCCCTCACCCATTTCTCAGGACAGTCTTTCAGCTCACATGAGATTGGAGCAACATCTGGAACCATGTGCATTTCTACACATTAGCTAATAAAGCACATTCCTGAGTTCTGCTTGTAATGAGTGATTGTAAATTTGGTTGTATATACAGTATGTATGTATATATATTTTTAGATGTATTGTTGCTTCTGCCTGCCAGGGCTGTATCTCAATGGGAATGGAATCTGTTATAATAAAATAAAATGAACTGTAGTTTTACTCTGCTAATATAAATCTTTTGTATTTTATTTTTTTTGTAGGATTCGGTAATGGTTGGCCTCCACACATGTGGTGACCTTGCCTCAAGCACGCTGAGGATATTCACTGCCAAACCCGAACTGAAGGCTGTGTGTAGTGTGGGCTGCTGCTATCACCTTTTATCAGAGGAGTTTGATTGTCCAAGACAAGGTAATATTCAGCTGTCTTTCCATATAATACAGAACACAGTGTAACACTGAGTGTCATGTTGATATGTAGTTAGAGTGCTGCAGCCATCATACATTATTATAAGTATTTGTTATTTATAAAATCTAACCGTCATAAAGTTTACAGTACTGTTTTAATGCGTTTTCTCAGCAGCTAGTCCCTGTTCAGATTAATCACAAACATTTCTAACATTGTTCTTAAGATCAACATAATTACAGGTACACTGCTCCCACTTTATAATGTAGAGTCGGGAGCCAGAGGTAAGAGACTGTGCAATTTGTGTTATAATGAGAATGCTAGTGCAATGGCATTATGAGGCAAATGACCATACTGCCTTACAGCCTGTCCTGCGGTCTAAAGGGGTGCCTTATAATGAGGGAGTGCTGTATGTGCAACTATTCCTAAAAGTGTTCTTACTATTATTATTAGCAGTTTAAATGAACAATTGGTCCTTAATGTAAGTGTCTCGTCAGGAAAAAAAATGAATTGAAATATAAATAATGAGAATTCTCAGGACCTAATCCTTATGTAACTATGGTTTCCATTGCATTACAGGTTTCAAAGAGAAGCCAGCCTTTACTTAAATTTCAAGTAAAAATAGCAAAGCACTGGAATCCTGGATTCTCTTGAGTAGCTTTTCTAAAATTAATCAAATCAGTTTTCTGATACAAAGCACATGTCTTCAAAGTTACAGTTTATTGGAATATCCGTCACAGACCACATTTCTTTTTTTTCTCTCTAATGCCAAATCAGTCTCTTTATTGTGCAGTTACATAGGTCTTCCTCCAGTTTCACTTGACGAAAATGCAATCAAAACAAAGTGAAGAGACAAGCTATGGTAATGTAACAGTTAATCATTAAACAGTTTTAATACTGTGATGTATTTTTTTGAAATCTGTGCTCTTTAGCTGTTTTGTGCATTTTCATTTGCAAGTGAACTGTGACATTAGGGCCTTATCGAGCATTACATTCTGCAATTCTGAATACTGACTTTGGATTTTAATTCTGCAAACTTTTTTAAAACTTTTTTTTATAATCTTTTGCTAAATTGCATTACCTTTTACGTTGTACGCAGTTCTGTGCCTAGGTAACAATTTGATTTCATTTTGCTGTTTGGTCCTTACTAGGGAATTTTACATAAAAATACGTACCAGATTTAAAAGTATGTACTGTATTACACTCCACATGTCGTCTCTTTTGGCAAGTGATATTTTCAGAATCATATTGTTCTGAATTAAAATACTACTTCTGTTGAAAATATATTACTGACCCACAAAACCAATACAGTACATCTAAATGGAAGCCTACTTATTTTAAAGAACTGTCCTTTCAGATCTGTATTTTTTGATATTGTATCTTTTTTGTGTTCCCTGAAAAACGAGCAACGGTTGGAATAGGCCAAAATGAAGTAATGAGATATGCGTCACACACGTTTAATCGTCACTAAAGTCAAAATTTTATAGGGTTGGATATGTGAGCGCTGACTGTATACCCCTTCTTCACTGGCACATCCGACCCATGAGGGCTCGGTACGGTACGGGTACGGGTGGTTCTCCACTGGCTATTTGTCGAGCCGAGCGAGAACCAAACTGTGAAACTCCAGCCTCACAAGACATCTGAGTCCGACTGCGAGCTGAGCCAAGCCAGGGGCGGGGTTAAGGATTTTCGTCATTACGTTGCATCAGTCATTACACTCCAGAAAGAAAAACAACAAACATGATGGGCAGTGAGTGTGATCAGAGAAAAGCACAGTCTTGGGACACTGAGGAGGTGCAGGCTCTAGTTTCTCTGTGGGCAGATAAGTGTTATTCAGGAATAGCTGGAGTCGTGCATGAGAAATGAGAAAGTTTATGCCCGAATTTCTGACGATTTGAAGCAAATGGATATAAACTATGGGTGCGGTACACTTAACTCACACACTAAAAAACACAAAATTCTACCAAATTTCTATCCTTGGCCTTTATTATATTAATATAAAGAAGATATTAATATAAAAAAGCGAAAATAAAACAATTATAAACTTATTTACAAAATATAGTCAAACAAAATACTGTACAGCTGTACAACTACGGCTCTTGTTGCGCTCAAATAAAAATGGTTTGACTCCCGCTACAGTATAAATGAAACACTAGAGACAGTTCTTTATGGCAGAGTGAAACTTTCATAGTATTCTAATCTTCATCAAGAAAATATCCCTGCTATATTTTTCTTTCTGAAAAACCATTGCATTGAAGTTTCCAGTGTATACCGCTGATATTTTAGGATTATGTTATCCTTTATATGTAAAATGTGCTGTCTATTTGTTCCATTTGCATTTCAGGCTGTCCTTGAAATTTAAATGTAAATCTCAATAAGCTTTTCCCTTGCAAAGCAATGCATAATTGATGGGTTTCTAAACTAATTGCATGCCAGTGTAAATAATCTCTGCTACATTTAAGTAGTCACACAGGCCTTGTGTGCTTTTTGTAAATGTATTTTCTTGAACTTTTAACCAGTTCAATGTGGGCTATTTTTCATGGTTGATATCCAAGCAGGAATATACAGACTATGCTAGCAGGTGGCTAAATGGTACATTGTGGTACATTTCCACACCAAGAAAACATGTAGTTATTAATGTCTGCATGTCACAAAGACGGCTGCAGTGGGTGACGTCAGATCAGAAACAGGAAGTAACTGAGCACGTGATCGCGCTCAGCATTTAATCATTAAACAGAACAGAAAATAAAAGGTTTGAACACAAAACACAGGACACGGCACTTGCGGCCAAAATAAACAGGTAAACAAAACGGACTATACAGACAAACACGAACACGGTGAGTTTTAAACAAATAAGTATCGTTATTTTCCTTTTCCTTTTCTCCCCTCCACACCCGTTCTCCACTCACCGAACACACAACCCGGAGGTGAGTGAAAACATGCTGCTTTTATGCAGTTGTACGAGACTCGATTGCTAGTCAATCATTCAATTGGAATCTCGGTACAACTGCACGTGAATTAATTAAAGTGCAATTCCCCGTGCTCACATATTATTACTTTTTACTTGCACGTGAAGTGCTGTGCAATCCTCGTGCCTAAATACAAATATACATTTTAAACACTCGTGTTACACAGACCCGTTTATATCCCGTGTACCAATGACTATAGACCAACATTAAAACACAACACATAACACAAAATACACACAGGGGCGGGCACTTTGCCACACTGCCCTATTAACATCATGTGTTACAACATGCCAATTGAAATTCATGCCAGTTTTATCTGGCAACTACCACACTGGCCTAAGAACAAAAGAATAACTATGCTGTTAAAACAAGCATGCTTTTCTTGTTGCGCAAAGGTTCAACTAATTTAAATAAATATCCTCCTAAATGTGTTTATCATACTAAGCTGCAAGCTACAATACATTGTGTTTTTGTTTTTACTGGAACAAAATCTCCTATTTTCACAATTGAAACCCTTCTGAAACATATGAAATATACAGTGGATTAACCGGTCACCGGTCAATGGATTGATATCTTTTCTGGGATTTACTACTTGTGGTGATGGCTGTATTTTTAAAATTAAGGATTTTGAATAGCCAATTTATTTTTGCTTGTAATAAATAGCAGTTGTTTGTCATGTTGTAACAGCTGGGCAAGTCTAAATTTCAAGAGCATTTGGAGCTTGTAGATATTTTTCGTAAAGCTTTTACACTAGGAAGACTCAGCCGTTAAGCCCTGTTTGTACCAAATGCACGCATACATTAGCAGAATTAAGGTTGTCTGAGATTTTGGAGTTACTTCCTTTTAAATACGTGTTACAGTCGCTAACAGTAGAGTGTGTTTCAACAAGGAGATTTTGTCGTGTGCTGTGGTCTGAAATCCAGATTTGCAGTAAAGGAAGGTATTTGAGGTCTGTGGATAAGGTTTGTGTGAATCAAACTGTTTGATATGCAGGCTTTATATATGTACTGTTAATCGGAATTCCTTATTCAATAAGTGAAGCGGGGCACAAGCACCTGTGTTGTCTCGTGTTTGAAAGCTGTGATCTTGTAGGCTAACACTGACGACTTGATTTAAGTCTCTGCAGAGGGTCAGAGCACTTAAACATAGTGCTTTAGAGACACCTTACAAGCTCCCTGTCTCAATTTATATGTAGCTCTGAAAGGTCCAGTCAAACAAGCTGTGAACGTCCCCTCCTCCTCTAAACCCTCACCACAACCACAGAGCTTTACTCATAGCCCTGCAATGGAAGCTCTTGGAATCGACCTCAGAAAGTGCTGACACTGGAAGGCTACACTCTTACCATGGCACCATGACTCGATTTATCAATGTGGCTGGCCAACTTACAGCTAATTTCAGCTGGGCACTGCCAAAGAAGGCGTCCTGTTAGACTTCCCTGTTACCTGCACTGGTCAAACCATCCAGTCTAGTCAGCTGACATACAAATGTGTGCCAGTCCTTTACATTGAAGTTTCAGAGTGGCTTTTTTAACTGGGTCTCTGTATCGTGTTACTTTTCTTCTTCTTCAGCTTTGAAAGCAGGCCTTGCCAGATAGTGTGTAGATGCACTGCTTTGCCAGTCCACTGACAGTTACCTCACGCAGACAGCTGCAGATGATCTACATTCAGATTTTGGCACACAGGAGGGACTGAGTGCTTCAGCCTCTTCGAGTGAACTTGCGGATGAACTTGGCGGAGTCCTTGGTGAGATGCTGTCCATATGTGGAGTTATCTTCAGAACTCTTTAATCTGGGTCTGTTAAGAAAGATGGGCCAATCCAGGGTGGGTCTGAATGCTCAATCAGACAATTTGTATAGAATAAAACTTCTGATTTACTAATTTCTTCCCAACCAGTTTCTCAGCCAGTGCAACAAACTGTGTCCAGTACAGAAGAATGCACATTAATTTTGGAGTTTTGTTTTATAAATGTAATTGTTGTATTTCAAAGGGAGGAAGGGAGGAGAAAGCTTACACACTGTTGAACCAAGGTGGGACGACTGTCACAGAACATGATATACCAAGTGATTGTAACAACATGAAGAGTATGTTAGTTAAGATGCCTGTGATATTTTATATCCATACCAAGTTACTCTTTAACCCGCAGGTACATCAACAGTTTCTGTGTCAGTCCTAAACTTGTTTTCTTCATTATTATTAAGGAAACGGCTGCAAGTCTTTTCATTTTAAAGTAGGATTTTTCTCATCCAACCAAAAAAAAAAAAGGACAGCAGTTGTTAAATAACTGACTTTTTAGCTTTGTAAAGTCTCCTGATCAAGTTCATCATTGTAAGTATTCTCGATATTCTTTAATATTGAAACCTAGACACATTGGAACTGGGAAGCTGTACAAATGGGACGTGCTTATGCATGAATATAGGACTTCCTTCCTTAGTGGTCCACATGGGCTTACCAGTCAGCATAACTAGCACTGCCTCTGTTAAAAACAACTTTTTGATTTGGGATTTTTCTGTTCCAAAAAAATGAGAGCGAAAACGAGATTAAACAAAAGTAGTTGTAGTAAGACTCTCATCCAGTTCAATATTATACTGTTTGTTATGCAATACATGTATAAGGATATATTGTTGAAGATCTAGTGTTTTGAATAACTTTTTTGTATTTCATTTAGGTTTAAATATACTTTATTTTCCATACATTGTTCTTGTTATATAAACAGAATACTTCATGACCATACATAGAGTGTTGTGTTTATTTCATTCGTGAGGATGGCAGTAAATAACCCACTTGCTTCCTTTCGGCAGTCCTCCGTTGTGGAATAACTGCTGTACTCCATGAGCGTTTGTGGAGTATCCTCTATATTATTTAACATTATTACTAGAGCTATAGTTTACCTTTGACCTCCAAATTATATGCTGCTTGTGCTGAATGATATACTTGCTGTAACCCACAGACCAACATACTGATTCCAAACCTTCCTTTTGAGACCGTTAGCAGAGTGGATCACACTGTTTTACTGTATAGATGCATGCACAATTTCATCCAAATAAAGCTACATCCACCAAATATAACCTCAAATAAAAGCAGTTAGTTTAAAAGAGGTACATATTTTATGATAAAAGTACGTTTAAGTTTAATACCAAATAAATGAGCACTTATGGAGTGCTGGTAAATAGAGCAGCGCATGAACACTCAACTGTGAAATACAGGACACAATTGGTATTTTGAGTTGTTAGTAGTCACTGCAACATTTAATAAATAACACAGCTGAATCTTGGGGTTTGGTGTAATCAGTTTTACACTCTAAGCCAGGTCTTGTTCTATAGTCCCATCTAGTGCCTGACTCAACCCAGGCAGGATATCTAACCCACAAGCGCCACATTCAAAACACGCCTTTGCTTGTGGCATTCTACTTGCTGACGACTGGGTTAGAAAAAATATACAAAATTGTGCAAAATCAATATTTAGTCTAAAAATCCTTGCCAGGATCTATCTACAGTCTCCCGTGGGGGCCCCGGGAGTGATGACAACTAGTTTAAAATAAGGAGCTGCAAATTGAAAAACTGTAAACGGGCAATCCTCTAATCTTTTCCATAAGATTTTAAGGCTTCTAGTTATTCTGTAGCTGATTGGGGAAATATTGTTCCAGCAGTAAGAGGATATGGGAACTGGGAGCTTTCAAGCCAAGTTCAGTTCAGTGTATTTCTTGGCATCTGGTGTTCATCTACTTTCTGATTATACTGATGTGTCATTATAAATGGATTTTGTTCATAAGTTACAGTGCATAGCAAAGCACCCTGTACCATGCAACACAGCGTTTGTATTGTGTGCTTGTTTATTGCGCCATGTTTTGTAATGTCAATGCTGTTGTCTGCCTGCCTGCAGCTAAGATGTTTTGGGGTAGTATGTTTTCAATACAGTACAATAATTATTTTCATTTATTTTACGATGTGCTGTTGCACCACCTCGAGCCCGATCCATACTAAGACAGAGTAAATAACTGTGTGTGTCTGTATGAGTAGCTATGTTTATACAAGATTTTGAATCTCATAGTCACCAAAAAGTAGATTTACCTGGGGAGCGGATGTGAACTAATTGAAAGTGAGCATGACCATTTTCACTGAGCAGACAGCAGATGGGCACAATGACAGATAGTGGGCAGTAGGCCATATCTGTACTTTTATACTGTTAACTTGAAATAGTCCTAATCATAACATTTGCAGTACTGTATTGCAATAATGAAAAATTTAAAACAGAAACCTATGTAGGTAATGCCATACAGTATCTATTCTGTTAATTGCTTCAGTTATCTGCAGTTATCAGCTATTTGCTGCAGTAATTTCATTGGGGGAAACAAATACTTGAGTTAGAAATGTAAGCTATAGCATAACTTAAGTTTCTTTATCCTTTTCTATTTTGACACAAAATTAAGATCTCATCACTTTATTGTCCTTGCCTGTTTCTTTCGCTTGTTGTCTAAAGTTAGTGGGGCATATTCCATCACAGTTCTATTTGCGTCGACTTAACAGGAAACATCTGTATTAATCTAAATGCCAGTTGCTATCAGTGCTGAAGTGTTCTTGATTTTAATGACACTAATATGGATTAAGTTAACAGGTTGGAAGGGATGAGAGATACTGCGGTTACCATGTTAGGCTATGGGGAAACTGAGAAGAAGCGCTAAAGCACTGAGTGATTTCTATAGTATAAGAACTGCATCTACAGTGCATCCCTTTATAAGGAAACCCTTTGCACTGTGGAACCAGTTACAAGACTTCATCGTCATGGATCCCATTTCACCCATAATGCCATCCTCTACCACTTGTATCCTCATTATAAAGGGGGAGCACCATATGGAGGAATTCCACACCATCGTCATGCTTAATTGGATGAATAATCAGTAAATGGCCACCCTACACAGACACTATACATATTGTATATTATCTTATGAGTAAAACATATCATCTTGTTGCTTGATTTCTTTGTTTTTATTAAAGTTATATGAAATACATTAACACCCCCATTAAAAGGGGATTTCTGCTATAGTTTGGTACTGATAATAAATACGTCTTTAAACTTTGTTTCTAGTGCTTTACAAGCTATTTTAATGTGTTGTATTGGTCAAGGGCAAGTGCAAGGTTACATTTTGTGAAAATAATAATAATAAAAAAAAAACTTAAAGAGCAAGTAGCTTTTTCGCATTTTGATTTTTAAAGTCAAAGCTGCAAAAAACTTGTTTCTTGTTAGTGATAGACCATTAAAATGGTTGTATTCCTTTCAGAAATGGGTTTGTCTATCTTATCTCTCTGCAGAATCTCCCAATGGCATATGGGGGTTCCCTATGAGTCAGTACATGAAACAACAAAAATGGAACTGTGGGAGAAATGCAAGAATGTCAGCGTGCCTGGTATGATTGTTTATTTGTTGTAGTAGTATGCCATATAGAAATCTAATACCCAAGTATACTGTGTTAAAGGGTGTGTGTGTGTTAGATTACAGTGTCTTTGCCATATATTAGCAATTCATGTTTTAAATATTCTTTAGCTTCCTGCGCTCCAACAGCCTAGCAGTACCATTCTAAACATGCTATGGAAGTAGCTGTGGAGGTGCGTGGCTGTTTGGCTGGTATAATGGCAATCAGGTTTCAGCTGTATCTACATTCAGGGAATGACTGTCAGCAAGGTGCTCTTTCTGATGCGGTATAAACCTGATAAAAAGAGAATGCTGTAAAAATATAGTAAGTACACGCCAAAGAATCACATTTTATAACATGAATAATGATCATGATTGTTAGAATTCAGTATTTGCCAACTACATTAATGTGGCCTTACAAAGGGTAGAGCTGTGTTTCTGAAGTTAGTAACACGTTTTCACCTTGACTAACACAGACAATGATAGAAACATCATTTGTGTGATTGTTCTGGAACGTGAAGGCCGCAGTTCAGCATAATCCTGTGCAAGCACATCATAATAAAGTAGGTCTTTAACAGCCTTCAAGCCCCAGTGTTTATGATATAATAATTTAATGGATAAACATGTCACTGCTTTTTCTTTAAGGCCTTAGAAAGAGTTGCTGTTGGCCAAGGGGTAAGTCTCTTAGTTTACCATATCACATTTTAATAAATTAAATTTAGCACTGTTATGTAAATATGATCGCTTTCTGAACCTGCACAGAGTTGATGCAATATGGTTGCTTTTACTGCTTGTTGTGGCTTCAGGTAAGTTAAACCTCTAATAATGGGATGTAAATCAGGCCCGTGTTCATGCAGTTTAATCACAGAAATCAGAACTACCAGACGTTTCTCATTTGAAACTGCGCAAAAACATTCCAGGCATCCTTTGAAGAGCTACAGCAGGACAAATAACATTATGTCCTACTCATGATTAGCACTGTGCTTATGAACTGGGATCGGAGGGGTTCCATTGAGCAGAGAACACTGTCCAGCTTTACAACCAGTCTGTTTATTCAGGTATAACAGTGTTACCAACTGTAACCCCATATATCTGTTATTTATGTGCAGTGGGATATACGTTTTTGTCAGTAACGGTTTCCTACTGAAAAGCTGGTTAACCCTTAATAAAGCTAATGAGTGTATGAAGGTTAAAGCAGAGCTCTCTTGGTATGATGGGTGGTAGTTTGCCCGGTTTTGTCCTCCGCAGAGCACTAGTTAGTGTGCTGAACAATAGGATGTTTTAGACATGGCTTATTAACTAGATTAACATGCAAGCCACAACTGCTGTCGGTTTCACAGTTTGTACACACAGGGCACACTTGACTCAAAGTTCGCCTCTGGGCAGTTTTACAAGATCCAGAACTGGTGCGGCTTCAGAATAGAGCCTACATTATCCTGAATATGAGCACACACAAACCTATGTGGAATACAAGTGTATTTTCCAATGATTTCTTTCTGTTCACATTGGCACATAATTATTGGTTAATGTTTTTTATGCCTAAAAAAGTCCACTTGTAATAAATAAATACACCTTTGAAATGTGCACTAAAAGGATATTGGTACAGCACTGTAGCTATATTTTACAGAGCAAGGTTGATGACAGGTGTTTGAACTGCTGACAATAACATGTCAGGCTACAGCATGCCTGTGAATATATATATATATATATATATATATATATATATATATATATATATATATATATATATATATATATATATATAGTAAACAAGCTGCTTCCACTCGGGTTTGTTGCCCCTTAACAGATGTTGACCCAAACACAGAAATTGCACTTTTATTCAAACACAAATAAACAAAAACAAAAATAAATGCCTAACTCTCATGAGCACTAACTAAAACACACAGGAACACACTAAACTATAAAACAGGACAGCTAAGCTGTTTACCTGCCAAAACAAAAAAAAACAAAACGCACAGTTTTTAAACAAATAACACGATTCACAAACAAAAGGTTTCCACTCAGTACCTTCCTCTTCATAGGCTTACGTACACCAGCAAGTGGGCTCTCTACACAGCAGCCCCAAACAGACTGGCTGCTTCCTTTAAATACCCTGCACCTGGCTCTAATTTACAATGATCACCAGGTGCAGTGGATAATTGATAATAAAACAATTAACAAATTAGTTTGGCAGGGAGATTTTAACTCTCTCCCTGCCACAAACACACATTTTCCGTAACGCTGGGCTAGTTGCCCTGCCACAATATTTATATCCACATCCACCAAGTTCTTCTTATATCATTGTTTTTTTCCAAAAGTATGAAATTGGCAAAAAAAAAAAGTTTTTCTCTGTCTTGCCATTAGGGCTAGCTCTGCTGCTCATTAATGTTTTTTGCAGCGTTTAAGTCACTTTTAGTGATAGTGTCGAGACATAGCCCATTTATTTTCCCATATATAAAACTGTTTACAGAAATCGGTAGCAGTCATTGGTTCTGATCTAAATGTCCATAATGAAACTCTTGGGAGAAAATTAGAGAAAGGTGAGGAACAGTAGAACAAAAAGTTTAACACTTAAAAATATCCCTGCACACTTCAGTTATATGAATAACCCCCAAGTAGTTAATCCTGAAATGGCTTAAACTGCTATGCAATGGGAGTCTCATGAGAACCTTTTGATACATTTCATGTTTGTTTTGTACTTTGCAGCTTCCGACTCAGTCACTGTTTTACAGAGCTGTCCTCCATGTAATTTTAAAGGAACATTATGGTGCAATAAAAAGGTAAGCAATGCTTTATTGACACTTCCACGGAATGGCTACATTATATTAATCATATTGAACAGGTTAAGGCCTGGTCACACAAGCAACTTATGTTGACTTCAACAAGGGGGACAAAATTAAACCTAAAATAATGATTGGTTTACATTATTTAGTTGTGGAGCTGTGTATATTATTACAATGGAGGCTGGTTGCTGTGCTTGTCTCTCAGTTTTACTAGATGGTTTTGAGGTGTAGCTCAGTTGAATTTCTGTCTTGCTGAACCTTTCTTGAAGTCATTCAGAATCCTGAAAGTGCTGCAGTCAGGATCAGATGTTAGTAGACAGTAACACTGAGGGAATTCAGAGTCACTTCGGTACAGTTATACAGATAGTGGACAAAAAAAATGGAAACACCAATGTAAAGTCACTTAAGGTGTTGGGCCACTATGGTATCCTGCTCTGTGGAGTTCTTGGCGGACTGTTTTTGATGAAACTGGCTGCTCGCGCCCCAGGTTGAAATTTGCAGTCAATTGATCTGCAGTTGCTCGCCTGTTTTGCCTTGCACTTCGAATTAATGCACGGATATCACGATCCTGGAGTATGCGATTCCGCCCACTGTTGGCCTTTGCTGATGATGTCTTTCCCTCGGAGTTCCATGCCGACATCACCTTAGACACCTGTCTTGGTCACTGAAGCTGCTGCCAAACGCGCCCCAACAATCACCCCTCTTTCAAAGTCACTGAGGTCTCCTCTTGCAGCCATGCTAGCCATAATTATAGGCAACCAGGCCTGTCCAGCATTTTTATACATTACCCTAAGCATGCTGGGATGTTATTTGCTTAATTAACGCATGAGCAACACCTGTGTGGAAGCGCTTGCTTTCAATATGCTCGGTGTCCCTCATTTACCCAGGTGTTTCCATTTTGTGGTCCATTACCTGTATTTACTACTATGCACTTGGAGTTGGTTGAGGAATACTACAACAGAGAAAGAAATAAAAATATTAATAAATATTAAACCTTAGAAAGCATAGTACTACATGTGACTGCTTAAAACTACTACTGTAGCATCATTTTCTGCTAGCAGAGTCATGTGTGGTTTTATGTCTGCAGTGAAAAGCGTGTTGGGAATGTTTACTCCAAATCAGCCTCATTTGTGGATTACATTAGAAAGGCACTGAAGAAGCTAGGACTGGATGAGTCAAAGGTCAGTAAGTACAATGATCTTCTCTCACAAACTATAAAGCCAACATGTTTATATAATATTTTCTAAACTGTCTATTGATGGAACAGTTGCCCTAAGAATAATTTAAGACAAGAGATTTTGGTGAATTAGTAGGCATCTGTATTGTATATTGCAATAGCAAACAGATGAGGGTTAGGGTTTCAGATAATTCTGAAAAGATTTTACAGGAACAAATACAGTACTTTTAAATATAATTTAGGGTATATTTTTACTTCCAGATACAATGTTCCCTGGGTAGTGTCTAGTCTAGACAATGTCGGGACAAAGCAGTGGTTGTCTGTCATTTATTACCCAGCAACCCCCTACACAGACCCGGTTCCAATCGGACCAAACTGTGCAATATATTGAACCTCTAAACAGAAGCAGAGGAGAATCTTTTATACAGATGTAATCAATAGGAGACGTATATAGTGCCAGTTCACATTCAATCACAGTCGACATGTATCAAGGCTTCACTACAAATAAATCAAACATTCATGCTGCATTGTTGTAAACTTTTTTGGCCCAGTTTTGAAGGGCGAAGGCAATTTTTAGAAGGATACAACACTTTTAACAGTATAAAACTAGCAAGAAAATAATGCTCCTCTCTTGTAATTAGTTTAAAATGTATTATTTGTCATTCCGCCCAGAGGTATATTTTTATGTATATTCAAAGATGCCCTATAAAAAGGAAGTTTATCAGTTTTCTCAGATTTTTTTTTTTTTTTTTTTTTGAGATAATACTCTCTGTTTCGTAAGGTGAGTAATATATTGTAAGATTTAGCGCTTACCCACACAGTACAGGTCATGATTAATGATAAGGTAGAAGGTGTGAGTTAATAAGGAAATGGATAAGACAACTTTATCATAGTATGAGAGTATATTTTAACAGCTGATCCCTTTGACCACTTTATGACTGAGTGTAATTTCAAGCCTAGGTGCCTATGGCTTGAAATTACCTTCAGCTGTGTTTGTTATGATTTGAAACCAGTGTCAAAATGTTATCCAGGGTAATTACAATTTATAATTTCCAGCTCCCAGACAGTCTAATACAGGATTACTATGACAAATACAAACCAAGAATGAATGAGATGGAAGCCTTCAATATGGTAAGTTCTTGAGATCCATATACGGTACTTGGCATATAAAAAGTGACTGCAGTTGTGTTAGAACACATTGTACTTGTGCTTGGTTTTGGTTGATAAATCAGAAACAGTATGGGGAAGGTAGAGGATGTTTCTCTAACCCATTCCAGCAAGAGCTTCTGCTACTCGGATAATCATCCATTCAGCCACCACATAAATACAACTCATTGGCTTCTGACCTTCAGCTCAAATCAAGATGTTTATTGTATTTGTGATTGGGACACTCTGGATTTACAGTACTTCTGGAACATACTTCTTTTGTTAAAATGTATCTTTTTATCTTTCACCCAGTTACCACCTTCCACCCAGCTTCCCCGTTTAGTGAAGACTATGTCCCAGTGTTTACCATTCCTAAGAACAGCAGCTGAACTTTCCCCAGCTAAAAGTTATTGGAATTGCGCCCTATGTGTGATTAGTACAAATGGAAGAAAACATGTTTTGTTTTTGTTGCTTTGATTGAGGCAGCTTGGTGAAAGACTTTGTGTAATGCTTTCACTACATGTACTCTAATAAAAACAATATAAAGTTGACCTTTGGGAGAAGATTTAGAGAGATAAGAAATTGAATTCTGCGTATAAAAATGTTAACCTTGTCAAAGGAAATAAGGAATGTGATAAGCTTGAAATACACAAAGGAATCCCTGCTGGCTACTGTTCTGAATAAATGAGGACAGTTCAACTTGAGATGAATACAGAACTCAAGTTTTACTTGGGAGAATCAACGGCTCTTTCAGTTTAACATGAGGTACGAGAAGTAAATGGGTTAACTTACCACAACTTACTGACTGCTTATTGTTCAGCTAAAGGTGGTCCTGGCCCCTTGCATTGAGGGATTAATACTTCTGGACAGACTCTGCTACCTGAAAGAACAGGCAAGTTACCATGTATGTGTGTGTGTGTTTGTGTGTGTGTGTGTGTGTGATAAAGTACAGTCAACCTGACTGAGCAAGTGCTGTTTCAATAAACGATCAGCGGTCTAATTATGCTCCACAAGTGCATATTATTGATTTCATCCCAGTATTTAAACATATGCACTGTAGATGTGTTGGTGTTTGGTAAAACACAAAATGTCATGTTTCTTTAATTCTTTCATAATTGCTAGTGTCTGTAGCCTCCATTCTAAAATATTACCTCCTCTGTTATATGTAGACCAAACCTATTTAGAATTCCTGTATTTCAGGATTTACTGTATGCAGAGTTGAACAGCTGTATAGTTTGTCATACAGCCTAATTGCTAATATAACTTCCAGATAATTAATATAAAGCCCAGGAATTTCTGAATTTCAGAAAAGAACACTTGATGGCTCACTGCTCTACAGCACTGCTTTGTTCCATCAATGTCTGCACACAGTTAAATGTGTTGGACCATGAGAACTTGAGCTCTTGAGAACAATCCAGCAATATCATTAAATCCACATTGCATTCAGAGTGGTGATTATCTTACCTTCATAATGCAGGGCAGTTATTCCTCAGAGGCAGTTTGATGGAGATATCTTGCCAAGGTAGTGAGGTTTAGAGAAATTAAATCAATAAAGGGCTTCCCACACAAACTGAGGAGAAGGAAGAAAAATAAAGAGCTTGTGATTATTCCACATATTGGCCTGAAGACACTACAGTACCATGACAGATCTCTCCTTTGTTTCACATTTGATTTTGCTTTGTACAGTCCTTGTGATTGTTCTTATTACACTCTGAACTTGGAAAGGACTTTGGTTCTAACTAACCCTTCAAATTACAATGGCAGCATGATTCATGATATTCTTGTTCGTTATTTTGGAAGAGAAAAGATGATAACTTAAGCCTGAACACTGGTTAGAAGCTAAATTCAAACCTATGACCTTTTATTTATTTATTTTTTTAGGAAAACACCTCATGGTCCACATTGGTGAAATTATTTGATCCCTTGAAATCCCCAAGATGTTATGCAGTTGTTGGAGTAAAGAGACTTTTAAACTCAATCCATTAAGTTTTTAATGTGTGTGTCAATGAGGTATATGTTTTTACCTGCAATCATTAACCTTTGTTTTTGTATTGTACCAACAAAGAAATTATGGCATTAGTTGTGACACAGGAGACATGTTAATAAATACATTTTTTATTGTATGTAAAAAATAAAAAATAAATGCTTTGTTCTATTAACAATGGTAATTTCTTAAAACCCGACCATGTTTCACAGTTTAGTTCTCTGTAAACCAGTCAGATTTATTACAAGGATCTGGCCTTTTAAAAGGCAGTAAATTGCAAAGGATCATTTCAATGGAGAAAGAGGCTGTGTCTAGTCAGGTGTTCATTTGAATTGATGGTCCGTGCTATAAAATAGATGTTATAGATAAATCAATTCTGAAAATGTATTGATCAGTCACCGTCCTAATCGCTTAATCAGTTCCAGTAGAACGGCTGACCGCTACAAGAACTGGAACAACTGGAGACGTTTGCGCCAGGGGTAATTTACAAAAAGAAAATCAGCTTTGTTATCCCTATAACTGAAAACAGCTTGACTTGGAGGAGGGAGCATATAATCCAATTGAAGTCAGGAAAGTCTCTAAAAATAAGTTGATTTAGTACATTCAACATTGGAAGCAGGGCAAGATCTTAATTTAAGTTAATTAAAACAAATTAGGCCATTTAAAAATGTATTTTCTTTTTCTTTAAAAAAATTGTATGTTTTATGTTATTTTATGTTTATTTAATAAGAATGATGCTTAAATCTCTGGAAACAAAACAGAAACGTTGCCTTTTTTTGTGAAACAGTGAAATTGTTTAAATGACCATATTTTATTGGGATTCCCCAGTAAAACTTCAGTGCTGACGCTACTTCTTCAGTATTTTAACCTTTTTGAGATTCCGACTTTGAATTTTCAGTATTCTGGAAACTCTTTGGGCAACTGTAGTGTATCATTTTGGTGACATATGTGAGTTTTATTTTTTTTATTTGTTTACCCCTGTTTTTCTTCATAAATCAAATGTTGCCAAATCGCAGCAACCCACTTACTGATCAGGAGGACTGAAGAGAATCATAAATAATCTCCTCCTAGTTTAAATAGGAGCTTTTTAGGCTGTTGTCTGTCATTCCTTTAGCAGCTTTATCAAGGAAATCTTGATAAATCAGTTATCTACATTTTACACCTATAAAGAGTAACAAAGTCTGATAGCTCAACACAATTTTATTTGGTGTCTCCCTAAGAATTTCCTTTTTTTTTTTTTTTTTTTTGCTGTTTCTGTTCAATAAATAACCGAAGTATAAAAGAGTAGTTTATACAAAATAGTTTGAATTAGCAAAACCAAATAATATACTTGGTGAACACCCGTTTTAAAGGAATATGTTATTAGATGAATTAATGATAATGAATGCAGTTGACCTTATCTATTAATTGTGCAGCAAACTTTCCGTCTAAATCAATGTGTATTTGGTGATTGTTCAATGATAATATAATAAAATAATAAAAATAGTTTTTCAGCTATCCTTGCCGAGATGAGAAAAAAAATGCAAGTGTGCTTTAAGCTGGTCAGGGCACAGAAAGACAGTTTAAGCTCTTTGGCGTCCCTGCCTGTTATGTTTCATAATGAATTGATCTAAGGAACTTTTTTCATTACGTAGTTCTGTGCATTGTCATAGAAACCTCTAAATATTTCATCTAAAGTACGTGTACGTTTTGTCTTGGCTTAAGTTCAGTTAAAAAAAAAAAAGCTCCGTAATCATTCACTTAAAAAGAGGTTCTATTTTGAGTCATTCTAATTATAAATATTCTCAGTCAACTCCTATTTACAGAGTATGGTCAATTATAAATCACATATGACATCTGTACAATATCTGTTTTTATGATTTATAATACGTTTCTATGTTGTAAGTAGAGTGTCTTCTATTAAAAAATACAATATGAGATTTCATACAGTTTGAGCACTAGATAGGTAAAAAGCTTTGTATGTAGATCGTTCTACCAAACTGTTCAAATCTCTCATACAATAAGAGTCATGAATGAACTTACAAATCGAGTGCCTGAAAAGGTCCTATCTATCCAAACATACAAACATATTCTTGAAATGTTCTGCACAAATAAGTTTGTCTAGTTTAATAATACACCAACATATATACTACTCTTTAGTTATTATCCTCACATTTTAGAGGTTTACTCCAAAGATAAGACGGCTCTTCATACAGATGAGAGTCCACGTTTCATCCATCTGTTGTCCGTTACCACGACAACGTTACTGACATAACTTGAGTACTGTTCATTTTCACAAAATAAAGAAATAAATGAACCTTGGAATCCAGGTCTGTATGACATGGCTGTGTTTATGCTGGCCTTAATGGAGAACCCCCCCTCCCCTCCCCTTACTGTCAGGCTATTAATTCATTGCATCCCTCAACTAGAATCTTCTCTTGTTACACATTATTCAGTTACATTAATAGTACACAGATTCAGAGTTCATACATATTCCACTGGCAAAGATGGGTCTTGGTTTCTTTTGTACCCTCAAAAACACAAGCACCACTCAGGGCATACCTTAATGGAGTGCCATCTTCAGGGCATACCTTAATGGAGTGCCATCAATTATGTACAAATCTTTCCAAAATCGAGAGAGCAAACCAAATAAGGCAGTAGGAAGGTAAAGGGTCTGTGTTTTATGGTTCAGCTGAACATTGTGTTAATTATGCATTTTGGAACCTGTTTTGAAGCACCACAGATCAAAGCAGAGTATGATGGGTGTGTTTTTACCAATGCAGTGCCACATACTGTGATCAACATGCAGATGAGCAGGCATCCACCACTTTGAACATGTTTAAAGACATGGAGCAGGTAATGTATAGACAATGTAATTTATTGCACTTATTTTACACAGTCTGCCACTTTATTAAGACCTGTCCATCTGATTGGATTTGGCATTGTCCTGGTGTGGGGCATGTTTTCCTGGCAAACCCTGAGTCCCTTCATTACTCTGATAGGTCAAACCAATGCTGTAGTTTAATCCTGTGGTCCAACCTGATATTAAGTGGCCAGGCAAGTTTTGATTATATTGTTTGCAAATGAAGTTAAATGTTGCATCTCACTGGGCTTCTCATCTTCTGAGGGACTAACGTTTTAAATGAACTGATTTTAAATGTGATCTGGATTCGGAATTAGATGCATCCAGCTCAATATGAGCAAACAGCTGCACCCCAAGCCTCTAATGGGAGGCGAGGAACTGCAGTTTACACAACATGTAAAGTGAATGCTTTTATTGAGGTGAACATGTAATTGTAGACCAAGGATGTTTATTTGCACTTAATGAAGGAAACAGATTTGATTTAAGTCTTGGTTCTTCAATACATCAAGGTAATTAACATCATTCCAGTCAGTTATTGTGGCAGATGAAAGGGAAGCTTGCTTGCAGGCCTTTAATCAACAGTGATGAGTGTAATGCCACGTTTACAATGGGTAGATTACAACATCTAAAATGTAGTTCCAGTTTAAAACAATGGAAA
Organism: Acipenser oxyrinchus oxyrinchus; assembly: GCA_030684275.1. NCBI lineage: Eukaryota > Metazoa > Chordata > Actinopteri > Acipenseriformes > Acipenseridae > Acipenser > Acipenser oxyrinchus. Next base: position 51,115,945 of record CM060254.1, on the reverse strand, counting down.
AAGAACCCAACCCACTGCACATTATGGTTATTCCGTTCGATCGTCTTGGTGAAAAGTAGCACTAAACTGAACTGAAAACCAGGGGAGCGTATGCTAGGTTAGTATGTGGGGCACCAACCAAAGATCAGCGGGAATTATATGCTGGTTTAATACATTTCACAAAAAATATATAGATTTTATTTTATTGCATTTAAAAAGCATGTCTGTTTTTTAAGAATCCATTAAGCCTGAATAAATAATCATCCCTTCAGGAGACACTCTGTCGTCTTCAGGATAGATTTACACTAATAGAATTTCCCCCAATGGTTTTAAAGCAATACAAAGCTAGGATTATTTGATATTGATGCATCTTTGAATGGCATTCATCCTTAAATTAATTTAAAGACACCCTCTACCTCTCTTAAACCATGTGGACTCAGTTTACTGTACCCCCCGGGGCAGACAATGTTTTTATGACCTAATACCTATCCATTAGGATATGTCTTATTTTCAACCTGGGGTTACCAAGATTTATTCTGTTTATGCTGCTGTCATCATGAATGTGTAAATAATGTACTACCGTGGTTGAAATACTGTGTTTTATTTTTATCTTCCCTGCTGATTTTAACAGTCTCCAACAATAAAGTCTCAGTGTGATTTGTGGGGTTTATTTTTCTTGTCACTAAGTTCAGCTCATAAAAGCTAATAATTGATCCCTTTCATTTTCTCAATCATGCTGGGGAAAAAACCACAGTCCCCCAGCATCGAGATGTAGACCCATATATTTGAAGTGCAGCCGACAAAAAGAAAACTTGCTGGGGCCGCCTCTTAGAAGTAAAGCAGTGGGTAGGCCAAAGCATTAGAGACGAACGCAAATAAAATGCTGAGTGGCTGACTATGATCCATTCAAAAACAAAACAAATAGGGTGGAAATATCTAGAGAATTAAATATGGAGACTGGGTATATAAAAAGTGTAAAGGATGATATAATGGAAAGCCCCGTCTCCCGTTCTTTCGAAGAAACATCTGAATTGATTGAAGTAGTAGCTTATCATGCCAGTTAGTCTATCTGTGGATAAATACAGTACCTCAAATAGTACCTCTTCCTGTTCAGCAGTGAAGAATATCAAAGCACTAAGTTACTGTAGTTCCATCCATTGTGACCTCTAACTTAATGTACAATCCCTCTGGCACTTGACAACCATGTTCTTTAGGAATAGCTGGCCAAGTATTAACAAGCACCACATTCAAACACAAACCCAACAAAAAAGCCCCCCATGCCTGCAGTGTTGTACCACTGTAAAACTATGTTATAAATTGCAGACAGACACAATCTGTCGCAAAAGAACTCAATTCCTTCACAGCACCTAAGCAAAGTAGTCTTGTTCCTACACACACTCGTGTTCTTGACAGCTGGTATCATTTCAGTCATGAGCTCACCCTGAGATACATTAGCTTTACAAGCTTTGCCAACTATTGTATCAACATCAGACAGGAACACTTTCAATTAGTTGCAGTGTTTCAGTGATTCCAAAGCCTAAACAAGTGTTTTGTGGCCATGTTCCAAATTGCTTTTTTTAGCCAGTGGCTTTGAATGTGCATTTCAAATTACTGGTCCTTTAATGATGACAATTAACACATATAAAGAAACCCAGCAAGAGGTTTCAAATACACAAGACACTGTAAATATCTTATTATCCCATTGAAATGCCCTGACCAAAACATAATGTGAGTGACTGAGTAAAGCATATAAAAGCATAACAAAGAAGGTGTACATGTAAGTAACTTATACAGTATTGAAATGCTCTAGATATAAAGTACAGTAGCACAATACAGAACACTGCAATATATATGTGAACAGGTTTCTTTTTAATTATTAAAAGAATGGTTCAGATAAGCTACGTGCCTGCAGTTTTTTAAACATTAAAAAATCAGAAATACTCACTAAATTTAATGCATAAAAATATGCATAGCAATTTTGCTGCACAGCTTGTCTGCCTCCCCTCCTGCCTCCCCTAAAACTTCCACTGACAACTACATGTCCCAGAATACAATGTTTTCAGTTACTAGGAAACTACACAAGAAAAACCAACCCAACAAACATTATCCAATCTCTGGCTAGCCCTGTTGTCTTTACAGCCAATCACAGTAAGAATAAAAAATTAGGTTAAAATTAAACAGGTTGAAGCATAAAACACCCCAGTCCAGCTACAAATCCAACTGGAACCATCATCAGAGGCAACCGCTAAAAAAAGGTGCCTATAATATTCAACAAACTGTTTTATAACTTATTAATGCATTTCCTTATTTTATTGATCTGTATGGCTTTATATTGAAGTTGTAAAATGTTCACTGAGTTTAAGACTGTCATGTTAAAATATAAGTAACGTAATTCATTTGCAGAGTCAGTGTGATACCTCGATAAAAATGCACTGAGCCGATAAAGAACCTTGTAGAACACACATGTGGTTGTTCAAAGTAATATTGCAGTTAAAATGGAAGGTTGTTTTTTAATGTCTACCCCATTACCATTAAAGATTGTACATTAATTATCGAGATTACTGATGGTAATGTTGCATTTAATGTTGCATTTTACAGTACCAGGGCCTGAACAAGGAGCTGCTTGAAGTAGTCGGTTAGGAAGGGGCAAATTCTGCGTATGTTGCTGAGGAAGAAGCGACAGGAGCGTGCCAGAGTAGAGATGTGCTGAGAGTAGGAGAGGGAGGGGTAGAGGGTCACAGAGGTTCTTGGTGGATGAGGAGGGAGAGAGGGTGATGGATTCAAGAGGAATAGAGATAGAGAGATCAGTGGTGGGGGAGGAAGAGGGGGTGAGAAAAGGAGGTCGGATTTGGAGAGTTTGAGTTTGAGATAATATGAGTGCATCCAGGAGAGACAGGAGAAAATGTCTGAGTCGGGGGAAAGGAGAGGAAGATCTGGGCATCATCAGTGTAAAAATGATACAAGAAGCCATGGGAGGAGATGAGGAAACGTGTGTAGAGTAAAAACAGGAGGGGTCCCAGGACTGAGCCTTGGATGACACCTGTTGAAAGAGAGCAAGAGGCAGAGGGTGAGCCACGCCAAGATACCAGGTACATGCGATCTGAGAGGTAGGAGGAGAAACAGGCAAGAACAGTGCCGGGGAGTCCCAGGTCAGTGAGGGAGGACAGGAGAATACAGTGGTTGACTGTGTCAAAGGCAGCCAAGGTTGAGGAGAATTAGAACAGAGGAGAGGGAGGCGGCACGGGCAGAGAGTAGAGAGTGATGGAGAGAAGAGCAGTTTCAGTGGAGTGTGCCAGGCAAAAACCAGACTGGAGGGGGTCGAGCAGAGAATGTGTTGACATGAAAGAAGAGAGCTGGCGATGTAACGCTCGCTCAAGGTTTTAGAGAGGAACGGGAGAATGAAGACAGGACGGTAGGGATCAAGGGAGGGTTTTTTAAGATGGGTGTGATGCAGGCCTGTTAGAAGGCAGAGGGAAACAGCCTGAGAGCAGACAGGTGTTGAGAAGGGAGGAAATGAAAGGGAGTAGAGTAGGGGCTTAATGAGGTTTAATGCAATGCAAATGTATGTTCTGGTGCAAAAAAATAATAATGAGCTTTTGATATGAATATCTTTGTCATATTTTCACCTCGTTTATTGATGCTTTCTGGTATTTAACATATGAACTAAAATCTAAGATTAAGAGGTATAAATGCATGACAGGATATAGAATAAAGTTTGTGATGAAAAATAAAGACAAAGACTGAATATGTTTTCTTTCTTTTAGGCCTGTCCTGAACTAATAATTCTTTAGCACTCTCTAACTTTGACTACATTCATTTATCACCACAGCAGCGGACATGTCATCTGTAATCATAACTCTATTTTTATAGGTTGTGCTATTTTGATACGCAATGTATTTGATTTCATTTCAGCCCTGACAGATGTTCTAAGGAGATGAGGACTGCTCCCTATATCTGTAACATGGAGCGAAGTTGTATATTGTATGTTTTGGCACGGCCAAAAAACAGCACCTGTTTGCTGCTGTAAAAGTTGTAAAATTGATTCATTTCAAATACACTTTGCTAAATAAATCATTAGAACTTTTTTTTAAATTAATTTCCCTGTCATATCAAATCAAACTTAGACATTTGTAAAAGGGAGACTTCCAACAGATAGCTCAACACAATTGTTTTTTCAGCAGGTAGAATTTAAACAAAGAATCAATGTCTGGGCTGCAGTTTCTTTTTATTTTTTTGGGGGGTATATTACAACAGACTGTGTTATACATAAAGAAAACTTCATATAAACAAACATGCCTTTCCTTTAGAACATGACTAGGTTGAACTAGTTTTTTTTTTCTGAAAGAAAGCACAACCTAAAATGAATAAATTATTAAATATCGAAAATGCATAAATCTGATTTGTTTACAAATATGACAAACTAATAAATGGTAGCCTTATTAGCTGCTCTGTGTTTTAACTGGGCTGGTCTGGAAATCCTGTAGTAATGGTATGTTATAGGGTAAATGGGGCAGAACTATGGGATTTTTTTTATTTGTGTTACTTTTTATCCTTTCTTTAACATTTCTTTAACAGCCCCACTCATTAATGCATCACGCCGAATAGTGGGCGATGTTTACATCACTGCCAAGCATTCCTACTCATTATGTGAAATCAGCTTGGGGAAAGATAGTTGCCATGTTTTCATATGCAATGTAGGGCTGGAAAGTTATCCAAAACCAATCCAAGATGCCACTTCTGGGAGAGCTCAGCACAAATAAAAATAGGCTTGAGGAAATGACTACTTCAAGATGTTTTTGCATTTCATTGAAAATAAACACATCTAAGAAAATCATCATGCTGCCTCTTCCTTTGTCATTTCCTGTTGTTTTGTCCCAGTGTTTTTCTAGTCACACAATTGCAGTGTGTCATCATGGGCGCATTAGCAGATAACAAACACTTGCGTTTCCTGAGCGTTCATCTAGAAAAGGAACAGGAGGATATGATGCAACAAATAATAAGGATATGATGCAGCAGACAGTGGTGCAACTGAAATAGCTTTCTCCTTAAAAATGAATCACTTTACACCAAACTTCATAAACAAAATACCAAAAAAAAACGTTTTGGCTAGAAGTCTTTTCCTATGTCTTTAATGATACAGAGAAACACTTCTAGTTAAACAATTGTCACAGATTTGTATTTTTATATATTTTTTTTAGAATTACTAAAGTTGTACAAAACGTAGTGAGCACATGAAAATTATATATAAAAAACATGAAAAAGTAAAATAAATGAGTACCCAAGTTACTTTGGGATCTTGGTAAAGTTGTGTACAAATCACCAAGTCTGGCATCAGCATTTTAGAAACCTGTTGAATGCTTTTTGATTACATCCATCTGAAAATCATCACTTTACATCCTGTTTTCAAGGTCAAATGTAAACCGAACAGAAATGCCATTCTCAACCCTTATGCTAATTGCAAAACTCTGTTTCTTTTCTTAAACATGTAATAAAAACAGAACATCTTTTAAAACAGGATTATGAGGAGCTACCCTGTATGCTTATTTCTTTTTCATTATTTTTGGAAGTGGATCTCTTGACTAACAATGTAGTTTCCAAAATCAAGAGCAGGATCAGAATAACAATGCAATAAAACAGTCGTGTACACTCTATCATAAAATCTGCCCTCATAAAAGTTTAGTATACTGATTTTGCAGTTGTGTTTTTGCCATGCTTACACTGTGATTTACACTGCTGACCATGATTCCACGATACTTTCATTTGCCTTGCTATACAGTCAAACCCATTTTCATATCACTACCAAGGGACTGATAAAAAATGGTGACAATAAGCATAGCTGACTGCATCAGGAGTTCCCCAATAACCTGACAAAATAAGCATTAAAACAAATATGCCTGCTTTGCTTTAGAACATGAAATACAGATATTGCATTGATTACAATAATGTATTTAATACAGTTCCTTTTAAATATCTACTGCAGTATATTGTACAACACATGGTAATAATTAAAAAGAAACCTGTTGACATACATATTGCCGTGTTCTTCTTTATGTGGAACATTTCAATACCATACAGTTTACTTACATGTACACCTTCTATGTTATGCTTTGATATGCTTTACCCATTCACTCACATTATGTTTTGGTCAGGGCATTTCAATGTGATAGTAAGATATTTACAGTGTCTTGTGTATTTGAAACCTCTTGCTGGGTTTCTTTATGTGTGTTAATTGTCATCATTAAAGGACCAGTAATATGAAATGCACATTCAAAGCCACTGGCTATAAAAAGCAATTTGGAACATGGCCACAAAACACTTGTTTAGTCTTTGGAATCACTGAAACACTGCAGCTAATTGAAAGTGTTCCTGTCTGATGTTGATACAATAGTTGGCAAAACTTGTAAAGCTAATGTATCTCAGGGTGAGCTCATGACGCAAACGATACCAGCTGTCAAGAACACGAGTGTGTGTAGGAACAAGACTACTTTGCTTAGGTGCTGTGAAGGAATTGAGTTCTTCTGCGTCACAGATTGTGTCTGTCTGCAATTTATAACATAGTTTTACAGTGGTACAACACTGCAGGCATGCAGTGTTTTTTTTGTTGGGTTTGTGTTTTGAATGTGGTGCTTGTTAATACTTGGCCAGTTATTCCTAAAGAACATGGTTGTCAAGTGCCAGAAGGATGTGGTTCAATATCATGCTTTTTTAAAGTTCAAAACATCTCAAACATGCATTTTATTAGTTGAAATTCATGCTTTTCTTTTTATGTTTCTCTTCATATCTTCATAAAAAAAACTTGCGGATGCCAGTGTCCTATTGTGAAGCCACATTAAGTTAGAGGTCACAATGGATGGAACTACAGTAACTTAGTGCTTTGATATTCCTCACTGCTGATCAGAAAGCCATCTGAGGTGCCGTATTTATCCACAGCTTGCCAGATCTACTAACTGGCATGTTAAGCTACGACTTCAATCAGCTCAGATGTTTCTTCAAAAGAAGGCACAGGGGGAGGTTCCATTATATCATCCCTTACACTTCTTATAAACCCAGTCTCCATATTTAATTCTCTAGATATTTCCACCCTATTTATTTGGTTTTTGAATGGACCATAGACAGACACTCAGCATTTTATTTGCGTTCGTCTCTAGTGCTTTGGCCTCCCCACTGCTTTACCTCTAAGAGGCGGCCCCAGCAAGTTTTCTGTGGTTTTTTTCCCAGCATGATTGAGAAAATGAAAGGGATCAGTTATTAGCATTTATGAGCTGAACTTAGTGACAAGAAAAACAAACCCCACAAATCACACTGAGACTTTATTGTTGGAGACTGTTAATCGGCAGGGAAGAGAAAAATAAAACACAGTATTTCAACCACGGTAGTACATTATTTACACATTCATGACGACAGGAGCATAAACAGAATACATCTTGGTAACACCAGGTTGAAAATAAGACATATCCTAATGGATAGGCATTAGGTCATAAAAAAACATTGTCTACCCCTGGGTGTACAGTAAACTGTGTCCACATTGAGGGTCTATTTAAGAGCATATTTAAGGATGAATGCCAAAGATGCGTCTGTGTCAAATCCGTCAGTGTCAAATGATCCTTAAAACTATATTTTTGTTGCAGTAAAAACCATTGGGGAAAATCCTATTAGTGTAAATCTATCCTGAAGACGACTGAGGGTCTCCCATCATAGGCTTGGGGTGCAGCTGTTTGCTCATATGGAGCTGGATGCATCTAATTCCAAATCCAGATCACACTTAAAATCAGTTCATTTAAAACGTTATTCCCTGAGAAGATGAGAAGCCCAGTGAGATGCAACATTTAACTTCACTTGCAAATAATATAATCGAAACTTGCCTGGCCACTTAATTTCAGGTTGGACCACAGCCAACAGCATAAAACTACAGCATTGGTTTGACCTATCAGAGTAATGAAGGGACTCAGGGTTTGCCAGGAAAACATGCCCCACACCAGGGCAATGCCAAATCCAATCAGATGGACAGGTCTTAATAAAGTGGCAGACTGTGTATAATAAGTGCAATAAATTACATTGTCTATACATTACCTGCTCCATGTCTTTAAACATGTTCAAAGTGGTGGATGCCTGCTCATCTGCATGTTGATCACAGTATGTGGCACTGCATTGGTAGAAACACACCCATCATACTCTGCTTTGATCTGTGGTGCTTCAAAACAGGTTCCAAAATACATAACTAACACAATGTTCAGCTGAACCATAAAACACAGACCCTTTACCTTCCTACTGCCTTATTTGGTTTGCTCTCTCGATTATGGAACGATTTGTACATAATTGATGGCACTCCATTAAGGTATGCCCTGAGTGGTGCTTGTGTTTTTGAGGGTACAAAAGAAACCAAGACCCATCTTTGCCAGTGGAATATGTATGAACTCTGAATCTGTGTACTATTAATGTAACTGAATAAACTGAATAATGTGTTACAAGAGAAGATTCTAGTTGAGGGATGCAATGAATTAATAGCCTGACAGTAAGGGGAGGGGAGGGGGGGTTCTCCATTAAGGCCAGCATAAACACAGCCATGTCATACAGACCTGGATTCCAAGGTTCATTTATTTCTTTATTTTGTGAAAATGAACAGTACTCAAGTTATGTCAGTAACGTTGTCGTGGTAACGGACAACAGATGGATGAAACGTGGACTCATCTGTATGAAGAGCTGTCTTATCTTTGGAGTAAACCTCTAAAATGTGAGGATAATATCTAAAGAGTATTATATCTGTTGGTGTATTATTAGACTAGACAAACTGTTATGTGCGTGCAGAACATTCCAAGAACATGTTTGGATGTTTGGATAGATGGCACTTTCTTAGGCACTCGATTTATAAGTTCATTCATGTGCCTCTTATTGTATAAGAGATGTCATCTTGTGCAGTTTGGGAGAAAGATCTCTGTAGCAAAGCTTTTTACCTAGCTAGTGCTCAAACTGCGCAAAGTCTCATATCTTGTAAAAGGAGACACTCTACAATGAACAAACTTATTATAAATCTTAAAAACAAAGATTGTACTGATGTGATTTATAAGTGACAACCATATATTATCTGTAAATAAGAGCTGAATGAGAATATTTAGGGATTTGAAACAATCCCAGCAATTAGGTCTCAAAATAAAACCTCTTTTTAAGCGACTGATTTTTAACTGAACTTAAGCCAGGATAAAATGTATATGTACTTTAGATGACATATTTAGTGGTTTCTATGACAATACACAGAACTACATAAAGAAAAAAAGTTCCTTAGATCAATTCATTCTAAAAAATAACAGACAGGGAGGCAGAAGAGCTTAAACTGCCTTTCTGTACCCCTGCCAGCTTAAATCATACTTGGAAAATACAAATGTTTTCTCATCTCACCAAGGATAGCTGAAAAATCAATTCAATTAAGTAATCAAATACAAATTTATAAATAAAACTCACAATTGGGTCACAAAAATTATACACTTAGTTGCCTAAGGAGTTTCCAGAATACTGAAGGTTAAATGATTGAAGAAGTTGTGTCAGCATTTAATTTTTACTGAAGAATCCCAATAAAATGTTGTCATTTAAACAATTGCACCGCATCGCAGTAAAGGAAAAGTTTGTTTTAAAGACACTGCTGAAAGCAGCAGGAGCAAAACCGCTTGGCTTGTAGAATAGCAACGTAGTAACCAGGTTTCATGGGGCACTGTACCTGAAATGTATGCTTTCTGATGAAATGAGTAGGATAAATGCATCTTTAGACAATATGTCGAGTTCATTATCCCTTAAGCACCATTCTTATTAAACATACAATAACATAAAACACACCATTCCTTTAAGAAAAAGAAAATATCTTTAATTTTAAATGGCCTTTTAATAGGGATAACAAAGCTGATTTTCTTTTTGTAAATTACTACTGGCGCAAACGTCTCCATTTGTTCCAGTTGTTGCAGCGGTCAGCCGTTCTACTGGAACTGATTAGGACGGTGACTGATCAATACATTTTCAGAATTGATTTATCTATAACATCTATTTTATAGCACGGACCATCAATTCAAATGAACACCTGACTAGACACAGCCTCTTTCTCCATTGAAATGATCATTTGCAATTTACTGCCTTTTAAAAGGCCAGATCCTTCTAATAAATCTGACTGGTTTACAGAGAACCAAACTGTGTAACATGGTCGGGTTTTAAGACATTCTCATTGTTAATAGAACAAAGCATCTGTGACAGGGTCTTATGTCATGTGTGTGGATAGCCGCTGTTTACAAAGTACAGAGAGACATTGGGGGGGTGGAGTTGAAATGCCGACACAGGCGCGCAGAATTTATTAATACAAACAGAAATGAAAGTAAAGGTGGTCATGTGACGTTACCAGCCACGGTAACGCACAGAGGACACATACAGCAAGCTGTACAAAAATACAAAATAAAACACAGTACAAAAACTACAAATAGGTGCCCCAGAGGGCGAGCGCTAGCCTTAAAACGAGGCGTCCCACTCCAGGAACCGGCTACACTACGTAACCCTCGCTATACATCACACGGGATCACTCTCCCCTAAACTAACCTACTCACGAGCCGGTATTCATACAACGACTCGTGCTGCTTCATACGGCCTTGGCTAGGCATTGCCTTCACAAGCACCGCTTGCAGTCTCAGGGTGCGTAGCGGTCGTTCCTGCAGAGCGGACCCTCTCCTCCCGAGTATACGCCGCTCCCCTCTGGCATGGCATTGCAGTCGCCTCGAACCATCTCCCGCGGATGCTTTTGAACTGACGGACACTCGGTCAAGACCCGCCCACCTGCTGATTGAGGTCCAGCACAACCAATCACTTGCTGCCCTTCCCTTCAACCAAGCCTAGCAGGCAGCAAGTCTCAATCGAGCGCCCGTCTGTAAACAATAATGTAATTAAATCAACTCCAAAACACACAATAAACCCATTCCCCATGCAAATTATACCAACACTAAATACAAATACGCATCATAAACGGAATTTATTCAATGATCTACTGTGTCACAAGTAATGACATTATTTCTTTGTTGGTACAATACACAAACAAACGTTCATGAGTGCAGGTAAAAATGTATACCTCATTGACACACACATTAAAAACATAATGGATTGAATTTAAAAGTCTCTTTACTCCAACGACCGCATAACATCTTGGGGATTTAAAGTGATCAAATAATTTCACCAATGCGGACAAAAATTGAGTTACTGTAATATCTTGAGTTTACAGTTTGCCCCGAGTTTCCACCTGATTGAACCCCCATAGAGCATGTCTGGAATGAATTAGGATTCTAATGTAACAAAGCAAAAGACAACTCTAAAGCAACTCCAAAGAGTGTAAAGTACTGCAGATATAGAAAAGAGTAAGAAGCCAGTGTTTACAACAACATATTCAGTGCATTTATATTGATCTGCAAAATACAAGCATACAGGTTTATGCTAGTCTGTGCTCTAGTGTAATTTGCAGATTTATTTTCCCATAGTTCTGTGTTGGAGTTTCCATTTAAACCCTGAACAAAAATGAAGGCTAGGAAACCCCATACATGTATAATACCAGTACACAGATAGCAGAGTTAAAATAAAATAAATAAATACAAGCAATCTGCTTTGTTTACAAGCATGCTGTCACTGTAAAGAGAATGACTTGAGCAGAGACTTTTGTCTTGTGTCACTGCCTCTTCTGTCTTTACACTTGCCCTTGTGTTAACACACGAGAAATAACATCAGTTTGTGTCAGACTACTGGTACTAGAAAACGAAGTCCTCTTACATTATGTGGTCCCCATATCATGCCAGCCACCCCACACAGACACACTAATGAGACACAACCCTGCCGTGCAGGGCCTGCCCTCAAAGGAGCCTCCTTGTGTAATCAGTTCTGATGATGAAGATGCCACCAGCTGTCATAGTGATTTTGATACTTGGGAGTTTGTCAGTTGCATGGAGACCACCAGAACGCTAACATTAATTTTGGTTATATTGTTCAGGCTATTACATCTGTAAATGTATGTAAATGCTTTAACATAAACACATATATATATATATATATATATATATATATATATATATATATATATATATATATATATATATTTTTTTTTAATGAACAATTTAGCAAATTGATTCCAAATGTTTCGGTTGAGTACATCTCTGACCTTGTGAAAAAAAACATACAACTTCTGTAAAGTTAAACATGCACTTCAGGTCAAATAAACTCTTTTTTTTTAAAGTATGTAGGGTTTTCAGTTACATTTGAATGACAGAAGTCAGTTCCCTCTCCTTTCGTACTTTCCAGGTAACTTACATCTATGGCTTTACATGTGGTAGCAGTTATGCAACCGTTTGAAGGAATATATATATAAAAATACTTTGAACTTAAGTCTGAGTGGTGTTAAATACTCATTGAAAAAACACATTTATAAAACATAGTGAAAGTTGGAATTGTTAAATGCATACAGTTAATCAAAACATCATACGAAACTGACATATTATATTACTCAGCACACCCAAAACAAACACAACTCTATACAAATATATGAAAAACATGGATGTTCAACTAATATTTTTTACAAAGTGGCTGACTATACAGTAAATGCTATTGCAATTTTTAATTTGCCATTCCATGGCTTTTTTGTTAAGTCAGTATGTCTTTCACATGGGTCATGTGGTTAAAATGGCATGCCTTTGAAATTTGAAGTCCACAGCTATAAAAAGCTCCGTCCAGTTAACATTAGGTTTCCAGAATTTGTGGCACGAAAAACTAGTCAGTAAAAATTGAATAACATAAATAAAATAAATAGAATAAAATGTACATATAGTTTCAGAAACCAACACATCTTTTAATTGAAACATATTCCATCCGCAGTGTAAGCACACCTAAACCAATGTTAAACTGCACACTGTGCCAAAGTACCAATTGAATAAATCAGTGTTTCAGAGGTATATTAATGATGGATAATAAAATTATATGCAAAAAAAAAGTAAGCTAAATTGTACAATGTATGAAAATGTCCATGGGCGCGGGACATGCCCTTAAACCACCAATATAAACTGTGTGAGTTGTGTGCAACTATTCAGCAACAATATTGCAGTTGGAACTCAGTGACCTCACAATAATAAATGACTATCATAATAATAAAGGATAATTAGTGTGCAACTTAATGTGACATGCAACAAATGTGCTACAGTGGCCTAAATCACAGAAACCTTCAACACTGGACCTGTTTTCCACTCAAACCTACCTACAACCATGCCATGCACTTTTTGGCCTTTGGTCTGTGTAAGTAATAAAAAATGTACGCAGGAGTGCAAATTGCATTGCACTGGTTAATGTATTAAATACTTAGCAGTGACATTCACTACAATCAGCTTTATCAGCTGTGAGTGCCCAATCCATTTGTTATCATCAAGTTTACTGTTGGATTTGTTAGGTGTCCTACAGACTAGGTACCACATGTCACTTTTAATAAGATCAAAAACTAACAGCAGTGATTCTAGTCACATCTGTAGCTTAGCACATTTACAGAGCAATACTATTCTGACTCTACAGTACCAACTGCCTTCACTGTTGCCCTTATTCCTCCTCATCCATTTACATTATTAACCATATGTGATTTGTTTCAACATTTATTTTGAAAAACCTATTCATTAAAACAGTTGGTTTGTATACAGTAGTATGGATTTAAATAACAGTGATGAACAAGATTTGACTGTAAACATGTAGGTGTAAAACTAGGCCTCTGTGGGATTTGGTCCAATTTCATTACTTAACAGTTTTGTTTGTTGTCCTAAACTGAAGAAACAAACAAACTAACAATCCAGCAGACTATTTATTGCTTAACAAGAACCGAAAGTCAATCTAAAGATTAATTTTCAAAGTTTCTAAAAACACACAGGCTCTACATATAATCCCCTGGAGATCTGGAATTTCACTCTGATTTATGACCACTGTTTTTCTGCTTCATTGCATTACTCTGTATAGCCTGGCATGCATAGAAGCAACTGCTGTAGAGAGTGATAGAACTGGCTTCAACAACCCTGCCATTGCCTGGTGCCTTCTTTTTCATACTAAATCTTTTAAGACCCTTTGGGTCATTCTGGGAGTATTTTAAACAACCCAATATTATGATTCCTTCATATTATATCACCCAAAGCTGCTTTAAATGTGTAAATCTTAGGCCAAGTGGAATATTTGAAAGTTGTTTTGACAGGTCCACCATTGGGCTTGAGAGGCAGAGTAATATAACATTAAACAGTCCATGTGTATTGGGCTCCATTGCCCAATATAACAGCAGGTTAATGTTGTAGTTGTATTCCTTTAGTCCTAGGTCATAGGTTTGAATCTGGCTTCTAACCAGTGTTCGGGGTTAGCTTATCATATCAAGAATATCATGAATCATGCTGCCACAATGCAAACATTGTAATGTGAAGGGCTAGTTAGAACCAAAGTCCTTTCCAAGTTCAGAGTGTAATAAGAACAAGCACAAGGACTGTACAAAGTAAAATCAAATGTGAAATAAAGGAGAGATCTGTCATGGTATTGTGGTGTCTTGAGGGCAATATGTGGAATAATCACAAGCTCTTTATTTTTCTTTCTTTATCGATTTAAAATTCTCTAAACCTCACTATCTTGGCAATATATCTCCATCAAGCTGCCCATGAGGAACAACTGTCCTGCATTACAAAGGTAAGATAATCAACCCTCTGAATGCAATGTGGATTTGATGATATTGCTGGATTGTTCTCAAGAGCTCAAGTTCCCCTGGTCCAACACATTTAACTGTGTGCAGACATTGATGGAACAAAGCAGTGCTGTAGAGCAGTGAGCCATCAAGTGTTCTTTTCTGAAATTGAGAAATGCCTGGACTCATTACTTTATATTAATTATCTGGAACTTATATTAGCAATTAGGCTGTCTGTCAAACTATACAGCTGTTTAACTCTGCATACAGTCCTTCCTGAAATACAGGAATTCTGTACATATAACAGAGGAGGTAATATTTTTTTTGCATGAAGGCTACATACACTAGTAATTATGACATAATTAAAGAAACATGACATTTGTGTTGTGGTTTTACAACACCAACACATCTGCGGTGCGTATGTTTAAATACTGATATGAAATCAATGCATGATTTAGTGTAAAAAAATATTGTGCATTTAAGGAGAATAATTAGACTGCTGATCGTTTATTGAAACAGCACTTGCTCAGTCTGGTTGACTGTACTTCATCACAAACACACACACACACGGTAACTTGCCTGTTCTTTCAGGTAGCAGAGTCTGTCCAGAAGTATTAATCCCTCAATGCAAGGGGCCAGGACCACCTTTAGCTGAAAAATAAGCAGTCAGTAAGTTGTGGAAATGTAACCCTTTTACTTCTACCTATCGATACTCCCAACTTGAGTTCTTAATGAGCTTGATATTCATCTCAAGTTGAACTTGTCCTCATCGCTTGTTTATTCAGACAAGCACCAAATGTATCAACCAAAACCAAGCAGAAGTACAATGTGTTCTAACACAACTGCAGTCACTTCTTTTATATGCGAAGTACCACATATGGATCCCAAGAACGTACCATATTGTGAAGGCTTCCATCTCATTCATTCTTGGGTTATATTTATTTTATTTATTTATTTATTTATTTATATTTATATAGCGCCTTTGACCAAGGCGCTTTACAATTATTAAACTAAGCGGTACAATCAAGATAAATGGCGCAAGGAAAAAGGTACGTTTATTGGGCAAGGGTGAGGAAATAAAAAGTGGTGCTACTGTGAGAACAGAGGCTAGGGCAGGGTTGGGCAAACAAGCAGGGTCCTGACCGGGGGTTAGGGGCTAGGGCATGCAGTGGGATAGGCTAGGGTGAAAAGATGTGTTTTAAGGGAGGAGCGAAAACTGAAAAATGAAGGGGAGCCAGGAGGGAGAAGGAACGGAAACGGGATTGGGCACAGGGCGAGGGTGGAACCGAAAGGGACAACAAAGTTTGAGAGCGTAAGGGACGGGGGGGAGCATAGTCAGAGATAAGTGCAGCCAGGTAGGGTGGGGCGAGACCATGGAGGGATTTATAGACTAGAATAAGAAATTTGAATAAGCAGCGATAGTAAACAGGGAGCCAGTGTAGCTGAAGGAGAAGAGGGGAGGTATGAGAGGAGCGGGGGAGGTTGAAGATGATGCGGGCAGAGGCATTTTGAATTTGCTGTAGTGGTGTGAAGGCGTAGGAGGGAAGGCCAATGAGGAGGGAGTTGCAGTAATCGAGGCGGGTGGGGGGAGAGGTGAGGCTGTTGAAAGCAACAGAAGAGGTGCGGGAGGATAGGTATGAGTGCAGCCAGCTAAGGGGTGTTCCAGAAATGCCAAGGTTGGAAAGGGTGGAGAGGAGGATGGAATGATCGACTGTGTCAAAGGCAGAGGAAAGATCAAGGAGAATGAGAATTGAAGACAGACCAGCGTGGGAGGAGTTGGCCAGATGATTCTGGACAGTGAGGAGGGCTGTCTCTGTGGAATGGGAAGGACGGAAACCAGATTGGAATCGGGGGTAGAGGGAGTTGGCGGATATGTATTGTGATAGGCGTACATGAACTAGACGCTCAAGGAGTTTCTAAAAATATGGAAGGAGAGAGATTGGGCGGTAGTTGGCAGGGCAGGCAGTGTCGAGAGTGGGTTTTTTTAATAGAGGAATGATGGTGGCTGATTTAAAAGCGGCAGGGCAGATACCAGTGGACAGGGAGGAGTTAAAAAGGGAGACTAGATAGGGGAGAATAAGAGGGAGTAAAGGGGGTATGAGGGAAGCAGGGATGGGATCCAGGGGGGGAAGAGGTTGGGTGGGCCTTGGAAATTAAGGAGGAGAGTTCAAAATAAGATGTGGGGGAAAGTCAGTAAAGGGGGCATTAGGCGAGATGGAGGTAGAATGGGGAGCTGGGAATGGGGGCTAGTCTGGGGAGAGTCCGGAGTTGTAGACTAATAGTACTGATTTTGGTTGTGAAATAGTGAGAGAAGTCACTAGCAGTAAGGGTTGGGAGGACTGAAGATTGGGGTGTAGGAGGGGACGGAGTAGTTTATTAAGGGTTAAGAAAAAGCTGACGCGGATGGGGAGCCAAAGCAGTGATGAGAGTTTGGAAGTAGTCATGTTTGGCTAGTTCCAAGGCAGAGAGGAAATTAGAGAGGAGGGAATGATAAATTTGAAAGTTCAAAGGTGAGGGAGAGGACTTCAGAGTCGCTCAACCCGGCGCAATGAACGTCGGTCTGATTTAAGGGAAAGAGTGAGCCATGGTTGAGGAGGCCTATGTGAAGGAGAATAAGGACATAAGGGGGCTAGGGAGTTGAGGGAAGAGGATAGCGCATTAGATAGGGTGGCAGAGGCTAAGTCCGGGTGAAGGGAAGAAAAGTCAGAGATAGAGGGAAGCAGCGAAGAGGAGAGGGAGATCAGGGAACTGGTGTCTATAGTACGGAGATTACGACGGAGGACAGGGAGCAAAGGTAGCAGAGTGGAGGGAGAGGGAGAGGGTAGGGAGAGGGTAAGGGAAAGGAGGAGATGATCAGAGGGGGGTCGGGAGGCAGTTATGGTAGATGATGTTGCCTTACAGCGGAGAGGAAGATAAGGTCGAGGGTATTACCAGAGGCGTGAGTAGGGGGCGAAGGGAGAAGCGAGAGGTTAAATAAGTTGGTGAGGGGGAGAAGGGCAGAAGCAATGGGGGAGCAATGTAGGTGGAGGTTGAAATCTCCTAGGAGAATGAATGGGTGAGGGAGGGGTAGGAGGGAGGAGAGAAGGCAGTCAAGATGATCGAAGAATGTGGAGGGAGGGCCAGGGGGACGATAGATGACAAGGAAGGTAATACGGTGGGGGGAGGTAAAAGAGGTAAGTTGGTACTCAAAAGAAGGGAAGGTGGTAATAATTGGAGGAGAAGGTGCAGGGGTCCAGGAGGAGGGTGTAAGAAGGCCAGTACCGCCGCCTTTACCAGCCGGGCGCGGGGTATGGTAGAAAGTGGTGACTGAGGAGGTGAGGGCAGCAGGGGTGGCCGTGTTGTGTGGTGAGATCCAAGTTTCAGTGAGCGCAAGGACATCAAGGTGGAGGGAGAGGAAGGCATCTAAGGTAGCTGCGGGTTTGTTGCAAACTGAGTGTGCGTTCCAGAGGCCCAGTTTGATTAGGGAGGGATGGGGGGGAGGTTCAGGGATTTGGGAGGTCAGGTGATGATGAAGAAGGGGAGGTTTAACTGAAGGGGAAAGGTAAATCAAGTTGGAGGGAATGGAGCGACAGAGGCTGATCAGTTTGTGGCGGAGAGAGATTGGAAGGAGGGGGATTTGAAATGTAAGGGGGGTACTGGGAGGCATGAAGGGGTCTGGGGTAAGGACCGAGGAGGATATTTGTCAAAGCAATCTTTTAGTAGGCTGTCTGGGAGCTGGAAAATGAAAAAACAAAACAAAACAACAACAAAAAAAAACATATACAGTTCAATTAAGCCAGTGTCATAAATTGTAATCACCCCAGATATAGTCTTGACATTGGTGAAAAATCATAATAAACCAAAGGCACCTAGGTTTGAAATGCCCCTGTGATAAACTGGTCAAAGGGATCAGCTGTTAAAATATACACGAATACTTTGAAAAAGTTGTCTTATCCATTGCCTTATTAACTTACACCTGCTACTCTACACACTCTAATCCAAAGGATCAGAAGCAGCTTTAAGACAGATCTATGGAAAGATGGGTTAATCATGACCTGTATTGCGTGGGTAAGCTCTAAATCTTACCATCTATTTCTCAGCTTACAAAACAGAGATTATTATCTCAAAAATAATACAAAAAGAAGGTAAATCTTGTGAGAAAATATAAAACCTGATTAACTTCTTTTTTATAGGTTATCTGAATATATCTACATACAAATATACCTCTCAGAGCACTGACAAACAGTGCATTTTAAACTTGTAAGAAATAACTTAATACAAGACATGAGCAGTTTAATGACAAGACAAGAGCAGTTATTTTCTTGCTATGTTTTATACCGTTAAAGCTACAGTATTGTATAGTATCTCTCTAAAAATTGCCTCTAGCCTTCAACAATGCAGCATGGATGTTTGATTTTTTTGTAGTGAAGCCTTAATACATGTCAGCTGTGATTGAAAGTGAACTGGCACCATATAAGTATTCTATTGATTATATCTGTTTAAAAGATTTTCCTCATCTGTGGAAGAAAGCAGGGCTGACAAGCAGAGCAGACAGGCGACATGGCAAAGAAGCTAAAGGCTGCGGGGTAATAAACGACAAAGAGAACCTGACACTACTTTGGGAAGTAAAAATATACCATGAATTATATTTTTAAAAAAGTACTGTATTTGTACTTGTAAAATCCTGTTATAATTTTTATCTAAAATCCAACGCTGTTTCACGTTTAGTCCTATATTTGTGTATTAACACTAAGGCCTATTCAAACTTGTACATTTGAAAGATTTTAGGAATAAAAGCAAATTGATCTTCCTCTGTTTGCTATTGCAATATACAATACAGATGCCTAATAATTTGGCCAGTGTCTTGGCTCAAATTATTCTTAGGGCAACTGTTCCATAAATAGACAGTTTAGAAAATATTATATAAACATGTCGGCTTTATAGTTTGTGAGAGAAGATCATTGTACTTACTGCCCTTTGACTCATCCAGTCCTAGCTTCTTCAGTGCCTTTCTAATGTAATCCACAAATGAGGCTGCTTTGGAGAAAACACACCTTTCACTGCAGACATAAAACCACACAAGTTTTAGACAGAACATAGTTTATTTTCCCAAAGTTGTACTGTATATCGTACTATTGCAACTATACCTGGGTATAGAATGTATTTATATGAACAAAGCTAATTCAGTCTGGAAATCCTTGGAGCAAAACAGGAAAAGAAAAACAATATAGCTGAAGATAACTAATAACCGTGATATACATTTTGACCAGTTTTGCATCCTGATTTATCAACATTGATCACTCCCAACTGTATATTAATTCGTTGCCAACCCTCTTAACCCATATCAAACCAGAAGGAATTACTGACAAGACTAGAGTGTTTTGGGTGCCTCTAAACAAGGCTTCATACTAGTCTGGTTCTATTTACAAAGGGTTAACTAACAAGTTATTTAAAGAATGCTTTTTAATGCCTTTTTTATTAAGTAAATTAAATGAGGTTTGGTAACTAGCAACACTAATTTTAAAAGTGTATCAAAGAGTATCAAAGAGTATCAAATTTGCTTTAATTAAAATAAATGAAAAACATAAATAGCTCACAAATTAAAACTTTGTGAAATATTTCATCTTTGCAAGTCTGTGTGTCTGGCAACAAATGCTGCCAAGTTTCCTTTCAAGAATCTGTCCAGATTTTGCAAAACAACCCTGCGTGATATATAAATCATTGACTTCTTGAAATCTTTTTTGCTGTGAGTTATGTATGAAATATATGTATTTGTGACATTTTAAGAAACACACACATAGGGATCCATTTAAATAGTAATCCTAGTGCATTTCATTGCATGACGCAATGCACTGCAATTAAGATAACAACATAAGAACATAAGAAAGTTTACAAACGAGGAGGAGGACATTCGGCCCATTTTGCTCGTTTAGTTGTTAGTAGCTTATTGATCCCAGAATCTCATCAAGCAGCTTCTTGAAGGATCCCAGGGTGTCAGCTTCAACAACATTACTTAGGAGTTGGTTCCAGACCCTCACAATTCTCTGTGTAAAAAAGTGCCTCCTATATACTGTAGAAATCACTCGAAATAACGCTTCTTCTCAGTTTCCCCATAGCCTAGCATGGTAACCACAGTATCTCTCATCCCTTCCAACCTGTTAACTTAATCCATATTAGTGTCATTAAAATCAAGAACACTTCAGCACTGATAGCAACTGGCATTTAGATAAATACAGATGTTTCCTGTTAAGTCAATGCAAATTGAACTGTCATAAAATATGCCTCACTTACTTTAGAGAATGAGCAAAGGAAACAGGCAGGGACAACACATTTATAAGACCTGGATTTTGTGTCAAAATGGAAAAGGATAAAGAAAATTAAGTCATTATGTAGTAATTTGTTTCCCCAATTAAATTACTGCAGCACATATTTCAATTGAAGCTATTAACATGTAACATTTCAAAACAGATACAGTATGGTATTACCTTAGTTTGGCAGTCTACATAGGTTCCCATTTTAAATGTTTGTCATTACTGCAATAGAGCAATGCAAATGTTATGATAAGGACTATTTAAAGTCAGCACTATAAAACAGAAGACACATGGCCTATTGCCCATTTGTCATTGCGCTTGTCTGCAATCTGATCAATAGAAATATTCATGCTCAGTTTCAATAGTCTTACAGCCGCTCCCCAGGTTAAGCATGAATACTCTTCTAGTGTATTGCATTGTAATGTTTATAAAAACAAATATAAGGCAAACATTTTAAAAAGAAAATGATTATCCCAAATCAAGGAGAGACTTGCCAGGCTCCAGAGTTAGATTTGTAAGTTTGCAGACGCTTGCCTTGACAGCATGAATGGAGGTTGTCTGTTGATTGTCAGTCTTGATACACAGTACTAGGTTGGCTTATTTAGAAATGCTACGGTGTGTAAATGTGATTGTTTTGTAGTTTGTATTTATTCTTTTATTTAACCAGTCAGCCCAAATATAAATGGAGGGTTGCATTGTACTGCAAGAAGAGATATGCAGCTCATTTACAAAACACTTCCTGCAGGCAGACAGCAGCATTGCCATTACAAAACATGGCACAATAAACAAAACACACAATACAAACGCTGTGTTGCATGGTACAAGGTGCTTTGCTATGCAATGTAATGTATGAACAAAATCCTTTTATAATGACACATCAGAAAGCATATGAATACCAGATGCCTAGAAATTCACAGCCGAACTTGGCTTGAAAGCTCCTGTTTATTTTCCAATCAGCTACAGAAGATCTAGAAGCCTTAAAATCTTATGGAAAAGATTAGAGGATTACCTGTTTACAGTTTTTCAATTTGCAGCTCCTTATTTTAAACTAGTTGTTGTCACTCCCGGGGCCCCCACGGGAGACTGTAGATAGATCCTGGCAATGATTTTTAGACTAAATATTGATTTTGCACAATTTTGTATATTTTTTCTAACCCAGTCGTCAGCAAGTAGAATGCCACAAGCAAAGGCGTGTTTTGAATGTGGTGCTTGTGGGTTAGATATCCTGCCTGGGTTGAGTCAGGCACTAGATGGGACTATAGAACAAGACCTGGCTTAGAGTGTAAAACTGATTACACCAAACCCCAAGATTCAGCTGTGTTATTTATTAAATGTTGCAGTGACTACTAACAACTCAAAATACCAATTGTGTCCTGTATTTCACAGTTGAGTGTTCATGCGCTGCTCTATTTACCAGCACTCCATAAGTGCTCATTTATTTGGTATTAAACTTAAACGTACTTTTATCATAAAATATGTACCTCTTTTAAACTAACTGCTTTTATTTGAGGTTATATTTGGTGGATGTAGCTTTATTTGGATGAA
This sequence comes from Acipenser oxyrinchus oxyrinchus, assembly GCA_030684275.1. NCBI lineage: Eukaryota > Metazoa > Chordata > Actinopteri > Acipenseriformes > Acipenseridae > Acipenser > Acipenser oxyrinchus. Next base: position 51,093,439 of record CM060254.1, on the reverse strand, counting down.
ATTGTGCATGCATCTATACAGTAAAACAGTGTGATCCACTCTGCTAACGGTCTCAAAAGGAAGGTTTGGAATCAGTATGTTGGTCTGTGGGTTACAGCAAGTATATCATTCAGCACAGGCAGCATATAATTTGGAGGTCAAAGGTAAACTATAGCTCCAGTAATAATGTTATAGAATATAGAGGATACTCCACGAACGCTCATAGAGTACAGCAGTTATTCCATAAATCTTCTATTTTTTCCCCAGACTTATAAATGTTGTGAAAATAAATACATATTTTTTAAAATCTGTACATTCAGATATAATTTATAAATCTAGTTACAAGATTTAACATTGAGCTAAATATTTAACTAAATCTTAAATCTCTTAACAAGATTTAACTAAATATTTAACTAAATCTTAAATCTCTTAACAAGATTTAACATTTAGCTCAATATTTAACTAAATCTTAAATCTCTTACAAAGATTTAACATTTAGCTAAATATTTAACTGCCCAGCTAAATCTGGATTTTGCGTGCAAATGAGCTCCGCCCGCTTTGTGCTTTCACACGATTTGATTGGCTCCTGTAATGATAATCAGGAAATATGTAAATTTCAGCATTACAAGAGCCAATCAAATCATATGAAAGCACAAAGCGGGCAGAACTCATTTGCATACAAACTCCAGATTTAGCTAGGCAGTTAAATATTTAGCTAAGGGATACTTTGCCTGAATTGCACGGCAATGGTTTGAGGAGCACTACCAGCACAATTTATGGATCTCATGACCAGCACAATTTATGGATCTCAATCCAATTGAACTTGTTTGGATTAACTTTATTGAAGCATTCGTCATCACAATCCTCTGTCTAGCTGCTGCCACCAATTGTGGGAAATATAAAAAATGAACCTGCCTTGAGACATCATCCAGCACCTTGTGGGGTTTATACCACCTCGTGTCAAGATTGTGATCAGGACAAACTGTGGGCCAACCCGATATAAGGTACAACCCCTAATAAAGTGGACAGGCAGTGTATGTCTATGAAAAGCAGATCAAGTACATCCACTGTACTTACAGATGAACAGATGGGCAGGCTAGCTGTCACCTGATTTTATGAAATGAACACAGATGGATACCCCTGTGCCTGACTTGGACTGACTTGGCCGGGAAACTTGCTATAGGTCCGTCTGCAAATCAGTGACGGAGCTGGGATTTCACCCCAGGATTTCCTGGCACACAGTCCCGAGACCTAATTACTAATTTAGACCGCCTCTGTTCTTACAAGCATGTTGTGTTGGTTCAGCAAGGATCTTAGATTTCCATTCTCTAGTATCTATTAACACCACTTGTTAGCTAAATCTTCACATTATAAATAGCTGTTTTTAGTTACATAGGCTATTTAATCCAAACAAGACCAAACTTCCTGATGCCCTTGAGTGAAAAGCCCCAGTCTTTTAATACTTAAATACTTTTTCCATTCTTTTTTTAAACCTGAAACCACACTGGTTTCTCACAATTCACTGCAACCACAGCTTGCAGTTATTTAACTTTTGGGCTACAAAAAAAAAAATACTTGGTAATACTTCAGATAGTTATAGAATCATATAAAAGTAGTAAAATTATTTGTCCATTCTGCAAGTAATTGTAAGAAATGAATAGTGATTCAAAGGCATTCTAAATACATTTTATTTGCCATTATAAAGTTGTCATGTGTTTTTCTATGAGAGAAATAGGATGTAGATCAGGGGTGGGCAACCCTGGTCCTGGAGGGCTGGTGTCCCTCCTGGTTTTTGTTCCAACTGTACCCTAAATTACTTAATTGGACCAATTAAGGGTTTATTAAAAACTTAATTGGTCCAATTATGTAGATGAAGATTTAATACATTTAGGCAAACTGAGAAACGTCTAGTTGTAAATTGGATTATAGACTGCAGCTGGAACTGACAGCAGGCACAGTTTGATATTGGAATGAGATCTGCACCATGGTTTCACCAGAAGTAAACACATTGAAATAGTTCAAAGTGTTTGATAATGGCTGGTGATCTGAGGAGGATGAACATCCACTTTATGAAGGTGGTAACATTGCTGTCCTCCCCTGGATTGAACCTGTGCTGAGAAAACATGTCTGACACATGAGTCCCATTTCAACCCAGGTGTAAATTAGAAATGGAAGGTTATGCCAGCCATGCATTGTACACTGTGGAAATTCAACAGGTACTGTCAAATTCCAGGGAATCTGTGCATTCCTTAAGTGACCGTAGAACCCTAATAATCAGAGATGGAATTTTTGAACGTGTGTTCCGGATATTTGTACTAACCATTGGGCAAACGTGATACTCTACTGTAAAACAGCCAATTGGACAAGCTGTGAGACATGGAAAGCACACTTTATCGATTGAAGGGTAGTTATCATTGACAGCCTAGCACTATCTTCCCACTTAGAAAGACTACTGCACAAAAGCCCCTGTTAGCATCGGTTGTAAAGGTTGATATGTTATATAGTCTCCTAGGACTAGGCACAGGATGGAAACCCCAAAACTAATTCCCACAGACACTCAGTGGAACTGAATGGAAACAACTTTCAGGTTACACGGATCTGCGGTGGAATCAAAGACTCAATATCATATTCCCATTCTCCCGTCCAGTTATGAATACTGAGTTTTGACAGAGCCGACTGTGGATTACATACAGCTGGTATTAGGGCTCAATTACTCTTATCAGAATACAGCATTTTAAAACAAATAGTTTGTTCTGGCTTGGATCCCATTAAAATAATTTGTATCATTTGAAGTATAATAATATAAGCTAGCAACCTGGAATATATGCAGAATTTTGTCTGTGTCTTTTTATTTATTGTTTTATTATTATACAAGCAAGAATGTATTAGATAACTTTAAAATATACTGTGCTAGATTCTTAGAAAACTAGAAGTAAACAACAATAATGCATGAGAGCTTTGAATGAAATTCAATTTTATAATAGCAAACCTAAATTAAACAACTGAATTCTGAGAAGAACCTTCCTTAGATTAAGCATCTGGCTGCTTATCAATGTGGTATAGTTTAGCCCAATGTGGTTGCCAAGTCATTCTGGCGTTGGATTTGAATGAAAGCAAGTCAGATTTATCTTACTGTAAATATTTATAACGGGTTCTATAGGCACACTCCAGATATATTCTGTATTTTCAAATGTAATTGAATCTTTATTTACAAGACTTTCACAGGTTAACTCAATAGTGCAAGCCCTAACTGAAAAGGAGTAGATGATCAAATGCAACAAAACAATCATCCACAATGTGACAATACATGAGAAAATTCACTTACAAATGACTTCCAAGAAAATATAGCAGATAATTCAAAGAACAAATCACTCAATTGAAATCAAATTGAGTCAATTGTATTACAGTGTGTACTAGCATGTATACGTTCTAACCCAAATGAGACACCAACATTTGAGGCCTGGTGATGGCAAGCTGAAGAAAAATAAACTTCACTGATTATGTGTCTGTAGTTCTGTCCTTTAACATACAAGTAAGACAAAATAGCAACATCTGGAGTTAGCCACAAGAACATTATTTCAAGTTTAAAGGTGATAACATTAAACTTTGGGGTTGACGAAAGAGACCCAATGGCATTAGGGAGTTGTTGGGGTCCTTTGAGAAAAGTTTATGTGTTCTTTGTTGACTTGAAAGAGCTGCATCATTTTTTGCTGCCAGTATGGGGTAACATTGGCCACCCATTTGCTGTCCAGAAAGCAGTGTGGGCCACATTCAGAAATCATTTAACACCTGTTTTGTTTCTAAAAAGAAAATGTTAAAGTTGACGTTGAGGTTAATTTAAGAGCTCCTACACGCACATTAGCTGTAGCTGTTTCTTGCTGGTTCTGTAATTTGAACATGAAAATTGTAAACCTGTCCCCCTACTTCCGCTGTGTTTGTATTGTTTTTTAGTGAAAATAAGGTGGTCAATAAATCAACCCTGTAATTTATTACAGTAAACTAGCAGGAATAATCCAAAGGGTGATGATATTCAGATCATTGAAACAGACCCCTCTTCCCACAGTCTCCTGAGGTTGGGACCAGTTCAATTCATTTTTTTTAATTCCATCGTTGTTTCCTTTACTTGGGATCATGCCTTTTTTCAATTAATTTTTTTTTGTCTCGTTCTGGAAAAAAAAACATTTCTTTTTTAAGCTTCTTCTGTAAAAGGAAGGGTGATTCAGTTGTGGGCACATACTCAAGTTGTACAAGTTGTATTTTATTTTGCAAGATGGTCTTTATTTCCCTGGGGACCTTTGATACAGATGGTATAGGTTGCCGGCTCCATGGTAGCATTAGGAGTCTTTGTTCTTTGACCTTGAAATGCAACACAGTATTAAGGTGATCCTCTTGAAATACTGTATGTGTGGTTGTGTGAGTCACGTGGCGAAAAACACCTTGCTTTCACTATTGAAATACAAACACACATTAATGACATTCCTTTGAGCACATTTAATTTATTGTAAGCCTAAGTTCTTTCACAGGCACAATTCTTTTGTTTAAGCTTCAAAACAGACACAGTTCTGATAGTCCAATCCTAGTTTAAAGTCACTACTTCAACTACCTATAATAATGTAATTAAAATTGTATGTATTCTATTCATTTTATTTTAACTTTAATTGTTAAAAAAAAATAATAATAATCAAATAACCACACAAACGTTTTGGATAGATTATAGTTCAAGCTTCTCAAGCCTTGCCAAATGTATGTAATGTGTATGAATCAGGATTTTTCTTTTCTATATTATTTGTTTTTAACCTTCAAATCTTTGTTGTTCGGAGTCCAAAATAATTCCACGAATGTTTGAACAATCATATAGTATTTTATTTCAATTTCATGCTTTATTTAAAAAGTAATTTGCTTTTTGCTTTTTGGCATTTTAATACAGCCCTAGCAGTCTCCAGATGTCTTATTCCATGTTATATTCCTATGTTTTATTAAATGACAGTCAAAGTCTGGAATTTATTCAACAATTATATTAAAAAGAGCTGGATAACAGTGAATCGTCTTGTCGTCGCCCCCAACCCCCCCCCCCCCCAACATATTTTCCAACCAGTACTGTATAGTCAGACCTTAACAGACAATCAACGGCGCCAGAGGTTTTCCAAAAAGGGGGGCGGGGGGCAAGTTCTGGGGGTAACAATGGTTTTCAGGATTAAATTAAAATGTTATTTTGAGAATTAACTTTTATTTAAAAAAAAAAAGTTTCAAAGGTACAGTATGATGAATCCTTGTTGCATAATTGCTTTGACTTTAGGGCTGGTTGAGTGGAACTTGTAAAATGAATCATCCTCTAACATACTAGCTCTATAAACAGCAAGAGTGACAACAATCTTCTTCCTGAATTATCAGACAAAAGCAAAGTTTCCTAAAAGTAAAACTCAAATACAGTGTACAAATGGCAAGTGTTTCTGTTTTGGAAAAATGGTCGATGTTCAAATGTTGAGCCAAGAATTTACATGTAATCCCTGTCCTAATACCCCTTCTGTCAAGCAATAACACTGGGTATTAGGCCCAGAGCGTATGGCTTCCCAGATCACGCACTTTAACAGAGTCAAAAGATGCCACATCTTTGCTTCAGCTCTCAGGCAATTCTGTATAGATCAAAGCTCAGATATGGAGTTTCTACATTCCTTAAAATATTTGTTTGAGAAAAGCATTCTACATTTAATAACTTAAAGACATACTCAAGGTAATAACAGTGCCCGCCCACCACCCCCATTATTACCTCCATTGATACAGTGTGACAGAGATCGAATGATTCTTGGTGTTAGATCTCCCTCTCGACCTGTGAGGGCACTGTGTAAAAGGAACAGGGTACCCATAACTAAATGGCACGACAATTTATTCCTTAGGGTAGGTAGAAGTCAGTCATTTAGGAAAGGGGCGAAGCTACGGTACCCAAACTCTATGACCCAGACGGTAAACGGCGTGGCATCTGAGGATTGGAGGAGCGGATGCGCTTGTTAACCTAGGGGTCAGCGAGGGTATGAATAGGGGGCACCAACACTTTCCCCTTTGTTCACGGAGAACTGTCTTGCACCACGAGCACTACTAATCACTCACTGGTAACTGTGTTTGTGTTTTGTGTTTCGTGTGAGTGAAACAGAACTTGGACTTTTGTTATTTGGTTTTGGGTCAAACACGAGGATTACAAACGAAGTGATACACGCCTTTGTATCACTTCCATCATTCATTATTTACAGGTGTTCGCAATAAGGCTCTTGACATTGTATAATAAATCAATAAACATCCTTGCACCTGAAAAGTCATTGTCTGTGTGTTCTTGTATCCACTCTGCACTGCACGCACCTGTAATCAATCACGACTTTGCCACATACAGTTATATGAGACAATATTCATATGGGTTAAATGAAATGACATCATAACAATGCAGTGACATCATCACCCTAGAACTTGTAAACCTGTTTAGTTGCGGACCTCTAACTATTTATTTAGTGATGTTACTAATGGGACCACTAAACCAGCCCTGAGGGAAAGCCCCAGCAGTATTGAGTTAAAGGATGCCAGTGTTTAGATATGATACTCTTTAGAGCATTAGATTACTCTGCTATATGTAGGTTTAAAACATCAAAAGTCAGACACAGTTTTTTGTTAGGTTATGTTTGTGGAGCAGCCTGGATGAATCCCAGGTTTTCTGGGAACTTGCACTATGTGGCAGCGATTCCTGGGGGTGCTTCCTGCAATTACTGATTATTTAATGATTCCGTTCATTGAAACTCTATAATTTGCTTGTCATGCATTAAAATTAGCCAGTTCTTCATTAGAAACTGATCTGGGTACATTAATCACAGTCACACATCAAAAACACACCTTCATAAAGTAGCAATATACTGGTAATTCATTTTGAAATACACTACAAATGAAGGCACTGGTTGAATCTTTTGTCAAGTTTTGCCTTTCAGTACTTTCCAAACAGATGGAAATGCATAACAGAATGGATTTAAAACACTGTAATAATGAAAGCTTACTTTGCAGAGTCCTTTTTAATGAACCTTTCATCAGTGGGATGAAAATGCACCCCAACGTGTTTAAAATGAACTTCTCTCATACTTCTGTGAAGATCGCTGGATATCCTTACATGATTCAAATTTAATCTCTAACCTTTATTTTGATACCAAGAACATCTTTGTCCGAGCTGAGAAATGGGAGTAATCCTTCTTCAAAATGCACATGGCAAGTATTGTCGTATCCCCATATGACAGAACCAGTAATCCAAGTTTCTTCCTCAACAGACATCAAAAAGAAACAAAACTAAAAAAAGAGAACATTTGTATTGCAAACATCAAACAACTAGAATTAAAAGGGATTCAACCCAGTAGTCCAGAAAGCAGATAAACGTAATGCCTAATGGCATAATAGCATAAAAGCATGAGTTATTGCACAGGCCAAATGCTTTATCTTTCTTTTAATTTCACTGCGGCACTGAAGGCTATTATTATCCTCCTCTAGACCCTGAGTAGCAGTAAAAGTCACAGCTACATTTCCTACACACAGCAAGAATACGTGGGTCAGTCAGCTACGTCTTTTAAGATGAATTGACATCAGTAGGTGGAAGATATGCAGGGTCCCTTGCGGTATTAAATAAATAAGTTACTGGAATTTTTGATAGACAAGTTTTGACTGAAATTCAAGGGAGTCGTTGGCACGAGTTCAACGGAGACTCAGACCCATAAAGGTCCTCATAAACCCCACAGAAAACCAAATTAAATGTAACCCTCCGACATTTATGATATGACATTTATATCGGCCCAAACCCCTAGACCAATAACATCCACCAGTATTACATCCATCAAGGTGGATATAGCCTTCTATAATATTATTAATTCCACGCTTTGTACTTCTGCTCTGATTGCAACTGTAAGAATAATTTTACGTCTTTGACTCTTTGGGGAATGTCAGTTTAATTAAATGAGTTTGGAAACCATGGAAATCCACATCAACAACTTTTGTATTAGTATTCTGAGCTCATTTTCATTTACTAAGCTCTCAGTGACAGAGTCCCTTTGCACCCTCAGTGTTTGCCACTGTATGTGCTTTGTACAAATCAAAAGCAGTTCTAGATTAAGCCTGCAATTAAAATATATGGCAGCTATACAAAACAGCCCCAAAAGCCCCTGACAGCCATTTGCTGCTGGTACAACTGTAAACACCTGTTATTTAGAAAGGAGACCTGTTTTATACAGTAAAGCACTTTCTGGGGCAGGAGTTGAATAAGTATGTACTTGTGGTTCATTTATTCATATATTTATATATATACTGTATATATATATATATATATTACAGATATCAATTAATCACAGTTAACTTCTGCGATTAACGCGTACATTTTTGAAGATTAATTATTTTAACGTGTGTTAATCGCACTGCTGTGTTTTGATCCTTTTAGCACACCGTACTTCAATCCCAGCCATGGCAACATTGGATTGAGTGTGCAGCACAAAGGAATATCCACTTGAAAGTGTCCTGAGGGCATCAGATGATTCTTAATGGTTAGGTATTGGGTTAGGGTTCAGTTTTAGGACTGAGGTTGCTTAAGGTTAGGGTTGGGGTTGGGTTAGGGTCAGGATAGGTTGATTTCATAGAGTTGCCGAGCTCTGGAAGTGAAAGGTGGGAGTGCTTGGTAAATGCCCAGAATCATCTGATGCCTTCAGGACACTTTCTAGTGGATATTCCTTTATGCTGCATTGAGTGTCTGAGTGCAGTTATTGTTTAAATAGAAAGTTAGTCACTAAAACGAGTAATGGAGCAAAGCACTAAAATGAGTTTTTTTCTGACGGCTCATTGGACAGAAAGACACTTACTTGTCTGCTGTTAAAGTGAGTTCCAGTATCACACTTACAGCATGATTTTCAAAAGGGGCGAAATAAGAACTAGGTGGCAAGCTGATTTAGGTCACTAATGGCTTTCAAAGGGTTTAGATGAAATGAGTCGTGTATTCACTTGTTGACGCTTTAACAATGTAAATCAAGTGATATGATGACATTAATCAGGCTTTAAAAATAAAGCAACCTCATTATTATTTTGCTCCTTTAGAAAATCATGCTGACAGTATCACACAAGTACATCTAGTCTGAACTGCTGAACACGCCTTCACTTCTCAAAATACACAAGCAGCTCTTCTGCTGCAGACAACAACAATATAACAACAAACTAAACCCACCACTTTCGACAGAAATTTAGGATCGCTGCAAGCCCACAAATCAAGGTAAGTATGATTATATTATATATTATATATTATACCCAAAACTGCCATAGGTGGCTATGTTATTTGTTTAAAAAACACAAAGGTTAGATGCACATGAGGTTATTTTGGCATCCTGCATTGGGAGGGTAGCTTCAAGTAAACCCTGCCAGAAATGAGTGCCTGTGAATTTTTCTCAAGCTTATTTTTTAAACAGAGACAGGAAGACATGCTATTGTTTGATGTAAGATCATTGAAAGCTTTTCTGCTTATTTGTCTAAATGATATTCAGATACAATTACAGTTAATTTTCATGCATTTTCTAACCCCCCTTACTAATTTAATTCCATGTTTTTCCAGCAACAGATTTAATATGGTAAGTGAGCACAGTGTGTTGTTCATTAGATGTATTTGTGCATAGATGCATTTTCTTCACTGATATGAGCAAAACAGCATATGGCAAAGCATATGCTGATGCATGGTTTTTTTGTTTGTTTGTTTTAAAGATTACCAAAATGAAAAAAGAATAATAATCAAGTGATGATTTAAGAATTTCTACTGTATAGAGTGCTGGATAGCTAAAGATTCAAGAATTTACAGAAAAAGTCTTTCTTTAGTGTTCATGCCTGCTGTTTGTGGTACTTCTATTGAGTTTGTCAAGAAGGCAAATTTACTGTATACATAAACAAGGATTTATAAAACAAAAATAATTTATGATCTGCAAATGTTCTGAATAAATAATCTGAAAGTCTGCCTAGTCCCTTCCTTCCAGAAATTCTGTAGCAGACAATTGTTGGCAGCTCTACATTGGCAATATTATGCAATATTGTGAAGCAGGATCTGATTGCACCACTGGATAATGTGTGGTGTCACAGCTAAGGGTTTGTTCTTCTCCTGAGCAGCCCTGAGCAAACTTACTGCTCCCATTTAATACCCTGCACCTGGCTCTAATTTAATAATAAGCACCAGGTGCAGGGATAATTAATAATAAAACAATTAACAAATCAAAATTAAACAATAAAGTAAAACAATTAAACTAAACAAATGTGCATTCCGCACATGTTTTCCACGCAGGGAGGCTTTAACCCCCTCCCTGCTGTGTTACAATATATATATATATATATATATACAGTACTGTGCAAAAGTTTTAGGCAGGTGTGAAAAAATGTTGTAAAGTAAGAATGCTTTCAAAAATAGACATGTTAATAGATTATATTTATCAATTAACTAAATGCAAAGTGAGTGAACAGAAGAAAAATCTAAATCAAATCCATATTTGGTGTGACCACCCTTTGCCTTCAAAACAGCATCAAGCATCAATTCTTCTAGGTACACTTGCACACAGTTTTTGAAGGAACTCGGCAGGTAGGTTGGCCCAAACATCTTGGAGAACTAACCACAGTTCTTCTGTTGATTTAGGAAGCCTCAGTTGCTTCTCTCTCTTCATGTAATCCCAGACAGACTCGATGATGTTGAGATCAGGGCTCTGTGGGGGCCATACCATCACTTCCAGGACTCCTTGTTCTTCTTTACGCTGAAGATAGTTCTTAATGACTTTCGCTGTATGTTTGGGGTCGTTGTCATGCTGCAGAATAAATTTAGGGCCAATCAGATGCCTCCCTGATGGTATTGCATGATGGATAAGTATCTGCCTGTACTTCTCAGCATTGAGGAGACCATTAATTCTGACCAAATCCCCAACTCCATTTGCAGAAATGCAGCCCCAAACTTGCAAGGAACCTCCACCATGCTTCACTGTTGCCTGCAGACACTCATTCGTGTACGCTCTCCAGCCCTTCGCGAACAAACTGCCTTCTGCTACAGCCAAATATTTCAAATTTTGACTCATCAGTCCAGAGCACCTGCTGCCATTTTTCTGCACCCCAGTTCCTGTGTTTTCGTGCATAGTTGAGTCGCTTGGCCTTGTTTCCACGCCGGAGGTATGGCTTTTTGGCCGAAGTCTTCCATGAAGGCCACTTCTGACCAGACTTCTCCGGACAGTAGATGGGTGTACCAGGGTCCCACTGCTTTCTGCCAGTTCTGAGCTGATGGCACTGCTGGACATCTTCCGATTGGCGGGAAGTAAGCATGATGTGTCTTTCATCTGCTGCAGTAAGTTTCCTTGGCCGACCACTGTGTCTACAGTCCTCAACGTTGCCCGTTTCTTTGTGCTTCTTCAAAAGAGCTTGGACAGCACATCTGGAAACCCCTGTCTGCCTTGAAATTTCTGCCTGGGAGAGACCTTGCTGATGCAGTATAACTACCTTGCGTCTTGTTGCTGTGCTCAGTCTTGCCATGGTGTATGACTTTTGACAGTAAACTGTCTTCAGCAACCTCACCTTGTTAGCTGAGTTTGGCTGTTCCTCACCCAGTTTTATTCCTCCTACACAGCTGTTTCTGTTTCAGTTAATGATTGTGTTTCAACCTACATATTGAATTGATGATCATTAGCACCTGTTTGGTATAATTGTTTAATCATACACCTGACTATATGCCTACAAAATCCCTGACTTTGTGCAAGTGTACCTAGAAGAATTGATGCTGTTTTGAAGGCAAGGGTGGTCACACCAAATATGGATTTGATTTAGATTTTTCTTCTGTTCACTCACTTTGCATTTAGTTAATTGATAAATATAATCTATTAACATGTCTATTTTTGAAAGCATTCTTACTTTACAGCATTTTTTCACACTTGCCTAAAACTTTTGCACAGTACTGTATATATATATATATATATATATATATATATATATATATATATATATATATATATATATATATATAATGTTCTAATTTAATCAATAGCTGCAAGTTATTCGTAAGTTATTTACATCTAATTAGTTAATAATTAATGTGTTAATACATTTTATATAGTTATTCATAAGCTATTCAATATTATTGTGTTTTGTTATTCTACAATAAAATGATACAAGTCTGTTCATAACCAGAGTAAAAGCAAAACGACTCACTTTTTTTTCTCCTTCACTTCCTCTCTTGTCCTGTCTGTGCAGGTTACCATGGAAACACGGTTAGAGTACAGATGGACTGAGCCAGAATATATTTCTGATCTTTACCATGCTGTACCAGGCTTTCACAATGCTTTACATGATTTAAAAACAGATAGCAAAGAAACACGCTATCAGGTGTCTTCTTTTGTGGAATATTCCCATCTTGAACTCTTCCAGTGTTAAAAAGTGTAGTCTCTAGTAACCATAACCAGAAGAGTGAACACTTTTAGTGGGAGATGTGTGACTGCTTTTTAATTCATGTTCCATCTCCCATAATGCCCAGGTCAATGTCACAAACACTAAAATGATTGTAAAATAAGAATTTAAAATACTCTTGAGCATAGTGCATGTCACATAGCATGCTGGACACAAACAGCACATTTCTTTACACTATTTAAGTCAACACACACAGCTTCTAATTGATACAGAAATTCCACTAGTTCCACACTGTCCCTTCTGACTATTTTAGCTAAAGTTATACTTTGATTTGATCATCTGTTCTTGTAAAGATGTCAATGTTTTGCACAAGTAGAGTGGAGTACCAGTATTTACATTATTAACTTATCTTTTAAAAGTTCTGTTTGCAATTTTACCATATATTGGCAATCACCATCTTGATATTTTACCTGCCGACTTCAAAACTGTACTATACAATGATGAACATGATGACGTGCATTGTGCATGGAAAGTGAGTTGTGTCTCTTAGGGAGGGAATGTCGCAAACTACTTTTGTAGAAAACATAGACGTATAAACCTGGGGGAAAAACCATTAGATAAGTCGCCAATGCAATATTAGCCACAAAGAAAACATGACTTTTTATAAACATGTTTGAAATGTTGGTGTTTGAAATGAACCACTGATAAAATAGCAATTCCTACAATCAGTGGTTTTCCTATTTTGTTAAGGTGAATGTTCTGAAAAGACCTACACTGGCAGAATCAATGGAGTTAGAATGTCATTATTGGTGCTGAAAAGCCACCTGTTTTTATATAAACTAAATTTAAAAAAAAATAAGAATAAGCCACCGTGATTGTTAAAACCATTATTACAGATAATTTCATTTTTTGATGTAGGTCTCACTTTGCTTTGAAGTGTGAAGATGATGTCACCAGTCTTAAAGAGCAAGTAGCGGGATTCTAAAAAAATATAGTTATAAATAACATACCTGTAACTTTAAAGTCTGTTTCAAAGCTCTTTTCAAAATGGCCGCTCTAGTGCACTGGGGTTTGAGATCTGTCCTCTAAATCACTGCAGGAAGAGCGATTAAAAAAAAAAAACATAATGAGTGCTTTGGCTTTTCTGTTCCGTACCACATCATGGATCGTTATTGCTGTTACCTGTTTGACAATGTGGGCAATAATCCTTATACTATCAGCGCACTAGAGTGGAAATTTTGAAAAGAGCTTTGAAACAGACGTGTAAAAAGTTGTCAGTATGTTAACAATGAAAAGAAAAATGACAGGTACATTATTTAAACAGTTGTAGCAACACGTGGGGACGTGCAACGCTATATTTTTCAGAACCTTAAGTTAATAACTTAATCTGGAAAATTTTAAATAAGATACCTTGGATAGAAACCTTAATTGATTTTAATTATTTACAATAACAACAACATTTGTGTGTGTGTATTTATGTGTGTGAGGTTTTCTTTTTAATGTCTTAAAACATTCAAGGCTTTGGTGATACACTGTCTCATTCTAGAATGTACTGACCATTCCTTTATATCTTGCAAGACTTCTTTGGGCTGCATCCGATGAGTTTTAGGGCTTTCAAGCAATAGTAAATGATATACAATGAACAAGAAACAAAACAGTTGCAAGAAAAACATGTGAAGTATTTTCTTGCTAGTGTATCCCTCTCTGAAAATGTGCCTTTGGCAAGGTTACAGCTTCATTTTAAACAAATACATCAATCCCTTGCTAATTTTTGTATTGCTGAATATGGAAAACAAAGAGTTCCTGATGTCTCCACCTTACCAGAAAACTGACCTTACCAGTCTCCACCAATATATGAATGCACACATTGATCAACTATTTCACAGTTCCCTGAATGATCACTTCTATAGGGTTTGCCTTTTGCCTATGAACCAAAATAAAACATGCATAATCAAATAACTGGTACCCTTGAGAAACCTATTTTTCAAGTTAGGATCACTTAGGACCTCTAATAGCTTGGGCTTGCCTCCAAAATACACAAAACATGTTCTCACAAGAGGAACAGCTCTAAATGAATACTGCCCATAAGAACAATACAGCATTATACTGCAAGAAATCATATTATACCCATACTGTTTTGCAGTCTTGTTGAGACTACAAGTCTTTTTCAGTAGAGTGGAACTGGATGCATTTGCATATAAGTGTTAATTTGAATCCATGCATCAGAAGATACCAGCAGTACTAAACATGTGCTGCTAATGAATGTTATAAATATTACCATAATGAATAATCACAGTCTTAATGTGAATGCAAGTTACCATTGCTTTATTGTGGAAAAAAACATCTGTGAAATCTGTGAAAATCTAATCTGGCACATAGTTATTTGTTCTTATCTTACAAAAGGAAAGCCTGCAAATCTAATTTATTTATACAAATACAACAATTTTCCAAAAATAAACCTTTGAATTTAGTAAACTTGCCATGTGCTCCTTTACGCACTGTCTGCAATAACCCAGCATTAGAAATCCCTGAGCAGAGACACATATTGTAACGGCTAACTTTTTTTTAATATAAAAAGCTTCTCCACAAGTAGAATTAGCACGTTATATCGAAGCAGAGCGAACCACCGGATAGGTCAAATGTTTCACTTTGTGACAGACCCAGCTACGGAAAACGCAGTGTCCACATTGACTCAACCATTGCTACAGCCACAAAATTTGATGTTCCTTTTGAAGTAGAAAGCATGTATTAACTCTAAAAGCCACACAACAATTCTGCACTATATCATATATTGGGCATACATGACCTTCTAATAATAGTGCTATGAGCATGCTTACTGTAATCATGAGAGTGTAACACTGGATGTGACAATGGGGAATTGTAATTCTAAACAACAAAATGTTCAATCAAAGCTGCAGCTGTCCTGTCAAGTACAATGAACTAACCAAAACAACATAAATCCTAAACATGAGAACCATTAAGGTATTTTCTATGCAGAGATTAAATTATTTAGGTTTACCTGCTTCTTATTTATTTGTGTCCGTGGCAGGATTGTGGTTCACTGCAGGCACATGTACGTACATAGAGCTAAGAAAAGAATTCTTACCAAATTGCATTACATGCTTTCCGTACCATAACCAACTGCTGCTTTTCCAAGGGTTCACACGTTTCTGCTTTGTGCAGATTTACATTTCAATTACCGGTATATACAAGTCTGTGCTGCTTTGCTTCAGGTGACCTCTTTAAGTAGAATGCAGGAACATGGTGGACGTGCAGCATTTACATATCTGCATGAAGCAATAGGTACATTTTGTCCTTTATACTGTGGCTTCTAAAAATAAATACAGTATCATGACAATATATATTCTGAAAGATATACTGTCTTATAAAAGTTTGCCGTAGTATTTTTGCATGGTATTTTTACAGTTCTACCATGCTTTTCCTGTGGTTGTACCATGCATTTACTACAGTTTACCCTGTTCTGTCCTGTTTATTAATATGCTTTAACCTACCCTGCTATTCTTTACAATGCCCACCTATGTTTTAACATCCTTTCACTGTAGTTTTACTATGGTAAACTTTTATAAGAGCTGGAATTGTTTTTTTTGTTTTGTTTTTTTTAGCTCTTTGTACATTGGGTATAATAAATAAATAAAATAGAACCACACAACAGTGACTATGGCATATACATACAGTAGAAGGTATTCTATACAGTTGCTAATATAATGCCAAGATTATGCTTTCCAAAGGGCACAGTAGTGGGGAATTCAAAAGGGACCATTCATATATTTCAACCAGTCTCATTTCGCCAGTTGTCATTGATGCCAGCTGCAGATCAAACAGTATCAAATGAAGATCTATTGCTGTGATGAAAACAGAAGTGTTAGCAAAACTGGTTACTTTCATACTCGAGGGGACCATAATAATAAAACTATAAAACTAGAACAAAAAATACAATCAAATCTAATGTTATAATTCCACACAGCCAGCCATTCAGTAAGCACAGAACACAATGCAATCTCATAATAAGTTAAATGCTGGGAAACCATTTGAACATTTTTTTTTTTTTTTCCATTCCCACCTTGAAGATTCACTGTCCTTGATCAATTTGACTAATTGTGGCTGCAGTATACTGCAGACTGTTTTATATATTAAAGTGTGTTTTGTTTTTATACACAGGAATGCAATGATTTGACAACAATGAAAAAGAAAAATACATTTAAACAAACCCAGAATAGTTATATGATTTGTGCATTATGAAATGAGTGTAATAGTCATTTGGTTAGAACTGTAATCAGTCATGGCTTTAGACTCTACTATAATCAAGTTTTAAGCAAAGTATACATGAATATATCCGACAGTACATAAGGATAGAGGTTAATCCTTCAGCTTCATAGACCCAGCCAACCCCCATTGCTTGCATGTGTGAACAGAGGCATATGTCCTACAAATTCCCATTTCAACATTATGACTTAATACATATTTAAGTGAAGTGATAATACCCAGGATTATTTTTTGCATTTATGAATTTTTTTAAAATAATATTTCAGGTGCAGTGTCAAATCAGACTGTAATACCTGACCATAGCAAAACATCTGTTTTTACTGAAATCTCCTGTACATATCTCCTGTCTCTAAAACTTTTAAACCTCATAGTATGGCATTAATCATTTCTTCTAATTTATAAAGCAACCATTTTTGTGAGAAAGAAAATCCATATTAATGTGTACCAAACATGGCTAGATGAGTTCCTTTCTTCACAACATGATTGTTTTATCTTAAGAATATTCAGGACTATCTTCCATTTTGTCTAGGCCCATGTCATACCACTGGAGGACTGGTAGGTATCAAATGTTCACAGTAAATGTAACATGGCAATAAATGTAATAATATTATGCTTTTGAACTGTGTCCATTCCTTTACAATTTAAACCCACAGGGTTATTTTTGACCATGTTATGTCCATGTTTGAAGTATGGTTTGCAAACACGACTTCATAAAGGCAATACTAAAACCCCTATTTGGTATAGGTGCTGCTACCTAAATACTGATACTCATACAGAACCTCCACTTTTAGTTTGTAAGGCTGCAATACAAATATTTCATTTCAAGTCAGTTGTGCCACAAACTATTACTTGAATTTAGCAATGTAATTGTATTTACCAAAGTCATATAATTTGTCTCCATATTAAATATCTAATACCCCTGACCCAATGTCTGTGAAAGGTAATTCCGTGGCACAAACTGTAAAATCATTTTCTGCAAGGGATAACTAACTTTCCTAAGCTTTCCTTGCTATAACAATTTGGGAAATTCATGCTTTTACTTTCCTAGCTATAATAATTTAGGGAACTCACTCATTTTTTAAAAATAAATTATGCATTTCTCCAATAAGCCACCAGTTACAATAGCTGTTTACTGTTTGGGGTACAATGAAGAAGCTGTCAGAAGCAATCCTTGCAATGTCGTACACAGTGTTTGTTAATGTAAGTTAAGTGTTAGTGTGAAGCAGGGCTTCCCAACCCTGGTCCAGGGGACGCCATGTGTTTTCTGGTTTTCATTCCAAGTGAGCTCTCAATTACTTAAATAAACCCTTGATTGAACTAATAATTTGCTCAATTAGACCTTTTTACTTGTTTTCAGCTCAAACAGTTGCAGATGCCAAGCTACTACAACATTTTATAGGTAACTTGACCTCTGCAACTTTTTAGGAGCTGATAACAATTAGAAAGGTCTAATTAAGCAAATTATTAGTTCAATTAAGGGTCCAGTTAAGTAATTGAGAGCTAAGTTGGAATGAAAACCAGAAGACACAGGGGGTCACCTAGACCAGGGTTGGGAAGCCCTGGTGTAAAGGCTTGGCAATGTCAATGGAAACCATCAAATTAACAAGCTGTCTACTGACATCATGAAACCACAGCTTTTGGGATTAATTTAGAAAACTACAGACACAAACCTATGTTTACTATTGCACGCCTGGGGGTTTAATATTAGCTCTCACTGTTTTTGTATACACATGCACCGTCTCTGGACGGTTCAATGTCTCAAGAGAACTAAACAACGATTGCAAACCCATATCAGCTTTACAACAAGATTTTAAGTATGAAGCAATGTCCTGCTTCAAGTTAAGTGCTCCCGTTTTACACACAGTTCCTGGGAAGCTTCTTAATAAAGTGTTTAACCGTTAATTTAACATGAGGAACCGTCTATAGATACTGTATCACATGGAAATAACTCATTAGAAAGGACTATTTTAACACCTCAGTGGGCCAGTTTAACACACGATTTCCACCATGTGGCTCCCTGTTTCTTTGTATATGTTGCTTTTCCTCTCTTGATTTCATGGATAATGTTCAACTTCAAGGCCCGTCGATGTGCCCAAAGTCTTTAGCCCCTGTTTTTCCATGATGTTCCACAGTTTGCGAAGGTTGGACTGAGTGATCGTGTCGTCTAGTTTGAGTTGAAGAGCTTGCAGGTAATTCACTTCTGCCTCTTGCAGTTTTCCATTGAGATGGAGGATGGCCCCAAGGTTCATCAAGGCAGCTGGATACTGAAAGAAAATAAATCATGTATTGTAATTATTATTATTATTAGACAATATTTAGAAAGGGATTTAAAGGCACGTACTGGCCATTTCTTGGGTCACCTAGTGTGGCGCTGTCTACATTTTGTCATGACTTAAAATTAATAAATAAATAAATAAAATAAATCTTATTAGTTTATAGTATAGGATTTAAAATCCTATATGAAGATAGCATATCAGTGCTTTTCCTGTTCTTTGACATAAAATGTATAATTTCTTCATAAAGGAAGGACCTTCATTTGCAATCCAATGGATTCTACATTTTAACAAAACCCACACAAGTTTCTTTATTCAGAGCTTTGAGTAGAGATAGATATACAGCCTCTGGTTTCCATGGATACCCTACAGACCACAACACAGCAGCAGTGTGGAGTAGTGGTTAGGGCTCTGGACTCTTGACCTGAAGGTTGTGGGTTCAATCCCAGGTGGTGGACACTGCTCCTGTACCCTTGAGCAAGGTACTTTACCTAGATTGCTCCAGTAAAACCCAACTGTATAAATGGGTAACTGTATGTAAAAATAATGTGTAAAAAATAATGTAATTGTATGTAAAAAATAATGTGATATCTTGCAACAATTGTAAGTCGCCCTGGATAAGGGCGTCTGCTAAGAAATAAATAATAATAAATGCTCCCCTTACTCTGCCACAGTATATGCATATGTGTGTGTTGTAGGGACCGAATCTTTCTGAACCTCCCAGTGCTATCTATGTGACTGGGGAGTGGAATAGCTTCCATCGCTGAGATAAGAGCCAACTCAACAGACAGTCTTAAGATGTAGAATATTCAAACTCCTCTTTCAAAGCTGGCTCATATCCACCTTGGCCAGCAGGGCAATACAATAGATCAACCACTATCTGTGAATAGCACTAAATTAGACACCTCCAAGCCTCCTTCTTTGGCAGAATAGATGTTTGCGGTACACTCGTAGGCTGTTCAATCACATAACCTTGGCTCGAGTTCTTAGTTCTTCTGAGCACCTAGATTGCTCCTGTAAAAACCCAACTGTAAAAATGGGTAATTGTATGTAAAAAATAATGTGTAAAAAAATAAAATAATGTAATTGTATGTAAAAATAATGTGATATCTTGTAACAGCTGTAAGTCACCCTGGATAAGGGCGTCTGCTAATAAATAAATAATAATAATAACAGTACACTCACGAGACTTAATCTTATTTAATTATGTCAATTCATACAAAATAGTATCCGACTACAATATCTGTGAAACAGTATTCACTTTATGATGTTGCACTTTGTTATATGTACCTCCAGGTTGCTGGTAACAGTTTCTAGCCCAGAAGAGACTTTGCCACATGGCAAACAAATTCCTCATCAAGAAGCAATTAAAAAAAAAGACCCCTGATTAAGACTTAAGGCAGAAACACAAGACTTCCACCACCAACACAACGATTTCCTTATGGGAGAGCTTTCGGTTTTGTAAACAAATGTGCAACTGAAAGATCTAATGTTAGTTCCGGATGTTAATTCAATCTAATAAAAGTTCCGGATGTTAATTCAAATAAACAAGACAAGCTCTGATGATACACTTTTAAACTTCCGGTTTGGGAATACTTAAAGGGCAACCAGCTATTCATATTTGTAATAAATCATTCAATCAACACAACACGGTGGACATTTTCTTTGGATAACAGGAAAGGCAGACAAGTATACCATATATAGTAAGCAATGTTAGAGAAAATATGTTTTTGTCTGAATAGTCATTCTTTCCATTTTTTGTTAATGGGCCTCCCTGTCAAAAAGGCCTCTCCATTGTGAGGTAATTTATTTTGAATTCCTTAATAAATGTTTCCTTTTCACAAAAAAAGTTTCTTTTTGGCTACTCAACTATAATGGTCAGCAACCAACATGACTGAATACAAAAATAACCCTACACTTTGCACATATGCATTTTGCTGATCTTTCAAAATACACATACTACATTTGTAAAATTTGAATGTTGATGAAACATAGTATAGTACTGCAGTTTATGGTGTTTGATGTCAAAAGTATTCTTCAGATCATCAGAATCTCTTTGTAACTTCAGATTTCACAGGGCCCTTTGAAGTGAGCACTCCACCTTGATGTCCTGCAAAAGCCATTGGGAAAAAATGGTGTGCAACCTCTAAAGTGAATTTCCTTTTTACGACGTGTAAAACCGGAATAAATGTATCTGCACCCTTCCCCTCTAAATTTGAGATATTTGCTGCTTAATTTTCATGTTAGCAGCAATCAATGAAATGATAAGAGCAGACACCACTGAACTGGGGTGACATCACTATGATCTGCAGTCTCTGGGCTTGCTCAGGCTAGACATAAATGTAATACAAGCTGTTTGGACAAACAGGAATTATTGAAGAGAGGACTGTACTGACAGCAGAGTAAGCACAAGAAAAAGCAAAAACTGAAAATATGCTGCTTAGTAGAACGAGGTAAACAGACACAAACTTTTACACAGAAGAAGCTACCAATATCTAGATGAACCGGCTGCTTTGGCATTGCTCACAGCGATACATTCAATCAAGAAGTACTTTGCCACTTGGTGACCCACGACACTTTCTGTTATTTAATCAAGCTTTCAAAAACAGGACGACAATCCCCGAAACGTTTTCAGTTTGTCTACTTTACCTACACACAACTAGATTCAATCACGCCAGGACAGTATAAAGAATCCTCATATTGGTGTCACTGTCAAAAACTATGGTGTCATCCATGTTTGCTTTATCAGTATTTTTCTACCATGTTAGTGAGCTTCATAGTTCACCCCCTAGTCTTTGTAAGTCTCTTTGGATAAAAGCGTCTGCTAAATGACTAATTAATAATATAAGCATGATTCAAGTACTGTAAGCTACTGGCAATAAAAAGTATACAGGAAAGTTAATACATAGATTCCCAATGGTACCATATAATGTACCAATGGCAAATAGTGAGTCTTGTGTAGCCAGCCTAAAGCATTGATTGAAAAAGTAGCTTGAGTTTTAGTAACAATGCTATAAAAGGTGATGTTTGTTCATAATTTGCATCAGCAAAAACGTGTTTGCCCTTAACTCCAAAATGTCAGAACACAGGTGGCATATGGCCACGTGTGTTCTTATGCATTCATTAAGAATGCATAATTAAAATGTGCCTGAGTTATCCATAGAAAGTACCCGTCCTCAAGATCAACGTGAAATTATCCCAGAGCAGAAAATCATCAGCAGCAATCTTCTCCCTAAAGTAACGCTGAAGGTAATGATCTGTAAAGCAGTGTCTCAAAACAGCAAGTACAGCCTATTAGCATGCGTATTACATCAAAGAATAATAAGGATATTTTGTATTAGTTTTCAGTTAGGAAGCATAACAAATGAGTGCACTTAAAATATTTACTTAAAGAACTGGTGCAATAGTTCCATGCAGTACAGTGCTTTAGTGTGTTGACAGTGAGCTCACACACTTCAAGGACCTTAAATGTGGGAGTGAGAGGAGAATACTGAGCTCGGTTGCACTGGCACGACTTCTTTGGCAGTGGGGAAAGTGGATGCCCCTAAAGGCAGGAAATCTGGGACAACATCCAGCATAAGGTGCTGAACTAAGAGGAAGCACTTACCGGTTCTGGCTGTGTCTGACTGTCCCTAGAATGCTTAAGGAGTTCTGTGATTGGTGTAAGTAATACAGTACTTTCTTACACTTTGCCAAGTACAACATTTCCATGGGGGTTAATAATATGGGGTTACAAAATAACAAAGCATTACTGTTTGTGCAAAACGAATGTGTGCCTTCTAAGACTCTAAACGCTCGTTCAAGTGTAGTGTAATTTGCCACATTTACACAGCTGCATTCTTTGATTATTTTGGTGACACAGGCTGAAACTTCATTTCATTTTAAGGTTGCAGAAAACAAGGTTTAGGGTTTGCCACAGTTCTCATCTGAACGTGTCTCCCTGTAGCCTGCATGCTGCCAATTCTGCAACGCAGATAAGTTACAAGTGTTTTTTGCTGCACAGAGTATTACAAATGACACAACCTACAGCTTCACCGAGCACAAGTAGAATGCACATTACTTCATTTCCTTCCCAGGACAGAAGTTTATATCATACGCATAATAAAACGTAACTCAATATTGATCACTCACTTCATTGAGGACTTGATATTTGAAATCTTTTCAGCAAAGTTACTAATGTGTGTTTTCAGGCAAAGAAATAAAAAAAAAAAAATAATAATTATGTTGCTGCCATAATGTGTGATGAGGTAGCAGCAAAGGTGATACATTAAACCTGAATTAATGGGAATGTAATTGCTAGTAAATACGTCATCCAGTTTAGCATAACAAACATAGCAGTGTTTGGTAATATATCATTAATGTAATGAATGTGCCCCCAGTTATTTTCAGTCATTTTGCAGTGCTTGAGTTACACCTTTAGCTCAAGACTCTCACTGCTTTATTTCCAGCTGGATTATCAAAGCGAGCAAAGTGAATGAGGGCTGGCTTTTCCTCATAGGTTGACCCAACTGTTAGATTAAATATCATTAAAATAAAAATAATACAGATTGCATTATTTCATCTAGTTGTGAAACATCACATCAAAGTGACAATTAACAACAGATTATATAATATAACCCCCTTGGGAAAGAACAACATTATACATCTTGCAACTAAAATCAAAATAATTTATTGGATCTTATATACTTCTAGACCCTATGACTATATGTTCGTAATTCCTGTGGGTTTACATGCATGCCTAGTCTGTGATCCAAAGGAAAAATACAGAACATGAAAATAAAAAAAAATATCCTCATACAGAACCACTCGAGGCACACAACAATATTAAATAAAAGGCATGAAGAGCAGTAAAATATAGGAACTAGTGACAGCAGTATCTGCAATTCACTTACAAGTACAGGAATAGTCAGCGTGCAAGACTTTACTAATCTGATCAAGTGTGTTATCAGACTTGCAACTCCTAATCCTTAACCTCCTAAATGCACATATGGTCAGTCTTAATACAAATGAAGCACTCCAATTAGGTAGAGGCAGCCCAGAAATGCTTTTCTACAGTGCATGCTGTTCTGCTGCCACCAAACTCTTCTGCAGCAACTGCCCTGCTGATTATCTACTTAGCTCGCAGTTCAGACACAAGCTTGAATCCATCCATCATGGTTCAGTTTGACTGGAGTTCATTTGTTTGGCCTTTGGCAAGCTTTTTTGAAGTGCCAAAATGAAAACACCTGGGGCTGACAATGTTTGATAGAGATCTTTAACCAATGAAAATGGTCTCCAGAAAGAACACAAACCCCCACGCAAGCACGTCCGCTGTACAGTATAAATCCCTGTGGCAGGGGTGAGGTCAGACCCGGGAAATGAAACCACAACACAGGTGCTACGGGGCAAAACTGAGGCTCTACGGTGCTTTTATTAATAAATTAAATAAAGATTTAAACAAAACACAAAAGAAAAGGGCACACTGGCCAAAGTAAAACAAACACAGACGATACTTGATGGTTTGCAAAAACGAGTACCTTTCGATCTTGTAATCCGGTAGCATTCGCTCTCTCTTTCTCTATAGTTCTCTTTCTCCTAAGCTCTTCCAAACAATGAGTCCAGAGTGGGTCTTTTATATTTTGTGCAAGCCACATTCCCACAGGCTTTATCGGGATGGGGATTTAACCCCATCCATGCCAGCTACTTTATAAGACCAGCTTTTCGCCGGTCTCAAATAATACATAACAATGACGGACGCTTTCGTCCGCCCGCACACAAGCACAATATAATAATAATAATAATAATAATAATAATAATAATAATAATAATAATAATAATACAAATGAAAACATAATCATACATAAAATAAATATACCCAAGGGTGGGCACCCCATCACAATCCCTCACTGGGAGGACAAGAACTTCCAGGTCAGGGCACTTTCACAAGAGCACAGATCCACCAAGAGATGGTGGGACCACAATGCTGGGATTCCTCTGGCTTCTTATGCACTTCAGGCTAAACTTCAAAGAGCCCACCTCCTCCCCTCTCCCAGGCATGCCGGAACGGGAATACCACCAGATGTGGAGTATATTAGTGACTTTCTTGAAAAACAGCTGCACAAAACCCAAAGGAGAAAGAAGCAGGAATGCCTGGCAATAAAATGATTTGATGCCACAGTAAATAAAAATGAGTTTAATTGCTTGCCAATTGTATACACTACAAAAGCCATTCATAAATGGCAAGCCAGGAAAGACAAGTACTGCAAGTTATTTAAAGGGGGGGTTTAGGTATAAGTTTCAAACAGAATTGTAACTCCTGAGAATATGATAGCGTGGGCTCAGTGCTACTTGAAAGACTCGCTCTTAGGCAAACACTTTGCTGAAACGCTGAAATGTTGATGTCTCCATGTCTCCAGTGGCTTGTGTAAAAAATATACATGGGTTATTTAATTTGACATATTTAAATCTTAAGATACCAGTATCTTAAATTATTGCTAAACTTAAATTAAATTTGATGTTTTAAAATGATACTCATGTGCTCCCTCATTATAAGGCTCTTGATTATAACACGCCTCAGATATAATGCTCCCACAGCATGTCCCACAATTCCCTATACTAGTGATTCATGCAATATTTCTACAGTAAATGCAGTACTGGTGTTGTTCAAACACTAAACAACTTCTCAGTCTAACATCATAAACATAATGGAAGGGATCTTTATTGTATGTGTGAAAATGATAACTACTGATTTGCAGTTCTTTAACGTAATGGGCCATTATTATGCTAAGCCCATTTCAAAGTAAAGTACTACAATACTAGTGAAACCAGCCGTTTGAGTATTTAACAAACCTGTCATTTAAAAGGTGTTGAATAAACCGATCATTTCAGCACTCCCTTTGAATGTTAGCAACATGTTTTCACAGTTTAACCCCTTTTTAACCTCATCAATCACCATGGCAAACAAAAGACTGAGGAGGTTTTAAATTCCAACACCATAGCTCCACTCATGGCAATACACACAGTAGCCCCCCACTAACACTGCTTTTTGATGTCTCTCTACTGGTTGGCAACCATTTCTTTAAGTGGTGTCATGTTTTATTGTGTTTGTTTTAAAAGAGAGAAAATGATTCAGATATAAAAAGTTAAAACATTTATTTTAAAAGAGAATTGCTTGAAAGTTCTTCAATTAACTACTAAAAGGACAATCATTTAGATTGCCTTACCAGGCTACACATTTCATTTTTTGACATCTTTTGAATGAGCTGGATATCGTTTAAATGTATAATCACACCACCTAGGAGGCCCTGTCATTTTCTTAAGGAAGAAATCTTTGATGTACTGTACTAACCCCATGGAAATATTTTCAAAAGAAATGCATGGATACCCAGGGAGCTGAATTTCAAACACCCCACACAGTGCATGCTGAGTTCACCCTTGGATTAAATGTTAATTATGACAACCGCTATCCTTACAGCAGCTTTTAAAAAGTACCATACTGCAAAAACAAACAACTGGGACAAACATAACTCATGTTGGTCCTTTTTTTTTGTTTGTTTGTTTTTTTTAGCATTTTTGTAGTATAATATTTCAACGAGTTCTAGTCTTACACTCTAGTCCTAATGTCTTTCTTTCGATTAAATGGCCCACATGCTTGCATACAATAATGTTTCATGCCTGTGAAGTGTGGTTGGCCTTCATAGAAGTGATGGACCATGTAACACAGATAGTTTAAAAGATTATGCTAGAAATGCTAGACATTCACAACATGGACAAAATAAGAACATTGACAGTGTTCCTTTTGGCATTCTGACATCTGGGCCTCCTTAGCCTGTGCACTTGATGTGCTGTGGCAGTGAAACACTAGAGTACAGAATTTAGTCAGCAGTAACATTCTATGGTAGGAATAGACTGTTTAATAAATGTGAATAAAGATCAACAGTGTAGATTCATTTTGACTGCAATAAATTAATGTAGCTTTGTAAAAAATCATAAGAACAAAATCACAGTGTAACAAGTTTTAAAGGTTCACATACACATTTCTAAAGGTTAAATCTAACCCAATTTGACCAAAGGGTTTATAAAACTTCAAGGATATTTGGTTTCGTGTTATTGAAATGTTCTGGAGGAAAAGAGCACAGTCCAAGCTGTACTTAACATAAGGAGAGGGTTCTAGTAGCCAGGGCTTGCCTGAGCTTCATTAATTCGTTGAATAGATTATAGTAGTTTATAGTAGCAGACACTTAAGTAACTATTTCTATGGGAAAAGTTGGATTCTGAACTTTGATAACCTGAATCCCTCCGATTAATGCAATAGTGCATTATTTAATATATTGTACAGGTTTGGTTTTATTATCAAGTGGTTATCAGCCCTGACAGTCACAGTCTGTGTTGAGATACAAGATTCAGTTAGCTAGGCTGCAAGGTGACAAATAGAATCAACTATTCTAAATGGTAAAGTACATGGAAGATAACATCTCTGGCTTAGTGATGGTTTACAGATGTGTTAGCAGTTTGATTTCTTTAACATCTCAAGGGAAATACATCAGCACCCGTCTCAAACTATTTGTCATTATCTGAACTTTTTCAAGTATTGTTCTCATTAAAATTGATAGCACCCACATAGAAGACTTTTGACTGAAAAACTGGAATCTTTCAAGGGTCAGTCATTTTTTATCTGATCCATAACTTATCTAGTAGTCAGGTGACCTCTTACAATGGAGCCCATTGATCTACATTGTTGGCAATACGGTTACAATGGGTAATGATTGTACCACCCAGTCTGTAATGGCTGGGAATCCATCAGTTTGATTAATAGGTGATATTAGCCTGGTACTTACATCGGGTCGTAGGCCTGCTGCAAGTCGATAATATTTCTCAGCTGCTTCATTGAGACTGGCTTGTCTGGAAAAGCACAAACACAACACAAATTAATTTCCATTGCACCTTTGGAAACACACTTAAAAAAAAAGCAGCACATCACTTTTGAGGCCATGGAATACGCTGTCAAGATCCTGTTTGATTAACAGGCACCTAGCTCTGCCTGGTTATTTTGACATTTCCTGGGATATGACTGTTGACCTGAAGTCGCTACTTAATATCCCCTAAAGAGGTAATATCTTTATGAATAATATTACATGTCACATTTCCAACTGGGGTAGTCTATTGAAGTTTGAAAGAGGGTTTATAAACAGCTGGCTAACTTTTTTTTTGAAAGGTGTGATAAGTAATAGATAAAACATAGATAAAATCCTCCTTTATTATCCTGTCTGCTTGAAGACTTACTAGAAAATAAACTGCTGTAATTTGAAGCACTTTTTAGAACGTAGAGTGTAGAGTTCTGTTTTATTTATTTAATTGTGTGAGGCAGCAACATGAGATGCCTCCCCTGGATCTTACCCAGGATCCCGGGGGTTAGCACACTCAGATAATAACAGGTTTTCAGCAACAAGTATGATCTTTTCCTTGAACTAGAACCCCAGCTTGGTGAGAAAGTGCTTTCCCACATTGCATCAAAAGATATAGACATCTCTCCCTCTGGGTTTAAAGGGTTAATGCCCCGAAATAGTTTTTACATTTTTGAAGAAGGTTCAACTTAAAATAAGCTCTATTGGCACTTCTTTTGAAATGTTTTTAGTAAAACTAATGCATTCTGTAATTTCCTTTGGTTACATTATTATCTTGCTTCCTTGAATGACAGCTTAGTTTGCAGGTAACACACTGCAAATAACCAGCAGCTGTTGCAGGGGAGAGCAGGCCACTTTTAACTAGAGTACAGTTTCCAAAGGGCAAATACAATATTGGAGTGGATCTGTCATATCTATCATTGAACTGATCTATTGTATTAAAACTGCCAATTTATAAACTACGGAAGACTGTAGTTTTTTTAAAAAAGCCATTAAGAAACCATATTATTTTCTATATATACACAAGATGATCTTTCAAAAATGCAATGTTTCTTTTTACTGCTTCTCACAAACTGGAAGAAAAATGTCTATGTCTTTATTCATAGCAAATTCATGACACTTTTTTTTGTAAAGGCTGTAATCCAATCTCCAACACCAAATAATGAACATACTGAGGATGTGGCTACCTGGAAATTGTCTTTATATTGTAAAATAAAATAATTGAAGAATTTATAAAACACTGGAGAGTAAAAGAAAGCATTGCACAATCATTGCAAAAAAGGTTAATGGCAGATTTAACATTTCCAACTAAAGTCATTACAGCAGTCCACTACCTCACCGTTATACTGTTGCTATCGTAATCATGTAACTTATGCATCCATTATTGCCAGAATATCAGCAACCCATGTCACTTTTTTCTTGGTATTCCAAATTTCACCTCTTCCTTAACAAATAGGATGTTGCACTACACAGAAGGAGGAACAAGATAATAGGAGTGTCGTGGATATGCTGGAATACTGCCTGTAATCAGAAGTGACTGGAGATTTTTACCCAATGGGGTAAGTTTCCTCTTGCTGTATGTTTTTGATTATACAGTACAATGGACAATAAAGGATGCCATACATTGATCTATTGTAGATGTTTTCAGGGGAGCTGTCAGGGCAGATCATATTCAAATGCAGCATTACTCCTGGGGATCTTGGGATTATCTGGCTTGACTATTAAATAACTGTAGCACATTAAGTGGTAACTAGCTGAATTGCATAAGTGTAAAATAACTTTGTGGTTCCCGTCAGGAGTAAAGGAGAATAAATGACAAACGCTTCCATGTGCAGACTTCACTGATCACAAGTGAATGATAGACATTGCTGGTCCATGCTCATGGACCAGAGACAACTTTTGGAAATTATACACTTTTAAAATGAAAGCTGAAACGCCCTCTTAGTTTTGAATCCTTGCCAAAGGAGCCATAAAAACCTTTAGCATTTTTAGTTACAATATGCATTGCATATAATGAGCTCTTGGTTCAGCTTTTAAAACTACAACCAAATGAACTCCAGAATGTGCTTTTCAAAGACTAATGAACCAATATTGGGCAAAAATGGAGGACACTCAGGTGAACATTGGAGTGCACTGAGACACACATATTCAACACTGCTGAAGTGGAAGAATGGGTCTGTTACTATAATAAAAGCTTGTAAAGGGTGAAGCACAGAAGAGATCTATATGATACAAGCTTTCTTTATCTTTATATTGTCTATTTGCCAATTTAAACATCTTTCATGTCATCTCAAAACGCAGCAATTGTGTGTGAGAAAGGTATTTTGACCATTACAGTACAGAAGCTGGCTATTCATAAACGTGTTTAAAAAAAAAAAAATACAACACGGGGCAAAGAAAAATGTTTTTGGGTGCAACATCTTCAATGCAATACTGGAAATATGCAAAAAATATATTTTTATTGTACATCACCATGACCAGGTTTCCCATAAAATATACAGTATATAAAATATCTGGAATGGAAAAAGGGTCAGAACTACCTGCTAGTCATTTTCACCCCTCCCCCTGATCTTTGAGGAGTTTAAGTTTTCATTACTGACTGATTTTAGAATATATTTAACATCACTTATTCAGATCCAACCATTTAAGTACGTGTGACAGGGTGGCTGAGTGATGACATCCCCAGACCAGACAGCCGACAGAGACACACAGGTAGATGTGGTTGAAAAAGTGCTGGTGAGCTGTTTTTATTGAAACAAAAATAAATATAAAGTGTTGACAAAGCACTGCTCACAGAGCAAAATAAAAGTGTAAACAAATCTCAAACACAAAACTGACACCCAAACAAATACTGTGCTGCTCTGCCCAGCACGAGTAGCAATTGCTTACTTTTCTTTTTACTTTAATTTTGAATTTTCTTCCGTCTCACTCTCCTTCCTCCTCTCAGACACCCAAACGACCAGCAAAAGCTGCTGGTTTTTATACAGTTGCACAAGTTTTTAATATCTGCTTGGTCGACAGCAACTCTGTTAATTAATTTGCTGCCGACCACAGTCTCACAAGCTGCCTGGCAGAGACGAGCTGCTTTGTAACTAATTACCACATTCAGAGCAAGTGGGGTATATGCAGTACTGTATTTATAAATGAATGGAAAACAAAATGGCCGTGATTCACAGCTGCTGCTACGCTGCTATGAACAAGGACAAGGGGATGCTCTTAGTTTTGACAGCACTCCGCTGTTTGGGGTTCTGCCATGGGTGGAAGTTGTGCAATAAAAAAATGGAGCTTGGGGAGTTCAACTCCATTGTTATGCTTTGGGGGAGGGCCTTGCGGTTCCTGTATCCCATGTGAAATTACTGGGCAGCTTGAAGGTTCAGGGTGTGGCAGCTTGCCCTAAAAGAAGAAAAATTGTAGGCTTGGCAGCTCATCATCCTAAATCAAAACTGCTCCAAAGCCGTAAGGTGGCCTTTAATGGCGATGGGAAAGAAATAAATTGGACAGCGAAGAGAAGAAAATAAAAAATGGCATCCAGACTGAGGGCTGTACTGCAATAAGACCTCTGTTAGGAGCCCAAGCCTTTTTTTGGTTAATGTAAACAATCCATATACTGTCTATATTTGTAAATTAATGTAATGTTTGTGCTGAGTACACATTTTCAACATTGGCTTGGTTTACACACAAAAAATTAAATAAGTCATGTTATTTTGGTAGTGCCTTTTGGGCAATGTATGGTATGGCTTTTTTACATAAGAAGGGAATTTACCCACACTTTTTACTGTACCCAGACCATGTTTTGGCCGCACATTTCCTATAGCATGAGAAATGTGCATGGTCCAGTATGTGCGTGCTACGTCATATTCTCATGACAATGGAGAGAGAATATGAAGTTTCTAAAATGCATGTTAATCCAAGCCATTGACAACTTTTCCCATCTGTATATCTCATGTGCATATCATTGAATTTTATGTTAGGACATTTCCTATACCACTTTTGAAGGGTCCATCATATGAGTTACCAATGGCTTCAAGAAGGTGATAATAATTGCCCAGGAAACTATTGCCCAGAAGGGTTATCAGGCTATAAATCAATAGAGCAGCAAATCTGTTAACCACAGCTATTGCGTGCCTCACACTTGATGGAGAAGACATAACAAGATAAAGGTGGGTTGGGAAGCTGGAAAGAGCTGCATACATTATCTGTGGCTTCACTAACCTTGATAGAATAATAAAGCTGGTCAATTTAATGGATTGGGGCTTTAACAGAGAAAATGAAAGTTTTCACAATAGAAAAGAAAAAAATCACTCAGTCCAGCGGACAAAAGTGCAGACACCTGCCCCCTTGCAGAATAAAAAAAAACAACTTTAAATTAAAATCTCTCACCTCCTGCACAGAACTGAAAAAGCCTCAGACTGCAGACAATAAAACATTAGAGAAAATCAGAAATTGGATTGCCAGTAGAGACCATTGATTAGAGTGGATGACTGAAAGGCCTGAGGGTATCTGTACTAATCATAGCTCAGCCACTGACTCTGTGTGGTCTTGGGAATGTCACTTAGCATTGCTGGGCCTCAGTACCACCTAACAGTGAAAATGACTACAAACAGGAGCGCATAACAAAATTATACTTTGCATCTCAGTTGTGTTTTCCTGCAAAACACAAAATAATGTAATTGTATGTAAAAATAATGTGATATCTTGTAACAATTGTAAGTCGCCCTGGATAAGGGCGTCTGCTAAGAAATTAATAATAATAAAGATAACATTGCTGGAAACAAAACATGTATTTTAATTAATCAATTTGATTGCTAATTCTAAATTATTATTGAAAACATTTATAGAGGATATAGCCTCTGAGATTAAAATCACTTTTTCAGGGGTGTCATGTTTATACATATGGAGAGCTCATGAAGTAAAGCCTTTATGAATTAAATTAGTCAGGACACCGAATAATTTAGTCATGTTTGAAATGTAACCTGTATGGAGTGTGGCTGGGAACAGGGGTAACAACACATCAACACTTTCTCTTCTACAAAACACTGCCATGGTATTCAAACATAACTGTCAAATATTTTAACCATCTGAGCAGTTATACACAAGTTTAAACAATATTGTGGCCTTTTTAGACTTTCACCTGACCAGCCAGACCACTACTTTGCGTCATCACTAACTAACATAGAGAAATATAGGGTGCAATTTCACTTTAATAACACATGTTTTCAGAAAATAAGAGGTTTAGTATGGCTTGATATTCCTTTACAAATATTCTACAGAAATGCTTTCATATGCAAAGTTCCTAGAAATCAATATACAATGCATCATACATCTCAATTGCACTGGAGTTAAATATAATCGCTTCTGAAATACAGATGGAATAAAAATATACATGATAAAATATACATAGATACATGCATATCACCATGACAAAACCTCTCATCTATTTCTATGTCCTGTTAATGTCTCATAACTCAACAACTAATAAAGTTGATTCAAACTCCATGTGACTTAACCTTGTATTTCAATTGGATAGTACGCCGTCATGAATAAAGCTTGTATGCCAACACTGGATTCCAAATGCTCTCTGCAAGTTTAAATTGAGATAAGAGGGTTTCTTAAACAGTTTTTTGCCGTTCCTGAAAAATGTATTAATTTGACATACAAGGATTTGTCACAACACTGATGATTTAATACATACATCATTTGCATAATTCATTCATAATTACATCTACATTTTCTCGAGACTCCTTATAATAAAATTGTGATTGCCTGTAATAGCCAACTGCATTCAGTTCTGTTTATTCCAGACAGGAATGCTGTAGTAATATTGTAAACCAACCTGACCATATGGGCTGCATTAAAGACCACATCAAACTCTGTGCTGTCAAGCTCTGCGGCCTTCCCTGCCATCTCAGCTGCTTCGAGTAAGCGGGATTCTTCCAACAGAAACTGACCTGTGGGGTCACAGGGAGAAAGAGAGATGTTTCAGGGCTCGGAAGGTAGTGTTCAGAGATAGATACCAGGGGACATGTTTCTTTTGGCACTGTGTGACAGAGACCTGCTTTAAGTCTGGAAACCGCAAGACGATTTTCTGAACCATTAGAAACAAAGCGTGCTTTTATTTTGGCTATCAGACCGATGTTTTATTTAAGTAAGAGATTAAGGCAAATGCAGTTTCCCCCAAATGTGCCTTGTGATATCTTTTTTTTTTTTTCTAACTCACATCTCTTACCTGACCACCCTAATTGTGCCTCCTATTACAATCTCTGCATTAATCTGAGACAGGGTTTAAGAGTTCAAACAGCCAACTGCAGAGCACTTTATTTATACTAACAGATATTGGCTCCTTGCTGTTTCCGTACATTTTTCCACTTTATGATGCAATGACCTAAAATTACAAGATGAAACCAAGTAATCTATCCTAAACAACAAGAGGCACACAGACTTGGAATGTACGTGTACTTTATCCATAACTACAAAACTCCCAATCATAAAATATGAATACAACTGAACACTTTTCCTATTTCTGTAGACATACGCCTTTGCTGTGTACATTTGAAGGCTGAAATATACTGGATTAAGAAGTATGGGCAGGAGGCTAACTTGGGGAGTACATACATGTCTTTACTAGCTGCATACACTGTTTGGGTTAAGTTTAGTAAGAACACTTTGGTTATAAAGACTTGCCCATGTTGATGTTCCAGGGTGGCATTCTTTTTAAATACTAGTATTCAAATATCCAACATTTTCAGAGAATATTCTATATTCTTGATGTAACAATTGGAGATTTATTTGATTTTTCAGCATGTACAGAGATTGAAATCACAAATGCCTTTTCTGTTTCATTCTGCTTGTTCAAAGATTGCAAGGCTAATGCAATCCCTACAGTCAACAGCCTTCATCTACCGAATAAACTCCACCATTACAGCCTGCATATATTAGCTTGAAATAGATCAAATGCAATCACAGCTGTCATTTGTGAAGAGCTTCTTTTATTTGCAAATG
Organism: Acipenser oxyrinchus oxyrinchus; assembly: GCA_030684275.1. Lineage (NCBI taxonomy): Eukaryota > Metazoa > Chordata > Actinopteri > Acipenseriformes > Acipenseridae > Acipenser > Acipenser oxyrinchus. The sequence continues at coordinate 51,058,614 of CM060254.1, read as the reverse complement.
TCTTAAAATTACATCATTATTTCACAAAGGCATTTGCAAATGTGGGATTAAAATGAGTCACAAGGCATTTCATGGCTAATGGAAGAGTCATTAAATACTGCTGGCTACATATTGTATAAAAAAAAGACGTTAGTTTTTAACGGTATATACAGAATATAACCTAATTAATTAATAACTAAGACGCAATAAAGGACTGTAAAAGAGTTATTGTGTACCAAATTAAGCAAAACTTGCTATTTTTTTTTAGTGAAACTGTAGCGTGTCTGCCTTTAGTGCCGAGGGTCAGCGGTTCGAATCCCGACCCCGGCGAAGGATAAAAAATATAATAAATACATAAAAAAAAGGGGCCATTACAACAGGTAACAGCCAGTGTATCACAAAGTTGATTATGACAAAGTACTTGCTAATGTGTCTCCTTGGAGCTGATCTTGGATGCCATGGAAAAGTGGAAATAGTCTGAACAACCTAGTTTGTTCAAACTGTTGTTATCATGTTTGAAATGTACTGTTAGCCCATGTGAAGATGGGCTACATCTTGAAAAGGAGAAGTAACCACTACTAATAAACTAATACAGAATACGCCCTATAGCCTGGACTTCGCCGGTTCAAGTCCAGGCTATTCCATTGCCGACATTGGACGGCACACAACTGGCCAGGGTGTCCTCAGCTCACCGCGCACCAGCGACCCCTGTGGTCTGGCCGGGTGCCTGCAGGCTTCCCTGTAAGCTGTCCAGAACTGCGTTGTCCTCTGACGCTGTACTTTTGAGGTGGCTGCATGGTGAGCCTGCAGTGTGTAAAGGAGCGGCCAGCTAACGGCACACACTTCGGAGGACAGCGTGACATTGTCACAAACCGGCAATTATTAATTTGTAATATTCCCCTTTTACAGCTCTGTTTATTTCCATATTGTGTTACTCAATTTTAATACAAATAAAAATAAGGTGTGTCCTGGCGACTGTGCTTATAAACACAGAGTTGCACGCCAGGGCTGTACACCAGGGGAATATTACATTTTAATATGTGAGCAATAACCCATTTAAGTCATTTTGTTTTCAGTACATATACTGAATATCTTCCCTGCAGTGCCACTGAAAGGATTGCAGCACATAAAAGGCAGTAAAAGGCATGCCAAACAATGAGGCCTAACATGTTTGCCTGCACTGACCATAGAGATACTACCTTCAGCCTGTGAGTCACATACATACATTGAATCATAAATTGAATCAATATAGACCTGCTACTCTTTCAATTTACAAGACTGGCTTAGAGGATGTTTTCTGCTGACCCAGACAAACCCACCATGTTGTTAATGACCCCAGTAGACCTGGAACATAGACTGAGAGGCCAGTGCTGAGTCAACTAAATATATATACACAGTGCCACTTTATGTTCAATACAACTTTCAGACATAGGAAGACTTATGTCTTGAGTTAGCCAAAATACATTATTATTATTATTATTATTATTATTATTATTATTATTATTATTATTATTATTATTATTATAATACCACTGGGACTGTGAGGATTCAATCTTTTCAAACAACTACAATTCACAATGGTATGTCAATGAAGCATTCCATGACAAAAAATAAATTAAAAAGAAAAAAGAAAAAAAAAGTGTGCACATGGTTTCTTTGATGAGGAAAAGAAAAAAACAGACTTAAGACCCTATGGGCCGCAGGCGCCTGTAATATTTCTAATGATCCTTAGTAAAGGTCACCATTTTAGAGGCTTTCCAAGCACTTCTTTTACACTGTTTTCCACGCTTTCTTTTACACATGGCTCCCAGTATCGTAATTATGATGATTTTTTTTTTGTTTTATCGCTTGTAGTCTGTAAATGATTATTGCATCATTACAGGAGAAATGCATTCAGACATGCTGAAAAATGATTACATCTGGCAAAGTGTTGATGAGAACAATTCCTGGAAAAAGGTTGTCTTCGCCGTCTAATCTCAGTGTGGGCTTTATGCTTTTGCTGTGAGCGTTCAGAGCTTTTCTGAAGGGTCACTACAGTTCCTCAGACACAACGGGTTATGAGAGGAGGGTTGTCAGCATTGCCAGGCTGACCTGGAGCCTGGCCAGCAGACACGCAAGAAAGGTACTGTATGACAATAAACCCCATTTTAAAAAACAATTGGTGGGAGGCTAAATTCCTTTACCTATTCAAAGACAGCGCTTTACCTGCCAACATCCAAACCTGAACCGCAGCGGCCTCTAAACTGAGGGACTGAATAAATCGGGGGCTATTGGACTGGAGAGCTGGTGGAAGTAGGTTCTATTTTATTCCTATGAATAAGGCATTCTGTAAAGGTAAGCAGGAACCACATGAAAGCGTGATTAACACAGGGGTCAAGACAGGCTGCTTTTCCATCAGGTAGATAACCCCTGCTTTGTGATAAAAAAAGAAAGAAATAAATGCATTGGAACTAAGGTTCCTACTGGAGAGGAGTCAGACAGTGCTGACAGTATTAGCCCACTGGACTATTCAAAATCCAAGCTTGAGCATTACCATTCAGAAGCAGAAATTGACAAGACCAGTGTACTGTGCTGTCAGTTCCTCTTCTTTCACATATTTTAATATTTATAAAATGCCAGTGTGTCTTGTCTGTAACCTTCTTACATCTCCGTGGTACTGTTTCCACCTTCGCCAGCTGGGATGTTGCAGAAGTATTTGAATGAAATGACATACAGGTTAGCAAAAATGTACTCTGCCAGAATGATGAATAGACTTTAAATAAGTTCCACATAGATGCGTCAGTTAAAACAAGTGATATCATACGCCCTAAGAAAGTGTTTGACTTTAATCATCCAGCAATATTGTAGTTATTGAACTTGAGAACAACATCAACAAAAAAGTATCAGTCTGGTACTTACCGTAATGCATATAGCAATTTCCCTTTGTGGGGTCCAGCTGAATTGCCTTCAGAAAGTATCGTTCTGCTTCAAGCTTACGTCCCTTTTAAGTGAAAAAGAAAATATAGGATTGATTTAGGATGGATTTTAAAAGCATTCCTATTCCTATTTAAAAAAAAGATGTGTCGAAGTATAATGATTTAAGAGGTCCAATTTCCCTTTCCGCAAGCTTTTCCCGTGGCATAAATCAAAGTAAAAGAAGAAGAAAAAAAACACTTCGATGGTGTAGCTGGAGGTTTAGCAGTTTTAGTTTTGGCCGTTATATTCTTTAGCCAAAACTTACAAAAGCGTTGGTAAGAAATTGGAAAAAAGTGTCAAAAAAAAAAAAAACTCCAGTAAAATAAAAAAAGTGATTTGCCCAACAGCACATTGTCTTTGCAGCCATGTATAACGAGGAAGCTGCTTGTTAAATAGCAGACAAAAAATGCCTTACTAGCTTCTTTATTCATATCTTATTAGATCCTTCCCTACATTTAATAGCTTTTAAAATATATTCCACCATAGCTTTAACCAAAAATATCACATACTCGGAAGCCTTGCTAATGAACTCAGGCCATGTTCACATTTAAAAAGTGCCATTATTACCTATTACCAACGTTTAACTACAACAATTTGACTGTAAACATTTTATTGTTAATAATTTTAGTAGTTTACCAGTGATGTACAGGACTATTTTACTCTGTAACATGTTTAACATTACTCCAGGGCCTAGTCTTACTTTACTGGTTTGTGTCTGCATTGCATTATTTTTATGGTTTTATGTTTTGGGCTGCCACATGGTAGCTAGGTCTCATTGTAAACTGGCTAAATTGTCTTTTCCTACCGTAAAATTTATTGAAACAGGAGCAGTCTGACAATTTAAAGTTTATTTTCCACAAGCTTAGATAAAATGTGGTCTCAAAATCTAAACTGCACTGAACTCTGTTTAAAGGCAGTCAGTAAATTGAAGCAGCAGGTCTATACTGATTCAATTAATGTTAATGAAAGACAGGCACTCATTTGAGCATGTACAGTAACTTGCAAGGCATCGGTTTTGGGTATTTTTCTTTTTCTATAGTTTAAATGTTAATGCCCTGATCTGATTCCCTGTATCAGTACAGTACATTCATATATTATGCATACCAGTACCAGTAGGTTCACATTTTGAGAATATAACAAACTAACATTAGGACTGAAAGCATTTGCCCTGTAAAAGTGTGAATTGCAGTACAGCATGTGAGAAGTTTGTGCAGTTATTACAAACAATGGAACATGTTTGCAAGATCCAAACAAATCTAAATTAGAAGCAACAGCTTTTTAAACGTAACAGCTAGCTGTCTGTAAGAATCCATTTGGTATAGTTCTCCATTATTTATGTCATCTTGCTTTCTCCTTCGAATAGTTTCTACTTTTCCCCCAAATCAATGCCTGAGTGTACGCTGGGTAACCTAGCAACACAGAAATCAGAATCCCTGCTCATCTTCCACCCTCAGGGTGCAACTACAGTGCTCTCCTGATTGGGAGATATCTGCCCCCTCCTAAATAACCAGAGCCCAGACCTGGAAACTGAACACATTCCCATCACAAGGCTCTCCTCCCCCTGCAGGGATATGAACTGCCAGCACCGGAGTGCACAAGGATCCTGCACTGCAGGGTTACACTACACTTGTTATTTTTGATCAAGTGTAACAGAAGTCAGCTGTGAACATATCTCCTTTTATTTGACCTTTTTTCATTATTGTGGAATTGTGGTCTTTTTTGGAACAGACTGGCAAAATACAAAAAATTGCTACAGCAACCCACACACCCTCAAAATATTCTTCACACGCTAATGCCAAATCCTCAACCGTTCTGCTTAAATTAACCCGCTGAGGTGCAAGAATTAGTATGTGCTCTTAATGAATTAGCCCTACTGAGAAGTCTAATCTACAGTATGTACCCGCTTTTAGAAGACTGTCACATGTGTTTAACTTGCTGACAATGCTGAAATGAGTTCATTTAAGTCTCCTGCTTCTAAGAGACAGAATTTCACCTGGAAAAGGTATGGCCAAAAAAAAAGACAATATTTGAATCAAGGGACAGTTCTCAAGGCTCAAGCAAACTCAATTCCACTGCCTTAAACATTAAGAGGCTTTATGGTCAGCAAAACCCCATGGTACAATTTGGAAGAGGATGTATATAAATGTATATAAATATCTGAGTCCAATACACAAAATCTAGCATAGCTAAATCGCTTCTTTTCAAATTACATCTCAGCAGATCTGTGCTGCACAAATTCATAATAATTAGGGATATGAACAATGAAGCTGTCCCTGTAGATGATTTAGCAGCAGTCTAGTTCTGATAGCTCTTTGCTTTTTAAACACCTGGTATTTACAAAGGGATGTCTCTTTTGGTTGCAGCTGTCTTCAAGGGGAAACGGTTCAAGGGGAGATGAGTAAACCAAGAACATTAAAAGGTATAAGACTTAACCATCTGAACGGCTGGGCATCAGTGATTTACAACAGCCTACCTACACACATTGAACTAATACAACATCAACCTTTTCTTCCAGATGAAAAAAATCAATTAGAAGGAGAAGCCCAAAAAACTTCTAGAACTTGAGCCCAAGGAGTCCAGCTGCTAGTTTTCACTACGGAGTTCTCAAATGCTATCAATTTAAATTCTAATAATGACGTCCAATATAATACAAAATAAATAAATAACAATATAAGAATGGGTATAGAAATTACTAGGGAGCTTATTCATGTTTTCCCTTTAATTCATCCATTGTGCTTAAACTGGAATACCGATTTAATAAATATAAAACATTCATCACCGCATCATCGCAGAGTATTGACGATATGTTTTTCATTGACTAACCAAAGGAGAGAAACGAAACCTTTGAGAGAGATGTCTGTCTCTTGCTTCAGGTAACAACATCTGTCTATTAACAAGAAGTAACCTAACTAAAAAGTGGCATATAATTAATAATTTACTGGCTCAGCAATCACAGGCAGCCCATCATCAAAGCAACTGAGTTCAAAGGCAAAAAAAATAATAAATAATACCACTACAGTATTTCTTGCATTAGTGAGTCTGTCTCTCTCTTGATTAATTCAAATAGAATTGTCAGAAATGAGTGTGTAAGCTGCTACTCTGACACAGACTCCTTATTCATTATTTAACCATACAGTACATAATCCCCAGGTCCAGGACTGTACAGAGGCTTAAGATCTAGAAATGCAATGTACTACTCCTGTTCCAGGCTTGATTGGTCAAGTGACGTGCTAAGAAAAGGCCTGTGTAGTCATATCAGTCATACAGCCCCATCAGTACCATATCACAAATCACTTAATCTTTCTCAAGTAAAGGAACACACATCTGGGGTTTTACAGCTGCCACTTCAATATCCAAAACCCAATTATCCAAAAAAAACATTGCATTGACCCAACACAGTATAGTGTATGTGGTGCAGTATCTTCCAGGTGTCATGGAATATTCATACCCATCTTAGAATAAAGAATTATTATTATTATTATTATTATTATTATTATTATTATTATTATTATTATTATTTTTAAATCAGTGTATCTGGATTATGGGAATGTAATAAACTAAAATCAGAAATGCTGAACAATCAAACCTAGACATGCTTGAGTGGCCAGGGCACATTTAAGGACTGCAGCTATGTATCTGCTTTCTCCACGTATTTTACTGACTGCACTTTAAACTTTGTATTCTCTACCGTAACTGGGACAGCAAACATAACTCCAGTAACATGTACATACTTAGAACATTGCAACAACTAAAGACAAATTAAACCTGATATTTACAGTCTTATTGAAAGTGTTCAAAAGTGTTCACTTAATAGGTCCTTTTACAAAGATTTAACTCTAAAATTATTTAACCAATAAAATACAGTTTGATATTCATGAAACAGTTCAAACTGTTGATAAAGAAGCCAACTCATGATTTAAAGCTTTGGGAATAGGGCTACTCTTTTGGTGGAGACCAGTAGACTATTCTAAACAGGAGGAATGAAAACTGGACAAAGACACTGTATGATCAATTGTGTCTATTCAAAATAAAAATCAGGGAGGATCAATGATGTAACTTAAGAAAAGAGAATGTCAGAAGTTATTAAAGCTGAAAAAACAACTGTCGAGCTTTTTAAAGGGGTAGGAGGAACTTACTGTGATAGCCAGTAGCTTTCCATACGTGAGGTGAGCTGGGATATGGTCAGGCTTGGCTCGCAGTGACTCCAGGTAACAGTGTTCAGCTTCTGTCAGTTTGTTCAGCCTCATGTAGGCCTCTCCTGTGGTATAGTGAAGGACAGGTCAGAGGTCAGGGAAGCACACATATCTTGCTGTTTTTACTGACATGTTCAGTGACAGAAAAAGGCATTCCCCCAAAAGCCTGCTGCAGGTTACTTTGAAATACGATACCTGCTAGCAAAAGAACATTTTGTAAGTGTGACGAGAGTTTAACAGGGATCTGCCTCTTGTTTTCTGAAATTCTGTTGTAGACCACAAGTCTCCAACGGTACTGTATCTGGATGCTATTTGTGTTAGCTCACACATTACTCAAACATAAGCATAGACTACTCTCTACCTCTTTCCTTCTCTTTTCATACACCATTAGAAATGCGTACTATGATGCACTGTAATAAAAGCAAAGCAAAGCAAAGCAAAGCACGCCGAAAGTATGGTAAGTATTAGCCGAGCTTGCTGGAAGTATGGCAAATCAGATGGTAATCAAGGCATGCCGACTTAGATGAAACAGTTGCCGCCTTTTCTAGTTTTATGGGAGGCAGATCTCGGTCGGGATTTGTAGAATGTCAAAGGAAAATCGAAAGAACAGACAACGGGTAGCGTAGCTTTGCTGACTTTGTTGCCAAGACATTACAAAATCATAGCCAATGGTGTGATCCCCTGCTGGGCAGAGAGAGCCAATTAAGCTTCATGTTCATGGAACAATGATATAAAAGTGGGAGAAGAATGCATGTACTGTAGAGGTTCAGCAGATGAAGATACAATACAGCAGACTGGCTGAATAAGATATGCGAAGATAGGCACATTGACTTTTTTAGATATAAATATAGAAGTACACTGAAATAGTTCCAGGCAGCAAAAAAACAAACAGATACGTGAATTAATTAGGAAACTTAAGCATTTTCCATATGTCTAAAACATTAGCAAAGAGCTGCAAACATCTAATTCTGTAAATGTTATTGGCTGTGTTGACTTTCGCGAAATAGCGTTAGATAAAGAGTCTGGCCACCCCAAGTGTACATCATGTCTACTTTAAAAATGAATAAATAATAAATATAAGTCCACAATGGGACCTCCCACTGAAGGCTCTCAGTTTCCTTTACAAAAACAATATGCAGGTGGACACGTTAGATAAGGCAGCTGAGGGAATCAGCGGTCCCGGGAGAGATGGATTTCAGTCCTGTGCTGTCACTGACCTCAGCAGCATGCACATCGCAGCATTAATATATTGATACCGTGTTAAATACACAGGACAGTCCCTAAAACAGCATCTGATACCTTTCCCTCCTTAATGCTCTCCCCCACCTGAAAAAATACATTCTCATTTCCAGCATCAAGATGTGTTATCCCAAGTATGGTGATGAAAATGTTTTATTACAGAGTTAAGTATCAACTTGAACTTGAGCGAAAGTGCACTTTTTTTCTCAAATACAGTATCTTCGTGGTTGTGATAGGTCAGGGGCTTAGCTTTTAGAGGGCATCTACTGCAGGATAATGACAAATTGAAATTTAATTGGCTGAGACAATCTTTGATGTTTATAATTAGGTAAAACTTGAGGATTTCATTTATTTTCTTCTCCATTAATCTATTCCCATTGATTATCAAGAGTTTCAGCTTGAAGCTGCAATGGAGGACTGAGATGATCTGGTGGCATTAAAGCATTATAACTAAATTATTAAGTATAAGGTAATGATACAGTTAAAAAGTGTAGTTTAAATGAGTGGTGAATAACACTCAATGGAATTGTAGGAAAACGCAATAAAAACAGGGGTCTCTTTCTCACATCCATGTGACAGAAAGTATAAGAGCTGGTGTGAGTGCTATAATGTGATATATTTGATAACATCAGAGGAAAAGCAGATTAACTGCAGGAGCTCAATGTGGGGTGGAAGTGTTTAAAATTCATGGCGGAGCTGATAAACAGTGGTGCTCCAGAGCTGTGAAGCTGATATGAGCACCATTTAATTATTGAAACTCACCACATGTACCTGATTTATGAGGGCTCACAAAAACAAACATGTATAACATGTACATAGAAACATAACACTGCTCCTCTAGAAAGTAAAATGTTTTGCTGTGTGATTGTTAAACATGATCTGCCTTCAAGTGTTTTTCATTAGTGCTGGTAGCTGGAACACATTTCTCATCACTAGAAAGTGAGAAAATTTATCTCAGACTGGGGAGATTCTCAGCTCTCTGTACTACATGCTATGAATTCTTTAAACTGTCACATATTATTATTGGTTAATTTAGCAGACAACTTTATCCAAGGCAACTTACAGAGACTAGGGTGTGTGAACTATGCATCAGCTTACAACAATGTCACACAACAAGTCAGGATTTGAACTGGGGACCTCCTGGTTATAAAGCCAGTTCATTAACCACTGGACCACACAGCTACCACGTAAAACAGTTGGCTTCTAAATAATACTTACCCATCATATTATATAGGCTCTGGCCTGCAAACTGTTTTGGCATCTTCTGTATTGCTTTTTTATATGCTGACAGGGCCTCCTAATGAAAAAACAAAGGTGCCAAAGTTATACTAAACAGAAGCAGTAAGTGGAATTGCTATGTTGTGGGGATCAATGTTCAATACAACATACAATAAAAAGGGTGATTATATGAATCTAGCACTGGGTCAGGTTTAATTATGGAGAATGGGGAAATCCTTATCTTGGTGAATAAAAGAATCATGAACAGTGAGGGATAACACTAGCTACAGTCAGGCACAGTGCCACCAAGTGCCATGAGAGCTACCCCCTGTCAACTCTTCACTCTTGAATGCCTTTTCCATGCCTGTGATAAACTGAAGTTGTACACACTCAATAAGGCTATTTATGTTTTGCCCACACTATAATAAATTAAAAAAGGTGACCAAATACATTTCTGTACCCCATACTTGTTGGATGATAGTGTATAATTACAACATACAAGTATCTGTAAACCATTTATTTTAATTACATTGTACTTTGTGACAATATTGTGTCACCTGGTTCTATATTGTGCTGGTAAACTATATCACACCCCTTCTACTGTTAGTCCATGTTCTTTTGAATATAATTTATTACCAGGACAATGTAGTTCTGTCTTTATTTCCCTTTGGGTTAATCAGCGCTCTTCAGTTTAATTGTTCAGCCCAGCAGAACCAGGCACGTGACACTTGAGCATGGAGACAAGCCTAAGCCCTCTGAAGTCCTGTGAGGAGACCCATCGAGATGCGGCTCACCTCTATCTGCCCTCTCTCATAGAAGAGCTTCCCCAGGTTGTATAGGCAGCTGGTTACGGAGCTCTGGTGTGCGTGAGGGTCCTTCAGGTTTTCATCTGGGATTTCAGCGCATGTCAGGAACGTTCGCCTGGCTTCGTCTAGCCTTCCCTGGTTCATCAGGATGATCCCTGTATTCAAGTATGCAGCTGTGCGCAACAAAATGCCACAGGAACTAATTAAACATGTGGGGCTGCAATGCATCACAAAGCCTTTCAGAATTAATGGCCCACCACTGCCGACCAGTTCATAGCTACATCTGCATGGTGCCCATACATACAGTACATAATTTTCATAAAGGGCCATCTTAAATGGGTTTTAGAACCCACTTGAATGGGTCACCAGTTTTAAAATACATCAACCATAATTTACAACATATAACACTCTTTAACACACCTGTATATAAAATACATGATACATTATTAGTTTAAATAATTTGTGACATATTGATTATTACTTTCAATTTATTTTAATTTTTGTTTTGTAAAATGTGCACATTATGGTAGTTATACTTACAGCAAATCTCCTAATGTACAAAATGTAATGTTTTTTTTATCAGGTAGAGTATTTTAATGCACCGTTTGTGTGATATGCTTGGTGCTAAAGAAAATGATGTTAAAAGCCTTCTTTTAAAATTTAAATATAAATACCCTAATCTAAAGAAGCAAAAATACATGAAAGTAAAAAATGAAAGTACTGTATGTAATTGCTCTATCAGTGTCTTACAGCTAACTCCTTTGGTACCTTGTGAACTTCAGCAATGCTCTGCTTTGTATAGCATTTTTTGTTCTTGTTTTGTACAGTCTTTGTGACGCAGAGCTTGTACTAGCCAAAACAAACAGGCGAAACATGAAACGTACTCCGTGATGGATCTCTTCTGTGCTTTGAAGTATGATTCTGACATAAGCAAAGGGTTTGTGCAGAGCATTGTAAAATACGCTCCCGCTGTGACTTTTATATGCTAACGCTTTTTGCTCTGCTGTGTATATGATTTTTTTATTTAATCTTTTTAAAATAACAAAGCAACATACGAAGCACTGAAATGAGCAACGAAGCAAAACGACATAATACAATTTCATCTCATTGATAAGAGGATTCAAATTAAAGCCAGAAACGGAGAATGATTTAGAGAGGGACCTTAGTCGATGATAAATGAAATTAAGTGGCTCAGTAATCTACAGAGCTTAACAGGGTTCTAAAATAATTCCAACAACCGTGCCACTCATTAACTGGATAATGGGACATTGTTCCTTTTCATTTCCAATCTGTAACAGTTGGTTGGCTACACCATTAGAATAAAAGGTGCATTACTTACACGCTAATGTAGGCCTGCTACCAATTGCCAGCTTATAGTAGAGCACAGCCTCAGAGAACTTGTTGTTTTCTTGCAGCAGCAAACCTCTGAAAAACAGGACGACAAAGGTTCAGCTGCAAACACAATCACAGGGACGATTAAATATTAAAGCTGGAGGCACAAGCTGCTCTTACAGAAAGAGGTGACGAGCACATACATAAACTTAGTGTGCTAGATAAAAGTAGAATAAAAATGTGTTCTGATTCCTGAGGCTAAATGAAATTTCATTGGGCAATAGAGAATGCTACCAGTGTATTAGAATGCAGGAAAGTTACAGCCTAGGTCCCAGGAGATCCTGAGTATTCAGTCCACATTCAAACTCCTGCATGTGTATTAAAATGAAGGTGTTGTGAAGTGAATGAAGGGTATTCATGGGTAACATGAATGCAATGCACATACAGTCTGCAATATATGCAATTTTTTGATAAAAGAACAGAAACACCCATCATATGCAGCACTGTCTTGTTTGTAAATGTACTTTCCCTCACTTCTGATAAAAAGCTGCATATCCTGATAGCAAGTCAGTTTCACTCATGAAGGGCAAGGCAGCTAAGTATATTTCACGAGGAACAATCTCAAAATAACTCTGAAGAACTTTACTGCATATTTTCACTCCCTGAAGGAATTAAACCACCACTGAAATAATTTGCACCGTTTCATTTCACAATGAATCTGTGCCTTCGAGGCAGACCATAGTGGCCCTATTTCCCATTGCAGATGCTTCGTTAATTTTGCCCAACCTCTGTACTGTCTGACTATACAGACGCAGACACACAGTATATTCCAGTACACTCTGCCTAAGGGAAAACAGGCTTTACATACAAAGTGCACTCTTTAAAATTATGCAAAGGTCATAGAGTAAATAGGTTGGGAAGATTGGGAACATCCAGATTACAACAAAATAAATAAAATGTATTATTTAGGATAAACAGGAAAGCATGATGGTTCTACGTGAGTAATGCTTGAACAAACAATTTGTGATACAGCCAAAACCTCACTGTTTATATGTATCCCCTTATAACCATAATGTGCAGTATGCTCTATTTAACAGATTATCCTAAGCAATAGACAGGAACACAAGGCCTCAATAGGTTGAGGATGCTTATAAAAGTGTAACCATGCAGTGCATATGAAGAAGACATCAATAAAAGTGAAGAAAAATAACTGTGAGAGGAAACTGAACTGAGAGGAGCTGAACCATTTTAAAGAGCACAGGTTGCACGTCCTGATTAACTGACTAATGTATCGTGACAAGTAGATGACAAGACAGCTATTCCCAGTAGACATATCTCGAGGGTGACATGGCAAACATGGGGAGTATTTTCAAGCCCTCAGCTAATTTCCAGTCAGTATAACAGTGCTTAAAGAAGGCTGTGAACTCAGTGCTAGTAAGTCAGTATATAGCAGTTTCCAGAATGAACACAATATAGGACAATTATTATATAATCCCATAACCCAGAAATACATGGGCTGCTTACTTTCGGGTTAATTTAAGCGTAACTAGTGCTGCACTTTAAGAGCGACTGCTGTCCACCCCAGAGTTTAGGGAACATGATTAATGAAAACATTGTCTTGCGGAAAAGGCCCGGGGGGGTGGGGGGACAAACAATGTCATTACTGCAGAGCATCAATAGCGTCATTCAATTCGCCATGCTCTAAATGAACCGAGATGAGTCATGCATACTTACAGATTATACAGCATGTCAGCCATGTTGCTGCGGTAGTACAAGGCATTTCTATAGGCCTGTTCAGCCTCTGCCATCTTGCCCTGGCTCTTGAGGACATTCCCAAGGTTACCCCATGCTGACAGGGAGACACAAAGCATTATTCAGTAGGGCCCTGGAACACAAACCCAGACGACATGATATTTCTCAGCCGGAGCCCACAAGACTTCCAAGGCAGCTATAGTATTGGAAATAGCAGTAGCATACAGCCATTGAAGGACAACCCATAGAAAAGAGCTCCATTCAAGCTCCCAGCCTGCCTGAGAAGGACACAGGGCTTCAACCTTTCTCTTAAAAACTATGGTTGAGCTGCTTTTTGTAGCTGATGATAGCAGTCAGGGATAAAGGGGAAGGATGTCAGTATTCTACTTAATGTTCCCATATAATACATTGTTAATGTTATCACTGATGCTATATTTATATTTATTCCACTTACATAATCAAACAAGGTCAACTTCATGTAACTGTTAACATGTCTGTTATTGCATTGGTCATTTTTAGTCGAATTTATATATTGTTATAAAATCATAAATACCAATAAACTCAATAATATTTTTTCCTGTTACTACAGCTCTGCCCCTCAAACTTATTCAAGTGTAATATGAGAAAATAGAGGGAATTATGGCTTTCCGCTATAAAAGGCACACTTTAATTCCAGTTTGTTGTTTTTCAATTAAGGTGGCTGTTTTATCAAAGCACAGAATCAAGTCCATTGGTAGTATTCAAATATTCAGAAAAAAACAGATACTGACAGAGTGGAATACAATAAACGTAAAATTTAAATTAAAATATAATTATTTTCCAATCAAATATCCTCTCTATATTTGACTTCTTTACATGCTCATGGTTTGCTGGGTGTACCACACCAAAATTGCGTGGGTCTAACCCATCTGCGCGTGTCTATTAAATCCTGTGAAGATTTTGCAATAGAGTATTGAGTAGTTTGACTTAATTATAGTAATTCATTAGAGTTTAAATATGGTTTATATTGGCATTACTGCTCACTATAGGGGACATACTGTACAGAAAAACACAACCATGAAATACATTTTACATTTTTTTCCACCAATCCAGAGGATCAGGTGAGACGTAATTGTAAGTGACTCTGCAGCTGATGCATAGTTCACACACCCTAGTCTCTGTAAGTCGCCTTGGATAAAGGCGTCTGCTAAATAAACTAATAATAATACATTTAAGGCTCATTATACCACGTGTTTCTCCAGGAGATGTTTTCAACACAGTTGGGTGATCTAGACAACTCAATCGGCTGGCCCTTCTGAATGGCTGGTTTCAGAAATAAGGAGCATTTCGAGTAGTGGTAAAACTTATAAATTCTCTCTGGCCAGTTTAAAAAACAAACATGCAAAGCAAATACACTGTCACTTTCATTTGAAGTGTTTCTGAATTGAGCTCTTTTTTTATGTTTGTCTCGCTATTGAAAATAAGGTATTTTGCGAGGACACGAAGCATGGTTAATTGAAGCAGGGTGTATTTATTTGTATTTACTAGGTTCAGTGGAACCCACTGTTTTCAATACACTGTTTTTTAAACTATTTGTAGCTGCTCTATTTCTCTATATTTAAACAACACGTCAAACAAAATTACAAGGTTGTTTTATTTTTGGAGGAAAAAAAGCAGGGAGGAGGTTTGACATTTGTTGTATTCAATTATTTTGCCTTTGCCAAGTATTAAATATAAAGTAGAGAACATTTTCAAATTAATCTCCTGTTTATATATTGATTAGTTTGCCAAGATGCTTATTACAACAGTATTGCAATTTATGCCTTTGTAATAACCTGTTATTAAACTGTTTCCCTCTTATGGGCATTTTTGGCAACCCAGCATTATGATTTTGAGCCTACAAAAAAGACAACAAAATGATTCAAAATGTTATGTAAATGTTACCATATGATACTTCTATGGAAACCTTTTTATAGTATACATTTCAAAGGGATATGTGTATGTGTATATTGTCTTGTATTCAGTATCATTTATGGCTAGAAGCAACTACTGAGCTGCAAAACAAATAAATAAAAAAAATACATAAAAAATATGTTGATTTTAAATAAGTGATCCGGCTCTTATCACATTCCCAGTGTAGTAGAAGTGGTAGTCGTAGTATTCGAATGGTCAAACTGTGTGTTGCTCTTTCAATACGTTGTTCAAACACAGAATATACATTATTCATGTAGAGCATACTGAGATAGTACCATTTGGAGTTTGTTTTTCACACCATGGGACAAAGGGGTGGTTTTAATCACAATTTTAGTTTTTTATGTTCTATTTTAAATTTTTTTTTTTTTTTTTAATCTTCTCTGTTCATATACTTCCGCTGCTCATGTTTGAGTAGTTTCCTTTTCTTGTCGACCTGGCTCAGACTCTTTAGGGCCATTTTAACTTATTTTATGCAGGAATCAACCCACAATTACTACTTCTTACGCAGTCCCCCCACACCCTGCCAAAAGGACTTCTGAAGGCTCTTTGCAGTGCTGCCAGAAGAAACAGCTGTTACTTCTTTTTGTTGTAACACTTGTTGAAAAGGAAACTAGTTTAAAACAAGAGTTCCTTACACAGTTCCAGATTTTCCAGCGACACGGTTTTTTTCTAACCTTTATCTCGGAGGGAACTCTGTACGTGACAGTCTTATAATAAGGGTATAATATAATTCCAGCATCTTCCTCTAAATGTCTTTGTAACCTTCTCTAAGGCCATTCAACACAGTCTTTCAGTAGAAAGTTTGAAACTGCTGCTTATTTACTTCTGCTTATTTAAAAAGTTCATAGACAGCCCAGATTCAACCTGAGCCCGGTGGCATCTGCACTGAATTCTTTAGGAAAGCGTGGTTGTGATTCATAGTCTTCTGGTACTCTTTATTGCTTATCTATTTTAAATTTAGATTTACAGATCTGTTGTAAAAAAATGAAGTCAATGTTTATTTTTGGCTGCAACCTGCTCTTTGGACCAGGCTGAGCAGTTTACCTGACATTGTTCACATGCCCCGTTTAACTGTTAAAGGATTCTTCATACTGTAGCATCTACATTGTTCATTTAATTTTATTTCTTACCTGATTTATATCCTATTACGTGTGTTCTAAAAAATGATTTGACTACTGGTTTCCCTTGATTTGGCCCCAAGGATCATTCTGATCATATTTCAGTATGCCCATTCCAGTGAATATAAAGATCCCTTGCAGGCAATATGAATATACATGCCATATGGTCCCGTTTTTGATACAGCAGTTGGGAAATTGCATGTTAAATAGTGCATGACAGCTGAATGGTATCTTGTAAACTTACATTGGTAATGATAATACCTGCATTCATGCTTTTGGTATAAATGAGGGTTCAGATGTATTACAGTATACACATTTTCTTACAACTACTGGTAACAAGGGCTCCCGAGTGGCGCATCCGGTAAAGGCACTCTGCTCAGATTGCAGGATGCGCCCTTTAGCTTAGAGATCACTGGTTCAAATCCAAGCTATGCCACTGCTGACAATGGATGGGAGTTCCCAGGGGGAAACGCACAATTGGCCAAGCACTGCCCGGGCAGGGTAGGGGTTAGGTCGGCTGGGGAGGCCTTGGCTCACCGCACACCAGCGACCCCTGTGGCTGGCCAGGCACCTGCAGTTCAGAACTGTGTGGTCCTCCGACAATAAGTTCTGGATATGGCTGATAGTTCGGGGGCTGCAGCGGTGAGCCAGGTTGAAAAATAAATTCTTTAGGCCTCGATTGCATTTTTTTCTGGGTTAGAGCTACATCACGAAAAGGTGTTCAGGATGAGCACCAGGGAGATACGAATCTGGAGTGTACATATCAGCTGTGTATAAGTAAAGCAGCTAATACAATATTATTGAGTTCTGTCATTTAAAACAGTAATTTCAGCACTTCCACAGTATCAGTTTCTAGAAGGCCAGAGAATAAGATCAGTTTACATAACAGAAGAGAGGCTCCAATTTTTCCACAACTAACTAAAATGTTTAACAGCTGCTGCCAAATATGACGACAAGAATGACCTGCTAGAAGCTGTGTCAAAGCAAGTAAGGACAGTGCATGCAAGACCTTCTTAACTATGAACAGAATGCTGTTGTCCAGAGGAAAGAAACCCCAAAGTTCAGCAAATGAAATGTAAAAATAAAGACATATTCCTTTGTTATAAGAGTTTAGTAAACAGTGTTTTTTTTTAAATCTACATTTTTTACTATTCTCTATCAGGAACAAAGTGGAATTATTTTCAACATTTCATAGGTCACATTCCAAACTGCATAGGCACCCATCCATTATAAATACAGACTGACAGTGTGTTCATATTCTTATTGGTCCCCCATTGGTGTAATGGCAAAATGGATGAAGAAAGTAAGTTACTGGCTTGTACATTAATAGTTAAATAATATGCCGATACTAACAATGCATCTGTGCAATTCAAATCAACGGCTGCGATTTTTGCTTGATAATACAACATTTGGCAAAAATGTTGTCACCACGTAATGAGGGAGGAGAGTATGCATTTACCTTTTGCTGGGTTTACATTTATCCCTGACTTGTATAACATCTCCTCATCCTGCCAGTCTTGGTTCCTCAACACTGTCTTTATCCCGTACAAAAGGACCAAAGTGGCAGTGCAGTACAACAGAAGGCTCTTCAAGAACCTTCTCCTGAATTTGATGTAAAGGGCCCTCATGCCCACAGTCACCAGCAAGCAGAAGCCCATGCTGGGTATGTAGAGGACACGCTCTGCTATTACAAAACCCACATAGAAAAACAAATTAGTGGCAGGGAGAAAGGGCACCATCAATAGTCCCAAAGAGAAGACCACTACGTTTTCTGTAGTGGGCAATGACGTCCTTGGAATAACATGATTCTTTATACCATTCTCGGTACTTTTTAAAGTATGAGACCCCGAGTTTGGGAGGCCCATGTTTGTGTGACAGCTGTGCCCGTTTGTGCCTGTATGCTTCCTGTTTGTGCCTGTATGTATCCCATTCACTACATATGCTTTCCCATTGGTCTCTTTGACCCTTGAGGGACTCCTGAGGCTGACCCAAGACAGGAGCAGCAATCCAACATAAAAGGCCACAGTGTGAAGGTTCCTCCAATCGCCAACGTTCCTGAGTAGAGGCACAGCATCCATGGACCAATCAAAGCTCAGGGTGTCCGGGCACAGCAGCAGCCACATGTTGACGGAAGGCAAGTAGAAGAATGTCAGTGTCTTTGTCAAGAGGCTATGTGAGTCAGCCGCTGGGTTATCCGAGTTGGAGAAGCTGGGTGGCTTGTTGCCCATCCAGTACAAGCGGGCAACCAATAAGCTGGCACCCCAGGTGGCCAAGGAGCTCACACTGAGAAGCAGGGAAGTATTATTTTTCTGTAATGAAACAAACAAAAAATAAAATTACTTTCAGATGAAGATTTCAGTAGACTGAGATCATACACAGTTAGCTGAGAAAGGTGCATTTACTGCCAAACTAATTGCAGGATGGGTGGTCTATATATCTATATATATATATATATATATATATATATATATATATATATATATATATATATATATATATATATATAGTTATATAAAGGCAGTGTGGCCGATGGTTAGACCAGAAACCGCCAGTAACGGTTGATTATGCTGGTTTTTGTAGGCAGTGTGGTCCACTGGTTTTAACCTGAGCCTGGGCCTTCAATGCGATGAAAAGATGATAAGTTTCTATTCAGATAGCTAAGTACTGTATCTTACATTCTTACGAGGTGCTTTATAATAAAACAATATTGTCAAAAATTCCAAATTCCATGAGTAGAACATTCCTGAGATGCAGAACATGCTCTCAACTGATTTGCCTCAAAGTTATCACTGGTACCACACCCTTATGCATGGTTTAATGTTATATAGGTATATGATTCCAGCAATGAACAGTTACTATTAGGGACCAAAACTACATGCCAGACACAACCAATAGTAACACAATGACGAGGACAGTTTTCCTTTGTGTGTGTTTGTCCAGCTTCAGAATTTGACTGACCATAAAAAAAAAAACTGAATAACTAAACCTTTCAAATGCCTTATTTTTAATACACATCCTTATTTTAAATGTATACAGAGAAAAGAATAAGCCTCATAGAAAGGAATTCCTGGTATCTATCTAAATACAGTTCACAAACGCACCCTGAGTGAAAAATATGTACTTCCGTGAGATTTCTTTCCCATCATACATTGATGGCACTATTACTGGCCAACTTAACCACATATGAATATAACAATAACACAATCTGGGAGGTTTATAAATGCACACATCAATCATATCTCAGACTTGATACTAAGCACATACTTATAGCTTACACAGGAATGGATTTGATATATGTATAGGAATGTATGTCTTTTTCACTTTGGCAAGTGTAATACTGAATACAGCAGACAGCTCGATGATCTTCCCTGCAGGGGAATTCCTGATTGCCTCTCGGTATTTGTTTTGGAAAGTGGATGTTTCAAGGGCTTTTTTAAAATAATGCCTGCAGAACTTCTTTACTGAGTGAACCAGGTAATGGAAGAAAATATTTTGCTTTTTTTTACTCAAAAAAGGACATGTTTCGCTGGTTTTGGGCATTTCACCAAATACTGTTTTAGTTTAGAATCTAAAATGTTTTAATTTTAAGAGTGAAAAGTAATGTACAACTGCCATAAGGAAAAAGTAAACAAAACAAAATAATTAAAAGTAAAAAGCCATGTACATTTCTGAAGAAGAAAATCCACAGCTATGAAGGCAGCGTTGTAACATCTACTGATGTGTTCTTGTCTGTCAATCTCTTTAAACAGTGCAGAGCTGCACACGTGTATAGGAAACATAACTTCTCTGAAAACAGCAGACACTGAAACTACTGAATTAGTTATCCTTGGGTAGTTATTCAGTCACTTAGTGCTGACAAATTTAATGTAATGTGTTCTGGTTTCAACCTTTCTGTTTATTCCAATGTGGACTGCCTCCTCTCCATAGGCGGTCAAAGCACCACATGATGGGTAAGCAGATTGCAGTATTACCATCACAAGTCAGAAACGGCTGTGTGGCTGATGCCTATGCACTAAGTACTGCTCAATATGGGCACCATTTGTCTTGAAGAAGGATTCCATGATCTAGATAAAATTTGAAACAGCAGAATGCATTTTCACATGGATTTACAAAACCATCATTCTAAATATGTTAGGAATTATTTGCCCACAGCAGCATTTTGGTCAATTGACTTAATTAATCCCTCTGCATAATGCTAGGGGACCCATCGCCAGCAAATAACTTATTAAAAAAAAAAATTCCATCCTCACTTTTTCTTGCATTTTAGCCAGCTCAACCCTGGAATAAGAACCCATAGCCTTCTAATTCAAATGCTATGTTAACAACCACTGAATCGTGTATCTATGTTTTCAAAAGGTAGAACAAAGACAAGAATAGAAAAAAGCACTAATGAAAAACGAAAAAAGTTATAATATAATGTTTTAGGCATTATGCCTTCCTGAATAAATATATTTGCTTTCTCTACAGATATGTATTCATAACAGCTCCATGTCACCTTTCATTTACCATTCCGACCTATATGAATCCAATCAAAGGAAGCTGTTAGACAAGAGGGGAAAACATACTGTAGAAAACACTTATGCCTCGTCCTAGTTATATCTTGTAAATTTACTGCAGATATTGATCCTGCTTTGTATGATTCAAAAGGGTGAAAATATATTAAACTATTGTACTAGAATACTTAAATAGTTTTCTTAATATTTCTGTGGACAAATGATAAGTTGTTCCAAGAACAAATACTCGGTGTAAGCAAATGAATGTTTGATGAAATCTGGTTTTATTTTGAGGCACATTAGAGTATGCTGGCTGACATCCCCGAGCCTGTAGCCTGAAATATCAGACAGTAGAAGAGTCGTCAAATATAAAGCAGCAGAAAATTTTAGACCCCTGAATTAAATGAATCCCTCTACTCAAAATCTGCCAATTTAGACATTGTTCAATCAAAGGTAGCTGCAAGTCAGGCGAGAACATGGTTCTTTATACTGTACCATTCTCGGTGCAATATTACCAAGTAGAAATTAAAAACTTTGTATATATTATTATCCCAAATCGATTCTCTATTACAACAAGAACAATCAATTTCTCCTGACAGCTCTGCAGAACCCCCGTGCAGACAGCACTGGACAAGTCTTCTTGTTGTTCTGCTTGCAGCTGTATGATTCCCGCAAAGAACAAAAGGGGCCTTTTTGTCACAACAGTTTTTAAGGGCTAAAGGGTCAAATAAACCATGGTGAGTGACCCACAAAAGGAGCTATTAAAATAAATCTACTTATCTTGCTAGCGACAACGTGTGCTGGCTTGTTTATTTTACGACTACAGTAGCTCAGTTATTTGCCTGTTATGTTCTTAAACAATATCCCTCATCTTCACTGAGAAACCTCAGAGAAATGATTTCCAATAAAACAAAATTAAAAGTTCATTATGGTAAAAGCACTTCCACATATAGTTAAAGCACGGTGAAATCAGGTAACAGTGATGAAGTATGGTAAGAACAGAGGTAACAGAATAAGCATGAAAATGCATGGGGAAAATGCAAAAATGTATTTACCATGGTAAATTGTTATATGGTTAGTAACATACATAGGGCTACAGGTGCCTGAAAAAACATACCCAAATCATTATCCTCTAAATAAATTGTTCAAAACAATGCCCTTAAGTTTCATCACAGTTGAATATGTGGTTCTCTAGATACATGTAAAATGTAAGTGTAACACATGGACATAAGGAAGGATGTACAGCAGGCTTTGTGTCCATGCAGGGGATAATGAGTAAGCTGCCATCCATGTCTTATCTGTTTATCCTTGGAATTGAACGCTAGGCCATCAGTGTATTTATTTTCGGCCTCAAAAGAGCTGCCTGTGATTTGCCTGCTATGCACTGTTGTGTTTGATTACACTGTTTTTCATATTGGTCTTTCAGATGAGCTGTAAACTCAAGGCTTTTGCATTTTAATTACATGAGTGCAAGTGTTTTAAAGTGGTAGTTGTAAGTAGCATTATTTTTGTTCCCCTTGAGGTCTGTTTTCACACCTCTGATCATTGTGATTTTTTCTTTTGTATGTGTTGAGCAGTGTTCTGCAGCACTGAGTATAAACACCTCTGCGCTTTGCTTTCTTATTAGTTTCCAGTGTTCTTACTCACGTAACTCTGGAGGGTATGGTATTGACATCTGATCTACTTTATTTACACATATCAACAATCTAGTCCCATGATTAAATATTGCTTGTAAAATTTGAGGAATAAAGGTGATCCAATTTAGTTACTTGTTTATATCCCTGAGCTACAGAAGTGAGTTAACATTTCAGACTTTCTGATGCTGCAGCGAAATCACACAAGAAGCTCAGCAGTAAGTACTTTAGGGAATTCAAACCAACTCGAACGCCAACTGAGTACTTTCCAAATGAAACTGTACACAGAGGGGTAAACATTGAAAGAATGTTGTAAACAGTCATATTCACATTTAGTATAACATTGAACATGACAGTGGAACACTACATCGATAAAACAGTGCATTATCAAATAAGTGAAGCGATCATACTGTATGTCAGCAAATAACCTAACTGTCAGTTGTGAGGTCAGTTAATTAAATTCCTTGCATCCTATATAGCTGTAAACATTGGGTTTAAAATGAGAATTGTGCTTCATATAAGGTGTGGTATGTCAGCCAAGAAGCCTTGGTTGGCTTTATTTGTCTAATATTATGTATAGCAATCCACATCTAAACTTATTTTCTTCATTCGCTTATTAATGTTAACTTTCACATGCCTCATTTCACAGTTCACACTCTGTGAATGGACAGTATTTAGATTTGCTTTGTGGTCATGTTTAACATCTTCCTCATAATCCTTTTGACACATCTTGACAGCTTTACAACGTAAATAGGACCAAAGATTTGTCTGGAAAAGGGCTTAAAATAGCAGGCAAGATAAGCAGTACTGTTAATCTCTTGAGCAGAGTCTACCAGTAAATAAAACCCTCACATATAGTTGGTTATGCATTATAAACCATCACGTCACTCTCAGACAATCAATTCATGAAGATTTCAGTACATCAGCAGCATCTTAAAATGCTACGATAATCCAAAAATATTTATTTGAAAACTAAGAGAAATGCCAACAGGAATGAAAAGGTAAGTATTTCTGAAAGTAAGATACTTTAGAAGGAGTTTGACTTTAAATTATTATAAAATAAATGTTGTGGGTTTTGTTTTACATTTAAAATGTGAAAGTCCTTTCTTTTTTCAGGAGCTGCTCTTTAGCCCTAGATACCTGGCAATACACAAATATTTGCTAGTGGGTGCTGATGCTTGCTTATATAAGGAGACTGGAGCTGACCCAGCCTAAGTTACCTATGTCTATGGCAGGCAACTGGAACTGAGCAGCTCCTGAATTAATAGTCAAATAAACTTATCTAGATTTATTAAATTATACAGTACTGTGCAAAAGTTTTAGGCAGGTGTGAACAAATGCTGTAAAGTAAGAATGCTTTCAAAAATAGACATGTTAATAGATTATATTTATCAATTAACTAAATGCAAAGTGAGTGAACAGAAGAAAAATCTAAATTAAATCCATATTTGGTGTGACAACCCTTTGCCTTCAAAACAGCATCAATTCTTCTAGGTACACTTGCACAAAGTCAGGGATTTTGTAGGCATATAGTCAGGTGTATGATTAAACAATTATACCAAACAGGTGCTAATGATCATCAATTCAATATGTAGGTTGAAACACAATCATTAACTGAAACAGAAACAGCTGTGTAGGACGAATAAAACTGGGTGAGGAACAGCCAAACTCAGCTAACAAGGTGAGGTTGCTGAAGACAGTTTACTGTCAAAAGTCATACACCATGGCAAGACTGAGCACAGCAACAAGACACAAGGTAGTTATACTGCATCAGCAAGGTCTCTCCCAGGCAGAAATTTCAAGGCAGACAGGGGTTTCCAAATGTGCTGTCCAAGCTCTTTTGAAGAAGCACAAAGAAACGGGCAACGTTGAGGACCGTAGACGAGTGGTCGGCCAAGGAAACTTACTGCAGCAGATGAAAGACACATCATGCTTACTTCCCTTCGCAATCGGAAGATGTCCAGCAGTGCCATCAGCTCAGAACTGGCAGAAAACAGTGGGACCCTGGTACACCCATCTACTGTCCGGAGAAGTCTGGTCAGAAGTGGCCTTCATGGAAGACTTGCGGCCAAAAAGCCATACCTCCGATGTGGAAACAAGGCCAAGCGACTCAACTATGCACGAAAACACAGGAACTGGGGTGCAGAAAAATGGCAGCAGGTGCTCAAGACTGATGAGTCAAAATTTGAAATATTTGGCTGTAGCAGAAGGCAGTTTGTTCGCCGAAGGGCTGTAGAGCGTACACGAATGAGTGTCTGCAGGCAACAGTGAAGCATGGTGGAGGTTCCTTGCAAGTTTGGGGCTGCATTTCTGCAAATGGAGTTGGGGAT
The DNA here is from genome assembly GCA_030684275.1 of Acipenser oxyrinchus oxyrinchus. Lineage (NCBI taxonomy): Eukaryota > Metazoa > Chordata > Actinopteri > Acipenseriformes > Acipenseridae > Acipenser > Acipenser oxyrinchus. Next base: position 51,033,612 of record CM060254.1, on the reverse strand, counting down.
TTGGTCAGAATTAATGGTCTCCTCAATGCTGAGAAGTACAGGCAGATACTTATCCATCATGCAATACCATCAGGAAGGCATCTGATTGGCTCCAAATTTATTCTGCAGCATAACAACGACCCCAAACATACAGCAAAAGTCATTAAGAACTATCTTCAGCGTAAAGAAGAACAAGGAGTCCTGGAAGTGATGGTATGGCCCCCACACAGCCCTGATCTCAACATCATCGAGTCTGTCTGGGATTACATGAACAGAGAGAAGCAACTGAGGCTGCCTAAATCCACAGAAGAACTGTGGTTAGTTCTCCAAGATGTTTGGGCCAACCTACCTGCCGGGTTCCTTCAAAAACTGTGTGCAAGTGTACCTAGAAGAATTGATGCTGTTTTGAAGGCAAAGGGTGGTCACACCAAATATTGATTTGATGTAGATTTTTCTTCTGTTCACTCACTTTGCATTTTGTTAATTGATAAATATAAACTATTAACATGTCTATTTTTGAAAGCATTCTTACTTTACAGCATTTTTTGACACCTGCCTAAAACTTTTGCACAGTACTGTATATATATATATGAATAAGAACCACTCATAATGATTGCAAACATCATAAAAAGTCATTTGAAGCATCATAAAAATGTAATCTGAAGCTACTTACTGTAATATGTCAAATTGACCCTGTCTCTTGTGGTACAGTATTAGGCCATTTATGCATGTGCAGTTTGGGAGACAGCCACTCACCCAAAGCGCATTTGCATTCATGACCCTACATAAGGAAACATTCTGCCACTTCAGTTAAGTGTATAACTCCCTTTGCTGACCTAGCTGAAGTGTTTTGTTACACTCTTATTAAATCAACGTAAATGTACTGAAAATGTGTTTGACAAATATATAGACTCTTTATTAGTTAAACGTATATCAAATTATGTAGTTTACTCCTACCAGATACTAGCCAGTTTAGTGCCCCAATATTCAGTTTATAAGTATGTAGTTGGAAAGCTGTTTTCATTATCAAGCTGTTTTCATTATCTGAAAGCTGCTCTCTCTGAAGCAGATTTATTGGCCTAATTTAAAATAATGTGTCTTCGCGGCAAGCCTGCTGTAGGACAATGCAAGGTCATGTTTCTATAAAAAAATATCTGTGCAGTGAGAACTAGTTCAGCAACCATAGGTTATTATAAACCAAGGGTAGGCTAATTTCCAGAGATGAAAAGGATAATACCATGTCTCATAATAAGGAGTATATTAAATAATGGAAAAATCTACTTTAAAGGGATGCAGTACTACATACTAATATACAACCAATAATAACTATTGGTGTTTGTTTTACATTCTGTACGCCAAGACTGAGACGTTCAAGGACAGTTACAGGGACTGTATTGCTAAAGTGAGTGAACACCAAAGATTATTTTGTCAACTGGACAGAAAAGTGTGTTAAGGTGACACAGGTTAACATCAAATTACGTATAAGAAGACCTGACGATATTTGGGGTTACTACAGTGATTATTAACTTAAACAAGAGATCACTTGTTACTTGTTATCAATGTCGACATGCAGGACAAAGATTGAGAAATTCCTATGAAGAGTAGTCTGGACTCTGGAATAACCAACCTGGGTAACAAAGTGAAAACCTCTAGACCCTTGTGTCTGGTGTTACTAGTGATTGAAAATAGAGCCTTGATTTAAAACCTGTTAAAAATGCATGCTTTGATTGATTGTCTCTGGATTAGAGTATTGTGAAAGATGCTTAGAATCATTTATTTTGATGTTGACATTTTTACACTCATACCAGTCCTTGGAAGTAAAAGGGGAGGGGGTAACTCTTACACGCTTCACTTTGAGAAGAGGAAACATGTGGAAAGAAAGAAACCATACATAAACATATGGGTGGATGAATGGACATGTATAGGGCATAACTAAATCAAATTGTCAATGTCACACACAACTCACAATAACCAATGTATGATAAAAATGAGGTTTAATGGTTTTTGACATTAATTTGTTTATTTTGGAATTCGTTTTGCGTTAAAAAGGTTTCTCCTTTTTAAATACAAAGCCTGATAAAAAAAAAAAAAAGATTAAGGAGCAATTCTTCTTATTTTTATTACAGCAAACTGATAAAAAAAAATGGAAAAGAAACCCTGGGCCTAATTTAACCTAAGTTTACTCCTAATTTAAACACAATGCACAGGTATATATAAAACTGTTTAAATCATTTCACACTAGGGACCATGCCGTTAATGAAGTTGGTCTTATTTCTACATTTCTGTAAAGGAGTATTTTGTGTATTTTACAGCGGTATGTGTATGTTTAACAGGAATCAGAAACATGTGTCTTTTATCAATTCTCTAACCTTCTTTCAAAACACATTTTGGGGGCAGAAAAAATATAACTATTAACCTTGACATTGGTATGAAATTAACCATATTTTGTAATAATATTTAGACTGAAGTTTTCATGCCAGACTCATTCATTAGTGATCCATCACCTGTATTACATATACCTGAGGTATATTTAGAACTTTAGGCACCGTTACACAAAGGGCAAATAGAATATTAAAGTTCCTCTGGGAGAGGAAACATTGGACTTGGCCTTTAACTGGCAAGAATGTCTTTTGTCTATGCAGGAAACTCAACTTCTTCAAGGATAAGGTATGATATGGAAATGAACAAGTATAGATTATGTGTTTTTTTTTCTTTATAGAGCTCATGATGAATCTGCCAGAATTAAGTAAAACAAGAAAAGCAAGAAAAATCAGCAATGTGTTCAGTAATACACATGATTACTGTATTAGGAACAGTATTTCTGTTCACCATCCGAACAGTTTCACACAGGGATATACAGTATCTTAGGGCAGTGGTGTGCAAAGTGTGGGGCGCACGGAGAGTCAGTAAGGGGGGGTGAGGTGGAGGGGTGGGCACGACTATGACTAAAATTAAGTTTTTTTTTTTTTTTTTAAAGGATAGAACATTTGAAATAAATACATAAATGACAGCTAATTAGCCCAAGTTATTACCTTTCAAATTAGCCATTGACGATCACTCTAGGACTTATAGAATTGGAAACATTATGTCTGAAGTGGTGAGTGTCAGTGAAACTGCAGTCAGTAGAGCCAAAATGGCAGCTTCAATGTATGGGACGCCAAGTATAAAAAAAAACTGTTTTTCCTGGATTTAATGTAAATTGTGTATTTTTTCCTAGATTTAACCAAAACAATATCTCATTTAGCTTCAGATTTAGTTTGCAAAATAAATATTTATTTTGAGAAAACACAGATTTATTTTTTCAGATTTAATTGCTGAACGATAATTTTTTTCAGATTTCTGTGTTAGGTAAATGTTGAATCGTCAAGTGTAAAAAAAATATTTATGTTACTGTCACAGTGAGGGCTGCAGTGGTGACATCAGACCAGGAAATGAAACATAAATGAAATACAAAATAAAGATTTAAACGAAAACACACAAAGAAAAGGGCACTCTGGCCAAAGTAAAACAAACACTAACAAATAATTATTTTATATATAAAAACGAGTACCTTTGTTCGCTGGCTTGGTAGCATTCGCTCTCACTGTCCTTCACTCCCCTCACAACTCTCAACTCTTCCCCCCTGTGAGCCCGGAGTGGGTCTTTTATACTGTGGCTGGAGCCCTAATTACCCATTAAACAATTGCCCTAATTACCCATTAAACAATAAGGAGGCTGTGTGGTCCAGTGGGTAAAGAAAACGGCTTGTAACCAGGAGGTCCCCGGTTCAAATCCCACCTCAGCCACTGACTCATTGTGTGACCTGAGCAAGTCACTTAACCTCCTTGTGCTCCATCTTTCGGGTGAGATGTAATTGTAAGTGACTCTGCAGCTAATGCATAGTTCACACACCATAGTCTCTGTAAGTCGCCTGGGATAAAGACATCTGCTAAATAAACAAATAATAATAATAATAAATAATTACCCTATTAAGGCTCCGGCCACATTCCCACTGGCTTTACTAGGATGGGGATTTAACCCCATAACAAAAAACAATGATGTTGGATGGCTTTCATCTGTCCTCACATATATATATATATATATATATATAATAATACTTAAAATAAAATTTATTTTTTAGAAATTTTAGCTAAACTTTTACTCGCCAAGTGTTAAAAAAAAGATTATAGACTGATTTTAAATGTTGAATTTACGATAGGCGTTTTCAACATTTACAAATTATATCTGAAAGTGCAATTTTCAAAACGTTTTTAACATTTATGTATTTAGCTAAATCTATACTTTTTGTGGTTAAATCTAGGAAAAAATAATCGATTTACATTAACTCCGGAAAACAAACACATGTTAAAATATAGTTAAGTTCTAACATTTTAATATACAAAATGTATGCTAAGTAAGGGAGGCGGCATATAAAAACTTTGCACACCACTATCTTAGGGCATGATCAATTAGTTAGGCATTGGCTCCACAATATTCCTCTGAATAAGGGTCAGCTTTAAGAGGAATGGGGTTAACCTTGCTCATCCTATTGAGGTCAATACAGGATAAACAGCTTTCCAAACCCACCTATGCTGCTCTTCACTGGATTGTAGTCGTTGACACCCAGTGCCAGCTTAACTCCAAATTAACCTACAGTAAATCAACCAGTTTGGAAATCCTGAATTTTCTTACTGGGGTTTGCAGAACTTGTGAAAGTTTTACAATAATAATAACTAGCTTAACTAGGATTCAATCAGTCATACCATTGCAAACTCCATGTACTATAGGGATGTAAATTCAGGACTGGAAGAAGACAAGTCAATGAAGATTTTTAACAAACTGCATTTTTTTTTTCCAAATGGGATAACAAAATAAAAATAAACGTTGAGAGGAAGTTCTGCTTGGATAGAAGAGAGAAGCTGGCACTGTGGGAGACGGAAGCCCTCAGGTACAGCTCAGATCGGGTATCATGCCAGCCTTCCCTACATAGCTCAGTCAAGGAGCCTCAGTGCAATTCTGAAGGAACCACCTTCCAACAGGGTGAAAGGGCAGCTAAACCGTCATGCCAGAGGAAACTTGGCACACTGCCCGCCCAAGTGCTGTACCAGGCTTAGGGACAAACACAGTGTTTAGGCTTGAGTGTGCAGCTGAACCTCCACTCATATTTCACTTGCCCCCCCCCCAATTATATATACAAAAAAAAGTGTAACTCATTCCTCCATAGAAACTGCATCTACAAAATACAGACTTCCTCTGAGAAATAACTGCAGTGTATTGACCGCAACGGGTCGTTTTACACTTGTGCAGGTGTATTCTTTCTTCAGCCAGGAGTACAGGCGGAAGGTCATGTCAACAAGCACATATCATGTGATCCATTGTTTATCGCTGACCACTGATCATACGCACTAAATCTTCTTCTGTCTCCCCTGGATGTTAAATTTATTGGTTCATATCCTGCTTAAGGTCAACCTGGAAAACCTCCATCACATTGCGTGGGAGAGCTGAGCTGTTAAAAAGGTACCTGAGATGAGTCTCAGATCAGGCCTGCCTGCTTTTAATGTAAAATATCAAATAGCACTTGAAAATGACTTCAGGGTTGCTGCATTGTTCCACCCCTCCGTGCCAACAGAACCCCACTGAATCATATCTGCTTAGTAGTAATGTATTTTAATAAGCAAATAAACGTCTGCATACTCTAACTTGCTTCCAAGTCGAATGACCGGGAGCTAAACACATAAAGAGTTCAATTACTGAAACAGCAAGGGTTCTGTTAGCGCCCCCCTAGTCCATCAGACTAAAAGCTGCGGAATGCAGGCTTCATCCATAATCCTGTTTAGTTTATAATAAGAGCTTTAACACTTCCCAGTAGGCATCACTGTGGCTTGTTTCCATCTAAATCAGTTTAGCATTGAAACAAGTTAGCCTTTATGAAGCAGGCATGTGAATAAAAAAAATCCTTTGAGATGAAATTCTAAATAGGCCCACTACAGGAATGATTTTTATTGTCTAAATCCCTTTTTTTTTCTTGACACACGGAGTGAAAAACTATTAGGGATGAAATTAAATAAAAGGGGGTTTGAAGTAATTGAATTGGTGAAAGGATCTGGTGGTTTTATTGATTTATCATCCAGCACTCTACTATGCTGCACTCTTTAGCTCCAAATGGCACCTCTTGCTGTGCTGTCTAACCTGAGGATAATGCTATATCCCCATTCTAGTGCCTAGTGCATGCTAATCCCTCATGAACTTCAATTTCCACAGTGGCATATTGCACAAACCAACCCTTTTTAATTTCAGCTCATAGACCATCCCTGTGACTACTGCAGAAGCTGAAAGCAATCTGAAACCATTTTAAAAGGGTGAGTCTCTCCACTTTCACAATACGCATATGCTCTCAGTTAATTTCAGGTGTCCTTTCTATCCTGATTGCTGGACACATGCAAGACCTTAAAGACATCATTCTTATGCACAGTACACACAACATGTTAACAAATGAACCAGACCCACATGGAGTGGGGTTGCAATGTGATTTTATATCAATACATTTCTCAAACATTTCTCAAAAATAATTTAACATCTAGTTTATATAATGTTAGATAGATTCAAACGTGATACAAAAACATGTAAATGTTACTGTCTTTGATCTATAGTGTTCTTTTTGACAGAGCAGACAAACAGAATCCAATAGCATAGGGTAGCATACAAGAGAAAGATTAGCAATCTCCTTCAGGGGACTGTCTCTTTATCGCCTAACAGCATGCTCTGAATTGAAAGGCTCATAATGACCTGTCTATGACTGGATTTGAGGCTTATTTATGTTAAGTATCTAAAATGTCCAAATTACATGCATACCCACTATCGGGCCTGACTCTGCATATAATCCTTTGATAGTTTAAAATGTCTAAGGGCATGTTCATGGGGACGAAAAGTCATTTTTGTAAATTGCTACAAAAAGTAAAGACGTAGAGAAAGCAAACACTGTGGGCTGACCCTTTATATTGATACACATGTGACTTCTTTATTCTTGACACTCGAGCAAGTTCAGAGGAAGTGCGTGTCTTTAGAGACACTCGGATTTTAACCATTTCTTTGTGAAACACAAATTAATAACAAACAACACAAAGCCTGCTTTTTGAATGCAATAATGACCCTTCTAAGCTGCAAAGGGACATATTATCTAGACTGATTTAGCCCTACACATAAATGTTATAGCTTACAAACAATGTCATTGGGAAAGAGAATATATTTTAAAAGATATGCAGAAATAATAAGGATAATCTCCTATGGTTGAAGTTTGTAGCATGTAAGAGTAGTGTACATTTTAGCAAATGTATGCACTACATATTTGAAGAACAAAGCACTTACACCACTGTAGTTTGAAAACCTGTGGCCTGCTTAAAAGCATCAGAAAACCCTTATAATTGAGTAGTGCTTTCCAGCGCCTGCAGCTGGTAAACAACCATCTGTCTGGTCAGCAGCTCTGAGGATTAGGGATTAATTCCCTACAAGGCTGTCCATGTCTCCATCACAGAGTACAGTGGCCCTCCTGAAGTGCAGCCAGGACCTGAAGCCTACTCTCGTAATTGCTTGATAAGACTGGCTCCTTAAGGAACTTTAAACATGGATCGATCAACTGTGTTGCTACAAAGACTTTGTGTAGTGTTTGCCATTAATAAACCTGTTTTGATTACCATGTGCTCATTGTGTTCATTTTCCACACTTCCTCCTAACTGATGACCTTGCTGGGTTTTTTTTAATTTTTTTTTTTAATTTAGAATCTCCAATTATTTTACCCCCGATTTTCTCCCAATTTGGAATGCCCAATTATTATTATTATTATTATTATTATTATTATTATTATTATTATTATTATTATTATTATTATTTCTCCTTCACCGCGGTGATTCCCCGCACAGCTCAGTGACCCGAGGCTCAGGGGGCATCCTCTGATCCCATGTGCCAATCGGCGTCTTTTTACACCCAGGAACTCGAGAGCAGATGTCCGCTGGCTACCAGCCTCTGCAGGACAAAGACCAGCCCAGCAAATCTCCACCCCCAAGCTCACCCGGCTGTAGGGTCACCGCAGAGCGGTAAAGAGAAACATTCTGAGCCGGATCCCACCTTCCCGTCCCCGGGAGCGCCAAAGACAATGTGGCACCCCCACGGTATCCCCAGCAAAGACCGGCTACATCGCACAAACAGGATTCGAACTTGTGATCTCTGGTTGTATGACTCACACTGCACACCGCGCAGTGAGCCAATCGGGGACCCACCTTGCTGTTTTTTCACCATGGGAACTTTGTTGTGCTGTTGTATCTTTCTGATGAAGAGAGTTTGTGCAAACCTTTTAAAAGTCTCTATTACAGCAACAATATTTATCCACATTTATAAAACAACAGGCATTTTAAAAATCTATCCTTTATAATTAACAATATTTTCAATGTCAAGCCACAGACTTAAGCCTTTTATAACCAAAATGTATCATTCTTACGGCTGCCTGGTCATTTGAACTGCACATTACATCCCAAATCTGCTGGAAATAACTATGCTGTTTGGGAACAATCAGTTTGATTGTAATTTGACACAGTATGGACTTGTTGTGTCTCTTCAATTTAAATCATTGTTCCATTCCCAATTTCCTACAGGTAGACATAATTCTGCACAGATCTGCTCTAATTAAGCCAAATTGAAAAGATTATACTTGGAATTACAGTAATAAGTAATTTTTTTGAACAGTAAAACCTGCAGTGGAACTGTCTGCGTCTTGCAGAGATGATGTCATCAAGATCATCAATCACCTCCCCCAATCCTGTAACTATAAGGGTTTGTTATTGTGTGGCTTGGCATTTACAATTAATCAGCTAGATTTTTCACCAGACTTCTACAGCACTGGAAATGTTATAAAGCTATTGTGGAGTGAATTATATTTCTTTATTAGAGGTGCCCTATGTTTAATGGAACTGCTGAGGTAAAGTATGTGCAGAAATTATTTATTTGTAAATTGAATGGAGAAGGGGTACCCCAGCCATAAATAACCAGTGTGTAAAGCTTTACAACAACAACAATAACAACAACAAAATAATGTACATTTTTTGTTAATTCTGAAGCAACACAGCCTTTTATAGCAACTACTTTAAGATAACGGAATGAAGTCTGGTTTATAAGACTTCCCTGGGAATTAGACATGCCTGTTGTGAAATATATCAGTCATTATACCATGAAAAGGATATTACTTCCTGTGAGGATTTACAGGATAAGACCAATTATACCAATGGGTCTCTAGTTCAGAATGTAAGTACTGTGTATTATTAATTAAAAATATTCTGCCTGGAAAAGAGGAGACTTTAAATGTGGCCTCCTGGTAGACAATATGACTAAAGTGAACTTGTTTTAAGTTTGTTCAAATTTTGTTTCAAATTTTGGAGTAAAAAAAAAAAAAAAAAAGATTCCAGAGAGTGTGAAAATAATTATAAGCAGAATCCAAAAAGGTATTGGAGAAATAGATGAGGGAGCTATGCAGGAAAGAGATGAATAAATAAAACTATCCAACATGTTTTTCTGAATTGCCCCCAGCCTTGGTGTTTAATCAGCAGGTGAGAGAGGGTTATTGGTTCACGCATCCTCTTCTTAATTAAATGCGAGTGGAAGGTATTACAGGGTGATCCAGATTCCAGATGCCCTGGCACATGATTCTGAAGCTGGCAGGACTATCCACACATTTTGGTTCCAGCAGTATCACACAGGGCTTATTGTAGTCTGTTGTTTAGGGAAGTGTGGGGTGTTTTATTGAACCAGTATTTAACAAAGAAATGGGTTTACACTATATGTATGTGGTACCATTTAAAACCTGCCTGTTGTCTGTAGTTTTAGAAAACCTTTAATTAATGTTATATTTATTGGTATATTATTGCCTTAAAATAAGTACATGCATTTGGTACCACCGCATCATTTTGATTGATCTGAATGACAAAATGCCCTGACAGAAATAAAACGGTACAGCAAGGAAGATAAGAATGTAGAGTAAACTCAGATAGCGATCTGTTCCAGGCGGACTTCCACTCAGTGTATTCATATCTTTAGTGCTATTGGTGATTTCTAAGAGATCATCAATCAATTTGGACATTAAGATGAATGATCACAATGGTCATTCAAAATTCATTCATTATTTACTTATCCAAACTTGCAAACTTGGAGACTTCAACAGATTTTAATGGGATGGGTTCGATCAACAGCAATTTAATTACAAGCAATTTCTTTATATTTACCAGAATATATTGGCTCTCGCTTTCTGTATATTTATTAACACTGAAATCCAATTACTGTCCCGAGAAGCAACGGGCCCCACAGAAAGGGCAATATATCTGACTCTCTGGGTCAATTCATACCACCACTAGTTAGAATTGAGAACCCTTACTTGCTGGCATCAGCCATATTAAAAGTATTTTAATACCCATTGCTGCAGACTTGGAGACATAACTGATGTTTTCAACACCCATCTCATGAAGAATATAACCCACTGTGAGCTCATTAAAATAGCATATTCTTCCAGAATGTATTCATTTCTGTATCTGCCCATCTCTATTGGAAACACCCCTGTAATTTCAAATGGGGCTGGTTCATGTGTAATTTCAAGTAATTGAACTGTCAAAAAAATGAATGCTCCGATTTAAAATCCTAGACAGACAGTTTTTATATTTTTGTGGCTTAACTTGTTTTTTCAAAATGTTATATTTGTTAATTAACAAAAAAGGTAGGATTTCCCTATACTTTTGCTGGCAAACTATTTCATTTAATTAATTCCCTTAAATATTACCATTTATTAAATAAAAAGAGTGAGGTGGCAATGATGTGCAAAAAGTTCCGTTGTTTCTCTTTGTTCATTTAAATCCAAATTTATTGTACAGCATTATAAAAAAAGTGTGTTCATCAATAGCAAAATACAGGACAACTAGTAACCGTATACTGCTCATAATACAGAACTTCAGTTACAGCGTTTATTTCAATTTAACCCTGCAGCCTGTTCTGTACTTCTATCCAGACAGGCCTCTGACAAAGGCACAAGGAACTGATTCAGACTGTCAAGGTAAACAATAACACTTTGCATGCTTTACTAACCCACAAAAACATGCTGCATCTAAATTTACCCCAGACACATTAACACAGTGGAATTATTGCAACATATTGTTTCCTCTGTTCTTAGGTCACTGGGAAAATTTGCTTTGAAGGCTCTTCCCCCCCAACGGTAAACACAGTTCTTTCCGCAAAACAAAGCACAAAACAGATAAACATGATAGAAATAATAAGAAAGAGTCCAAAGAAAATAAAAAAAAAATAAAAACAGAATTTCCTTAGACATGTTTTTGGGACATTCTAATTATGAACCAATGTAACCTTCAAGTCATTACAACATTAACATCAACACATCTAAAAATGTTGTCTCTTAACAGACATGGTGGTGTGGAAAATGTATCATTACCTGCCGTAGTCAAACCTTTTATGTGTATAAGGACCACACCATGACTAGAGATGGCAATATGGGTGGATTGAAACAAGAATGTTTCATTGAGTATGGAGTCCATTTTCCAAGCTAAATTGTTTATTGGTGGACAAAATGTTTTCGAGCTGAGGTGTCTTATGTAGTACTCTCCAGACGGTGTACCTAGAACGGTTGGCTGGACTATCAATGATTAACTGTTTTTATGCTAAAAATATGTTCAAATATAGGTCACGGAACAGTGGAAATGTCCTTGCTGGGGAAGGCACTAGCATTCACCACTTGGACATGGTTAAAATCTAGACAGGTGACTGAGTCAATTGAGTTCTGTTGGGCTCAGACCAATGTGGATACTGTTCTATATGAAAAGTGATTGAGGTTGACGTACACATTTGTCTACTGTAGTCAGTTCAAACTGAAGCATCTACATTATTTATTTAGTCAATGTGAAATGTAATATCCTTGTGAATAGCATACGTCCTAGCCTATTGGGCTTAAATTTATGTCAATGAATAATCTGGGCATTTGCCATTCTCCAGCACCAAGCATGGTCCTTGTGGCTTAAGACCTCAATTTACAAACTGAAGAAGAAAACTGGTACTGATCCAATGTGTCCCGGTCAAACTTAAAAAAAAAAAAATACACAAGCTGTTTTTGTTCATGGTTTTTTTTGTATTTCAACATCAACACCTTCAGTACAATGAAGTAAAAAACCACAGAAGTATGGGCTACAAAATATGTGTCTGTGTAGCGTGTGTTTCTTTTCCTTGGAATAGTTTTTCACAAACAAGCAGCCTAGAAGGTGTGCGTGTGTGGAGGGGGGAGGGGGTTGTACTTTAGACACATTTAGGATGGAGCAAGCGAGCTGAAAAGACTAGCCCAATTAAATTAAATAAAAACAACACCACTGACTCGTAAAATTATTACTAAAAGTACCAATAAAAAAAAAAATGTCAAAAAGGGCACTGGTAGTAATTCCATGGTTTTGGCCTCATTTTACCAAATAAACCAGTTTCATGCATCTCCATTAGCGGTTAGTGGAAAAGTTTGCTTAAAAACACATTAGCTGCTACATAAAGCTGTGTTCAAAATGTACTAAGAGGCAGGTGTGAGAGCGCAAGTATCCAGCCACTCGAACACATGTGGTTTATCACTTGATGACAGGAGCTATTATAAGACAACTAGAGCATACAATAACCACCTGGGTATGGTAGGGCTTTACAGAAACATATCACAGAACAAGGACATATCAGATCTCCATACGGGCACCATAACTCAAGCTGCTGACGATTACAAATCCGTCTACGCCAGATTGCACTCAGCAAGAAAACAACAGATTATTCCACCATCTTATAAAATATAGCTACACATAACTGTGTCTTTTACAGTACTTGAAATCATTTAGGAAACCCCCAAATAAACAACATTATATCTTGTGACTTCTTTAACCTCAAAAGCATTTTGAGGGTGCCACATTTAAGATAATTTGTTTAATCTTTGCATCTGTACATTTTTAACAGCCCTAAACTTTGCAGATCCACCATCATGCATCACTATACTGTAGCTGTGGAACCTTGAATCAGATCACCGTGTAGTCTTCTTTGTTCAAGACTGAATAGATTCAATTCTTTTAGCTTGTATGTATATGACATGCCTTTTAAACCAGGAATAATTCTAGTTGCTCTTCTTTGCACTCTTTATAGAGCAACAATATCCTTTTTGTAGCGAGGTGACCAGAACTGATCACAATATTCTAGATGAGGTCTTACTAATGCATTGTAAAGCTTTAACATTACTTCCCTTGATTTAAATTCAACACCTTTCACTATATATCTGAGCATTTTGTTGGCCTTTTTTATAGCTTCCCCACATTGTCTAGATGAAGACATTTATGAGTCAACATAAACTCCTAGATCTTTCTCATAGATTCCTTCTTCAATTTCAATCTCCCATATGGTATTTATAATGGACATTTTTATTGCCTGCGTGGAGTACCTTACACTTTTATATATTAAATGTCATTTGCCATGTGTCTGCCCAGTTCTGAATGCTGACTAGATCATTTTGAATGACCTTTGCTGCTGCAATGGTGTTTGCCATTCCTCCTATTTTGTGTTGTCTTTGCTTACTATATCAGAATCTAAGTCATTAATGTAGATTAGGAAGAGCAGAGGACCCAATACTGATCCCTGTGGTACTCAACTGGTTACCTCGCTCCATTTTGAGGTTTCTCCTCTAATCAGTACTTTCTGTTTTCTACATGTTAAGCACTCCCTAATCCATGTACATGCATTTCCTTGAATCCCAAATGCACTGAGTTTGAGAACTAATCTTTTATGCAGGACTTTGTCAAAAGCTTTCTGGAAATCTAAATAAACCATGGCATATGCTTTGCAATTATCCATTGTCGATGTTGCATCCTCAAAAAAATCTAGCAGGTTAGTTAGACACAATGTCCCTTTCATAAAACCATGCTGACTGTCTCCCATGATACTGTTACCATATAGGTCATTTTCCATTTTGGATATTATTATAGTTTCCATAAAAGTTTACATATAATAGAAGTCAGGCTTATTGGTCTGTAGTTACCTGGTTCGGTTTTGTCTCCCTTTTTGTGGATCGGTATTACATTTGCAATTCTCCAGTCTATCGGTACAACCCCTGTCTCAAGAGACTGTTGCATGATCTTAGTTAGCGGTTTGTAAATATCTTCTTTCATTTCTTTGAGTACTATTGGGAGGATCTCATCCAGCCCAGGGGATTTGTTTATTTCCTAGTCCCTTTAACACTTCTGCCTCTGTTATGGTATGAGTTATTTAAAACTGGATAGGAACAGGTCAACATGTGGGGCATGTTGTCTCTATCTACCTTTGTAAAAACTTGTCAAAAGTAATAATTTAATATATTTGCTATTTTTTTCTCTTTGTCTATGATGTTGCCATTTATATCTCTTAGACATTTTACTTCCTCCATGAATGTTCTTTTGCTGTTATAATATTGGAAAAACTTTTTGGAATTGGTTTTAGCCCCCTTGGCAATGTTCACCTCTATCTCTCTCTTGGCCTCTCTAACTTCCTTTTTGACTTGTGCTTGCAGTTTCAAGTACTACTGTATACTTTGTTCTTTGACCCTTTTAAATGCTCTGTAAAGTGCCTTTTTCTCTGAATATTTTTTTAATTGTTCTATTAAACCATTTTGGCCATTTTGTTTTAGATTTTAATTTGTCTACTTTCGGGATGTATTTGTTTTGTGCCTCTAATACTAAATGTTTTAAAAATAGTCAGGTGTATTAATAGAATCTGTTACAGAATATAGGCTTATTAGCTGAACCACACTGAAATGGCCCATACAATGTTTTTACCTCAGAGTAAATTGTCTGAAATTACACTGTGTAGATTTGTAAGCATTCAGCAATCTTGTATACAATTAAAACATTCTGCGAGGGCTTAGCAGGAGGTGAGTATGCCAGTAAGTAAAATTTGATCATCCAATTTTTCCCCAAATAATTAGTAAAATCCTTATTGTAATAGTATATGGGTTTTACTCATTATTACTTTCATATATTTGTAGATTTCTATTAGAACTTGACTTGATTGGAACAAAGTCCTGGACTAGAACAGACCATGAGAGCCAGCGTTAGGAATTGCTGGGTTGGAGGATTTTGGATGTACACATTTTCCTGGGATATGATAATCTTAATAAATCAGGAAACAACAGGGAGAGTGTTTGTCAGTAAGTATTATTATTATTATTATTATTTGTTTATTTAGCAGCCTCCTATGCATGAGAAAGCTGGTGAAAAACTGATCCCTCACAGAAGCAGCTGCTTTGTACTGTATGAATTATGAAGGGGTTCGTTTTTTCCATTCTTCTGCATTCACAAAATCATTTTGAGGGAAATCATGAAGCGTCACAGTCGTTTTTAAGAAGTTCTGATGGATGTCAAAATGATAAAAAAAAATGTTTACATGTCTGCCAGTATCGATAATCTTATTCAAATCTTGCAGAAGGTTTCAATTTTTGATGACCACAGGATGGCTTGTGAAGACTGCCATTAGTCTTCTTTCCTCCAGGGGTAATACATTCATGTAAAAGCATACAGATCTGTATCAAGCACCTGAGTAACTGCACGTTCTGATGGATAATTCATTACAGAACGAGCAGATAAATATGTATATTGACTATGAAAAAACTTGTACCACCAAAATTGACCACCGTTTTAGGTATGTCTACTTTTTGCATTTTGCATCAACAAGGAATCATAAGTAATTATTTTTTTTTGCATTATTATTGTTCCAATTTTATTTTATTTAAAATTTTGTGGGCAATATCACGTGTGGCAGACACATCATAAAAACATAATAAGCTTAACATAGGTATTTGCTGATATCTTACAGCAACAGTCAAAGTTCAATACAGAGTGAATCACATATGGTTGGTTGTAAATGGCAAGAGTCAAAAGGGATTAATATAAATCAATGACTCTCATTTTCCAACCATTCTGTGAGCCCAGATACACACAACTGAAAGCCACTGAGGCACGGAGAACCACGCATTGCAATAATACTGGCATTACCTAAACTATGGCAGGTTTTCTCAAACAACACAGGTTCAGTATTAACAACTGCCATCACTCCCAGCTGCAGGGTGATCCACAGCATCTGATCACCAATTGCTGGCCAGCAGCAACCAGAAGGTTAATCACCCTTGGAAAGAAAATTGATTTCCATGGTAGTGGAGCTGATCTCTTAAATTCTTTTCAACTCTAGGTGACTTCCCCAAAGGGGGTTTTAGACTAACAGGACTAGTCAACAGTACAGCAGGTCAGGACACCACAAAGGTTGACACTGACAAAGTCAACCGCTCAAATACAGTGACTTTACTTTCACCTTCTTTTACAACCAAAGGGTATTACTGCAGTTCTCGGTTTGTCTTAGAAATCTGAACGCAATCATTTGTTGATCTTTTTAAACCAGGAGTTTGCTCTTTGGATGATTAACTCCGCTTGACCTATGAAGGAACATCCCTGGAAGCAAAAACTCAATCTATGAAAGGTGTGTAGATTTGCCCTTGCAGTTTTCACCATAAAAATAAGACATAACTGTATTGTATCCAGTTTCTTTTTTTGGTTGTATCACATCTGCTTGTATTGGGAAAGTTAATGTACCAAACCCAAGGAATGTCATGGAGCTTTATTAAAATCAACACTAGAAGACCAATACACTCTTTAATTTTTCCAATAAAACTCTTTAAATGGATGCTTCACCTACTTTAGAGGTTTTTTTTATTCCAATACAAAACTTCAAAGATCAATGCTTTAAATAGGGTGAAATTCAATCGCTTTACTTGCTTAAATAGCTCACAATTGACAAAAAACAGTAACTCAGTCCAAAGCACCTTAGCACAGACTATATATAAGAAAAACACACAATATTTGAGTAACCACATTTTGAAGGATTGAAAATGTTCAAAGAGATACATACTATCTAAAGTGCTTTTATATGTAAATGGTGATGACATACATTTTACTTATGGATGCAGGTATCTTTTTTTTAAACAGTGGGCAATTATTGGTATTGATATCCCATATCACTGCTGACAAACACCCTAGCGCTCCCATTACAATTCATCAGAATAATCTATGAAAGCCATCTTGCAAAACTCATTCAAACAAGCATATACTGGAATGCCCCTGATCTCTATAAAAACATATTTAATTGAATATCCAAGAAAAACTGTAAAGATTAAAACAATACTATTTTATTAAACAATGTATTAAGCTATCTAATACACCTGACAGGTCATTTCGACTTGCTTTTCTTTGGTGCAAATGAAACTCACCTAAATTGGGTTATTAAGAAGTATTCATCGCTGTGAGCTCACTACTTAATTGAAATCAGACCCATGCTGTAATTAAGAAATCGACTTAATGATTATTTACTGTAACTGGGTGATTAGGAATCTTCTGCTTTATTAAACACAGATGGCTTATCTTCTCAAGAGATATAATTCCCAGTTCCTATATCAGTTTTCCAAAATGCTTTTTTGTGCACATCAAATAAAAATAAAAAGAATAGCAACAGCTGCATGAGTTTAAATAAAACATCTGCCAAGTAGAGGTGCTGTGGCCTCCCCCACCATTCGACTGCTTTAAAATACAGCAGCTAGAAACCATAGTCTTCAACTTCTTTTCTATGATGTACTCTTTGTGAACAGTTCTGGTGTTCAGGAAAGATGCTGGACTGACATCACTGGAGATTGAGACTTGCTTGCAAAAGGAACCCATTGGCTAAATGTTACTGTTGTTTTGTGATGTGGGCCACTGTCCTCAGAGAGCAAGTAGAACTAATTTCACTCCATGAGTAACCCCATTTCTGAAGTCTTTTCAGTTTTTGGGGTCCTCATTCAAAAGGTGGATGGACCCTTATGCACGAATTGTGTCAGTCCGTCTTTCTCTACTTGGTGAATACATTTTTTTTAAAATCAGGAATAAACAATCAAGGCTTGTTTTCTTCCTTAAATGGGGGTCTTGGCACAATGATAGGCATGGTTTGGTTAATTCTTCAAAGGCATAGCAAATTATCAACCTCGAGAATACTATGCAGGTTCCAATTTCTAAAATGAAGCAGATCTTAGTTCTGGCCTTCAGCATTCATATATGAAGAACATCTGTAGGCATTAATGTTTGACAAAACCACTCAAATATTTAAAAGCTTTTTAATCCATGAAACCTCTGTCCACTGATGATGTATATAGATAATAAGAAACAAAAAGCTGGCAGCTACATAGGAAAAACAGCATGAAAGCTATATATCCATGAGAACACCAGTAACAGTAAATTACAGGAAAATTAAATAGGATTTGAACAGAAAATGATTCCTCCTTATGGGCTTATATAAAAAACACTTTCAGACAGATACATTTGGTCAATTTAGACATGTCTCACATAGGTAGCATGTATCCTCAAAGTGAGGATAATCATATAAGTTACAACAGGAAGCGGTTGCCTTGGTGACTGGAAGGGCCGGTCTCAGGATTGGGTACCGAGCCTGAGGGGTGGTAGGATGCATTAAAAAGTTATTCACGTCAGCAAGAATTGAGAAGAACTCAGGGGCCGGAATTGGGCAGTGGGGCCTCAAGCTGATTTGTTTTCTGGAAGGAGAAGCTAGGGCCGTAAAACTGTCCGGCAAATGCCACAAACAGGCAAGAGCTGGCCAGAAAACTGTCAGTGAATGGTGGGAAGAGACATAAATAGACACAAACTGCTAATCTGGCAAAAAAAGATAACTAATTCTATTGGTTAAAGCCCAGTATGATGTTTGCAAAGGAATGACTGTACTGCAAGTCCCCATTTTGGAGATTAGCGGGTTGAATAGAAAGCATATAAGAAAAGGGAAAATAGTAGAGGCATATGATATGGAGTCGGTCTGAGCGTTTAAAACTTTCCGTCCCTCTCACACCAAGCTGATCTTTCTTAAGACCATTCATTTTCCACAGACTCCAACAAGATCTATAGTATTACTACAAAGATGCAGTAATACATTGAGACACACTGTGTCGACCCAATGTTATCTAATTAATAAAATTAAAATAAATAAATACATGCATCATCAAGTTTCTTTTCTGTACTACAGTGTTTGAATTTGATGGTTGAACTACGGTACAATACCACAAGGGACTGAGAAACAGAATTAGCTAACTGCTGCTTGAATGACGTACCGTATCAATCGCAATTTACAAAATGGTTGGCATTGCAAGCTCCTTCCTTGGCCATTTCCTGTCACCCCTGTAACGGGAACAAAAGTGCTTCAAAAGATAAATGATGTTTTTAAGTGTGAATTCTATGTTTCATTCACATTCAATTTGGTGTTTTATGCAACTGCTCCTGTTGTCTTGCAACATGGTTTTAACACCTATTCACATGACCTAAATGCACAATAAGCTTTGCTGTGCGCTGGTATTTAGAGTTCAACAGACATTCCAGGTCCCACTAGTTACCATACATAGGAGACCAGAATCTGCCTGACATAACTCATACACTGTAGTTCTGTAACCTAATATAGAAGGGCAAAAATAGAATACATTTACTTCTAGTTTTTTTCCCCCTCCAGTGTCAAACACATTTGCTTTATATAGACACTCCCTGTCAGTATCTTTTTCTGGCCTGACCAGCACGTCTGCTTCCCCAAGGATCAAGAATCAAGATTCAGTCTCAAGTTTTTGAATGCAATTGACAAAGGTTTTTTAGTAAGGGCTTTGATAATAACTTAATAACGCTGCTCGAAAACATTAATTAGAGCATTGCAATAGCAGGCCTAGCCAAGTCGGGTAAAGGACTGATCCTTTAACTTCTTAATCCACAAAGCACTTAAAATAACCAATGACGACTAGATGTACTCAACCCATCCAAGAGCAAACAAGATTAAAACAGGGAAAGCAAATCTGCTTACCTTAAAAATAAGTGAGATGACCTGATGAAATTTGAGCCCGTGGAACACAAAGACATCATACACTGCTGAGACGGCCAAGACAGTCACCCCTTGTTCTTTCCACAGCATGCTGCAGGCAGCGCAGGCAAAGCTGCCCAGCAGCCAGGGCAGGCAGTGGGCAGATTGCCCCCTCAGGGAGCAGTGTCGCATGTAGCAAAGCAGTGAAAGCAGGAAGAAAAGGGCAGCGCCAACGTCCGCCCTGCCCACAATCCCTGCCACAGCTTCCGTATGCACAGGGTGCGAGGCAAAGAGCAGCCCTGCCATCAGGGTCCAGTGGCCGCCCCCGAGAAGGAGACGTGCGAGGCGGGTGAAGAGGCCTGTGACACTGCAATGCAGCAGAATATTGATAAGGTGGTAGCCCCAGGGCTCCAGGCCCCCCAGGGCATAGTTAAGGCGGAAGGAGAGAGTGCAGAGTGGGCGGTAGGATTTGTGGCTGCCACTGTGGGTAAGCAGGGTCCCCCAAAAGTCGTTGTAGAAAATGTGCGTCCAGGGGGTTTCCGGCAGCAGGTCCTGGTTGGTTTTGATAGCACGGCTAAAAAAAAATAAAAAAATAAAAAGAAAGAAAAGACACATAAATAGACTGTCTTCCGTGGAACAAATGCCCAGGAACCAAATGGTTAATAAATTACTCATAGAGCCATAATGACAATATTATTTAAAATATGTATTACAGTACCTATTTCAATCACTAGCAAATGATGTGCTAAGCAATGGAGCCACTTAGACATCCATCTTATGGTGATTAAGAAGCAAATGAACATTGACTTGATGAATTGTTTTTAAGGGCTTGCTAAGCTGGAAGAAACACAATCTAAACTAAACTCATTTTCTAAACACCCATAGAAAATCTGCTCCAGTGGTAATTTCAGGAAGAGTTACATAAAATCAGGAGTACTGCTGAGCTTGAATGGTCTTTCCATCACTGCAAACTGCATCTGTTCTGCTTGACCTTTTATCAGGACAGTATCCTGGAGGTATGCCGACATTTAAGCCAGTTTCCCTTCCCTTTGCTGAAGGACTTTAATAGTAAGTTTATGTTACTCCCATTACAGTTACAGAAAGTGGTCATCCATGTCCTCAGAATGTGATTAACTTTTTCTCTTGATCTATAATTTCTTTTGGATCACAGCAAATAGATAAACCGGTTTCTGTTATTCCTATACTTGCCACGCATGTTTTCACAACAGCATTTTGAAACTAATTTAAGCTTGCCCGAGTTACGCCGCTACTCAAAAAACCCTCCCTTGACCCAGCTGACTTATCTAATTTTAAAGTTTAATATCAATTTAATAACAATTGCTACTTGTGCTGGAAGGACCAGCACGATACTTGCTTGGGGTTTGTCCACTGTTTTGTTTGTCCATTTATTTTGGCCAAAGTGCTGTTTTGTGTGTAAAAGTGTTTTGTGTTTTGTTTAAACCATTTGATTTATTGTAAATCTGTGCAGCAGCGCTTCACTCACCAGACTGTGTCTCTGCATTTCCTGGCCTGTGATGTCACCACACAAACGATCCATGGCAGGGACATTTGCTCATCATTAAAAAAGTGAGGGGGGCTGGTCCCCTGCATCCCCTGTGTAAATGACGCCTATGCGTGTAAGGGTAAGTCTATAGAACACTACATAAGAGAAAACACAAAATTGTCAGATAAAACTGTTCACAGGTTTGTGTTCCTGTAGTATAAAATATTAACAAAATGGTTTGTTAAATATGGGCAAAAACAGTAACTGGCATCCATTTCTGCCCATTCTCTTTTGATTCTGTTACTCTACTCTCAACCACTGTTTAAGGCGGTGCCATTTTCATTCGAAGAAACAAAAACGCTATTTTATAAGAAAAAATAAACTTTGCTTTTCAAAGCTTCTACACTCAAATACCTCTAATTAGATCTATTTTTAATGTTGTGCATGTACAGTATGGTAAAGTGAATACAGAGTAATGGGTAGTGTTTACCACTGTTCAACATTGTCAGTGTCTATGGCAGTGCTTAATTAAATGTTCTGAGAAACAGCTGTGTGTTTTCAGAAACAAGGGTTACTGGCAGTTACTCAGCTTTTAAGATGATTTTGCTTGAGTCATTAGGTTATTAATTAAGCTATAATGTAAAAACAGGCTGGTCTTTTATGGCTAATTAATGACTGTCGGGAACAGAAATTGCTTAAATCTAAATTAAAAAAACTAAATAACAATGAAACTGCTCCAGCAGACAAAGGATTAGCTAAGGCATGCTATTCAATGTCTAGTTTACAGACTCTGTTTAATATACTAGCCTGCCATTAAATGAACAGAAACATACACTGCAGTCCTAATCTAGATTGTTGATTCTAGTTAACATTCATGTTTTATTGAACTTTTCATCTTAAAAAATAACAAGTAATGGGAGTTTTTGTGAACAAAAACCAAGCATCCCCTGTGACACAATCAAAGGAAATCAAATGGTTGGTAAACATGAAGTAAAATAGATATGTGAAAAAAGATTGCATCATTGAGGTTTAAACAATGCAATAGTGAAAGGGTTATTTTTTACTGGACTACATTGGTAATGGAGCTGAATATAGCTGTGTAAATTTTTTATGGAATTATCACACGTGTAACACTCTCCCTTTTATTACAACAGCTGAGTTCAATATTGAGTAGTTAGAAGCGGTTAGAAGCTGCCCTGTGGATAGCTGGCACAAAAAGTCCTCCCAATAACCCTTCATCAGTTTTAAATGCCTTTCTCTTGGAACCGCACTATTGTCTCCACTGCAGGCCCGCTATATCCAGTGACTGCTAACAACACAACGCAAAGGTCCTAATGTGTATTACCGGATCAGATTGATTTCTAATGTGTCAAAACTCACATCTTTCAGTGTAATTTATGACAAGCTTCTTTAAGTCAAACTTCTGTTCTGCGATTTGATTTCATTTGAGAAAGGCAGTTTGTATAATATATACCCTGAAGGGTGTTTGAAGTGTTATGTCCAGAAATTCGAATCAACTGTGACAACTGCATTTAGTGTCAAGCCAAAGTCTAAATATAATAATAAACCTCAGGTGTTCCATCTGTGAAATCCAACAGTACCAACTCCTAATGCTGTAGCCAAAGCCAATAGCATATATGGACTCAATTACAGATGTTTTGGCTATTTATTAACAGTACATTTAAATATGTTTTTTACTGGCACAAAGGAGGTAAATTACACTTTCTAAACTAAAACAATGTAGAAACAATATCAAATCAAATATGAACCATGCAAAGCACGGTGCGAAAATGTAAGCATTTTAATATGCCGTGCAAAGAAGTTCCAGTAAAATGTACTCCTCACAAAAGCAGCATGTTGTTTACATCCATATCTACCCCTTTCTACGATTGGAATATTCATTCAAGACTTCAATGTATCTCAGTAATATGCTATAATGCTGGACGTGGTTGATATGTTACACAATCTATCTATGACACATCTAGACCCTGGAGCAAAATATAACTTGCTGTAGTGCAGGTCAGCTTGGAGAAAAGCAATTAACAGCACTTCAAACCTTTTAAAAAGACCTAAAGTACAGTACAAGGTATTCCAGGAGGAAATACAGCACAGATTGGTTTCTAATGGTCTGAGGTTTTCAATTGGACTGCTGTAAGTGAAGGATGGATTTCTAAGTCTGTGAATTAGTTGCCATTAGAGATGTTGTATTATCTTACAAATGAAGTAATCCATTGATAAGTACATTATGTTACCAGAAACTGTTCTTGATTCATTTTAAAATGGTTACACCCTTGTGTACCTGAGCTACTTGGAGACATGATTCTGAGAGCTCTATTGAGGCCATGGTGGTGCTTTAAACATCAGATTTTTAAAAGTCATCAGTATATCATGGATTTAAAAAAACGATAAATCTAAACAATAAGAAGAATATATTTAAGATAACTGATATTTCATCCCTACCAAGTTACCCTTTAACATGTTATGTCCTCACTGTTAAATATAAGTTAACACATGCCTTTTATGGGCTTCAATCCCAAAACGAGTCTTATTTTCTACTATACAAAAAAGTGGCAACAGTGTTCTTAAAAATCTATAGAAACTACCTGGCTCTAAATAGAAAGAAAGTAGCCATTTTTAGCAATAAAAGCACACTTTTGATACAAGGTCATACACAGAACCCCTACTTAATAAGGACATCATAGCAGGGATGACTGACAAGGGCTCATTAAGAATTGTAAGTTCTATTTTTTTCCCTTGACATATACTTCAAATTTGAGGCACAAATGTGCTAATTCTTAATTTGTTGTGAATCCCATTGTTTATTGTATGCATGTTTGTTAAACAGTTATGCTATCAAAGCTGGCTTAACGTACAGAGGTAAAAACTATAATCCTGAGGACTATAATATGTGCTAGACAGGTTCTGTGTTGTTATTAAGTATGAACACAGGAGTGGGCAAAATACAAACCTCCAAAGTCCTTCAAAAATTGAATATATCTGAATGTAATAAATCTAGCCAGGTTTCCTAGGCAACACAACAGCCAAAAGCTCTGGATTACACTTCTTTGAAGATACTGTACTAATTGATTTTGTCAGGCTGCTAATTTATACAAAAAAAGAAGCAAAATTGGATTTCTATTTTTTTTAAACATTCTCCTTCCAAAGTGGATAAGCTCACCCTTTTTCTTCTCATCAGGCTCCTTAAGAAGCCATACATTTGTATAGGTTTAGAGTCCAATTATATCATTTATAAATGACATACTGTACACTGTTCATTTCCTATATATTTAATTTCAATTTGCAATTATTCTTACAGGTGTGAAAAAATGCTGTAAAGTAAGAATGCTTTCAAAAATAGACATGTTAATAGATTATATTTATCAATTAACTAAAGGCAAAGTGAGTGAACAGAAGAAAAATCTAAATCAAATCCATATTTGGTGTGACAACCCTTTGCCTTCAAAACAGCATCAATTCTTCTAGGTACACTTGCACAAAGTCAGGGATTTTGTAGGCATATAGTCAGGTGTATGATTAAACAATTATACCAAACAGGTGCTAATGATCATCAATTCAATATGTAGGTTGAAACACAATCATTAACTGAAACAGAAACAGCTGTGTAGGAGGAATAAAACTGGGTGAGGAACAGCCAAACTCAGCTAACAAGGTGAGGTTGCTGAAGACAGTTTACTGTCAAAAGTCATACACCATGGCAAGACTGAGCACAGCAACAAGACACAAGGTAGTTATACTGCATCAGTAAGGTCTCTCCCAGGCAGAAATTTCAAGGCAGACAGGGGTTTCCAGATGTGCTGTCCAAGCTCTTTTGAAGAAGCACAAAGAAACGGGCAACGTTGAGGACCGTAGACGCAGTGGTCGGCCAAGGAAACTTACTGCAGCAGATGAAAGACACATCATGCTTACTTCCCGTCGCAATCGGAAGATGTCCAGCAGTGCCATCAGCTCAGAATTGGCAGAAAACAGTGGGATCCTGGTACACCCATCTACTGTCCGGAAAAGTCTGGTCAGAAGTGGTCTTCATGGAAGACTTGCGGCCAAAAAGCCATACCTCCGACGTGGAAACAAGGCCAAGCGACTCAACTATGCACGAAAACACAGGAAATGGGGTGCAGAAAAATGGCAGCAGGTGCTCTGGACTGATGAGTCAAAATTTGAAATATTTTGCTGTAGCAGAAGGCAGTTTGTTCGCCGAAGGGCTGGAGAGCGGTACACGAATGAGTGTCTGCAGGCAACAGTGAAGCATGGTGGAGGTTCCTTGCAAGTTTGGGGCTGCATTTCTGCAAATGGAGTTGGGGATTTGGTCAGAATTAATGGTCTCCTCAATGCTGAGAAGTACAGGCAGATACTTATCCATCATGCAATACCATCAGGGAGGCATCTGATTGGCCCCAAATTTATTCTGCAGCATGACAACGACCCCAAACATACAGCTTAAAGAAGAACAAGGAGTCCTGGAAGTGATGGTATGGCCCCACAGAGCCCTGATCTCAACATCATCGAGTCTGTCTGGGATTACATGAAGAGAGAGAAGCAACTGAGGCTGCCTAAATCCACAGAAGAACTGTGGTTAGTTCTCCAAGATGTTTGGGCCAACCTACCTGCCGAGTTCCTTCAAAACTGTGTGCAAGTGTACCTAGAAGAATTGATGCTATTTTGAAGGCAAAGGGTGGTCACACCAAATATTGATTTGATGTAGATTTTTCTTCTGTTCACTCACTTTGCATTTAGTTAATTGATAAATATAAACTATTAACATGTCTATTTTGAAAGCATTCTTACTTTACAGCATTTTTTCACACCTGCCTAAAACTTTTGCACAGTACTGTATATATATATATATATATATATATATATATATATATATATATATATATATATATATATATATATATATATATATATAATCTTTATTTTATATAGCGCCTTTCATAGTGGACCACCATCACTGACTGATTATAGTTTATATATAGTTTATTAAAGGGAGCATTATTATAAAGTTACAAGATAATGTTTTATTTGAACAACCACAACAAGTTACATGACATAATAACACCGCTGTGTAAAACAGCAACACTTCTCTGGGCAGTAGGCAAGCACGTTTTGCACATTGCCAGTGATATGCCATATCTGACAATGCAACAGGAACACTGGCAACAAGCTCCGATATCCTTTAATAATCTAGTTTACAACAAATCTAAAGGTTCAAATCACAGAGCTGTGGAAACTAAGATGCTGCATCTCAATTTGACTACTTTAAGAATATAATTTAAAAAATAAAAAGAGAAAAAAAGTAACATTTTGAATTCCCAAGCAATGAATCTTATCACACAACCTCTGATGGCTCTACAGTCACTGTAGATGGATATGGGTCTCACTACTTAACAGATATAATTTATTTAACTGCAGCACCGATGCAAAAGCTATTTGTATGTTTTATTTATTTATACAGGAATTACAGTATCAACTGAGATGCAACTTCCTGTCACATGGGCATTCTCTCAGATGGAGTTACAAAACACAGTTACATCAGTTAACTATGTAAATATATATGTATTTATATAATCAGGAAATGAGTGACTAATAATATTAGCAGCTTCCTTAAGCAGTTACATGAAGCAGAGCCAGTCTAAAAAAAACCCTATTGGAGGAAACAATCCTGGGAAATAACAAAGACTTTTGAATATTACAATATCACGCAAACGACAGTGTGCTAGCATGCGTAAGCCACAGATTCTGATAAGAGAAGTACTGAACTTTTAAAAACAATCTTTAACCAACATTAATTTTTTTGTACACTTATTCCATTACTCAATCGGCCACACTGGGTCAAGCTGTGTAATGCAGATGTACATACGATAAGGTAATGGGATTTTTATTTTACCAGTCAAAGGGGTTTGACAGTTTTGTACAATGGTTAAAACCGTGACCGTGCCATAGGACAATTAGAGATTGTGCCACTAGGACAAGTGGCATCACGCGGAGTCACGGAAAAAACGGATAACAACTGCAGCTGTTCAGGATCTGGTCACTTTTGGCAGAACCCTAGAATACTCATACAGTAGATAAGAACCACTTTAGCATAGGACACAATCCAGAACTCCACCACAATCTCATCAGGTATTCCTTTCCAGGCATGGAGCTTGCATCTTAGGAGTGCACAGAGTCACATCGCTGCAGTGCAACACATTGTAGACGGCTTGAGCCACCATAAAATTCACATTGTTGAGTGTGCATGGATTTTATAATCAATTGGACATACCGGTATGTGTTTTATTATAATACTAAAAATAATCTGATTACATGATAAAAAAAAGAAAAGGATCATGTTCCACTTATGCAAAGAAAGGGGTTTGCGAGAAATTAGACATTTCTCCTCATGGTAATTAGTTATAAAATATCACAGCATACTGTAATACAGTATATGGTCCCCTAAAGAATTGCTAATAAGAGACAATTATATGTCTATAATTAATAAGAATAATTTTTAAAAAAACACTTAAAGACCAACATCGACGTCCTATGAACATTCTGGTTGGCAGACATTTGTGCAACAACCTCCTGCAATCCCAAGGAGGCACTCATGCAGCTTAAATTTTCTCATATCTAACAATGAGTTTCTTTTCACTCACTTCAGCAGATCTCTGCTCTCTACAGCAGTCCACTGCACACTACTGGATCTTAGCCTTTATCGTCCACGCTCGTGACATTCTACACCTGTTCACTTCCACAATCAAGTCTTACATCTCCAGAATCCAGTACATCTCTGGAATCCAGTTCCATTACCGTCTCATGTCAGTGTTCTCTTCGAGTCTTCTGACCATTCCAGCAATTCGCCTGACTTTGTGGTTTTTATAAAAAAAAAAAAATGAACTGCCCAAATACTTTTGTCAGCAACTGTATATAAAAAAGATATCTCCCTCTATATGTTAATATGTTAATTACGGCTACATCATAGTAATGCCCACTATTACAGTTCTTGGTTGATAATGAAATATCTGCAATATATGTGTAGATGTGCAGTTGTTACTGTATGTACGTTTTGGAAGATTTGAGATTGATGCTATCTTTCTCAATCAGATGGTGAAGGCTTGGGGCACACCTTCAATGCTCTGACTCGCAGGGATTCCCATCATCTCATTTTTCGATTGCAGTTTGTCCAAATCTCTTGTTGTCAAATAGACAAAGCTAAAAAAAAAAAAAAACATGTGTCCAATTCCATCAGCTCTGTCCTGGCTTCCAGCTGAATTAACAGAAACCTTTACCCAGTGGTAGATATTTTTGGTAAAACACACTTCCGATTCACATGTCTTGGAAACCCTGACCCGAGCTGTTTTTAGGAGTAAACACATACTTTTCCCACCCTCATACTTATACTTTTAGTTTGTAATATTGTCCAGCCTTTCAAGGTGCCTTTTCAGTCAAAGTGCTAAAATGTATGCTATATAATTCCAAAACATACTCGACTTTAATTTTAGAAATAAAGGAACCCCCTCTTTTAAAAACAACATTTCTTTCCAAACTGCAATACATGTCACAAACACAGTAAACAAAATAAAAAAAACAAGATAGTTCAATGTTTAAGTCATTTATTTTCTTTAGAGGCTGTGTGGTTAAAGAAAAGGGTTTGTAATCAGGAAGTCCCCGGTTCAAATCCCACCTCGGCCACTGACTCATTGTGTGACCCTGAGCAAGTCACTTAACCTCTTTGTGCTCCGTCTTTCGGGTGAGACGTAATTGTAAGTGACTCTACAGCTGATGAATAGTTCACACACCCTAGTCTCTGTAAGTCGCCTTGGATAAAGGTGTCTGCTAAATAAACAAATAATAATAATAGCCACACTAATTCATCACTTTACTTATCTCCCTGCTGAAACAAATGACTAATGTGTTACACTATACAAAGTACATTCAAAACGGATCACAGACCTCCCAGTTGAAGGACAAAAAAAACCAAAAAAAACAGCTAAAGTCAAGATATGTGTTCTGATTAAATTTCAGTGAGGTAAGGAAGCTTCCAATGGAGTATGACTGTGCAGCAATGCAGCTCATTCACTGCAGACGCGCAGTCAAGAAATTGGTTTAAAACCGGTCTTAAAGAGACCAGGCTAAATAAATCTGTCCTGTGACGGACAATTGATTTACACAAAAGTATGTGCTGCAATCAATTTTGTTGTGAAGCAGTGTGTGCATATTGTAAACAGGTGTCAGAAGACGTGCAGGGGAGTGTTAGGAGAGAAGCTGCAATGGTAATACAATAAGGTGGGGGGGGGGACTCTTTAATGAGGTGTTAACAGGAAGATTAAGTGTGTAGCACTGAATAAACAAACAGGAGACAGCATATCAGATGAAAAGCATGATTCTGAGCTTTAACAGATGCACACTGCCAATAGTTAAAACAAAAAAGAGACATGAAAAAAAATCATTTGAAGCTATTTACTCTGCAAGTAACCAGGTGAAACTTTATTTTGACTGCTGTAAAATGTTCTATTTGCAGTTATCCGTTTAACGACTGTAAATACTTGGTCTGCGTGGTGGGATTAAGCTGCAAAAATGTATTTTTCAAACCACTGTAGCAGCTTTGTTATAGCTTCCACTGAATTTTCTAGACAGCTTG
This sequence comes from Acipenser oxyrinchus oxyrinchus, assembly GCA_030684275.1. NCBI lineage: Eukaryota > Metazoa > Chordata > Actinopteri > Acipenseriformes > Acipenseridae > Acipenser > Acipenser oxyrinchus. Next base: position 51,003,571 of record CM060254.1, on the reverse strand, counting down.
ACAGGCTAACAGGGTTACCTAATTAATACATAGGCCAAGTATGTGTAATGCTTATAATGATTACATTCTATTAAACACTGCTGCCTTTCTTGAGACAGCTGAGCGCCTTAATTGCACTAAACAGACATTGCGTATTTCAATTTATAAAATTGCAGTGTTAAAATGATAATTGTCTCATTAATGTTCTCATTTTAACAAAAAAACTAAACAAAAAAAAAACACTGAAAGCTTTTCAATTACATTTTTGTTGGCTTCTTTCAATCTCAAGTTACATGGGCGGTCACGTATCAAGTGTTTGCAACGGCATTAAGGCCATAGCACCAAGTTTACACCGCCCTTAAAATTGCCCCGTATGTATCATGACACTTTTGGCAAGTTAAGGCCGTGTTAGCACTGCCAAAATGCGCTCCTCCGTGCAATACACTCCGCCTCTCATTAGCCATGCACGTTAAGGTGTGTCAAGCCTTAATTATATGCATGGGCAAATTGTAGGTTGTGCTCATTTGGAAATTAAGTCTGTGATATTAAAATGAGATTTATGAAGCGGCAGAACAGCTGTGCCGGCTCTAAAAGTGTCCACAAATAAGTCTTATTTCAAATTGGTCTTATTGGGGCACAAAGAAAAAGTCAGAAAGCAGCTGATAGGAAAGCATTATGGCAGCAGTGATAACGTAGTTCTTACAGTGGAAAGTGCAGGCTCCTAACCTTCCTGAACAACCCAGTAACAGAGGGAGAGCGCTGAGAAGAAGGGAGAGTATTTAGGGTCTGCATTACCCTTTTTGTTCTCCCTGAGATTAAATTATAGCTCGATACCGATTATTTCATTATGTACAATAGTTTGTATTCGTCATATCATAAACTTCGATCATTAAGTTATCCTTTTCATTATGTATATTTGGTTTTATCTGTCGTATAATAATAATATAATATAAAATCAAGACACTTAGTCAACACGGGTCATTTCTGCCTCTCCAGATGAGCTACCTGGGCTTTGTGGGTTAAAACCTGTACATTTTATTTAAAACACAGGTTAGTCCATTTAGAAGTGTCATTTCTGCCTCGTCAAATGGCCTACCTATTGTTCAATTGAGGTAGCCCATTTGGAGGGGAGGCACTATTTTTCAGATTAGTCTGTTAATCTGTGCTACCGGTAGCCCATTTTGAGCACCAGTGCAGCACATTTAAGCATTAAAATGTGTCAGCTTATGCCGTGCCTCATTAATTTTGGGGATGGGGTAAAATCTGTGCCGCGACAGAGCGCTACTTTACACTCTGCCAATTTAACACTGCGTCGGTCGATCTTGAGTGTGTAAAAAAAAAGAAGAAACCAAGACTGCCTGTTCATGGGCAGTGATGGGAATCAAATTTTATGTAGAGTAGATACCGATAAAAAGGTTTTACGTTTTTAAAATCGGTTTCTGTTTACAACCCCAAAGTTCAATACTAGCAGATTTTGACGATTATCATACAATTAGGGAGCATGGTTTTCGACAGCGTTCCTAAGCCTTCCTGAGGCTATATGCAATCTATCAAGTGAAGGATCATAATGGGAAAATCAATAGAATTATGATTAAGCACTTAAAGCAGGAAACAAACTAGGAGTCAGTGTAGAGCTGAACAGGAGCTGTGTCTTCTGCTACTAAATTTACTTTCTGTAACCAGGCTCTGAGCACTTTTCACTGCTCATATCCAATTCCAGTACCATTCCAGTACTTTTGCACTGTTTGAAATGACCCAACGTGATAGTTAATTTAATACAGCAGCCGGACAGCACAGTAAATTTACTTGTAATGGATTTAGAACAACTTAATTGGCTTTCCCCTTGTATAAATGCACTTTTATTCAATAAAAAGGGGATAACGTCTAGAATGACCAGATTTTATTTTTCAATATGTTGAGCCACATTCTATGCTTGCATTTGAGTTGTCAGATGCTTGATTGAGAATACAAGTCTATATTAATAAAAAAAAGGCTTTGATGAATATGCAAGGTCTAGTTACAACCAATAGTTTTTTGTACATACGATAAAGTCTTATTTGAGCACATCCACAAATTGCGACGTGCCAGTTAAAAACAGAAATGACTTCATCTGCTGCAAGGCTGTTTAATTATTTGTTCTTCGTTTCAGCTTGCTGCCTTGAAACGGACGCCAGATTTCCAACACTGACGGACAGACAGTTGCAGGTACATCATGAGCAAGAGATTCAGTCTCAAATGTGCCTCAGCTCTGCCCTTAGAAAGCAAATGTGAAAAGAATGCATGACCCACCCTACCGTCTATTTGGGACAACAACAAAAAAAACAACTGATGCCATTGAAATGACTTTCAATCACTATCAACACAGTCAGGAAGGGAAACGCCAATCTAACTGCAAAAATCCTGTGGTTTTTCCACTTCATCATACACTATCATCAAGGCAACTGGTAGTTTGTCATCGCCCAAATGACATATCACATGCAGCCCTTGGAAATTAATTTGTGTTAGCTGCTACCAAGAAAGCAGTGATGGGTATTGACTGATTTTCCATGAAAGGAGGTTGTTCCATTACAGTACTCCCAGCCTGTGCTGGAATTGAAACAATGTTCTTCATTATAAGCCATCACTACCTCCAGTCCCTTTTTTATGTAAGCCATTTAAACTTTGGGTTTAATGATGTGTAATGCAGTTGCTTTCCAAATGTACAGATGTGCCAGAGAAAAGCATGAAAGCATCTGTATGATCTCATTAGATCTGCCATCACATTTGTAAGATTGCCACCAAATCTGTAATTAGCACTCACAAGAAGGGTGCAAGTGCTGTATACAGGATGTTATTTATGTATTTATGTATTGATTTATTTCAACAAAAGGGTGTTTGTGCTTTAGAGATTTTCAGTTTGTTGCTTGTCATTACATTAATCATTATCAGTTCCATAAGTTTTATTCTTGACTGCCATCAAATAGTTAACATTTTGGCTTCTTTTTATGGCCTTGTGAGCTCCCTCACATTTGGCAACTCAGAAGTATTTTTTGTTTTCCTACAGCAAAGTCTTCTTTTTCACTAAACTTGGGACTAAACAATAGTGGAGAAGTTAAGCATCTGGCATTACCCAGGCATTTCATTCACTGTAACTTATAGTAAGGCACAAGGAAATAATTTTAAAAAATGATAACAACCTATTTTATACTTCAGACACTGTTGAGCTTGCGTGACAGTAGTTCTGCACATATAAACTAACCTAAAACCCCACGGAAGCACTTATTTACTGGGAGTTTTACACATGGTGTCAATTTTCATTTTGACGAAACTGCTCATTTGTGCTCTTTAAAATGTACAGATGCAGTATCCTCAAAACCACATTGCTCCATGCTGTTCAGCAGCAGTGTTTTACAATTATTTTTTAAATAACATTTTACATCAAAACATTATCCTTCTACAATCAAAGAGCAAAAGTATTTTTACCATAGCTATGAATCAGAACTGGAGATGACACACAGCTCTCTCCACCAACAAGCTGGAGCTAAGGAGAACACTAAAGCTGTCAACTTAACCCCAAAACAATTTCACCATTGCCAGAAATCCCATTTTCTAATTTATACCTGAAAATCGTATTAGACCAAATTGGGACCAAACACAGCTATCCATTTTTATTGATCTGAATTTTCTTGATCTCTTTTTCTCAGAATTATGGTTAAAGACATTATAAGATGTATTGAGCTTTCCATTATAAGTGAAAGCACATAAATGAAAGCACCCCAGAGAGCATCTTCCCTCATATAATACTGTAGTACAGAATCGTTTCCGATGCATTAGGAGTGTTTCTACTCCACAAAATCCAAAATGTAATCTTCGTCTCTGCTTCAAATGAAACAGGAGCTTGCACATTCCGATGAATCAATCACCAGCTTTCACCAGCATCACATCCCTCTGGATCAATAACTGTCCAATAGCATTTTCTTTCTTGTTTTTATGTTTCCAGTAATCCAAGGCACAGTCCAATGAGTAATACATGCAGCATCCTGCCAATTAATTAAAAACACCTCTAGATTGAAACCAAACTGAGGGTTGTGTGACAAGTATGTTTTTAATAAAAAGTAAAGTGATAGGGCAGTACATTTCGATATGAGCTGAGTTACTATCCTACTTTCCATTCTAATGTATAACATCACTGAGGTAGTACTGATGTTAGCACTTTATCTTATTATTATTATTATTATTTATTTCTTAGCAGACGCCCTTATCCAGGGCGACTTACAATCGTAAGCAAATACATTTCAAGTGTTACAGTACAAGTAATAATACAATAAGAGCAAGATAAATACACTACACTAAATTGTTTCATGGTTTCTAAGAATACCTGTAATATCTCTTGTGGCCCCAGGAGTTAAATCATAGATTTTATTTTGTCCAGTTTACTGTACAAAGGAGTTCGCAAGAGACTATCATACTGTATGCAGTACATTATACAGTTCAGACAAAAAAAGTGTTTAAATTGTTTGAGGGAGTCGGGTGTTCAAATCTACAGTAAAGTTTTTCTCCAGAATGGCCCTCTTTTGAGATTGTTCCCTGTAAATACCAGTAGTTTGTGCAGTCCCAGATACTGAAAAGTGGTCCTCCAATAAAAATCTGTCAGGTCTGCAGCTTTTATATTCAAGAATTCATGTCAGGGGTTTCATTTGCATAATAAAACAGTATGTGTTACATATATTGTGTTCTCAGGGTTCCAGGAAAGTTTAACAGTAAGTGCTTTATCCTTCTCTCCTATGTGCATATTCAGGTCTTCAGCAAGCGACTACAGGAAGTCAGTATTTCCCATTGTCAAAACATATTCTTTGATGTCCACACAAAGTATACTTCCTGATTAGTCACAGAACAGGGGAGCATAAGCCAAAGGCATATTGGAGAAACAACCAAAGATATGCAGCGCAATTGTTTTTCATCTACATTTTTAGGGGAACTCATGACAAAACTGATAAATGGCTGTCTGTACACAGTCAAATAAAAGTCCCAGAAATCTACACTGCATAAACTAAACAACAGCGCACATTTGCAAATCACACTAATAAACGCATCCATTTTTCTGTTATGGTTAGTTAAAACACCATTATTGCTTAATCTGTTGAGTGTATAACAATTACACATTATGAATCATACGATTTACAGTTAATAATCAAATGGTGAATGTTCATACCTGTAGAGCTTGCTTGTACAAAAAGTATTTCAGAATGGTGCAACAGAGAAGAAAAAAAACACTTATGAGTGAAAGACTCAATAATATGTCTTTCATATGATTTATGGGTGCAGTGTAATCCATGGAAAAAATAAAAGGTCTAGGAGTGTATGTTTGCAATACAGGAGATGTGTTTATTAGGGTGTAACAGGCTATTGGTTTGTGGGTGCGTGCATTCGCTGCTGAGTGTCAGGCAGGAGACTGAGACGAAGGCTGAAGTTGACACGCCTTGCAGGCCCACAGGTTTATTCACATGTACACGCACAGTGAGAACAGCTCACGTGACACTACCAGCAATGATAGTGCACTGAGGACATATGGCCAGCATACAAAATGCAAAATAAACACAAAAAACTATCAAAATAAAGGTGCTGTGAAAATGGCGTGCGCTACTCCCTAAGGCTTGGAGGTCCCTCTTTATACACCTCGCTCACTATACAGTAGTGAGATCTACAATCCCTGAAATAATCTTCTCTGTTCAATTATAAACAAACCTTAGCTCCGACTAATAGAAGCAGCGACCTCTGCGGTTTCACTTTCTTTATCTTCTGATCCCGGGTCACTCTTACGACGATCAGGATTACACTGCCAGGTTTCCATGTCTTGGTCGTGTGGACGATATTCAGCCCGTTGTCCTTGGTGAATAAACGGGAACTTTTGTACCCGACGCCCTACTGGAACACACTTACTTGCTGATTATCCACAGTTGACAATCACACACAGCAGGCAGGCTCTCCAAGGAGCGTCAGGTACCTTACTAATTATTTACAACAAACACACACTATTTACAATATACATCCACACAAAAACCCCTCTTCATGTGCATGGCTGCTGCCCTGCTACATATGGTATCCAGACTTCAGAGGGATTTCTAGTCTATACAAGGCAATGAATGTGTTTCCAGATTTGTGACGTAAACTGTAATGACACGTCAAATCCAAATCTCAACTGTTGGTATTGGTTTAATTACTCAACCTTGTTCTTTCAAATATTTAGTACAGGATACTGCTATAGTTCTCAGATCAAAATGCTTTTAAGTAGAATTCTCTTTATACTCAGCCATTTCTATTGAACTAGCTATATGAAACCCATATGTCCTTTTTATTACTATAGTTAATGACGCACTACAGTGGATACAACTAAGCATGCACAGTATATCACCTCTACTAATAGGAATGAAAACAATAGCTGTGTCTTCATAGTTCTGGGACAAATATGCAACCAAACATTTATTGAAATTACCTTATTAATGTTCTCAAATATCAAACATTTGTGAAGTACACCTCCTGGCCACCTAAGTTTATCTGTAATGTACTTACAGAAGACTGTAATAAATAACATTTTACTGTGCAGAAAAATGACAGATTCATGTTCCTCCAACACTGTTATCCACTAGTTAAAAAAAAAGCATATTGTTATTCCAGATTAAAATGATTTGGCTTCTTTTGAGAGAGTTACGCAGGTTTTTGACTTTTAACTAAGATTTACTGGCCAGGGTTATGAGGCCTGGGGTGTTCTGTCCCTCTACAGTTACCAATTTGTTCAGCGCCCCAATGTATTCTTTTTATTAGCGTCCGTCCATGCATTACAAAGCACAAAACCAAACAGCCATTGTCCAAAATGCCTTTTTTGTCTGTCTGTAAAATAAACAGAACAAAAGCAAAATGCCTTCATTACATTTTTGAAATACTTGCAGTGACAGATTGTAGGTAGAGGATACAGCTAAGGGTTGGGGTCTGGGATGTGACCCCCACGCACCAAAGAAAAGCCTGGCTTGGTGAATGGAATAGACAAAAGGGGTAGCCATGGTTCTCCCATGTGAACCAGCAAAGACCAGGATGGGAAGAGCCCATCCCTTGTCATATGCATCACAACACCCTGATGTGCAGTCAGTGAGGCAGAGCCATGTGTGGTCAATTATCACACCCCAGCAAGCAGAGTTCTGGTACCAGCTTCCTGGGAGAACTGAAGCTTCCCATTGCTTGGCTCTGACCAGTACAACAAGAAGAGAAAGAAACAAAAGCTACATGTTTAGAAACAAAGAGCATTCTCGGATAAATTGCGTTTATGTTATTACCCTATGGTTTTATCTCACTTCATATTTATATGGTTTCTGTAAAAGGCTGCATCAGGAATGGCCTAAAGTTACTGATAAATTATAATAATAAGATATCGTCACATTTAAGAATTCTTCCATAACACACATCATCTGGAAATGTGTTCTTTAAAATTGCACTGAGCATACAGTACAGGTTGCTTGTGAATAAGATGGCATCTGCACAATAACATTTAATTGTAAACTTGGCAGCTCCTTATGTTGAATTTCTTTACACAGGATTGAATGAATCTTAACAGCAGGAGGAGAACAAAGGAAGGCCATGTAAGATATTCAGTGAGTGTGAAGATAAACTGCAGCTGCAGGAAGTTTGGAGTATTTCCGGGTGAGAGTTCCACTGCTGCTTTATATTACAGTAAATTAGCTGCTTTGAACAACAGCTTAGTTGAGAATTACAGAGCTGAGTGGAAACCACACTTGTGCTGTTTATGTCAGGATAGAAAATGACCGACAATGAGGCTACTCTGTATGCTCTTTCACAGTGGTGCCAAGCAATGCAAATAAGGTGGTGGGGGAAAGTGACAGAACTGAGGTTTTAGGCAGCTACAGCGACAGCAAGTCAATAACAGCTTACAATCTTTACTTAAATAATACCTAACCAAACTCTTCTTGCCAGAAATAGCAGAACTTTACTGCCCTACCAAAATCAACGTCAATTGGTAATACTGCTTCCTATAAACTGTATGTGTTCATTATCATTGTGTAGACTTGGCCACTAGACCTGTGGGCTTAACCTATTTTTTGTAAGAATAAGCCACTATCACAATTAGTGCATCTTCACTGGGTAATACCCTATGCAACCCTAAAGGATTATGGATGTGCATTTTCAATTATAAAGAGGAATTGTAGCATATCTATATTGAAATATTTATGCAAATTAGGCAATGATTATCAAATATTTGGCCCTTTGAACATGCATACATGTATTCTTCCCATCAATGGAAACAGGGTCAACACCCTTACTCCTCTTCAGAGTAATGTGTGTCTCCTCCTGTAACAATAAAGGAAAAATCTTCTTCTTGTAGTTCATGATTAACACCCATAATCAGGTTTTGTTGAAATTGGCCATACCTTTCCATGAAAGAGTATTTATTATCGGAATTTGGCCCCCTACCCTTTGGCAATTGCAGGATTTGAAATTGGCAGTTACTCCTTTTGGTGTTTGTGCCAAGCAACATGCTGCACTGAACGAAAGTAACCAGCTAGTGGAGTAGTAATCTGCTGCTGACCAAGTCAATTGACACCATGAAAGCACAACTCAGGACAATGTTAAACAGGGCAGTTTCTCTGAAAATGTTCCTGGTGTTTATTTTTTCATTTTTATTTTTATTTTTTGTTCATTTGTATTGCCTTCACATGTAGAAAATCCTAATATAATATTAAAGATTTACGTTTCAGTTAGTGGCTCTCTAATTTTAGTTTGTAAGTCAACGGGGATGATGAAAGTACAGATTTTTATTTCCGCAGTCTTTGCAAGGCTACTTCTTAGTATCTGTTGAGGATTAATGGAATATCTATGACATTTATATCTACTGTAGGCCACATACCATGAACTGAGAAATCTGTGTTATCTTTTTGAAAGCCATAACATTGTAAAAGGATTTGTCATTCTTTGTGAACCATTTAGAAAGACAGCCTGCAGGAACTTCTGAGCAACAATCAGCCCATCGAATTAAAAATAATAATAGTCATGAAACGACTGGGATTCAAGAACTTTCTCACTTCTGAGATTCCCTGTCCGGCATCAATAGAGCTCTGCATGATATTCATCATTTCATACACTGTTAGCCCAAGATCCATGTGCAGTAAACAGTTAATATACATTGGCTTTAGTGATAGGCAGCTTCATCAACATGGTAAACCTATGTACATGGGTTGTTTTGCACTGTATAATGAGCAGAGACCTCTCAGAAGTATTCTGCACCTTCACACATCCGCAGCCAGTTGTAGTACAAAGCTCATTCATGCATAACTTTTTATATTGCGAAAATAATGGTAGAAATTTTAGTCCTAGACAAGAGACAAAAATATCCTAAAAGGAAAATGTCAGCATCACACGTTGCCAAACAGTTGTTCACTGATCTCTACCATTAATACATGGTTCTCCATTTTGCATTAATCTTAACCATGGGGTAACTCCCTGCAAGCTTCACATAAAGCCTTAACAGAGCCACTGTAGAACAGGGCCGGTTTTAACATCTGGGGAACCAAGTGAAATGTTTTCCATATAAAACCAACTTTAATATTAAAACATATGGGGTTTGGGGGGATTTGTAAAATGCATGATAAAATGTGTTCCCTGTTAAAATGTGAACAGACATAAACTTTTTTGAGAAAAGTTGCATTTTAAGGGTGGTTGGTAGCACTAGCAAGCTATAAAATTAAAATCGTTCTCTGGTAAAATGGCCACCCATGTGAGCCAGATGGTACCCAAAGTGAGTCAGGTTTATAGAAAAGATGAAAGATATTTTAACAGTACATTACAATTATTTTTTTTTATGTGTGTGTGCAGTAATGGTGTAGCTAGCTTTCTAATTTGAAGACTGCACAGATGTCATTTCCTTACTGATTGCTGGAGAGAATAATTTAGAGCATGCCTAGGTTATCCTTAAACAGATACCAAATTACTAGGGTTCACTGGGTTACAGCAGAAACTATTAAAAAAGATTTGATAATTACAAAATCAGTTCATTTTTTTCTACTGGAACCAATTAGAAACCCCACAAGGTACATAAGAAGGACAGATTCAAAGCTTTTTTAAAGCAGACCACCAAAGTTGTTTTCTCTTTTTCAGAGACAATCGTCATCTTTAGGACCAAAACAGTTGTACACAACAGCCATTAAAGACCTAATTAGCATCAGACAGGCTTTAGTACAAATCACCGAAAACAAAAAGTCAGCTACATGGAGATGAGGTCGGTCGTGAAGGAACCCCTTGGATGACCTCCCAAGCACAGCCCTGATCATCCACAGCTTAAAGAAATGAGCGACTCAAGTCCAAAGGGATTTTATACACTGCTTGCACATGCGCCAGCCACTCTTTAGCACAGTCACTTTCAATTAAACGACAATAGCAAATACTGACAAATAAGTGGAGACAGAATGCAAACAAACTCAGGCAAAACAAAAAGAAAGAGAGAGAGGGGGAGGCTGTTAGCATTTCCTAAAGAGATACACTATGATTATACCCTCTGGCGCAATCACTTTTATGCCACATTCCTGCAATGAGAAGGTGTTAAAAATGAATGCTAGCTTAATAAACGGTCATCTTCACTGGGATGTTTCACAGGCGCTTCAGTGTTGCTAACCCCCCCCCCCCAAGTCTGATGGGAGGCTGTCAAGGCGTTTCAGAAAGGCTGTTGGTTAATTGCCACACTATATCATTAATTTGCTGTGAAACACTGCTGTGCATTTAAAAGCATGAACTCACTGGCCACCATCCTAAATGCCTATTCCAGACAATGCTAAAGTAATGGTGAAGAGGACATGAAACACAATTATTACTTATAAAAAATACATTTTATTACCAAAAAATTAACTAGATACCAATATCTCAAAATTATACAGTAGGGTTCAGGGCTGGCACATAATTGTAAATTCTAATGGTTTTACAAAATCGCCATCGTATTTTGATTGAAATCTATTAAAGTACAATGCATGCTAAAAATGGAGGGTGGGGGGTGTTAATTCATTATTCAGACTAGACCTCTAACAGATTGCTTATTTCTTTAGCACAGTGACCCATGTTATACAGGCACAGGAATGCCTTTCTCTAGGAATAATCAGTTGATGATGAGTTATGTAGTATGAGACTTAAAATAGCTGTCAGGCAAACTTGTTTTGTCACTTTCCTGGTTTTATTGTGGCTATTTCAGAAAAGGAACCCATTGATGGAAATTAATGTCACAAACAATGTGTCAATCTTTTGTGTGTGTATAACAGCCCTATATCTGCCTGCCTGTGTTTTTGGTACAGAATGTTACTTTTGTGTTGTGCCAACATTGCCTGGGTTACCCTTGGCAGGTGGTCCAAAAGACCAGCTGCCCAGCATTGTCTTTTGCCAAAAAGTCTAAATATTTTCTATTTGGTTTTATATCCCCACCTGCATTATTAAACAAAACCAAAAAAAGTTTTTTTTTATTATTTAGATAGGATGTTGAATTGTTCCGTTCTAAATGTAGAAACATACAGTTGGTCTTTATAAAATATATATATTTAAATATATACTGTATATATATACTAACATGACAGGGAGGGGGTTATTATTTATTTATTTAACAGACGCCTTTATCCAAGGCGACTTACAGAGACTCGGGTGTGTGAACTATGCATCAGCTGCAGAGTCACTTACAATTACGTCTCACCTGAAAGACGGAGCACAAGGAGGTTAAGTGACTTGCTTAGGGTCACACAATGAGTCAGTGGCTGAGGTGGGATTTGAACCAGGGACCTCCTGGTTACGAGCCCTTTTCTTTAACCACTGAGCCACACAGCCTCCTAACCACAATATCTTCCCTGCCAGAGATGTGTATTTGTTTATTTATTTGTATTATTGTTAGTATTATTTGTATTATTGTTTAATTATACTCTGCACCTGGCTATTGTACATTAGATCCAGGTGCAGGGTATTTAAAGAAAGCAGCCAGCAGCTGTTCAGGGAGGCTGCTGTGTAAAGAAGCCTGGTTTATTAAAAATAGCATGTAAGTGCTTTGAAAACTCCATTTCTCTGTGTCCTGGGATACACACATGCACGCACGCACACACACACACACACACCATATGCTGGATGTCTTAACATAAAAGCAACAGACCTGCAAGAAAAAATAGCTTGATAATATATAAGATAAAATGCAATGAAAAGACATAGTGAGCTAATACTTTCTACCCGCTTTGGCTAATATATGTATTCTCCATCTGTACAGCTGAGCATCAATTGCTGATGTGGTAATTCAGCCACCACTTTACGATTGAAAAGCGTAGCATAAGAAATGCTTAATAAGATTGTGTTAAAATGCATACACACTCAAGCTCTCAATATATGTTAAATCAAAGGAAATGTGTAGGCAGTGATTGACCACCAATCCCCCCTGACCCCCACTTACAGTAAGTGATAAAATCTGTATGTTGTCAATAAAACTGCATACTGTAGCTAACCACACTGTCTCCAAAGTTATTTCTAAGACTAGCTGTGAAATATGGTTCTCAGATCTAGAGTTATGCAACATTAAACAACATTAAATATGTTGTTGTCACGAAAGCCTGCCACAGTAACAGGATGCTGCCAAACAACTGTATAAAGTACAGTCATAATGAAAAAACAGAGTCCAGTTTTTTGGAGAAAGGCCAGTGTTACTAGGAAACTGATTTTCATGCAATCTGTCATTCACACGTACTATAAGCTCAATAAGCAACTACTGGAAACAATTAATAAGATTTTACTGCTGTTTTTTCCACTAACAAGCATAGCAGCTTACTATTAAAAATAAATAAAAAAATACAGCAGTGCATGCAAAAGTACTGCCTGTTAGTTAAATGTGGCCAAGTCCACAAGACCCATCGCCAGCTGGACTGGACTCTCCATCAACCAAAAACCATCTATGAAGTGGGAAAAGGAGGAGTGGTGCACCTTTTAGACAAGTGTGGTTAGAAAAAGTGTTTGCAATAGAATGGCAATTGGAAAAGGAGTCCTAATCCAGGAATCTGTGTCTAGTGTACAATACTATGATTGTTATTTTGTGAAATACAGAAGCAGCCTCCTGAGTACCACGTCATCATGAGTAAAGGACACAGAAGAGGGAGATGCTGGTCTACAACCAGCTCTGGAGGAAACAACTCCTCATTAAAGTAAAACAGTGTTTGGCCAAATCCTTGTAAAGAAACAGATATGTTTCCTTTTTCTTCTAGGAGTTTTCTGAATTCAAATGAGCCATCATAAATTACTAAACACAAAATTGAGCATAATGAACCCAATAATACTTCTTCCTTTTCTAATTGAATGAACAAGATTGCTACAAATGATTGCTGCTTGAGTAAAGTTCAGCATTTGGCCTGTGCAAGATCAGTAAGATAATCTTGTGCTTTTGGCAAACCCTCCCTCTGCTTATCAGGTTCCGCTTATAACTGTGCACATGAATGAATGTAAACTGCAGCCCCCTCAGAGTAACCCTGCAGAACCTGAACCCTGTGTCCCAGAGTGCCTGAGGTAAATCTGTTTTGAGGGATATTTTTGCAAAGCCAAATTTCTGTCAACTCTGGCTGGCTGTGCACTGAGCCTTCACATGCTTCATGGACATGGCTTACTGTTCTCATTTCAAATAAAAATCCTTTTAAATGTATCTTTAAGCTTGGTGATTATTATTATTATTATTATTATTATTATTATTATTATTATTATTATTATTATTATTATATACACGGGGAATGATAATGTTTTTTACAGTCTTATTATACATGGTGGTGGCGCAAGACCCCTGTTAAATAAGATTGCTTATAGTAAGGTTGATGATAAAACTGCTAACCTCCATTTTTTAAAACAAACACTGCCTCCAGTTTTAAAGTTTTATCCACAGATGACAGGGAAGAGCAGAATGGCCTTAAGTAGTCTAAGCAACATAAATCTTGTAAGAGAAGTTAGTAAGAAATGACCTCAGCCACTTGCCCTCCATGGGATGTAGACTGATGACCCTCAGAAAGCAGAGGCTCTTCAGTGACGAGGAAATCATTCAGCTCCACCCTCCAAAAAGCTACTTTTCGACTCTGATTCTTAGTAATAATACATGTAGTTTTCTCATGGCCCGCATCCCACAAAATGTAAATAAAATATACAAATTAATAAAACAACAACAATCCAGAACAATTGTATAAATAGCAAACATTATTCAATAAACATAGTTTCAAGACAAACATCAGCTAAAATAACAGACAACCACACATGCATAACATTAGACATGTTAAACATAACTACAAGAGGAGCAATTATAGGGGATTTGAAAGAGAAAGAAACCCAGCCGTGCAAATCAAAGCCGTACAGCATACAATTCACTACTAAATCAACACACCCCTGACATGTTGTTCTTGTTTCACAGGACGTTACATGTATGCAGGCAACATGGCATCATTAGAGAAGAAGTAGAGAAGTAGTATTTATTTGATATATAAATAAATAAATACTCAAACCCCCAACAATACCAAATTTTGGTCCAGTACCAAATTAATATTTCCTGCTCAAAACTAACTTTTGAATGATTAACATGCACACCCCAGATCAAGGGGTAATGTAAATTGTATACTGTATGCAATTTCAATATCAAATAATGCTGTTTTCCATATACTATCCTAGTGTTCATTGAAAACAAAGTTTGATGGGCTGTTTAGTTTAAACAAACAGATATGGTCCAACTACAGTGTAAACACTAAAACAGGTTATCAATTTACTGTACTTACATAGAATAGCAACAAAGCCAATCAACCAAAAAGACTGAAACTGAAAAGTAAAACTAAAAACCACAAGGCCAATTGCCAACTAAAACTTTAGCTTTTTGCATGTTCCAGGGAGTTATTACCTCAACCTCTTAAGTCTTTCAACTCCAGGAAAGAACAGGTGCACAAACCTTAAACTGAGGGAACACAAAGCCACTTTGTGGCTAGGAACTTGATTTCAGGGGACTAGGTGTCAGAGTAGGTTGCATAGCACACCAGGGGAGACTTTAGGGTTCATACAGCAAACTAGGTCTCCCGGAACCAGGTTTCAAGCCATTGCACCTGAAAATGTGGCTTTGTGTTCCCTCAGCTTAACACAAACTTGAAACGGTATACTAAGAACTATGGAAACAACATTGTCTTGAATATAAAACTTTATAGAGTAAGTTGTGAGGTTCCAAAAATATATAGCCATATGTTGTTACAACTGTTAAAATACCACACCAGTGATTTTTTTCTTTTCACATACTGTTAACATACTGACAACTTTTTAAACTAAAACTTTAAAGTCTGTTTCAAAGCTTTTTTCAAAATGGCTGCTCTAGTGCACTGATAGTGTAAGGATTATTGACCACATTGTCAAACAGGTAACACAGCAATAATGATCCATGATGTAGTATGGAACTGAAAAGCCAGAGCACTCTCATGTTCTGTTTTTTTTAATTATTTATTTATTTATTTATTTATTTTAAATCGCTCTTCCTGTAGTGATTTAGAGGACAGATCTCAAACAGCAGTGCACTGGAGCGCCCATTTAAAAAGTTGTCAGGATGTTAACAATGAAAAGAAAAATCACAGGTGCATTCTGTAGCTACACGTGGGGATGTACAACGCTATATTTTTCGGAACCCAGCTACTTACTTTTTAAACAGACTTTTTAAAAATGTTTCTAAAATAACTGATGAGAAAAGGCATTGTACTGTAGACACAGTAGGGCCTTACGAGTGGTGGGGTGAGTCAAACGACTTTCTCCTGCTGATCAGCTTCCCAGGACATCAGAATAAAACCCCCAAACAATCCCAGAAGGAAACAGCAGTAAGCAGGGCAATGTGGTAAAAGCCACAGTGTATTCTTTACTGTTTAAGGTCTCTTTCCAGCACTGTCTACATGGATTTCAGTATTTGTAATTACATACCTTATCAAACCAGACGTAATCCCTGTTTTGGTTGACAAGATATTAGGCCTCTTGTCGACAGGGATTAAACAGGCCCCGTTTTGGTGACTTTCCAAAAAGTAAGTAGCTAGAGGGCTGGTGAAATTTTTTTTTAAAACTCTTCATACAAAGTAGCTCTCTCTGAAAACTGAAATACAGTGCCATACTTCTGACAATTATTACACCTATTTGGATAACCATACAAACACAGATGCACACATGCCACTCAAGCACTAGTCAGAAGGATTTCTGGAATTGGCTTCTTCATTAAAAACACAGCTTAACTAAAGAAGAACGAACCCTGCTGCTTGTAGCTTCTCACTTGTGATAACAAGCTGCGTTTCTGCCTATAAAAGGCCAGCTTCATCATATTTCTTCACACTCTACCAGGATTGATGAGACCAATATTATATTCCTGTCATAAACAGCATCAAGCTGGGCATTAAACCCAATAAAAAGCAACAATCAGCGATTACAGACTCCCTACTTAATATCAGAGCTTACCAGCCCCTATTTGGCACGTAATTCAGAGCATTTTCTGATGAATTAAAAGAGCATCACATCACAGCTAACTAGCAGCTGACATTTGAAGTAAACACTCCAGCATCCTAGAGATGTTTTATGAGGCGCACAGCTAGTAGTTTGAAAGTAGCAGCGTGGAAGTGATGGGAGATATTTGTATGCATTTCAGCAGCTGGGAATGGTTGCGGGCATGTCCAGTCAAGAATACTTTGCTTGGTTCTTGAATTGCAGTCGGCAAGGCTTCACACAGAGAGACCAGACACTAAGGAATTTGCTGGACTTTGCACCATCCTTTTAATTAGTAAATAATACCAACAGAAAACTGTTTGGAATACCGATACTAGCCATGTCTGCAAAAGCTGGATCAAAACTCAATCAAGAGATCATGGGAAACCAGTTTTTGGATCTCTGCTGTGAATAGTTAGCTCTGTGATGGTATTAATGGTTGCTGTTCCTGAAGGGGTTAGGAGACTATTGCAGATTCCTCACTGCCAACCACAAGATTGGCTGCTGAATAAAGCTGGCAGACAGAGGCTGTGAAGCAGCCAAAGGTTACTCCAGTCCCACCTCCCCACATACATTACAGTGAAGCAGCACAAATATATATATGGATAAAAGGACCATAACTTGTAATAAAGTGTGTTCTTTTGCGATCTTCTGTCATCCATTTACAATCACCAGCTAAACCTGCAGACTCCAGCTGGAGAGGCCATTATCTTAGCTGTTTGACTTCATTTCTTTAATATTCATCGGATGACCGATTTACTTGAAATCAGAAGCATAATTTATAAAATGCAGGGCAGAGTTGGTAAGCCCAGACTGATCTGAGACACCTGAGACGGCTCATCTTTATGCAGAGATTACTAATAAGGAAGGCCAGGGTGAAGGGAGTCCTTGTGAGACTGCACATGCTAAATGAGATCTGCAACAGCCTTCGACAGCGTGCTTCCTTTAATAGAAGTCAGACGTCCCTCTACAAACAGCAACCCACTATAATGCTCCCATTTTGCAGGGCTTGAAATTAAAACTTAAATTCTCTCCAGAGATTAACCTTGACGATGTTAGCTGTAATCCATAACATAACTTTTTCTTTCTTAGTTTGTTTATCAGAAATTAATTTAGTTTGGCAGGGGGGTACATTTTATTTAAACTTTTTTTTTTTATTCAGTAAAACATGCAAAAAAGATTATGTTAAACCACATTGCCTAACCAATATGCATTTCTGTGTCATTAAGGTACAGCAAAGACACAAATCCCTGCTTGTTCTTCCCCAGTTTCGGTACCCATACTGGAGATAGTTTACAAGAAATGGCTAAACCCACTTTTATCCCTGTGGCTGGCCTACCTCTACCCTTGGAACCAATATTAACTTACATAACTCAATGAGATTTAGCTAGCTCATTCAAAGCAATCAATCAAACTGACTGACAAGCTATTCTCATTAGCAGCACAAGAAAGTAAAACTAATTAAGCTCTGATAATATGAGAGGTTCTGAAGTGTAATAACAATTTGTTGGAATTCATCTGCTTACAGCAGAAGAGAGATTCTCAACCTTTCAGCAGCCACTTGCAGCTTGATAAACAAAGCCAGAGTGATATTGTAACACGCTCACTATAGAGCATGCAATGGGATTACACCAGCACAGAGCTATGATAGATATACACATGGGGTTACAAATCCTGTGTTTAAATTATTGTTAACAATGCATACATTCATTTATGGCCAGCTCATATACCCTTTTAAATGGTATAGAAATTCGCTGATCTGCCTTTGAAGAAATAGGTTTTGATAAAATGATATGTGAGTAGGCAGGATGAGGAGAAGGTGACAACTCTTCACCTAACCTAACCATGCTGTACCTGCTTTTACAGAAGTGCCAAGTAAAGCGCTATGAAAGGGATATGTACTGATTGGTAAAATCATCCAAATCAGACTTCAAGCCACTTGTGGAGTATGTGAGTATGTCAGTGAATTATAGCTATTGTGTTTAGTTGTATTTCTTTATTAAACACGTTTGTGTAGGTTTATGTTAGATGGTGTATACAGCAGCTGAGGTAACCCATCTTGTTTTGTGTTCCCTTTTACCTTGCTTTGCACCAGGGATAGGACTGAATTAAAGCCAACTGCCCCCAGGGGACTCCAGCTGCACCAACAAATCTCACTTCAGCATCCTGCTTAAAGCTACATTTATAGCAACAGGAGTGTGGCCGAGTGAGGTGGCTTGTGCCAAGACCACTGCTGAGAAGGGATTTGAAATCAGGATCTCACGACTTACAGATTTCAGCCAAGAAGGTGACAAAGCAGTTTATTTTGCCATGTTTCAAGTTGACTGATACAAAGCCCTTCAAGGGAAAATCAACCAAACATTATAAAGCCATCTCCTGCAAGTTATAGCATGGACACTGTAGGAAACACCTGTGATGAAGTAGTTACTTCCATCTAAACAGGTTTACCATCTCATTGCTGGAAGAAAAAGAACCATTGCTTTCCAGACTGCCACTGTAAGGGAAGTGTTAATCCATTTGGAAACTGTGCCGTGTGGTTTGGTTAATTCACATTTTAAAAGTTGGTCTGAAGGAGTCAAACTCAGCAATGCAAGCTCGATGTGTCTCAGGTGCATTCTGTTCAGTGTTTTCACAGCTGGGGCGGGAGCAGTGGTTCTCACTTCAAGGCAATGTAGAAGACAGTGTTGCAAGTCTGAATGAAAGACTAGCAGTACAGCAATGCTTATACAGTATAGCGATTGCCTTGTTAGATACATCTAAAAGTTCTTGAAATTAATGGAAATGCTAAACAAACTTATTGTGATTTTGGTGGGATTAATCATGTGATGGGCAGTCTGCATAAATGTATATTTTTTTTAATGTGAAGGACAATCGCTATACGTGTTGATTACGCAATATTTAGGTAGTGCAATTAGTGTACTGTATCATTCAGAAACTCAGTAACTGTATACATTCTTTATTTTATTTTATTTTTTTACATAAACTGGAAAACATTGACATAACAAAGTATCCAACATGTAAATTCTTTTTTAAAAAAGCACAATAAAATGCTATTGCAAACACACATTTTTAAAATGCAAGACATGTCACTTTGTTCTCTCTAAATAAAATATGCAAGTTCAATAAATACAAAGGTTACAAGTAATGAATAAACTGCATAGGCCCAGTCAGGAACCTACAACAGTGCCATGTATTATTGTTTAGTGACAGCCTGTGACAGGCTACTGAGGCCAGCTTTCTCCTACGCTTTTTATTCTCTATAATCTGTGTCACTGGAATATTCCACAAATGCCTTACAGCTCAATCAATCAGCCAGTCTGCCTCCCTGGATCTTTTCCCATAGCACACTTGGATGGGGAAAGCACTTCAGACCCAAGCAGGAGCAGTCTGTGGTGTATGGGGGAGACCTGATATTCCACCACCACATTCCACTTCATAAGTGGCAGCTCAATTGTGTTATCCACAGGGAACAAGCTTTTCCACCTCCATTTTTGTATCATCACTTTGTGACCTAATTGAGCTCCTGAGCTTTCTTATGAACCCAGCCACTGGTGGCTCATGAGTCACAAGAACTAATAAATCATATTTATATTTATATATTTATTTGGGTTTTTGGCGTGTACAAGTTACAAATATCATGTCATTTGCATACATTAACACACCTGAGGACTTAGATGTATGATGCATATGTACATAACAAAGGTATCAATTCATATGGGGACTCTCTAATATAAAAATACCTGGTAAAGCAAGATAAAGTAAAGGCATGAGTCGGTTAATATCCCTCACTAAATATTTTGGCTCTTGGCGGGAAAGAAAATAAATACAAAATTAAAACTCACCTGTTCGCAGAAGGGAAGATGCAATCATTAGGCGTGTATGTCACGCTTCAAGGTTTTACATTATGTCTAGAGAACTAGTTCTGATGAAAATTGCACAGGTCCTTTTTTTAATTTACATTTTTAGATTTGCATCTCTGACCTACAGCACAGCTTTGAAATGAGTTCAAAGGAGGGAGGTTAACTGCATGCCTTGGAAATGTAAATAAACTGCATAAGGTGAGGTTTTCAATGAAACAGAGTGCATTGAATGATACCATCAAGAAATATAAATATAAATGAATGTAAACAGTCAAAAAAGAATCTGTTTAATATTACACCAAAACAAGTTTGGTAATACTGTGATCCTCAACACTTTGGAGGTTATAAAAGGACAGGACTCAATTTATTAAAATGCTATTTCAGTTCAACTCATCCAGGCATACACCTACATCTATCCATCTATCTGCTCACAGAAAAGATGACACGACCTTCATGAAAAATGAGACAAAACTGCAGCCTTCTCTGATCATCTGAATGCTTGTTTGTCATTTCCGTTAATTCAAGCGTGCAAGCAAGGTCACAAAAGAGTGACTGGATGGGTTTTGACAACTTGGTACACGCCAATGCAGAATCTTCCCATTCAAACACATTGGGCTGCTTTTTTTTAAACAACTGGTGTCACCTCGTTCTATTTCCCAACACAAATACAGGCTCTCTTTCAAATACAAAAGGGGGCATTAGACCATCTATTTCTCCACAATGGACAAAAGACAAAACTGTAGACAGCTAATGTCATCATTTTATCAAATGACCATGTACCTTGAGCCAAAAATGCTGAAGAATGGAAAAAGCAAACCCATTCATAATTCATACAGTACAAGGTGGCTGCTTCTGTGAGGGATCAGTTTTTCACCAGCTTTCTCCTGCATACTAACTAATATCATTAATATCAAAGTGCTAGAAGAATATATTAGACATAACATTAAATCCACGAGGGGACATAATCAATCTGTATTTATATTTCAGTTGTCTACTAAATTATAAACACTTTACAGTCATTATACTTTAGTCAATGCTTGCTCTTCCCCATTTCAAATAGTAACAGTATAGTACCCAGCTGCACATTAATACAAATGAGTACTAGCAGAGTTTCTCTGAGCACAGACTCATGTTAATAAATGCCAGAATGCTAGTCACTTCCACTAATTTATAGCCCCGCTAATTAATTGCTAATTAATGTTCATACTGCATATTAGCATTTACCCCTCAGTTTTATTATTTCTAATCTTTTGCACTAATTCTTGGACCTAAAATAGGACAAGATAACAATTGTACATGTTGTCAAATGGCAAAGCTTAACTCCTCAATACGAATCTTTACTGAGCTTTTTGAAATTGTTGGCTCTTACTAAGGGTATGCATCCCTCAGCCCACCTCCTAGTGGATTAAACATCTATAAGACATAACTACAAGAACAAAGTACAGCTTATGTCAGACAAAAATGATTAAAGTAAACACAAACAGAAAGGATGTGAGTGGAATAAAGTAACCAAGGAGGCCCTACTCCTAAAATATACCGTGGGAGCTAGTGATAAGAGTTCATTTTTAATCTGTATTATTGATTTTTACAACCCGGACCTTTAAAACACTACAATAGACATTTTAATCAGGTAAATATGAGCACAATTATTGTATTCTGCAAAGGCTGACCAAACCCCTAAGTATGGTATATTTTTTATCTCTTTGATCACCAATGGAACATTTTTATGTGATGTAAACACAAGTGCTGTCTGATTGAAGGCAACATAGAACAAGCCTTTTCATGAAATGGTGGGTAAGCAGTCGTCACTGCAACCACATATTCCCTGCCCACAATGCATCCATAACAGTATTCATATACCCCAGCAATCAAAGCAGCAATTTCCTTCAAGCATGCACAGAAGGAAACATGGCTATCCAATATCCTACCTCTGATACCAGCAACTTCAAGCAATGAAAGTGTTCATAAGTAAGGTCCTCTGACCTCCAAGCCTAGTCCCACCAACAGTAGGGGACTTCCTGAGGCTGTATAACCTCCCCTTTAGGCAACAGACAGAATGTATAAAAACTTTATGCATTTTCCTATCTTAAGACTCCTGTCTAGACAGCATCTGGCCTATGGCAGCTATTGGCATCGTTAGAGTTTAATACAATCAGAGACATCCACATTGACATACATTTTTTTATGAGGACCATCCGTCATTTTCTAGAAAAGTTTTACTTCTTTGGTGTGCAAACTAGCGTTTTGTGAGCACTGGCAATAAATATGAACAGCAAGAACCGTAGAGTTATTTAGTTCAGTTATTACACTGCTATCAAAGTCATTAAGTACGTCAATGACCCTGAAGACCACAGCAATTTAGTAGGCCCTAGAGTCCCGCCATTCTCGTGTACCACATGGATTACATTTGAAGGTATAATGTCCCATATGGTTTAGATATCATAATAATAATTTGGTCAGTCATATTTATATGAAACAGCTATGCTACAGTGCTAGACACTACTTTTTTAGGTCATTTTTTTAAGCCTATTTTCAATATATGCACTGCAGAGAAGTACATCTTCCGTAGCCATAAGATAGCATGAAGATGTCATTTTACATAAACTGCTGTACCAGTTGTAGCATTTAGCTGAAAGTCTGCTTTCTGATAAATCACAGAAGGCTAAACTATGGGAAAGAAAAGTAAACAGACACCACAAAATTATATTTTGTGTGAATTGTACCATGACTGTGAGACACTGCAGTTTTGCAGCTGTTCATCTCATAAGGATAGCACACAGGTGGGGTGGTTATAAATATAGACATTCATTTCCCACGGTTGAGTTTTTCCCTCATTTAATGGGGCCAAGGGCTTCAAGAGGACCTCAGTAGATATGTTACCCGCCCTATTTGTATGTTTTCAGTTTGAAGTTCAATGGTATCAAAGTAAATAAAGATAGGATAGTGTGGAAGTGGACATTCAAATATCCAATCCAACTGGTCATAGTGCAAGCCTATGCAAAGTGAAATACTTTATAGCAATCTGACATTTGGTCCGACATCTGGGGTTAAGTTTAGATACATGTGAAGAATACGTGCCTACAGTTTTATACCTATATATTATGTAAATGTGAATGCATCCTTAAATAGAATAACTTTAATATATTAATTCAATTTCTGCATAGAACAAGTACTGTTTATTTCAAGTTGTAATCTGCCAACATGATGAAATAGTTATATCTAAAAAGAGATCCACCTCTGTTTGCCTGCCTTTATAGAAACAGTTCCATCTTTTGAGGGACTGCAAGCTAAACTTCTAATATATCAATTTTATTACATATCGGATTTCTCTGACCATGTCAAGCAACATTGGTTAGTTTAATTATGAGAAATAAAAGAAACGCCAGCTGTAGTAATAAAAGGATGCAATATATGTTTTGGAGTGCATTACACAATATGCTGCCTGTAGGCAACCACAATTGTTTGCTCGGAATATATATATTTTATATTTGTTTATTTAGCAGACGCCTTTATCCAAGGCAACTTACAGAGACTAGGGTGTGTGAACTATGCATCAGCTGCAGAGTCACTTACAACTTCGTTTCACCCGAAAGACGGAGCACAAGGAGGTTAAGTGACTTGTTCAGGGTCACACAATGAGTCAGTGGCTGAGGTGGTTTGATTTTAACCAGGGACCTCCTGGTTATAAGCCTGTTTCTTTAACCACTGGACCACACAGCCTCCTAATAACTGCGCTCAAGGGCAGAAATAGGAATGGGTTTTCATTAAATCGATAGGAAATTATCAAGATGCAATGATACTAAAGGAATGTTTTGACAGGCGTCATTTCATAAAATAGGCACATGTTCATCCATGACCTCACCAGCTACATAGATTTTACTTATTCAACCATACAGATTCTCAAATTTCAAAGACAGAACAAAGTATATATTCTGATTTGTACTGATGAGAGTTATTATACAATACAATTGCAATTATTATAATTTATGGTCTTCAAAAGAATCAAATGCTATACTGCAATGAAGCCTGGAATGAAACTTTGCCAGCATGGCTAGCTTACAGCTTATCCCTGTAATGCCCCTGTGCAATAGCAGACCAATTTCCATTATATATTACAGCTTCAGCTAAGCCAAGAAAATCCCAGAATGGTACTTTAACTGATACTATTCAACACTATATGAGGCATGGGAACAGTACAGAGCTGGCCTATAAATAGCAAGGCTAAATTGTTTATAGCTGTTATAAAAACTACAATAGAAACACCTGCACTATGTAGCAAGACTAATTAGTTTCTTATGCAAATAGAATGTAATATATAAAAGCTGCCTCTCCCTGTTCCATGCCAGTTTCAGTCAGGGCAAGACTGCAGATCTAACAGACTGTGAGAGAGAGCCAATATGCTTCTCTATCGAAACTGCAAAAATATACTGATGTGCTGGATTTTTTTCACACTAATAACAGATTTCCATGAAATATATCATTGTAATTTAATATGTAGTTCTCCGTAACAACTCCAACTTCTGAAAGAATAGTGTTAATAATATACTGTTTTTTTTTTATTACTTAAAAATAAAGACAGCAAACATTGTTTATTGACACACTTTCTGTTACACTGCATTTAGGAACCTGGCAGCCGGTTTAGTTTACTCTGCATAGAGCTGCATGATCTCTTTAAAATGTCTTCATGTCTTCCAACAAAAAAGACACCAGCTGCATCATAGATCGGAAATATTTCTGCTAAACATCGCTCTGTTGAGTACAAAACGGGGACAATAATCAATTTTGAATGTGACAACACTATTGTTTTCTGCTTAAATACATATTATTATTATTATTATTATTATTATTATTATTATTATTATTATTATTATTATTATTATTATTATTATTATTTCTTAGCAGACTTATGTTTAGAATCTTGAAATACCTATTTTTATACAATGAAAAAAGCCATTTTTTACAGCGTAAAAAATACAGCCCTTGTCAATTTTAGTACACAGGCTTTGCTGCAGATTCCTGCCCCCTATTGCCCTGAAGGAATTAAAGGCAGTAACTACTGAGGAATGGTCACCTAATCCCAAAGAACTATTTCAAACATGTCAAAGATCAGTCATGTTGAATTAGCACCAGCCCTGTAAATATGTTAAACTTCTGCAGATCAGGAAGTTCCTTATCAAGTAACAATACTCATAAACACATTTGGCATGACAAAGAAGAATAAAAAAGATACTGTACATTTTTTAAATAGCCTTGCTAAATAGAATGCATTACTAGGATTTACAAAATCATAAATATTGTTCAGAGTTCCGCACTTGTAAGATATAAGGAAGCGGAGAAGCCTGGGAAGATTAATCATAAAACATTAGAACAATAAAGATGGAAGCCAAGACTATAAACCTTTCAGAATAAGGAAGATAGGTTCCTCTTTCGAATAAAACTAGGGCAAGTATTTGTGTAAGATGCTTATGAATGCCACAGCAAGTTTTATTATATCATTTCTGAAACATTCTGAGTTTAACAGTCACGGTAGCAGGAAAGCGTTTTTATCTGCTGGACTCTATGAAAAAAGAATATTCCGGATTTCATTCTGTAATGAATTCAACATTGCAATTCAATTTAGTAAACCTATTACTAACATTTTAACAAGGGGAGTATGAACAGCAATGTAGCTTTTTAACAATTACAAAGACCAACCCACAGAAACTACATAGACTTGCACAAACCTGAACAAAGCTGAACATGATCCACAAATTCTTTAAAAAGAACTATGACTGCTGTTACGATTACTGGTTAAAAATGACTTTCCCTTTGTTATGATTTATTAAATCTATTTCAGTACTGTGGTACGATTATACAATACAATGAAGATATATACAGTGTAAAGCATTATATTGAAATGGTGCTGACAACAGTACATTACATTTGAAATTCACTGAAGAACTTTCCAAAAAAAAGTTTATTTTCAATATGATCCATTTTACTGAGTAGTTAAAACATACCACCTCCTTTATTTGAATACAAATCAAAAGAATGAAAAAGGTTTAAAAGCACCCAGATCCCAAGATCTCCTAGTTTAACTGGAGAAAGATTCACAGATGGTTTCCCTCAATCCAGTCAAGGTGACGTCTGTTTTACCTGGAATCAGGATAATAAATTGAAATGGTGTGCTCTGCTTGAGTGATTTATGGTTGCCTGTTTTGTCCAATTTTGTTCTCCATTGACTTTCCCCTTTAAAAACTGCATACGAATGACTCTTTAAAAGACATAGCCCTCAGCAACTATGCAGCAGAGCACAATCAGAACTTTCTTGTACACTTTACCTCACAATGTTTAATGTTTTGCCACCCTGAATCTTCTCTCTGGAGATGCACCCTGTCAGCTATCTTATCTTTTTCAGGAAGACTTAATACCAGCGTAGTACTTGAACAAACTGTGCAAAGTGTTCAATTGCAGACAGGGAAGCTGATCTGCATTGATAAACACCATGGATAATCTAACAGCGAAAACTCTACAGCTATCATCACTGACAAATATGGATTTAGATTAATATATGACACATACGCCCATATTCTGAAGAGAAAGCATTCACTGGCATGAATCCACAAACATGTTTAACAGTAAACAAGGTATAAGTGATTTTTCAGTTACTGAGGAATTCAAGTGTAAACATGCCAAGGTTAATAATATTGAGTCGATATGTGATCTGATTTTCATAAAACTCACACTAATTGTAATTGCTGTCAGGGTGAGATCAAATGGTGGTCTAAATAATTATTCAGGCCAGTAAAAACCTGAAAATACAATGTCAAGTTACAGTAAATAATACACAAAAACTAAAAGGTATCCTTTACCACTGTTTTTTTTCTGTAAATATCTAAAATGCCAATTTGTTTGTTTTTTGTTTTACATTTAATATTGTTTAGCTTGTATAATTGATTGTTGCTAGTATACTATACTGCACATCTGGCATTGAGGCTTGCTCCGCGTTTCCAACACTGATTGAGACAGATCATACACCGAATGTAAACTATCAGAGAGGAAAGATGAACTAATAGCACCATCTGTTAAATTATCACATAATCCCAAGCACAACAGAAACATTTAATTAAGGTTCATAATACTGCGTGCAGTTTAACATAAAGACTACGTACCCGTGTATACGCATGGAAAACTTCAAGTTTGATTGCATGTGTTTTGCTATAACACTGTAGACAATATGGTTGCTAATTGCGGGTGAATTGCGTAAATTAAGATGTATTTGTCACAAATAAAGGTATTCATTTTAAATCTGTGGGATTTGTGCAACGCATGTAACGCAACGACACAGATATGATTGTAGCCTAAATAAAGTGTATTGGACAAGCGATTTTTTATGAAGTCGATATAACCACCGAATTCTACAGCTACGGCTAACCCTAACCGCCGGGGAACATTAATTTCCTCGCTGGATAGAGGCTGATGAAAATCTATCAAAATGAATTAATTAATGTATCTTTATTTTTTTTTGGATACCGGTTGTTTCCCTTCAAATCTGACAATATTCGAGCATGGAACACCAGGATTTGCTAATACGATAAGGCAGGCTGCTGTCGTCTTCCAATATATTTTAATTATGCATCTACATTAATTGTAATCAGATTAAGTCACCGGAAAACAAAGGGCACCGGTCCGAAGGTTTTAAACAGAAAAGAGCATTTCATCATCGCCTTACAATGCGCACTGGATTCGAAAAAAGACCAAGGGACACCAGTCTTAACTGTGACATTTCTTAGGAATCGTTGGCAGTTTCTCAGACAAGAGGACCAGTCGAATCAGTCGCGTAGATTTAAAATGTAACACAAATTAATGCCAAAGCAACACGTTTTCCTGCAACCATGTGTTTAATCATCCAGAGATGATAAATACACAAAGAACAGAATTACCGTGAAGCTTGGTTTGTGAGCGCCTCTGGGAAAACTAACGTGATAATTCCCTCAAGACCAAGCGCAGCATTGTTTATAAATCAAACAGCGAGTCTCCCGCGGTCGTTGTGCATACAGTCCATGTAACTAGTACGGCACCCCTAGTTTGACTCTTGATAGTCCACTGTTTGAAAACTTAACAATGCTACAAACTAGGATGCCAAACGTCTGATACATTATAGCCCAGTGCATTGCAAATGCATAATAAAATAAATACGGCGAGCTGCATCTCAGCAAACAGCCGACTCAATGAATGTAACCGGCTGTGACGTTTTTTTTTTTTTTAATGAACAAGCCGTGTCGTTTTTTTCTTCTTTTTTTTTTTTTTTTTACCACACTCTCCTAGTTGCCAAAGGGGATTAAGGAATGCTGACAGTTTGATTATCACAATGCCCCTACCTGTCATCGTAGCAGAAATCAGCACCCAGGGTATTGAAATAGAGGACCACAGCCACAGCGCTGCACACCAACTCTGCAATCATTTCTCAAAAAAAAAGAAAAAGGGGGACGACAAAAAAAAACAGTCTTTTATCCTGTTTCTTCTTCTTTAATGTTTTCTGCATTAACACTGAAAACCCAGCTCCCCATCCTTTCAAAGTGGTGTACGCGAATGAATAATCCGGATATCTCCTCCCTCTAACCCATTTTCGGTTTGCAGTGCTTTGGTGCCGATCTGATTCGAGAGGGAGAGCAAGATCTTTGGTATTTATGGTGGTGCGGGCTGCATTTGGAAGAATTCTTGAGCGCAGGACTTGCTGCACTGTAGAGCCGCTATGTCTGAGACTCTGGAGTGCTTGAGTCGCATGCGGTTAAATGTCTCTACGCGCCCCGCCTCCCTACTTGCGCTGTGTCTCTTGTAATCAAAGGGGTAACCGTTTGAGCGAAAAAGCAGTCGGAAGGATGAAATTGAATTGGTATTGAATTGGTATTTCCTCCTGTTTAATGGAAATGTAATCGCACTGCCTGCCTCAACATCTAAATATGGTAGGTTGACAGCACAAGGAAATATTTATTTCACATGTCACTTTAAAAAACTGAATGAAGTTGCCGGTGTTTTGTTAGAAAGTGGTAGGATTGTCAGAATGTGGCACTTGACCCGTGTAATGTCAGAAATGTCAGAGCAATCAGTTACAATCGGATGGGTGTTTTGGTACATTTACCGTTATAGGCTACTTTTTTTTTTTTTTCAAACTTAAACGGGAAACAGACAACCAATTTCTCTTTAAAAAAGGTCACCGCTCGTTGCACAAGTAAAAAAAAATGTACAAGACCCAATGTATTGCGTATGGTAAATATTTGCATACTGTGTTCTAAAAATATATGAAAAATATTATAAATGACATTACAACTCCATGTAAAAGACCGAAAACAGCATACCCTACCAGATTTGAACAGGCGTTTTCCTGCGTTCTAGCATAGGTGGTTTAGGCATGCGCGAGCAAGAACAGTGAGTGAGTGCCTGAGTACGTGTATACTATACTGGTACATAGTATACAGTACACGCTATTGATTCTACCATGTAAACATTATAACCCTATATCTGTTTCTCATCTGATTACTGCATACAGTACATACAATAGTATATTGTACAAGGACAAAGTCAGTATGTACTGTATAATAAATAAAGTGACTTTGTGTCATTAAATGTAACATACTGTGTTTAAAAAGACTGCTTTATAAACATATGGTAATCATTTTAAATCTGTTGGTTCTTAATGAATGAAAAACGGAAATAGACATCAGATTTATATTTAAATACACAAAGTTATAGTCGCGTTCTGGAGTAGTGGTTAGGACTCTTGACCGGAGGGTTGTGGGTTCAATCCCAGGTGGGGGACACTGCTGCTGTACCATTGAGCAAGGTACTTTACCTAGCTTGCTCCAGAAAAAACTGTATAAGAGTAGTGGTTAGGACTCTTGACCGGAGGGTTGTGGGTTCAATCCCAGGTGGGGGACACTGCTGCTGTACCATTGAGCAAGGTACTTTACCTAGCTTGCTCCAGAAAAAACTGTATAAATGGGTAATTGTATGTAAAAATAATGTGTAAAAATAATGTAATTGAATGTAAAAATAATATATATATACATACACATATTTATTTTATATAAAATTAAAAACAAACTTCTACCTAATGGCTAATTTTAATTTAAAGGTGACAATAAAAGTCAAGTGTTCTATATAACTAAATTTATCAAATATTTACCTTACAATAGAGGTGCCAAGTGTAGGTATTATATCTGTTAAACGTAATAGAGTGGTTGCACTGTGTGTAAATTGCCAACTTCAGACATTTACATTAGAGATATTTTAAAAAGTACCGGTCCCTGTTTCCCACAACATTTCAATAAAATACCCATATTTTAGGTCTAAAGGATGACACATTTCAGGGCATATGAAACGTACAGTGGGATAAGCTTTTAAAAAAAAAGTGTTTCTGAAAAGTGAGTTTAGTGTTGCAGTGTTGCAACAAGGCCAACAGAGGGCTCACTCAGCACCGGCATAAGCACTGTTTTTAGAGTAATCAGTAACTAAATTGGTCCCCAGTTTTCCTGTGTTTTTGTTTTATTCAAGCGATGCTGTGAGGATGGACTTGTGGTCCATGTACAGACACATGATTGTCTACACCTGGCAGCTCAAAGGAAGTTTCAAAGACTGTGTAGACTTTCCTGTCAGCATCTAATCTCTGAAGCTGTTCAAAATAGAAACCTTTTCCTTATTTTCCAAAATGGCACTGTTAGACAGCACATGCAGCTTGTGCTTATACTTTTAAATGGTGTTGATCAGCCTGGACTTGGACTGAGGATCTTAAAACAACAATAAGCATACGTTTATAAGCTACAAATATTTGATCATCAGTCAAATATGAATTTGCAATATCATAGTCAATGTCTAGTGCAGCCGTGCTGAGCAGTCTATCAAGGCAAATACTGGATGGCAATCCTATATGATGCACTGCATACATGTAACATTCGGAGGTAATTCTGGGTTTGATTCCCAGTCAACTCACTCCATATATGATTCCAATATCGCTGTCTGAAAGCAAGGCAGAAATATGCATATACATGCCTGAGTGAGCTACTGTCATAGAACATTTTTGACATGATTTTGACATGCAAATTGCACCTCAGCCCCCGGTGCCACTAAGCGATGTGGGAGTGTGGCAGAGAAATGAGCTGAAATTACTATTTTAATCCACCATTTAGCAATACTTACTGCTGTTCTTGAAAAGATGCAGGCCCCAGCAGTGTTCTAAGAATGTTGATAAGGGGTGCCCACCAGTGTTCTAGGATTGTAAGCGTTACTATAAGGTGTGAAATTCCACTGATGTATTAAACCTCAAATTGAATGTGTTGTTTGAAAAGAAAAGAACACTTAACAGCAAGAACTGAGTGCAAACCAGTTGTAGTATTACAATCTACCAGATTATCAGACTCTCAGTATGTATTGAAAACCCTGGTGTAAAAAGCACTCCAAAAAGCCCAGGTACATTTTAAAGAGGTAAACGCGGCCATGACTTTACATTGCAGTTCCTGCACACAATCCAAAACATTAAAGAAGGCAGCAGGATTCAAAGCTGTGAACTTTCAAGCTACCAAGAAACAACGTCAAGGTGCTCTTATAGTTTACTGAACAAAACAGAGGAACCAATCTATGAAAGTGGTGCCAGATGTCTTCATAAAGACTTCATATTAAAACTATAAGTTCAACCATTTTGTTACAGTACATTGATAAGCATGCATGGGGCTGGATCTCTCTCTGTTTTATCAGTTCAGTCTTCAGCTTTTATTTCTTTCTCAGGAGTTCTTCATCTGTCAATAATCCTGCTGTCCACATCCCACTGCTCTGTTTCCTGTGCATCTGGTGCTTGTGTCTCCTGGTAATAAACTATATATCTTTCATCACAACATACAAAATAATCAGTTCCTTTTCACAGTTTAGAACAGAAAATTATAATATAAGTGTTTTTAAGGCACACTTGCTTGGAAAAGAAATCTAGCCAGCTCAATGAATGGTCTATCAGCTACAAAGACAAAAAGAGCATGCTGGTGATATACTAATAATTATTAGAACTAGTATTCGTTTCATGTACACATTTTGTAATCAAATTACATATGCGACAGCAATAGAACATTTTCCTTTAAGCCTTTGTGAAAACAGTCTTTTAATCTTCTCTGGAAAAAATATGAAAGTATAATTTTCAGAAAAAAATGTAGCTCTGGGAAAATCACAGCTGCTTATTTGATGCATGGAAGACAGATGACAGGGAATGTGTGGTTTCTGGAAAAAATAAACTTCCCATTTCTTGTCATAGCTAATAACGAGGGTCAGATGAAATCAGCAGGGGGCAGCTGCCCAGTAGGATTCTTCCTACCATCAGTACAATCATTTCCCCCAACCTTTGCTACCCCTCTCAGTACAGTGTTCAAAAGTTCAGAACACAGTTATTATCCTGTTTTGAACAATTTCCCATAGCCAAGTTATTTAAGCTTTATGAATGATCTAAATCAAATACACACAACTCACATCAGCCTGCAAAATCGAATCTATATCCCAGTGTTCAATACACCATGTGTGTTTATCAGTTGCTTCTATTCCCCTATTATCTTGTCATTTATTTCCCCACCAATGGTTTCATGCAACAGTCTCTTGACACAGGGGCTGTACCGACAGACTGGAGAATTGCAAACGTAATACTGATCCACAAAAAGGGAGACAAAACCAAACCAGGTAACTACAGACCAATAAGCCTGACTTCTATTATATGTAAACTTATGGAAACTATAATAAGATCCAAAATGGAAAATTATCTTTATGGTAACAGTATCCTGGGAGACAGTCAACATGGTTTTAGGAAAGGGAGATCGTGTTTAACTAACCTGCTTGATTTTTTTGAGGATGCAACATCGACAATGGACCATCGCAAAGCATATGACATAGTTTATTTAGATTTCCAGAAAGCTTTTGACAAAGTCCCACATAAAAGATTAATTCTCAAACTGAACGCAGTAGGGATTCAAGGAAATGCATGCACATGGATTAGGGAGAGATTAACATGTAGAAAACAGAAAGTACTGATTAGAGGAGAAACCTCAAAATGGAGCGAGGTAACCAGTGGAGTACCACAGGGATCAGTATTAGGTCCTCTGCTATTCCTAATCTACATTAATGATTTAGATTCTGGTATAGTAAGCAAACTTGTTAAATTTGCAGACGACACAAAAATAGGAGGAGTGGCAAACACTGTTGCAGCAGCAAAGGTCATTCAAAATGATCGACAGCATTCAGAACTGGGCAGACACATGGCAAATGACATTTAATAGAGAAATGTGTAAGGTACTGCACACAGGCAATAAAAATGTGCATTATAAATATCATATGGCAGATACTGAAATTGAAGAAGGAATCTATGAAAAAGACCTAGGCGTTTATGTTGACTCAGTATACAGAGTCTAAACAGTTTGATGGTTTATGTTTTTATGGTACAGTAGACCTGCATTTGCCAAACAAAATAAATGATGCAATTAACCTACCAGTAAAACAATGCAGTCAAAATATAACACAACAACATACTCATAGTATGTTACTCTTTAATCTATCCATACAGAAACACTCAAACAAATATTATATTGTAAAGTAAAGACACTTTATTGGTGGTCATCACACACACAAAAAACCTTTGATTTATTTATTTGGGTTTTAAACTGAAGCTGCCCTATTCATTTCACATGTGATTCATAACAACTGCTAATACATTAAATAATATGCATACAGTATGTATGGCAATTTGCAATTACCAGCTTGTAAGTAATTCAGTTTCCTTATTGTTATTCATACTCCTTAATGAAGTGTCAAATGTAGAATTTATTTATGTAAGTAATTTGGCCTGCTAATCATTTGCTTCCACAAAAGTCAAGGAGGTGAATACAGACCAAGGTGAAGTTGCAGTCTTTTTAAATAAAATAAATATATCATTTCCCTTTGTATGATTAACATTGTGTATTGGGATTTGGTTTACACAGAGCTGTAACTGGAAATAATGAAACACTACCCAAATTCAGACCTACTTTTATAAATCACCCAGCTCGTCTGCTGAGGACTCCTGTGAAACATGTTTTATTCCAAATTAAAAACAAGTGGTATTTGGCCCCGGTTAGACATTTCTATCTGATTACAGTATACTGTACTGATGGGATGTTTATTTAGGTTCATTTTAAATAAGAAGCATAACCATAAAGAATATATGAAAGGCCCATTAGTCATTATGGAAGTTTGAGTATTTTAGTCTTATATCACTTTTAGTTTTTGGTTTTGTAAATTATGACAACAACAAATATATGTACATTTTGCATTAAAAAAGTCCATCTATAAAATGAATTAGACATTTCTGCAAAGTTTGAAATGTCTTATCATTGTATAACCACATGTATAAGAATTAAATATACATCATATGCATGCCATTTAAAACACATATTACTGTTTATTTGAACTATTTTAGGGTATGCGTTCCACACACAGTGCAGAGTTGGAGTTCATGGAAATGTAGATTCAAATTTAAAACACCATTGTAGTATAGCAGGACAGAACTGAATAGCTCCTACACTGGAATCACAATTGCAATGCAACACTAACATTTTACACTTTGCTATGCTTTCACAATGTTTATACCATGAAAGACAAATATTAAATTATTTGACAAACGTTTTATGCCAGGTGTTGAACACATTTAGAAAGACTTCCAGTCATTTTTAATATAATTGTATAGGTTTCTTATAGTATTACTAGATGTATTGGCCATTTATCATGGTTTAGTTTCATTGCTTGATCATATATATATCTGTGTTTGCCCTGCTAACCCGTGGGTTACCATGATTTCATATAAAGTAAAAAGAAACATTTTCAGAGATTACTTTCAGCTGCATTCTCTCAATGCAATACATTTTCAAAGCAAATAGAATGAATAAAATCTGTAAATCTTTAAAAGATTTATTTATTTATTTATTTATTTATTTATTTAATGGAAGTATACAGTTTCACAATTAGCATACGGGTTGGGAATGGCATTTCTGTTCGGTTTACATGTTGACCATGAAAACAGGATGTAAAGTGATGATTTTCAGATGGATGTCATGAAAAAGCATTCAACAGGTTTCGTAAGATGCTGATGCCAGACTTGGTGATTTGTACACAACTTTTCCAAGATCTGACATCCTGTCTGGCTGAGATCCTAAGAGTATAAAATAACTTGGGTACTCATTTATTTCACTTTTTTGATGTTTTTTATATATAGTTTCCATGTGCGCACTATGTTTGGTAGAACTTTAGTAATTAGTAGGAAAAAATTGAATAGAAGTGTTTCTCAATATCATTTCATGCTCTCTTCAGGTCACAGTGGATGAGGATAACATTTGATTTTTAAAGTAAAAAAGGTTTTTCTTTGATTGTAAAATTAATACAAATGTAATGAACGTCACTGGGGACTACAGTTTTGATTGTAATTTTATGTGTAGATTGTGTGAATGTTTTATTTTTTTATTTTTTTAATACTCTTAGTTATTACCAGTTGCTGTTTAAAGACAGCAAGCATATACTGGACGAGCTCAAACATATTCCATATTAAAGTAAATACATACGCACCATCTCCACAAATAATGTGTCATTCTGCAACTATGAGGACTGTCTGATTGTTACACATATATAAGGACAAGGCACTAGTATGCTATCTTCCTCATCCTTTTGAGGTATATTATGTTGACATGAAATATGTTCACCCCTGGTATATTGCCATCTAGTGAGAGTAACGAGAAGTATATCAGACACCTTTGTGTACAACGGGTATCAGTCGGGATACATTGTGGGGCTGTTTTATGGAAAACTACTACTAAAACTAGCACTATTGTAACATGGCTTAATACATGCACACAATTCTATGATTGGGAAAGTAATTACTTTGTACAGTACTTTAATGTACCCTATGCGAACAACATTCCATCTCCTTGGGTACCTTTTAACAGTTGTAAGTCATTAGAAAGCCAAAATGCTGTCACGTTGTGGCTTATAAAATGGAAAGCTTGTACGAGGTAACATAATGTGTGAAAGCTAAAATGATGATGGCCGCAAAACGGCACATTTTCTCCTTGTTCCTGTGTACATATTTCCATTTAGTTGCTTGCCAATTTTAGATTTCAGCACCTACATAGCTGAGTATTACATTTCTAATGTTCGCACCAGAGAAAGCTATTTCAGTTGCACCACTGTCTTCAACTGTGTCTTTAACAATATCCTTTCCCCCTGTTCCTTTTCTGAAGAGATGAACGCTCAGGAAACTCAAGTGTTTGTTATCGGCTAATGCATCCACGATGACACACCACAATTGTGTGACTAGAAACCACTAGGTTTGTGTCTGTATGAGACCAAATTAGTTCATAAAATGTTACTGTAAAGGTTTTATTTAATCACACGGAGGGCAATGTAATGTATAGCATCCAGAGATGATAAATAACAAAAGCAATAAAATATCAGCATTAAATACCAATAAAAATCGCACAGATAAACAGTAGTGTTGTTTTTCCTCTGTTCACTCTGAATCACGAAACAAAATCACCACGTGACTCATTTAGGACTACGGGGGTGGGGGTGCCAAATTTGCCATGACAGATGATTTTCTTAGATGATTTTCTTAGATGATTTTCAATGAAATGCTAAACATCTTGAAGTAGTTATTTCCTCAAGACTATTTTTATTTGTGCTGAGCTCTCTCAGAAGTGACATCTTTATGGAATGCCTAAAGGGACATGGTGTGAATTAAACAAGAAGTTTAGCTTCTCGTGACCACGACTTATTATCTTGTGCGTGCAGGACATAATATCTCGTGAGCACGACATGTATTACCCTGAAGCTGAGCCCAGGCTAGTAGTTGTCCACGGATACAGTGAATCACCTCGTCAATATCAGTGAAACCCTTTATGCGAAATAATCCCATAGTCCTCAAAATACGTTTTAAATGTTTAACTTATCACATGATTATAATGGGTGTGAAGTACAAAGATAATATCTTTATATATTAGCCTGAGATCAAAGTAAAACTCAATCCATTGCTTACCACAATCTTTTACAAGGATTAAGCACTAACTCAAGCTCACAATATATGTTTAGCTGTCTGTTGGAAGTCTCCCTTTTACTAATTTTGCGTTTTAATGGGATACATTGGAAACAAAGTTTGACTTGAAGTGACAGGGAAAATAATAATTTAAAAAAAAATGTTCCAATGAGTATTTGAAATTAATCCATTTTCCAACTTTTAAAGCAGCAAACAGGTGCCATGTTAGGAACCGTGCCAAAACATACAATCTACAGGTCCCTCCATGTTACAGATATAGGGAGCAGTCCTCGTCTCCTTAGAACAAGTCAGGGCTGAAATGAAATCAAATACATTGTGTATCAAAATAGCACAACCTAATGAAACAGTTATGATTACAGATGACATGTCCGCTGCTCTGATGATAAATTAATGTGGTGAAAGTTAGAAAGTGCTAAGGAATTATTAGTTCAGGACAGGCCCCCAAAAAAAGAAAAAGCAGTTAGTCTTTGTCTTTATTTTTCATGCCACTCATCAGAAACTTTATTCCATACCCTGTCATGCATTTATTTCAGCCTGCCTGCATATGACATGCCTTTTAAACTCTGAATAATTCTGGTGGCTCTTCTTTGCACTCTTTCTAGAACAGCAATATCCTTTTTGCAGCGAGGTGACCAGAACTGAACACAATATTCTAGATGAGGATAAGTTTTATCCAATGAATTCCATATGACTTTCTTGATATAAATACACATTTACATTTGAGTGGACCAGATTGAGGGTGAGTGAAAATGATTTGATGACAAACAGGTGAGAGGCATTAACAAAGTGACTGTTTGTGGCAATTACTCTTTCAAGTGAACAGCACTATTCAGAACAGATAGTTCCTTGTCAGGCTATCAATAGAATGTAGCAAAAGAGATATTGCCACAGTCACCTGTCAATAGGACACAGTGAAGGAGTCCTTGTCATATCACAAAAGCGTTCCCCAGGGCAACCTTTCCATAGAAACTTAGAAAAACAGAAAGAAATCACAGTAAACATCATGTCGCTAAGAATTCTGAAAGAGCGAATTGAGTAGGACGATTTTCAATAGAACTTGGATTACTGCCATATTAAGCAAATGTGTGTTTGTTCGTTCCAAATCCAAACAGTGACTCTGGCCCTCTTAGTTGAAATGCATACCGTACATCTCTCACGGGTGGAGTTTAAAGGCAGTTTATCTTGAGTGCAGTGAAGTGCTATATGTTTTTTGGGATATCTACATGTGACACGAGGCCCAAGGAATGCATATGAAAATTAGGCCTCTCGTTCCGGTTCTTAGGCCTGAAAGAAAATCCCAGACTGAGAAGTTCAGGACTTGAATGAGCGTTATGTGTTAGTTGTGTTTAACCCCTTTTGCTGCTGAAACCACTCAGAGAAGAAAACTGACTCAGGTGTCCTGCCAGTCAAGCTCAGAGAAGAACATTGATTCAGGTGTCCTGTCAGTCAAACTCAGAGAAGAACATTGATTCAGGTGTCCTGTCAGCCAAACTCAGAGAAGAACATTGATTCAGGTGTCCTGTCAGTCAAACTCAGAGAAGAACATTGATTCAGGTGTCCTGTCAGTCAAACTCAGAGAAGAACATTGATTCAGGTGTCCTGTCAGTCAAACTCAGAGAAGAACATTGATTCAGGTGTTCTGTCAGTCAAACTCAGAGAAGAACATTGATTCAGGTGTCCTGTCAGTCAAACTCAGAGAAGAACATTGATTCAGGTGTCCTGTCAGCCAAACTCAGAGAAGAACATTGATTCGGGTGTCCTGCCAGTTAAACTCTGAAGCGATTCATCATAATTCATTTTTTAAAAAGACTCTTTTTGTCATAATTTATCCTGGTGATATTTGTGGTGTTCTGTGGGTAGTTAGCTGTCTGATAGTGAGGTAGTTAGCTCTGATAATGTAGGTAGTTAGCTCTCTGATAATGTAGGTAGTTAGCTCTCTGATAATGTAGATAGTTAGCTCTCTGATAATGTAGGTAGTTAGCTCTCTAATAATGTAGGTAGTTAGCTCTCTAATAATGTAGGTAGCTCTCTGATAATGTAGGTAGTTAGCTCTCTGATAATGTAGGTAGTTAGCTCTCTGATAATGTAAGTAGTTAGCTCTCTGATAATGTAGGTAGTTACGGCTCTGATAATGTAGATAGTTAGCTTTCTGATAATGTAGGTAGTTAGCTCTCTGATAATGTAGGTAGTTAGCTCTCTGATAATGTAGGTAGTTAGCTCTGATAATGTACGTAGTTAGCTCTCTGATAATGTAGGAAGTTAGCTCTCTGATAATGCAGGTAGTTAGCTCTGATAATGTAGGTAGTTAGCTCTCTGATAATGTAGGTAGTTAGCTCTCTGATAATGTAGGTAGTTAGCTCTCAGATAATGTAGGAAGTTACGGCTCTGATAATGTAGGTAGTTAGCTTTCTGATAATGTAGGTAGTTAGCTCTCTGAAAATGTAGGAAGTTACGGCTCTGATAACGTAGGTAGTTAGCTCTCTGATAATGCAGGTAGCTCTCTGGAGGCTTGGTGGCCCAGTGGTTAAAGAAAGGGGCTTGTTACCAGGAAGTTGCTGGTTTAATCCCAGCCACTGACTCACTGTGTGTGACCCTGACGAGATGTAAAACCAAAGTCCTATTGTAAGTGACTCTGCAGCAGCAGTTGTGATGCATAATTCACCCCATAGTCTCTAAGACTCTTTGGATAAAAGTACACTTTTAATTGACCAGTAGTTTAATGTCTTCAACACTTGGCATATAAACTTTTGTCAAATACTATAATTGCAAAATGTTAGTGTTACTTTTCAGTTGTAATTCCAATGTCTGTGGCAATGATGACGTGTGTGGTGACCTCAGGCCAGTAAGTGACTGGAGACCACACCAGGGTAAATGAAAGCGCTGCTTGCGCATTTTAATAATTGAACAAAATAAAAAGGTTAAACAAACGAAAAACACACATAGACAAAACAAAACGGCACTTTGGCCAAAACAGACAGACACTAATAAACAGGGGATGAACACTAAACACACAACAAGTATTGCAATTGTTATTTTACTTTTATTATTACTTTCTCTCTCTCCCGTACCGCCTTGCTGTACACCCAACCCAGAGTGAGTGGAACATTCACCCTTTTATGCAGCTGTACCGAGATTGGATTTCTAATCAGTCATTGGAATCTCGGTACATCTGCACGTGAACTACTTTGTGCACTTCCCGTGCTTCCATACAAATACCCCTTTTAATCTGCATGTGAAGTGATTGTGCCACCATCGTGGCTAAATACAACTATATAATTTAAATCACTTGTGATACATAACCCCATTATTTCCCGTGCACCAATACATATACACAAACATTAACACACCACACGCAACATCTAACACAAAATGCACACAGGGGAGGGGCACACTGCCAGAATGTCCTATTCCGCTCTGTCCCACTACACTACAATGCTGCTATCCATTTTAATCTACATTCCCATAAACTCAAACTGTACACTGTGTGTGGAAACTATATTCTAAAATAGTTCAAATTAAAATCTGACACATGAAATGTATGTTTAATTTTTAAACATTTGATTATACAATGGGCTGGTAGGTGACGTAATCACACACAAAGACATAAGCCCGATATACGCTCCGTGCCAGGAGCCGGCTCTTTTGTACAGCAGAGAGGTCCCGGATTCACGCCCTCCCTCCGCCTGTGTGTGGATTGCCTCGCCCTGTGTGATGCGCCTGCCTGCGTTAACCAAGATCGCTACAATACTATAGTCTATAAGAAACTAGTGGTGCAGTCATCACCCTAATTTCGTATTCGATTATCGTATAGACATCAACGATAATCGATGCATTGACGTTTTATTTTTCAAAATAAAGAACAAGCATTAGCTTTTTTAAACAGAACATCCAATAGCTGAAAACACTATTGTGCATAATAGTTAAACAAAAAGCCACAACTTATATTTAAAATAAAATTCAATTATATAAAAAAAAAAAGAAATATAAAGGACTTAAATTTTTAAGAACTGAAAAGAAAATGCATGCGTCGGCATCAGATGTCCCTTTAACATTGTAATAATAATAAAAAATATTGTATTTTAACAGAAGTTATTTCTATCTGAACTATGGTTGTTCATTACTGTTAACATGTTATGTCCAAAAGCAAAGCAAAACATTTGAGTAAATCTCACAAATCCTGACTAATTTAACTATCATACTAAATTCAGCTTCTTTTATATAATATTGCCATATAATTCAAACACAACATGCTTCAAAACAAAAGAAGGTAACTGGTATATTTAATAGATTTAAAACAAAAAACAAAACAAAAAAATTAATTGCCTTAATTTTTTAATCAAGAAAACGTGAATATAGGCCTACTTATGATTTGGCTTGTCCAAAGTGTGTATCCTAGCAACGTGGTACTCTACTGTACTAGCACTAAAAGAAGTGCATTCTCACATACTCAAGGTTTTAATGCGAACCGGCAACAGGAGACTTCAAACTGGGTTCTAATCTGATTAATTTGATAATCGATGCATCGATTAATTGTTGCACCCCTATACGAAACTGTAGCAGGGCAGGGCCCTGCCTGTAAATAATGTTGTTGTGGGGTGATTTGGTGGTGGTTGGCAGGGATGGGGTTAATTTCCTATCCCTGCCAAAATACATGTGAGAATGTGGCTGGAGCTAATTGAATCATTGATAATTAGGCTCCAGCCACATGCTATAAAAAGAGAAAATCCTTTGTTTGGTGGTGGGAGTTGGTGAGTGAACAGTTTGCTGGTTTTTGGTTAAAAGTTTAAGTTTCAGTGAAGGCGCTGCCCAGCCTGAAAGTTTTGTTTTTGTTTAACTGTTTTATTTTTGCTCTGTGAGCAGTGTTTTGTTTGACTTTTTGATTTTCCTTTTGTTTATTAAAAAGCGCAGAAGCGCTGTTAACTGCAGTTTCCTTGTCTCTGAGTCTCTTTGCCTGCCGAATACCATCTGGGCCCGCAACGCTACCCTGTCACAGAAACGTATACAATTATATTAAAAATCAGTGAGTCTTTCTAAATATCTTCAATACCTGGCATAAACCATTTGTCAAATAATTTAATATTTGTCTTTCATGGTATAAACATTGTGAAAGCATAGCAAAGTGTAAAATGTTAGTGTTGCATTGCAATTGTGATTCCAGTGTAGGACCTATTCAGTTCTGTCCCGCTACAATACAATGGTGCTTTAAATTTGAATATAAAGATGGGTGGTGCTCGCATGATGACCAGTTTAAAGTTACAAGAAACTTATCAATTTTACTACAATATTTGTTCAAGCTTTTTTAACTTATGGATGGATTAAAGTGCAACATACTATGGATAGGAAATATCAGAGTTCTGTTAACCAATGCATTCTCCTTTTTTGGATTATGTTTATATCAATTTCTGTTTCAGTCATCACGCCCTGCTGACTTTTAAAACTCCTTGTGTTTGGAGTGAGATGGCCAGCAACATGGAGTGTAAAGAGGCAACTGACTTGGTCATGGGATTGGAGGACACCCAGTGACCTTTAACAAATTCCTTTATAATGCATTATTATTTTAGCAATTACTCTTTATTGCTAAGGAATAGACATGAAAAGAAAATCTAATAAGCCCTTTCCTGAAAAAATAATAGGTTGAATAGAATTTTCTTTCGAAAGTAAACCTTAAATGAAGGTCCCAATAGAGTCTTGTTAGAATGATGATCTTACCAGAAGAGTTTAGGAATCCTGCTCAAAATAAATCCAGTATAAAGGGCTGTTTCAATGGTGTAAAAACCTACCCATTTACACACCATTATGACTACAACCGTCTCAAGAAATTCAACTATTTTAAATCTGAGACATTCCACATTTTACGGTGCCAGCACTGCCCTGCACTCACATATAATTTGTAAAACAGGAATGTACCAGTTTGTCCATTATCTTAATAACATTCTATTGGTAAGCTGCTCTCACATTGGAAATTTCCACTGAATTCCAAAGTATGTGGGGAACACCAAAGGCATAAATATTTATCATTTTTGTAATGTTATCGGCACTGTAAAGATGGCATATGATGCCCATTTACAATGTGGTATTGTTTCTACTTATTTATTTATTTATTCACTTTTGTAACTGTACTTGATCCTTCATAACAGCAACCATAGACATATGTTTTGCTCATCTTCCATTTCTACACAACTTCTCAACAAGCCAGGAACCCAAGAGCGACATTACTGCATGCCAATCAACATACAGTTTATAATCATTATTGACTACCAATAATATTTTTCATTGCTCAAGCTAGTTTGTCTTGATATTACAGCCTCTCCATAGTATGCAGATTTGAATTACGTTGTCAC
The DNA here is from genome assembly GCA_030684275.1 of Acipenser oxyrinchus oxyrinchus. Taxonomy (NCBI): domain Eukaryota; kingdom Metazoa; phylum Chordata; class Actinopteri; order Acipenseriformes; family Acipenseridae; genus Acipenser; species Acipenser oxyrinchus. The sequence continues at coordinate 50,959,805 of CM060254.1, read as the reverse complement.
TTTGTGTCCTATTCACAAAGCGTGTCCCTCCCTATGATTGTTACCTTTATCTTTATTGTAACAAACACTGATCTCATCGCTCATCTCTTTAAAGAATGTGTTGAAATACCTGTCAAACCCATTCACATTCCCTGCTAATAAAGAAAATGACATTCGTTCAAGTTTTGCCTTCAGGGCTTCTTCAGGTTAGAAGGTAGACAAGAACTTACCACAGCAGACCATTTGCATACAGTACCTCGGGGTGTGGGTATTGTACAACTGGACGGCTTGTCTGTGTAAGTAAATCTTTTATAGCAATACTATCCTACCATTGAGTGTTTTATTATATGTACATCTTTCCTTATTGCCTGTGAGAAAATTAAAACATATTATAGTTGCACCAATGATACTGTTTGTGTAAAAGGACTTAACAAACATTGAGACAAAATGGGCCCTCTAGAAAATAATACATTTTAAATATAAAACTTACAAGAAACTACTCAGGAAAATAGTGAAACTGTTCCTTTCTGCAACTGTACTGTGTCTCCCTCGCTATAGGCTCCCTCACTATAAGGCTCTCGGTTATAACGTGCCTCGGATACAACGCTCCGACAACATGTCCCCCAATTCCCTATTATAGTCCCCAGTGCGATTTCGCGGAATGCACTCTAGGTTGCAGAATTATTGATTTTCCATGGCAACAAGCCTAACTAGCATTCATAAGAACAAAGTTTTTTAAACATTCCACAAGGTGGCGCAGTGAGATTTTTGAATACCTCTGCTTTGTTTATCTTGCTCAACTAGGGTTGCCACCTTTGAGATACGAAAATACCGGACGCCCCATCCCCTCCTATTGTCTACTTCTTCATTTGTCTCTGCCATTGTGACTAACGTTATGGTATGCTACTTAATAGTTCCGCGCTTAACGTTACAGTATACTACTTAATAGTTTTGCGCTTCTTCATTCAAAGGGCTGTCAAACTTAACAGCAGATAACACTCATACCAGATAACACACAGCGGTGAGACATAACGGTACAGCGTTTTGGTGGCTTGTTTGTACGTTGTTACCTCAATTCTTTCTGGTGCATTTACACACCGCTGTGTTATAGTATTTGAATTTCACTCATACAAGCACAACATGTTGTATTAAATTGTTTATTGTAACACATGTTTTAAGAACATATCCAATAGATTAGAATGCTTAGAATTACCGGACATCTTCCAAAAAAATGGACAGGGGGTCAAAGTACATAAAAATACCGGAAAGTCCGGTAAAATACCGGTGGGGTGGCAACCCTATGCTCAACCCGCTCTTAGGAAAAGCAAATCACTCGTTTTAGACGCTGACGTGCTGCGGCTATTAAAAACCTCAGCTGTATACATTTGTTAAGAGCAAACATGTGCCTGGAGGCAAAAGCCACTTAGGAAATAAAACAGCCGCTGGTCATGCTTGGGAATACTCGGGGCTCTTGTATGAGGAAGGGGGTTAACTGTTTTGCAAACCATGGATGTCGTTTTTGAAGAAATTAGCAGAGCCCTGTTTCCTCTACGTCATTGGGAAAGCAGGACTTTAAACACCTGACACACAGTCCTGAGAAAATGGAGAAAAAAATTATTTCCATTTTTTTTGTAATGGAAATAATTTTTTTTCCTCATAGCAGTAAAGGTTTAAAACTGGAAAACGCCAGTATTTATTTGATAATTTATTTTACTTTTCTACCTGCTGACAGTGGCCTCACAGTTTTGTTTTTGGAATTAATAAAAGTTATTAAAGTTATAATAAATGTTTTTGTGTATTCATTTGCTATTCGTTTTAGTATGTACTGTAATAAACTTTGAAAACAGCCCTATTAAAAAAAAGAAATTAACAAAGAACCGGGTTGGTTTTAACTTTTAAAAGGCTATCGCAGAATTCAAGAATTTCTGTTGCAGAAATCATAAGAACAAGAACATAAGAACATAAGAAAGTTTACAAACGAGAGGAGGCCATTCAGCCCATCTTGCTCGTTTGGTTGTTAGCAGCTTATTGATCCCAGAATCTCATCAAGCAGCTTCTTGAAGAATCCCAGGATGTCAGCTTCAACAACATTACTGGGGAGTTGGTTCCAGACCCTCACAATTCTCTGTGTAAAAAAGTGCCTCCTATTTTCTGTTCTGAATGCCCCTTTATCTAATCTCTATTTGTGACCCCTGGTCCTTGTTTCTTTTTTCAGGTCGAAAAAGTCCCCTGGGTCGACATTGTCAATACCTTTTAGGATTTTGAATGCTAGAATCAGATCACCGCGTAGTCTTCTTTGTTCAAGACTGAATAGATTACATTCTTTTAGCCTGTCTGCATACGACATGCCTTTTAAACCCGGGATAATTCTGGTCGTTCTTCTTTGCACTCTTTCTAGAGCAGCAATGTCCTTTTTGTAACAAGGTAACCAGAACTGAACACAATGTAAATGCATTGTAAAGTTTTAACATTACTTCCCTTGATTTAAATTCAACACTTTTCACAATATATCCAAGCATCTTGCTGGCCTTTTTTTTATAGCTTGCCCACATTGTCTAAATGAAGACATTTCTGAGTCAACATAAACTCCTAGGTCTTTTTCATAGATTCCTTCTTCAATTTCATAATCTCCCATATGATATATATATATATAATGCACATTTGTATTGCCTGCGTGCAGTACCTTCTGTATTAAATGTCATTTGCAATGTGTCTGCCCAGTTCCGAATTACATATATATATATACAGTGAGTTGGAATGCTTCCCAGTGATGTCAACCTTGTTCAACATTGCCCTCTACTGGGCACACTACAATAATTAATCTGTAGGGCTGCTAAAGAAGTATTAAAGAGAGCAGTGGGTGCCAACCCTGGTACTGGGGACCCCCTGTGTCTGCTGGTTTTCATTCCAACTGAGCTCTCAATTACTTATCTAGACTCTTAATTGAACTGATAATTTGCTTACATAGACCTTTATAATTGTTTCCAGCTCTTAAACAAATAACTTGAACTCTGCAACTGTTTAATAGCTGAAAACAATGACACATTCAGTTAAATTAAGGGCATAGTTAAGTAATTGAGAGCTCAGTTGGAATGAAAACCAGCAGAGACTGGGGGTCCCCAGTACAAGGGTTGGGACCCACTTAAAAAGAGGATAAAAAGTAACACAAAGGAAAAATCCTATGGAATGTATATCCTATACATTATTATAGAGAAGGGGACTTCGTTTCGGAAATATCAAAGGTGTGATAGATGCCTAAGGGCTTTCTACATGGATAACAGATAGCAATTATTGTGGTTAAAGACTGATCATAAATTGGAATAGAAGATTAACACATAGGCTCTCATGGTAATTTATTGTTATATTAATTGCTGTAACTGTCATAGTATATCATGCAAATTTAGAAAACTGGGATTATTATTTGCTTATTTAGCAGACGCCTTTATCCAAGGCGACTTACAGAGACTGGGGTGTATGAACTATGCATCAGCTGCAGAGTCACTTACAACTACGTCTCACCCGAAAGACGGAGCACAAGGAGGTTAAATGACTTGCTCAGGGTCACACAATGAGTCAGTGGCTGAGGTGGGATTTGAACTGGGGACCTCCTGGTTATAAGCCCTTTTCTTTAACCACTGGACCACAGATTCGATTTTATTATGTCATTTACTTTCCTGGATCAAATAAAAGAAGACTGCTGGCCGTTCAAAAAGCTTAAATAACTTGGTTATGGGAAATCGTGTAGCACGGGTTAACAACTGTGTTCTGAACTTTTGAACACTGAATATAGAGAGGGGTAGCAATGGTTGGGGGAAATGATTGTATTGATGGGGGGAAGAATCCCACTGGGCACCCGCCCCCTGCTGGTTTCACCTGATCCTCGTTATTATCTCTGACAAGAAAAGTTTATTTTTTGCAGAAACCACACATTCCCTGTCATCTGTCCTCCATGCATTAAATAAGCAGCTGTGATTTTCAAACAGTTACATTTTGTCTGAAAATTATACTTTCATATTATTTCCAGAGAAGATTAAAAGACTGCACTGTTTTCATAAAGATTTCAGAGAACATGAGCCATTGCTGTCACATATGTAATTTGATTAAAAAATGTGTACATGAAAATTACACTATTTCTAATAATTATATGTAATTATAATATAATATATAATAATTATATGTTCTTTATTTTTTGTCTTTGTAGCTGGTAGACCAATCATTGAACTGTTTGGATTTATTTTCCTAGCAAGTGTGCCTTAAATGTATTTGTTTCTTCTTTACTGTGAAAAGGAACTGATTATTTTGTCTGTTGTGATGAAAGACACAAGCACCAGATGCACAGGAAACAGACCAGTGGGATGTGGACAGCAGGATTGTTGACAGATGAAGAACTCCTGAGAAAGAAATAAAAGCTGAAGACTGAACTGATAAAACAGAGAGAGATCCAGCCCCATGCATGCTTGAACTTATAGTTTTAGTATGAAGTCTTTATGAAGACATCTGGCACCACTTTCATAGATTGGTTCCTCTGTTTTGTTCAGTAAACTATAAGAGCACCTTGACGTTGTTTCTTGGTAGCTTGAAAGTTCACTGCTGCCTTCTTTGGTGTTTTGGATTGTGTGCAGCTGCAGGAAAAGTCATGGCTGCATTTGCCTCTTATTATTATTATTATTATTTATTTATTATTATTTATTTCTTAGCAGACACCCTTATCCAGGGCGACTTACAATTGTTACAAGATATCACATTATACATTATTTCACATTATACAGATATCAGATTATTTTTACATACAATTACCCATTTATACAGTTGGGTTTTTACTGGAGCAATCTAGGTAAAGTACCTTGCTCAAGGGTACAACAGCAGTGTCCCCCACTGAGGATTGAACCCACAACCCTCCAGTCAAGAGTCCAGATCCCTTACCACTACTCCACACTGCTGCATACAGTCTTACCCAGGACGACTTACAATTGTTCCAAAATATCACAGTACAAAGTATCACATTATAAAATATGAGTAAAGTCCAGTAAGAATACGTAGTAAGTATGATAAATGGATGAGAATGATTTCAGATAAGAGCAATTACAAAAAATGTGAGAACGGTTACCTGCCGGAAGGTGGTCAGGGACCGAGCAGTCCTGATATCTATGGGTAGGTCGTTCCACCACTGAGGGGCAAGGGTGGAGAAGGAGCGAGCTCTGGAGGCAGGGGAGCAGAGGGGGGGTACAGCTAGTCTGCCGGAGGTGGAGGAGGGGAGGGGGCGAGAGGGGAAGTAGGGAGAAATGATAGTCTGAAGATAGGAGCAGAAAGGTCAAGACAGCGATAGGCGAGTCGAGTACAAGAGTTTTGAATTGGATGTGAGCAGCGATAGAGAGCCAGTGCAAACAGTGGAGCAGTGGTGTGGCGTGGGAGAAACGAGGAAGGGAAAAGACAAGGCAAACAGCAGTTTTGGATGACCTAGAATATACGGGGAGGCTGTGTGGTCCAGTGGTTAAAGAAAAGGGCTTGTAACCAGGAGGACCCCGGTTCAAATCCCACCTCAGCCACTGACTCATTGTGTGACCCTGAGCAAGTCACTTAACCTCCTTGTGTGCCGTCTTTCGGGTGAGACATAGTTGTAAGTGACTCTGCAGCTGATGCATAGTTCACACACCCTAGTCTCTGTAAGTCGCCTTGGATAAAGGCGTCTGCTAAATAAACAAATAATAATAATAATAATAATACGAGTAGCAGAGGCAGGAAGGCCGGCCAGGAGGGAGGCAGTAGTCAAGGCAGGACAGTACCAGGGCCTGAACTAGGAGCTGAGTGGAGTAGTCAGTGAGGAAGGAACAAATTCTGCATATGTTGCTGAGGAAGAAATGTCACAAGCGTGCCAAAGTAGAGATGTGTTGAGAGTAGGAGAGGGAGGGGTCAAGGGTGACTAGTGATAGAGAGAGAGAGATCAGAGGTGGGGGAGGAAGAGGGGGGGAAGAAAAGGTCTTATTTGGAGAGGTTGAGTTTGAGATGATGCAAGTGCATCCAGGAGGAGATGGCCGAGAGTCAGGTAGAGCTACGGGAGGAAATGGAGGGAAAAGAGAGGAAGATCTGGGCATCATCAGCATAGAAGTGATAGGAGAAGCCATGGGAGGAGATGAGAGGACCCAGGGAGCGGGAGAGAAAACAGGAGAGGTCCCAGGACTGAACCTTGGAGGACACCTGTCAAAAGATAGCAAGAGACAGGGTGAGCCATGCCAGGACACCCAGTACGTGCGCTCGGAGAGGTAGGAGGAGAACCAGGCAAGAGCAGTGCTAGGGACTCCCAGGTCAGCAAGGGAGGACAGGAGAATAGAGTAGTCAACTGTGTCAACTGTATCATTGATACATGTTCTTTTACGTTTGTATTTCATGGAAAAAACAATACAAAATAATAGTTTCTAGGACTTCTTTCTCACTTTTCTACTGTGCAATACTTTTTCCCCAATTTGATCTGTTACTTTGCTGATAATGTTGTGATCTATATGGTATCCCAATGGTATTTAACGGCTGTTTATTATAATAGTAAAGGTACATTCAAACCAGAATTCCTGTTATTAAAGAAAAAATACACAAAGTACAAGATGTGATAACCTATAACTATACACTAAAGAACCTGTATGCTCTTAGATAATCTACGTTCACATCTTGATTGCTTCACGTTTCCGTATGTGTTGAGGCATCTGAATCCTTTTTGCAGCATTATATCTCTACAAATGTACTATATATTAAATCCAGCACGGTACATTTTTTATTGGTGATATCTGTGAGATGCTGTCTTGTTGAAAGGGTCATTATAGGAAATGCAGTATCTGGGGCATAACCCTGCAGCTTCTGCTTTTTGATTGGAAACAGCATGCATACATGTGACAGCAAATGATACCTCATCATATACCTTTATCCTTGAGGGAAATCAGTAAGCAAATCATGGTGCATGAACTATAATTACTGTAATGCTGGAATGTGTATGTCTGATTGTGTAATTTAGTGCAATCCCTGTTTGAACTACTCATGTTCTCATTAAGCAAAAATGAAATGTGAATCTGGGAGAGAAAGTTACTTTACTTTCTTAAATACTAGAATTTATTACATTTACCAATGCTACAGTATTAAAACATCTGCCAGTACAAATATATTGCTATGTAATCATTTTATAGTGGTATGATTTGTTAATAGATTACATTTTTTAGATAAAAAATCTTTGACTAAGTAAACAAACCTAAAACAATGATGCAATTGTCAACTCTTTTGCTTTATTCTCCAAGTTTTTTAAAACATAAGGGGGGTCTGATAATCTGGGAGGAACGTAATACTGCAACCAGTTTGCACTCAGTCTAAACCTCGCTGTTAGTAGATGAATTGAGTGCTCTTTCCTTTTCAATCACAGTTACACAAGGTTTTTATTTGTTATGATATTTTATTGAAAAATCACACTGTTATTTGACAGAGAAAACATTGACAATACGCAAATGATAATAAAAATACAATTCCATTATTTATTTGCTGAGGCTGCTGGACACATTTTCAGACAGTGATTCATTTTAGGAGGATTCAGACACATTAAACATTAGATGTTCTTATCTGAGCTCAAGTTATATTTCTTAGACAAATTAATGTTTTATCAAACCATAAATTGGATGAAGGAGACCACGCAAAGCTGGAGATGTTGGTTTTCTTTATTGTGGTACAAAGAGTGTTTTTTGAACATGATGGCTGTATTTAGATCTAAGTTTAGAACAATTTAATAGCATTGACTCTGAGATTAATATCTGTCCTCTTCATTCCAAAAAGGCGTAATTGCTTTTGCCGATATATGTTTGAGATTAATGTCAAAAACATCTATAAAAGAAAGCCACATAAATCCATGTTTTATGTTTGCACTTTTTCTGTGTTTTCCTGAAGCGATGAATTGGTGTCTGTAATAGTCTCATCCCAAATCTCTAGCACCATCTTAGACCCAGCCATTCATTCTTAAATTGTTCAGGATCAATAGACAAGTAAGATTTACACTGCTTCAGTTTGCCATGTGGACCTTTAATACAGACACATTTCCAGAATGTTGATCACAATGCTACTGGTATCCTGACAACACTAATTAATTAGCAACTGTGCTGAAGAGGAATGATGTGATTTTGTTCAGTTTGCCATCATAAATACTGCATTGCCTTGCATTGTATTTCTTAAGAAAGTACTTTAGATGGAGAATTTGCTTATAAGGAATGGTCAAAATTCAAACCCATTAAAAAACAAAAATGGAAATGGCCACTTAACATATTGTTAGTGGAGTTTCCTAACCTGTAATTAATCAACCATTTACTGAGAATGTTGTTTCCTATTTAATGCAGCAGTGATGGGCAAAATGATAAACACGGTGACCGTCCTGTTTAATAATAATTCTGAAACTTTTAAACACCAGTAAATCAAATTTTCACTGTGTATGAATTTTGACCGCCTCTTGTAGGCAAACTCAGTAGATCCAAAGATACGTGATTGAAAGACAAATCTCCTGGGCATAGAGAACATTTAAACCCATGTCAAGGCAGTGTCAGGCTGTGATTAAGGCCAAGCAATAATCCACCAATGCTCACTGGAGCAATAAGTGACATATTTTGATGCCTATTCCAAAAGTAACCAGGTAAGGTATTTATTTATTTATTTATTTATTTACACAATGCATTGTATGGAGAATATCTTGTGAACAAAATAAATGGTTTCTTTTTAGTAGTTTGTGTTTTTTTTAATACATTTTAGGATCACAATTATACCTGTTATAATCATCAGGTTTTACTAGAAAAAATATAACATGATACAGTGTGCATGAGCACAAGAGCAGTTCACAGGTTTGTCTGGGAAAATGGAATGGACCCTAAAAAAATGCCTGTTTCCACAAGCATGTTGTATATTCCGTAATAAAACATTGGGAATGCTTCAACAGTATCACAATGTTTAAATACTTAAATTAGTGGCAGTGGAGCTGCCGCAGTGCACAATGCAACAAAAAGGTTAAGAACCTATTCAAACTAGAGACTTGTTTCTGTATGAAACACACATACATTACATTAACAGCAACAACTGGTAGGCAGGAACAAGTAATATATAAAACATCAGCACATCCACTGGATAACTCTGTCAATATTACATATTTACTTTGATATTACACATATAACACTGATGTGAGGAAGGTAACTTCAGGAATCTGGTATGTTACAGTGCAGCATTTCTAATATCAGGCTGATCTAAATTAAAATGTATTATTGTTATTTTTTTAAAGCTGTAAAGCCCCATATTGTTACTTTATATGCCCACGTTGATAATATCAGATCTGTATAACAAAAACACTATCTGGAATAAACAGAAACCCCCTTTAATTCCTGCTCTGTAACAGAGATTGAAGATCTCATTTATATCATATATAACCTGCTACTGCTGCAATGCCGATTTAGTTTAGACAGACATAGCTTTGAGGTGACAACTTGTGTGCCTGTAGCTGAAATTACGCTTGGGGAAGGTAGACAGGCTGGATAGTCAACAAAGTCTTGTTTCTATGAAGTAGAGTGCACAGAAGGCTAAGTTATTGTGAATGTACATTACTAGACAGTACCTGAAGTTATACATTTAAGTATAAAGCATGGTTGTGAGACACTGCAGCTTTAAAAAGACTACATTCTTACAGGAAGTGAAGGATGCTGGCCATGAAGAATCTCAATTGCTTTAATGAAAGTGTAAACAACACAAGTTCTACAAATGGAACACAATTAAATACAGATACATTCTACTCACTTTAAGCCCTCAGGATATGCAACCAAAATTGTAAATTAAATAGACACAATCAACAAAAACGGGTCTGTTAGTTCATGTAAGATTTCATGTTAGTTCATGTAGTTCACATTTCTTATCTGTTTGCTTATAACTAGTTCAAATATTGTTAGCAAGTTTTTTTAAGTTTTCATTAGGAATCCCCCCCCCCAAATAAAAGAAAAGAAAAGAAACCCAAAACAGTCAATTAGCAGCATTGCGTTGTTTTAAAGCAATAGAGACTGATGGTTTAATATATATATATATATATATATATATATATATATATATATATATATATATATATATATATATATACATACTAATCTTATTGAAAATCAGCTCTGTTTGTCTTTCCTCTGCAATAAACAGCATCAGCATAAAACACATTTTGGGGAAAAAAGGCAACCAACCTTGTAAAATGTTTGTTTTAGCTTCCTGAGCTGCTGCAATATAACCTCTTACTGCTGAAGGTAGAATCATGAGCCTGTCTCTGTCCCTGTTTCAAGGTTCAAGAGGGGCAGGTATCTACCTTCAGCTGAAACGTAAACAAACTGGACTGCTTCCAGAAAAAGTAGTGTGTAAAGGTTACAAGACTGAATAAAACAGACATCAACCAATCATATTATAGAAGAAGAAAAAATGAACATGACAACGTAACTCTAAAAGCTCTTGTGATGTAGTAGGACCTGTATTTAACCTCCATTACACTTATTAAAACAAACATCCTGAATGATTTACTGTACTCACAAGATATTTGTAACATTTGAAAGAGATTCTAGTCTATATTCTAAATAAATAAATAAATAACACAGAACAGTCAGCTTACAGATTAGAGGGAATAATGTACAACTAATCATAAAATGAACTATTCTGAATCTCTACAGTTAGTAGATTTTGCTGCCACATTGTATTTATTAAATCTGTATTAGGATCATATTGTAATACTATGTGCATTCCTAAGGACAACAAAAATATGTTGCATGTACTTTTGTTTAGAAAGCAATAAATAGTAACCCTTAAGTAATTGGTGGTTATAAGTCAGTATGCCCATTTGTAATGCTATGATAGTAAAACCATTGAGCACAGAGCAACGACTCCTAGCAGATAGACACAAATAATGAGATTCTTGGACTATCCTCCATGGGTCATACCGTCGGTACTAAATGTTACATTAAATTAAAAACTGTAAAAGCTAAAACATTGGCATTCAATCTTAATAAAAAAGAACCAGATACATTTAATTATACGTTTGGTTTGTACCTGTGGTTAAATCTCATTGTACATTATTAATGAATTAGGCTACTTAAAATATACAGTATTAAGCAAAAAGGAGTCACATGTTCAAACCTTTTGTCAACCTACTACACCTAAAAGGACAGGTCTGAGAAGTGCCCAGTATTACACAATGTGCATTGTAGTTTTCCACTTACCAACAGGCAGTCGCACAGTGTACTCTCTGAGTATTTTAAGGTGAAAGTCCCTTATACAGTAAGCCTTGTATTGTTAACGCCTACCTCTAGCTTCTGTTTTTTCCCCTGTTGGTTTGCTCTGTGTTCAATATCCATTACATTATTATTTATGTTCTTTAGGGTTTCTATTTATTTTTTAGTTCTGACTGACTGACTTAGTTCCTACAATTTCAGATATTGTCACACGCCCTTCTTTTTCTTTCATCAATTCGCTTGGCAATACAAACAAGGTTTCTCATTGGTTCCTCTTTGCCTTGTTTGCTTTCTGTCTTTGCTAGCAGGGCTCGGTCATTGGCTCAGGCACTTGTCTTTTCTAACAGAAGCACGCTAACCAGGTAAAGTGTTTTTATCCGTCTCCAGCACATTGAAATCAGTTATTTTTAAAATGTCAACAGGATTAACCGCCATGTATTTTTATGTTAATGTTCACTTTAAGTTCATGTTCTGAAGTAGGTAGGCTTGAGACTTTAAAGAGAATATATAAATACAGTAAATATAAAGAAAAAGGCACAGGCTTGTCTAAACAAGCTAAAAATAACAGTTTTACATAAGAAGAGCTGCGATTCTTTTGACAAAGGGAATTCTTGACATTTGCTAGATGAACCAAGTCTTCTTTAGGCACAAATTCTGAAAAAGAAGATACAAGTTTTAAGTAAAATACACATCCACAGGGAACAATGTGTAGGTGAGAACTAGTCTGTTAGGTCAGCAAGGATCTGGAATAACAACCAAATATGAAATAATAAGTGCAATTTACTAGCTAACAGAGAGAGCCAAGTCAACTCATTATGTATTGGTGATTGGGACAGTTGTATAGTATGTATTAAACTAAAAGACTAATGTATTATATTAGGTTTAATACAGCACTGTTCACTATGTCTCACATTCTTCATTATGAATAACCCCACTTCATTAAGCAATCCTACAGTACTGGAAAATACACATGGCTCATCAGCCTCGGCAGTGCATCTCTCCTTGATTTACAGGTGTGGAGGATTGACAATCTGGTATGGGTGCAAAGTACTCGGAGACAGGAGTCTGAGGTCTGGTGCAAAACACCACAAGGGTGTTGTTTTATTTAAACATGTTCACAAAAACAACGTAGGCACACACGTTAAACTGGGGTCTCTTTGTTTATAGGTATATAGGAGGCTGTGTGGTCCAGTGGTTAAAGAAAAGGACTTGTAACCAGGAGGTCCCCGGTTCAAATCCCACCTCAGCCACCTCCTTGTGCTCCGTCTTTTGGGTGAGACGTAATTGTAGGTGACTCTGCAGCTGATGCATAGTTCACACACCCTAGTCTCTGTAAGTCGCCTTGGATAAAGGTGTCTGCTAAATAAACAAATAATAATAATATATACGGAGAAACAGAGGGAGTTTACCTCAAAACATACTGTTAGGAGAATTCCCTTGGCGCTGATACTGCATGTGATTGCCACTCATTAACTGGAAACAAAGGCCAGCAATCCTTATAAACATATTTAGCTGTATCCAATTAGGGCGGCTAGCAGTCGAAACTAATTCAAATTTGCCACTCTTAAACATGGCCACCCTGAAACAGCTTCTGAAGTGCTGGTCTGCCCTTCACCAAGATGGCAGCTACCTTCCCTCCAATGGCGAAGAGCATGTTCTCCATGGGTGAGGAGCACCCTTTAAACCAGGTGGCTGAACTACATGTTGATGGACCTGCAATTGATGGAGCCTCAGACCCTCAAAAGGTTAATATTGTGTTTGAAAATCATGCAAGGAAACATGGTTGTCTTTAGTAGAGGATACAGTCAAATTTAAGACTTAGCCAAAAAAAAAAAAATAGACTGTTTCTTTGCTATCATTTAGTCAGCTTTTAGATTTTAGTTTTCAATAATTTTCACTTTGTGTTTGTGACTTTTTATGAGTCCACTAGTTGTCAGCATTGCTCTTTTAGCCAACACAGGTACAATGTTTAATTGTACCTGTTTAGGGCAGCAGTGTGGAGTAGTGGTTAGGGCTCTGGACTCTGGAGGGTCGTGGGTTCAATCCCCAGTGGGGGACCCTGCTGCTGTACCCTTGAGCAAGGTACTTTACCTAGATTGCTCTAGTAAAAACCCAACTGTATAAATGGGTAATTGTATGTAAAAATAATGTGATATCTTGTAACAATTGTAAGTCGCCCTGGATAAGGGCGTCTGCTAAGAAATAAATAATAATAAAATAATAATAATAATTGTCCAGAGAAAAGCCATATTGTATAACAAGTGTCATCTGCCATCTTGAAGTGATTATTCTGAACCAGTGTGCGCCTTGCTAAAGAACGCAATGTCACAGTGTGGCTCTGCATAGTGTATAGGGCTTGAAATAAGACCCTTTTGCAGTGATTTCTGGGATAACGATGCTCAGGTGCCCGTTATCATGCCTCCAGTATTTTCGTGTACCCATTTTACGACCAACTAAAAGACAGATAACTTATCTTGAGGCCATGTGTGTCACATCACGTCATTCTGCAGTTTGCTTGAAGAAAGTCCAAATTTATTGCCCACACGTGACGACACCCTAATGATCTCAAGCCTCTGTGGGTTTTAGACAGAATACGTATGCCTTTCACTATTGGACAGGGAGAAAAGGTTAAATCACAGATATAGCCATTGTAATACTTTTCAATATGTTTCCATATCCATTCCAAGATGGTTAAACTGCTGACATGCCTTACCAGTTTTCAGTTAAAAGGCCTCTCAATTTCTTTCTGCTAAGTGCTCAGTATTTCCTTAATGAATGTTGCATACATCTAATGCTTGCTTGCAAAGAAGATGCCACTTTTCCCAGGCACTTTTAAAATAATTGATACTCTATGGTATTAGTAGTGTGGTACACTTCCGTAGGAAATCTGTCCATTACTTTAAAAATGTGAGTTTCATCCCTTAAAACTTCTGTGTCACTGAAAACATATTGCACTATATAAAAAAAAAAAAACTGGTTACCACTTCTTAATACACAAATGTTACTGATTTATTAAAGTAGGAAAATTGGTCACTCATTAAACTAAATTGTTTACAAAAACAAGTAGTTATTTTAAGTTGAGGATTAAATTTATTAAAAAAATATTAGGTTAATGGCACAAGTTACCTATAATCAATTACATCTGTTTTTTCATTTTACATTCTTTACACTGCCAAAAATACTGTAATCCCTTTCAAGAGGAACATATTCACGAAACCTGCTAATTGTGTAAGAAGCTTTCACATTTCATGTCCCCTAGGTTCTTATTGCAAATAAGATGGGGTGCATTAACATCCAACTTGTCTGCCCTCAGCACTGTGTGTGAAACGCATGGCATGTGTCTATTTATTTTTTTCCAACCCCTGTAGTACGCTGTATGTTTGCTATTGGAGTCATGGCCTCACTTGCTTGACCCAGTTCAACCTGTAAAAGTAGGGGAGCTCTCACTGACGTCGCATTGCGTCTCCAAATCTAAATCATTCACATTATTGGACATCCATTTTTCCAGAGGTACAGGTATTGGTTGAACTAGTTAATCTGCGGTGACACATAGTATTGACTGTAGCAGCTTGTTAACAGTGTGTTACTTGGGTGGTTGCCCCCCAAAGAGCTAAGCAGTTTGATTCTTTAGCCCTTCATCCCCCAAGCGTCCAGACAAAGTGTTTTGCCATTGATTAGGTAATGATCTCTGGGCTACTTAAGGACAGCTTTTTTTTTCGTAAAGGGGTTGTTGTCAGTACTTCCCTGCCTGATTGAGGAAAGCTTGGCTGGGTCTGACCTCAGATTCATTTTGCATATAAAAGATAGCAGTCACTTTCTCATACCAGCCAATAAAGTCCTAGAACCTAAGCCACTAAATACCACATTTGAGAAATTGACTTCAAAGTCCCTTATAGACAATGCACAGGTATTCCACTCTCCCCATCAGTGCTCTGCGAGCTCATCTCACTTCTAACCTGTATACTCCCTGCTTGTCAGTCCTGGGCCACTCTCAAGTAAACACACTGATCTGTGCTTTGAGCTATGATTTTTAACTCAAATTCAATTCAATCCTAGGATCTCTATAAGCGCTTTTATTTTAATCGACCAATCCTAGCACTTCAGCATGTTATTTGCTTGTTTCACTCTTGATGTCATGTGTGTCTGTCTGCAGTGGTAACAGGCACCTCAGTGCTGCTAAGACTTTTAAGTAACATTGCTGCTGTTATAAAATGTTTTAACTTTGACTACACAGCAGAAAGTCCTCTGGCTATACGTAATGTTATTTGTTCATGAGTTCTGACTAATTGACCTTTTGGTAATTATGTAAGGTTTTGTGAACGCTACAGGCTCTTTCTTGCTGCAAGACCGTTGTGACATTTGTCATTTATTTCAAGTCAGCTTATGCTTGGATAGGTTTAAAAAAGCAATCCCAGTTTAGCAGTGCTTAGGGCACTGTTCATAAAGCTTTAACTCGTGAGTTACATTATTTAAAGTTGTGTTACCGATCACATAAGCCACCTTGTCAACGTCATAGTTTTCACATACACAATACCATTTTACTCCCTAGCAATCACTCCTTGTTACCTAATTCAGATTCATAATTCGCTTATGACAAACAGCAAGGTTGCATCACCTACAATGAAGAGAGAACAGTAAATGTACAAATTAAATACATTAAAACACCTCTTTGAACCACCCCTTAAACAAGCTCAGTAAAATTCATCATGCAGTTTCTGCAGTTAGACTAATTGTAGCTAACAAAATAATTCCATAATTCCTACCTTCTTACCTTGCAATTCCATGTCTACATACTACTATAGATCTCAGATGTGCCTTCTGGAAATCAACATGTGTTACAGCAAACATTTTCATTTTAAAACATGGTACCTGGTACTACTTTAAATGAAAGAAAGTTCTCAGTTTCTATGCCGCCTTCTCTGGATACCTGTTACACTTGCACTTCCTGAGTCATTTCACCTCTGCAGTATCTTCTGGGTCAAAACATGCTACTGAATGAAAGCATGTATGTATGGAGCAGCTGGTGGGTTAATTACAGGAAAGAGGCCATTGAAGTGGTGAGGACAATTTTGCCCTACAGGTGAAATGAACCAGCAAGTTCAACACTAACTGAAGGCATGGCTTGAAAACAGAGATTTCTTTACCCAAGTGTAGTACCATATATAATGTTTTTTGACTATAACAAATTTGACATTTGAGACCTGTATATAATGAAAGGTAATATTTATGAAATGATTTTTAGTTAGCTACAATCACTTTAACAAGGCTCATTATACTCTGTACTGTTCCAAGTAACCCAGATCCACCCTAAACCAAAGGCATGCCTCATCCTTGGCTCTCTTCATGTTGTCTGACTAAAGATAGAGACCCCTAAAGTCACTGTTTGACAAGCTTGAACAAAAGCCACAAGGGGTCCTTCAGCACATGGCACAACTGATAAGCCACTCATCCCGATTTATATAGCGAGAGTGCGAGCGAAGGAAAAATCCTCCGAGGCCTGCTGGGTTTATGCAGGGCAGCAGTCAAGAGTGAGACGCCCAGAGAAAACACTGACTACCCATTCCAGCATAAAGCTCTTTATTCTTGGCATCACTCAACACACTGTACACTAGACTTCACAATGTCAGGACACCACAAGCTTCAAAATATTGTAAAAATATATAGCACAGTCAAGACCGTGTTTACCTCTTTGTAGATCCACATATGCCTTGTTGGCTAATAACGTGAAAATATATATATCCGCATACTGTTCTGTATAGTTAGCTATAGAAGTATTTAGAGATGTTTATAGAATATATATTCATATGGTTGACATTATTTTACCATTATACAGTATGCACATTTCAGTAGAGTTCCATAGATTGTAAAAGTGTGACTTGTGCACCTGTTCTGTATCCCCTGTGGGGGATAATAAGCAAGGCATCTGAGTGGGGTAAAACAGGTAACAAATGCCCTGTCTGATGCCCCCACTTGCAGATTAAATTCAGACCTACCCTTGTAGCATTAGCATAGTACATCCACTCCATGCAAATGAGTTGTTAAAACACAGACTAGCACTAAGTTGTATTTACCAGGACCATTCTAACCCCAGAGGAACATCAGTTATGTTACAAATAACCCCATTCTGAACTTTTTGTTTCTGTTGCTGTTAATACATTATAATGTCATGGTACCACCCTACACACATTTAAAAAATGTAGCACAAGCTCTAGATTATTCTCACAATGACAAATCTATTTTGAAAACATTGAATAAACCATTTGAATTTGAGTTTGATAATGATGAGTTATCAGGTTACAAAACAGTACTGTATCAGTTTTGAATCGTTGAGCAGTGAATCGCTACCGGTGTCAAAAAGGTGCTCTTTGAAGCGAAGTTCCTGTTCCCTTAGGCGGAGCATTTACAATGGGACAATTCCATTTCACCACAAGGCTGTTCCCTAAGCCGTTAGGAGGTTCCTATACACGGAGACTACTGTACACTGGTATTGTAATTGTATGCTGCTGTATTTTCAAGCCTTTCTGTTTAGGACAGAAATGAAAGAGAGTGAACATGCCACTTCCATCAGTTTTGTTAACATATGGGTTCATCTGCATATCGCTTCTTGGTTTAGGCTAATTTTTGACTCTGACTACACAGTGTAATAATGGATCCCGTCTCTCCCTGCTGTCTGCCTGGCTGCCTGTAAAGCGTGCTGAAGGTCAAGATGACCTATGCAAGATTACGCCTGGAGATTTCTAGGACAGAGTTTGATAACAAAAGACATGACAACTTAGTTCCAAGTCCTTTTCATCAGACAATACTGTTGTTACAAAACTCACTAGAAAGGTGATACTCTACTCAGTGAAGTATTGAATGCAGAGTGTAGCAGGTGAAAAGCAAAATCCAACATTGATACAGTCAACTTTCTAACACCCCCTCTTTCTCGGAATTGAGTGGTGTTACTGGTACTAAAGTGTAACTGATGCTGCTTATTGTTGCAAATGAATTTATTTTAAACTCAGTCAAAGATGTTTTAATGTTTGTATCCATGTGCCTTGGGTGTACCCTAGCCATTTCACCCACCTTAATGTAAATCTTCTGAACGCCATATTGCACACACTTGTGTTTTAAATTTAAAAAAAAAAACAACTCTAAATCATCTACTTTTACTGAAACAGAAAACAGCAAAGCAAGTTCAGAGGTTTTACTTGCACAGAAACATGCTTCAATATGAGACCCAGAAGAGATTCTTCACAAATATACAGTACAAGCGGTGGGAAGTGACTTCAGTAACATTCCCCTGAAAATGAATGATCCAGGATGAATGATCAAAACAATCATGAGGCAGAAACAGTAAGCTGTGAGAATCTGATGAAAGTCAAGAGAGTTTGCTAAGACTCTAAAGGGTTATTTACTAAATAAGGCAAAATTAACACATTAGCATTTTTATTTTTAGTCAGATATGACTAAAAAAGGACTGCACTTGACAGCACTTGAAACCCAGTCTTGCCAAGTTTCATTGCTCTGCATAGTGGTTCCCAAGACCATCTTGGTCTTCTAAAGATTTTCCCACAGACCACTACCAGCGTGGCACTAAAAACATACTTACTGATACTACATTTAGTACAAACTACACAAGTAGTGGTAAGTTAGATATTATTGTTAAAGGGGTTATACTACAGATAATGAAATTATTCCAAAACTCTTAAATGTCATGCATTTCCATTCACTGTGCAAGTCTCGTGTGAATAGTTCATGAAAGAAGTTCACATCATAGTAATATATATACAATTACAAGAAGTATATACGAAGTACAATTATAAATAGAAGAGCACAGCAAGTAAAACTCAGGGGATTATTTAATTATTTATAACCTCTTCAATTAAAAAATACATAAATAGGTTAATTATACATTCTATTGTCTAGTTTGACCAAATCATTACACAAATGAATGTCAAATCCATGTTCATTAATAACTGGCATCCATTTCCAGTATTTCAATTACCAAATGTATACCCCAATAGATTTTTCAATCTTCTATAATATCTTAAAACACACCACCATGCGCAAAATTACTCTTGCCCTAGTTGGTGATGTCCGTGCACTGTAGGTTTTTCAGGATTTATTTAGTGGGACCATTTTCAAAATACTGTCCTCAAAAATAATAGAAGGACGATGCACCTTGAACACATGCACACACCCACGCACACGCACACACACACCAACACACACATGCAGAGATATGCAGACACACCCACGCACTCTCTCCCTCTCCTTAACATATCCAGTAAATAACTAAAAGCTGGTGTTTGTTTATTGTTCCAATGTAGACAGACAGAGAGCTCCATAACAGGGCTGGATAAGCAGTGGAGTGCTCTAGTGCTCTTGTGCTCGACCCCCCCCCAAACTGTCTGGATATACACTTACTCAGGGTCTCCAGGGCCTTCTGACTCACTAAGGGTTCAGTTTCACTTCCCAATTAGCACTCTTAGTATGTGATTCTCCATGTCCATGACAACTCCCCTAACACTGAAACCTGGTAAGTCCCCTCTAATCCCACACTTGATCACAATGCTATTCAAGTGGAACCACTTGCCCAACCAAGGACAGACATTACCCCTTTAATCACTATCTGGACCGCATACAGTCCACCAAAATGAAATGATGACTCACTAACTAGCAGCCCCCTTGAAACAACTGGCTTCTAGTGTTACAAATGGAAAAATAAACAATCATAACATTTGCAATTTCCCCAAACAAGGCTTGTTCATAAAAAATCCTTTGCATACATTTGAAAAGGAGGCAATACATTCTCAATGTCTTCAATGTATATATTAATTTTAAAAATCTTTGTATTAAAGTTCCACAATATAAAAGCAGTGCCTAAGCACATACTGTAATGCAGTTTAGGTATCAGCTCTGTCATTTTCCAAGAAGTTAATCCTGTTCTATAACAACAGATGGTAATGGTGCCGGTGGACACACAAAGAATTGCATGACTCTCACAGTTATGAATGACTGCGTCTTCTTCAGTATTAAGTTGGATCAGTGTAAGCCATCCCAGTATATGCAACGGCATGAGGCAATAGCTGCAGAAAGCACAAAAATAGAGCCCCTGGGGTTGATGCTTGGATCATATTGTATTTGTTTAAATAACATACCATGACTACTTGTGAACATCACCTACAATATCCTGCTCTGATAAAAAAAAAAAAAAGAATAAGAAAATTGGGCAACATTTGTAATTCAATTTAATTTAAAAACATGGTTGTAAAACAAACAACCAATGCGTTTCGACACTAACGTGTCTTCATCAGGTTCACATTGAAACTCTTGCGGTAAACCAAACTTCATGGGAAACCTAGGGTATTGCCACAGTTATCCCAGGTGTTTCAATGCCATTTAAGTTAGTTTTGCTGGACAGTGTCAAACACTAACATATCATACAAAACAATATTTTATTATCTGTTGGTATAATAGGAGAGGAAGGCAGTGCAAGGTGAAAACATGTTTTTATTCATGCTCTCCTTGTTTAAGAGGAAAAAACATATTGTAAATGAACATGGTTCCTTTTATTTATGTACTTACTGGTTCCTTCTGCAATAAAAATGTGGCAAATCTGCCACTTGTGTCGAGTTTAATTTAGCCATTTTTATATTAAATGTCTAAATTAAACAATTAAAGGTACGACCTGTTTTTGTATATAACTTGGCTGGTCCCTTTATTCGAACATGGTTGTTTTTGCACTGTACATGTGAAATGTTTTTGGACAGATATTTTATTTTTTTAATGTAAATATCCAGCACTGATCACTGCTGCTGCTGTGCAGGATTCGTTCTGTTCATTAGACAGCAGTGCAGATGGAACTGGTCTGTGTTCATTTTAACACTGCTGGTACTGTATGTAGGTCACTGGAGTAGGACATAGAGCTTATCATTTCTCTCCATCAAATAATCTTTTTGAACGACCGGTAGTATTCAATTTGAGGACTGAAAGGTTTATTTCTATAAACCATATTAAACAATATGGTTGGGCTGGTGTTAAAAAATACAGTGACACCAAAAAAAAAAAATTCTAATATTTTAAAATTCATCTTTACACAATTGTTTAAAAAAACAACTAAGAATGATACCTACCTTATTATTAAAAATGAAAACAGATTATTAAAAATAATAATTACATACAATGTACGGTATTGTAAATGAGTTGGAGAAACCAAAACATTATTTTAGAAAGAAAAGATTCCATATTGTGCTAATTAAACAAATTCATGTCAATTGAATAAGCGGTCAGGCTATTTATGAAGCAAGCTTCAGGGGTGTATTACTAATGGCTTAAAAAAATATAGATTATGGCAGCAAAAAGGTAAGAGCTAACATTACAACCCTTAGAAACACATTTTAACAGTTATATATATATATATATATATATATATATATATATATATATATATATATATATATGGAATAACTTTCATTAAAATGAATAGGTCTTTAATAGTAAAACATACAAAAAGTCAATCTTAGAGTACTGTGATTCTCCTACCTGTTTTACTTACTGGGGACGTCCTATCAAAGTGTTCTTTGTTGTGTTTGTGTTGTCTTGTTCATCGATGGGTGAGTCTCTGGCTTCAGTGTTGGATTTTCAAGACACAGAATTCTAATAAAACACAGTGGGAGAGTCATAAACACTCAATGTGACGATACCACAAATTTATGATTTTCTGACAGTACTTTTCAGATGCCCAGTTTAAAAACATGGTGTACATCATACAGCATTTGCACAACAAACTCTAGCGGGGTATTAGCTGAGCCTGCAGCCTACATGTCTCTCATCTTGAAACAAGCTATTCGGAAACCCCTGTCAGTTTTGTAATTTAATATTATAAATATGCAACTGGTGCACCTTGTTAAATATTGACAAGTACTTCCAATACTTATATTACATTGTGTCCCCCACACTGTTGGTTTAGTTTTATAAACAGGATTTAATATGCTTGGTCAGATTGCATTATGCTGGTGTTTGCAGGTTGTTAGGGATTCAATATCCACAGGGGTCCTTTTCTGATGACTCTGAAGTTAATAACAGTATGAGGCCTCCTCCACATGCAGGTGCTGGGAGTAGAATTACAGCTGTTTACCTGCAGTACATATAGTGTGATAAGGGAGGAATTTTCCAGTATCAGAATCACATTTTTTTCCCCTCCAGAAGATTAAACATCCTATCCTGATACTTGGTAGACTTGGGAGAGATTGAGCCATATTTGTTTGTAACAAGAAAACCTAATTGTATATGTATTTATTTATACAAACATAGTAACAAGTCATTAGAATGCTTATTTAGGGATCAGTATGTGGGTCTATAATTAGTTGTTACTATATATTCTGGTTTTGTTTAGTTTTTTTTTCACAAATCTGTTTTCATGTTACATGCCCAAGGCAGTGAAGGGAATTCAGCCCATATAATCCAGTTCTTATTTCTCTTTCTAAGCCATCAGATATTGTTATATACAGTAATATAATGCAAAGAAAACACTAGAAGCTACAGTAAAGTTTATAATATTGCCTGTATTTTTTTTTTTCTCCGTAACTTGGTATGATATATATAGTTGCAATTTTTGCGTGGCACACTAGAGGACATAGCAAAAAGGTTAAAGGGTAGTCTCGTGTAGAATTCTGCGCCCCTGGTTAGCTATGAGCTTTATTCTATTTTAGCACACCACTCACATTTTCATTTTGTGTAAATGTATTTACAGCCTCTAAAGAATCATAGCTCGCGGTGTCTTCCCAGAATCCTACTTTAAAATGACATTGCTGTGCCGTCAAGAGTTCACCTCTACATTTGTACATAGAACAATCAGCAGCCCAAACCGGGACTGACCACTGGCCGAACTTAAAAGAGGGAATTACTGTTGACCCCTTAGAAATAAAGAAAACACAGCCATAAGCCCATGACCACCAACCTTTATATTTCAAACAGTCTTTGGTGAACTGACAGCGAAATTATATAATCATCTTTCTCTTGAACACACAGGAATTGTGTGACTCACATAGTGATACTGTGAAAGTTGCTGACAGCACTAAACTGGAGTGACAAGGTTTGGATGATTTTGCAATTGAAAAAAAAAAGGTTTAACTTCATGCTGATTCAGAAATATGAGATTTGTTACCAATCTAACTTACTGTTACAATCTTCTGTGGTGCACCAGTCCCTGCTGCAATATGTTTTTCAACCCGGTCCTAGGTCAATAATCAGCTGTGGAATAGAACCAACAGTCCTGTATAACTTTAACATCTGCTCACACTGAGAACCCTTCCGCTGAAGGTCCTATCCGTTTTTCATATTCTAATGACTGGTCTACTTTAAAACTGTGGTTCTACAGCTGCTGTTTAATTTGTTCTTTCCCACCTACATGTTTGCAAGGAGGGAAAGAGGATAAAGTTGAATGGAATCCTTTATAAAACTTTACCATGATATATGGTGATCAACTCTGAAAATGGTCTGGTGAGTGTTAAGAGTGAGATGTTGGAAGACATAGCTATTACAGCACTTACATTTCCACTCAAGGGACAAATACTTTGATAACAACATACAGCATAGTTTAAAGATGGATTAGTCCCCTTCAGTGTCGGTGTTTACCAGAGCACTATAAATGACAGCTGTTGAGGAGGTGATCAGTCAGAAAATGGATATGCTTCCTCCTACCCTACGATAAGATGTAATAAATCTTGTGATGCACTAAATTGTGTTTTTTAGTAGCCTATTTGCATTAAAAGATCCATTGTGATGTACAGTAGAACATACTGGAGCAAATGTTTGCTTCTGCTGTAGCATCTGAACGAAGGCAGCACAACCTTTGCAATATAGCAGAACCCCAGAGTTACGAACACCAAAGTTACAAACTGAACGGTCTACCGAACACCCCACTTTCAACCAGAAGTCACTCAACCATGAGTGCAATGCAACCAGATAGGCGCTCCAATAAGCAGCATGCTGGTCATGGAGAAGGCAAAATTACTGAACCAACAAATGCATTCAGAAAGGTGAGACAGATTTCAAAGCAAGTACCGACAATTTTACTGGGAACATTTTAGTTTTAAACAAAGCACAGTTTTCTTTTTTTTCAAGCCAAAGGAGGCAAGCTGCAGGAACGCATTGTGTTTAAAACAAGCATGACCTTAACCCAGGTTTTCATATGCATTTAAATCTGTGTTTTTGCTACAGTTATGATTTCAATGTTAATTTAAATGTAGCCTTTTCCAATTATAATACTGTTTTAAAGACTTTAGAACCTTAACAATATGAGTATTGCATTACTGTACTGTGTCCTTGTATTATTCGACAGATTGAGGGTGTAGATAGCAGGTGTCCACATTTAATAAAACCATTGAAAATTCAGTTTTCAGAGTTACAAACATTTCAGACTTACGAACTCTGAGGTTCTACTGTATCAGGTCTGCAAATAGACTCTCAGACGCCTGATACCTTTCACAAGCAGGCTTGATTCAAGATCAACAATGTCCAAAGAAGATTCCAGTCCAATTCAAGACAAAAAAAAGTATTAAATTATTGTCATTTAGAAAAAGTGTACTAGAGGAGGAGAGTTTTCTCCAGGTAGACTCAATGCATCCTCTAGTTATAGTTATTATGAGACTTGGGACGTGGACTTTCCTTTTTAAATGTCCTAGATTCCAGTTCCTAATAGTCAGTTATGCGTCACTTGTACTCTGAGTCTGACTTCAACAGGAGCAGTCATTCAGCAGCATCATCACAGGATTTGGAAAGTGAGTGGCAGAGGCTTCCCTACATCATAGCTGCATGTATTTTGCTGGGTACAAGAGTGTATATTTGCATGGGAGGTTTGGAACAACCTGACTCCTCTTGGAATGGTACTCACTTAAAGTCATAGCAGAAGTCATTCTTAAGGCTTAAATGTACAATGCAATCTCTTTCAGAAACATTTACAGTATATTTGAACTCTATATACTTTTAAATAATTTATTAGAAAATACTTTTTTTTCACCAAATATTTTAATAACTAACAGTACTTAAATGGCCTTACCTTGAATATTCCTGAAACAATGGACAATACACAGTCAATATATTTTGTGGTCGCCCCCCAAAATATGTAATAAAATGTATTGCTGGCATATATGATGTATATGTTTATAGATATTATTTTTAGAATATATTTAGGGCTTCTGATTTTCAGTTTTAACTGATAAAACCTGATAAAACACCCCCGATACAAAAATTAAAATTAAAATCGGTGGATAGCCAATAAACACCAGAAAACACCGGAAAACTGTGGAAATGGTTAATCAATTCACATTGACTTTACCCTCTTCCCATTAAAAAAATAAGACCTACTACAAAAATAATAATAAATACATTTCCCAGTGCTGCTGGGCAATGTCCCGCCTTTCTGACTTGTATCTATCATTGATTCGTTCTGAATACTTTGAACGTGCCCCAACTACTGAGTGACAGCACATTCCTACATTTCTATTGGAGTCTGCCTGCGAGATTCAAAACGAGATTACAATCAGGATGGAGGCTTGTTAGCGGGTTTTAAAACTCTATTACAGTTAAGATACAGAGGATTTAAAACAGAATTGTGGCGAAATGTACAAAAATGCCTACACAAAACCCCAGAAGAATGTGCCCGTGACCATAGAGATTTCATTGTGGAAGACAGCAAAGGGAAGAAGGGACAACTTAAGTACTGTCGAGTTACTATACATATTTTGACACACAAAAAAAACAAACGCTCAAGCGTTTTGAAAAGTAACCGAAAACACTAATTTCATACAGTATATCAAAAACGAAAGCCCCTAAAAACAACGATTTACATAAAACTCGAAAATAACTAAAAATAAGCACTGAAAAATACAATTAATAAAACCCGAAAAACAGAAGCCCTAAATATATTGTACCATTAGAAACTGAAAACAAAAACAGGGCCATAGCCAGCCATGAAAAATGACCGAGGCACTTGCCCGTGATCCCCTGCCCCCCAAGTTTTTCTAATTGTAGAATAAAAGATATGAGGACATTATTATATGTTGTTTATTTAAATAGAAAAGTTAGTTAACAGTCTTTTTTTCTGAATAAGATATTAATTAATTGAGTACCTGAGGTTCTAAAATAAAAAATAAATATTACTTAGCTTTAAATCCTAATCTATCAAACAAATCATTTTAACAGTGATGTCACTATCCAAATACCGAGAAGACAAGTGCTTGCATACATAAGTGTGATATTAATTAGAAAATCACATTCAGCAATAAAATTAGCTAAAGCAGGTTGACAAAACGGAGAGAGTTTAGCTGCGTAAGCATTTAATAACCAATGAGGGTTGCAGTTCGAGCTTTTCGGCTGACCACTCGATTTGATAGGCTGTATGGCTGTGTTCTGATTTATACTCATGAATATGCATTTGATTTCTACTAATGTGATTGGCCGTGCAAACTGCAGCCCAATGCTCAACTCAACTAAATGTCAAACGCAGAAATAAATGCAAAAAGGGATGAAATGCATTTTCATTTGTGGCAAAGCAACTTGTAAAAAGGCATAAATAAATAATTATTTGTATGATTTTAACTGAGGCTCGTGCGTTGGGTGCCTCATAGTTGGCTACAGTCTTGAAAAACTTGAGCTCTACATCAAGGCTGAATTATGAAGGTTTTCTACTTCCCTAGGGTGTGGTAGTGTGCTAGCTACAGACCAACACATTTCACATGTATAAAAAGAGCCAAGTTAGAAAAAGGGGTCAGCATGAACCATCTTCAAGTATCCTGTTTTAAATGGCCTTGTTGGTGTTAAACAACTACAATGGCTACAATCTAAGCAGGTTTGAGCTTGGCTGCCATTTAGAATTCTATTAATCAAGTAGTAGAGGCGCGTGCTAGTCTGTGATGTTATTACTGCACACTTGAAACCACTTCAGATAAGATAAGAACAAGAAAACCAAGGACCCTCCTACTTACTAGTGCAGTATCATTTTTTTTTAAAATGTAGCTTACTAACTCGCAGCCGGCCAATCTACTAACGTAATCTTTGCTGTAGTAACCAGCCTGTAATCTTTGCTGTAGTGACCATCTTGTAATCTTTGTTGTAGTGACCAGCCTGTAATCTTTGCTGTAGTAACCAGCCTGTAATCTTTACTGTAGTAACCAGCCTGTAATCTTTGCTGTAGTAACCAGCCTGTAATCTTTGCTGTAGTAACCAGCCTGTAATCCTCATTCCAGTGTTAAACTGGGGTTGCCCAACAAGAGAAGGCTGTATAATAGCTGTGAAATATGCAAGATATTAACTAAAATGCACTAGATACAAAACAAAGAAGGTCACAATCTTTCCTAAATGTCCAGTCAACCCAAAGCTTGCTGCTGTATACTGCAGCAACCTGTTACAGTGCTTCAACTAAACTGTTTTTTGCCAGTTGTGTTTTTGATCTTGCTTGAAAATAGGGCCTTGGCACGCTGTCTCATAGACGCCTGCTTCTGATCCCACAGGGGCACTACATATCACAGCCATGTCAATCAAACTATCAAATTAACGTATAACCTGATGCAGACCAAGATAGAGGTTTCTGTCAAATCACTTCATGTTTTTCTATAGCAGTATAGTACAAATCCTGAAATTATGCTGATTTTACCATATAATTGCTCACCTTAGAAGGGAACTGTAATTAATTACAATATGCTTTTTTTCATTTTCACAAACACAGTGATTAAAGATCTTAGGGATGGCATTGCTACTGAACTAGAATTCATACGGTCCGCAGAATGCACAAAATAATAATACAACAGGCATTTTTAATAGCCATAATCAGCTTAAATTCACAGACTCACTGTAGTGCTTGTTCTTATAGGCAGTAGATGGCAGCAGAGAGCCATGTCTGAGGTCGGCATTCACATTGTTTACCAGCTGCAGGGAAGGTGCTACAGCACAACACCTGTGTCATAAAGAGTATATGAGGTTGCTTTTTCTTTTTTGATGGTTGCATAAGGGACCTTTTTCATGAAATGCTCTACAATACCATGACACCAGTACTGCATTATTTGCTTGTCCCATATTATAATCACAACTTTCCTAATTTAATTTTTTTTTTTTAATGGATCACAGGCAGGTATTATTATTATTATTATTATTTATTTATTGATTTATTTATTTATTTATTTATTTATTAGCAGACGCCCTTATCCAGGGCGACTTACAATTGTTACAAGATGTTAGTTTCAGGTACTTCATGTGGTGCAACTACAAATTTTCTTTTGCATGCATTCAATGAAAGAATGCCTACAAGAGAGATCTCATTTGAGCTGCTTTTGCAAATTGATAGATCCTATACCTATAATACTATCATTCTGAGTGATTCTGAGTTTTAAAGCACCAATATT
The DNA here is from genome assembly GCA_030684275.1 of Acipenser oxyrinchus oxyrinchus. Classification (NCBI taxonomy): domain Eukaryota; kingdom Metazoa; phylum Chordata; class Actinopteri; order Acipenseriformes; family Acipenseridae; genus Acipenser; species Acipenser oxyrinchus. The sequence continues at coordinate 50,931,190 of CM060254.1, read as the reverse complement.
TCATTTGAATCTGTACTCCACTGTAACCATGCTGTTACTATGGAGCCAGCAGGGTTGAAAGGTCACTGCATCATGTGATGTGCCTTTCTGGTTCGCTTAGCTGGCGTTAAGATATAATTGGCATGCAGCTTCTTTCAATGCCTCTGCCCAGTAACACTCTGGGCTAGGTTTCAACTATTCAGAAACTAAATCGAATGTTACCATAATAAGTAGCTGGGCAACTGAGACCTGTTGCACAATTAACATATTTTACTGATGTTTCTGTGAAAACTCTGAGTCGCCTCAAAATCGGTATGTCACTCTAAAAGGTGATTTGTTACATTACATTTATCAAATACAAACACAGATAATAAAGGGTCCTTGAAAGAAGTAGCAAACAGTCAGCTGGCTTGAAAATTGTACACTAAAATATAACTTCTTGGTGTCTGTTTACTATTCCTTGAAGTTAGTTTCAGCTTTTCAGCTATTGGGAGACCAGCTTTCTCTTGAAAGCTGCTTGCCACTGCATCAGTCTATGAGACATGTGGGCATGCCCTAGCAGAGGTTATACATTGCATCTTAATGTTGTCATAGCTCAGGAAGCAAACAGACATTTACAACATTGTACGGTTTCACTGGTTTAAGAGCCACATACTACTACTACTACTACTACTACTACTACTACTACTACTACTGCTACTGCTACTACTACTACTACTACTAATAATAATAATAATAACGCAGATTGTTTTATGATGATAGGTTCTACTGCTGACACATGGACATTGCTCTATGTGTTATACTGTATGCAAGTAGTATAATCCATACATGCCCCCTGGGGATTTATATAACTAGACAAAAAAAAATAACAGCTTGTTTACGGTTGTGCTTTCCATGAGGAGTAGCGGGTAAATCTCTTTTTCTTGATTAAATGACGTGTATTAATACCTCCTTCACACGTTCATGTTGCATGCTATCCATAGAAAACATCAAATATCATATACAAGTTCCATGCCATGTTCTTCATGATACAAAATCTCATGCAAAGAAAAACACCCACAGGCTGTTGCTTTCACCATGCAATAAAGTTCACATACAGTATGTTAACTTTGTGTTATTATTATTTAGCTATAGATGCACTGCATCAGCGTTTAAATATATTTTAAAAAAACTACTAAAAAAAGAATAGTATGACATATAGAAACATATATGTGACAATAACTATTGTGTCAGTATACATGTAACTCTTGTCAAAATGCAAATTAAAAAAAAACCCACAAAAGCTTAAAGGATCAAACAAGCCTATTTTCACAAAGAACGAGCATGCTGCTGCAGCAGTACATCAGTGTACCAGACTGTTAATGGGATATGTGAATACTGTGCAATATGTGAGTACTGTACAATACGGAAAACCTGCACAATAACCCAACAGTTACATGCAAGGAGCCAACAGCAACAGACATGTGCATGTCTTTTAATGTACCCTTTTAACAGTAAGTCAGAATATCCAGAGGCTCCTCCAGTCTCTTCTTCTACACTCAAAGGTCATTGATCACCAGAGGCACCAGGAGCTGACTACATTTAAATTTCCCAGGGGCTCATTCCAAAAGTGGCTCCCAGTTAACCCTGATAATCCAAAATAGTTGCCTCTATGACTTTAGTTACTTGGGTAGTTTTGCCTTAAAATGTATGACAAGTTTTTGAAGTTACGGATAATAAATAATTACGCTGCAGATAAGTTTAAATGAACAATCATGATTAAACTTTATTGAGAATGCCGTGAAGGATTGAAAATGATGGTGAAATGTACAGCACCACACTGGCTAAGGGAGTGCAATAGAGACTCTTGTATTGATATGGCGGTGCTAAGATTTTGATTTAATTCAAGTCACAGAATGAATAGATGTGCTTTAAAAAAAACTGTCTCTGTGTGTTACACTGAAACTGTTTGCCTTGCTGTTATTCTCTTGTTTTCCAGGATATTTTTGATTCAATTCAGTATTTCTAGTTATGAAAATATTTTAGCCTTTTCTGTACTTGTGGTTATGAAGGAAATGTATTCACTTGTTTATTTATAGCCTACAATCCTACAAACTAAAATACAGGCAAAAGTAGATGTCAACATAAGAAAAGAAATTCCAACCAAGCCTACATAGATGGCTTACGGTATTTTTTTTCTTTTTAACCAAACAAAGATTGCAAATGCTAATTAAAACATCCTCCAGAAAGAGGGTAAATGACTAGTGGGGTTTCATTTTTATTTATTTATTTATTTTTTAATCCATGCCGTCAGATTTTTACCCGCACGCCAGATAATTGTAAATCAGCATTTTATATGTGAAGTGTTCTAAATAAATGTCCATTCTGCATGACAAAATGTACAATTTTAAATGAAGTTCACAAATTATACACAACATAAATGTTCCCATTACTTTGTATTTCAATTTGGATGCTAGTAGTTTCCATAACAGCAAATTATACTTCCATTCATTGTTCTTGATCTCGTTAACATGCATTTTGATTAACGAGTTCCCTTATCTAGTCAGACAGGAAGTGATGTAGGTGACCTGCGACAATTAAGCTTTTTAACGAGAAATGCGTTCATTAACGACCTCATCGACTCAATTTCAAAGCATTAACGGATTGATTTAATTAACACATTTTGTTTAAAAATCACTTGCTACTAAAGCTCTTGTTACAATACCATGAGTTTGGTACAATAACAATGTTTTTTTTAAAAATTAAATCCTGCCCCATAGATTTAAATTTTAAACTGCTGCTTCCTGGTATCTAATCACATCCTGATTGGAGTGAGTTTCATCTGAAGCAAAGCAAAAATGATTGGGTACCTTTATAGATTGAACACTTTTACAGAGGGTTTCACAGACCCGGATTAGCATGGTAAGATAAGGTGGTCTAAGACTTGTTCTAATCCTTGCCTTTAAATATGAATACTAGTGTCTTATTCCTAGCTATTTGCAGTAGGGCAAAAGTCGTGGGTGTCTGAGTTAGGATCAACCTTGATTACAGCGCATGCAGCCCTAGTCTCAGAGCCTTCAGAGCTGGGCATGAATGCAGTACATAACATACTGTTGAAATGGAAAGTCTAAACCTCTAAGCCTGCTTGGAAAGAAATCTAAATTTATTTCAGCTTGGGCAAAGTTTCAAGAGTTCCACTTGAGATCCCATCCAAAATGCTTTATAACAATCCCGCCTGTGGCAGCGGTAGGCTGTTCCCTGTCATCCACATGACTGTAATACCTGCTAGGAGTACAGTGCAGCTCAGTTAGTCCACATTGACAAGGGCTGGAAACATTCCCATTGTCAGATGCTCCTAACTCATTATTATTATCCCACGCTGGCGAAGAAATCTCCTGTGAAGGGGCTAAAGTGGAGGTGGTAGGACGTACGTATGTCACACTTCACACATTTTTGGATTCATCTGGAGAACCACTTGTCCAGTTGTCATGAAACTTTGTATTAACACTATTTAGCATAAGTTAGTGATAATATTCGATTCCAATGGAATTTTATTCTTTAAAATATTGGAGATGCAGATTCTGTTTTTTGGTTTTGTTTTGTTTTTTGACACAGCTTGTGGTCATTAGTTAGCATTCTATTATTGTATACTTGGTTTTCACTACACCAGGGTTTCTGTATTGTATTATATAGCCCAATCTAACTGACCATCAAGGTGAAGAGGTTGGTTAAAGGAAGACAGTCTTCAAGTACTAAGCAGCTAAAACTGATAGAGAGTCCAAAGATATCTCCTAACCTCAAAAAGCGTGTTATGGCAAGTTGTCAAGTTGCTGCTAAAACCAAAGAAATCCATACCAGACTGTCAATATTTGTAGTTTCCTTTATCTTTTACTGAAAATCTTTTTTATTCTTTTTTTACTTTAATTAATGCACTCTGTAAATGAAATGACTAAACAGCTTCTTCTTAATAGCAATTACAATTACCTAATCAAAAGCATTTAACATCCAAACACAAGTTAGGTCCTATAAAGTGCATTTAGTACAGGCACCTCCATTAAAGTACACAATGCAGACTGTACTATGTTTTCGGGCCAGTGTCTGTTCATCATGATACAATGCAATAATTGAGCGTGGATGAGATCCACCTTGGCAGCTATGGTTTATTTATTTTTTGCTGTTCACTTGTAAACCTGCCAAAGAATGTGAAAGTCAAATGCTGGAGAATATGCTGATATTGTACCAAGCTTTGGTACAATAAACTTGAATATATAAATAGAGAGGCAATACATTCCAGTAGATGAATATCCTACCACGGTAGTTATGAAATTTGTAGTCCAGTGCCAGTTCCCCCCCCAACAAAAGAAATTTAAGGAGGCAGTGTGGTCCAGTGGTTAGGGCTTGTAACCAGGAGGTCACCAATTCAAATCCCACTTCTGCCACTAACTGACTCACTGCGTGACCCTGAGCAAGTCACTTAACCTCCTTGTGCTCCATCCTGCAGATGATATGTTAAATCAATGTCCTACTGTAAGTGACTGCATATAATGCACAGTGCACAGCCTCTGTAAAGCGCTTTGTGATGGTGGTCCACTATGAAAGGTGCTATCTAAAGATATTATTATTATTATAGCTTCAGTGTTCTTAAAGATATGTCCACTGCTATTGTTTTGTTCAGCTTCTTATTTCAAAGTCTTCTCTTCTCTGAAGCACACTGACAGCTGCAATCTTCTCCATCTTGGTATGCACTTTTTTTTAGTTTCAAAGGAAATGTTTAACTCTCTCATTCTGTTTTAGTAAAGCAGGGTGGTGCAGTATTGTGGAGTAACCAGAAAACTACTGTATGTCCTTTGTCCACCAAAGAGCTTGGTGAACTAGCTGTATACTTTGGTGGAAGAAAGGGCTGCTCTTCAAAGAAACGCTTTAGTAGGAAGTATTCCTTTGTCTTGTCTGGGCAGTTACCACACTGTCTGATTCGATGCCTGATTCAATTTACGTATAATGGTGTAGTCATCTGTACACTGAATGTTGCCATGGTGACTTGTACAGCCTTGATCACACGATAATCGCTATTGTTTATATTGCTGCTGAAGAGGCAGGACCCAACCCGAACATGACACTTGCTGCACACAGGAAAGTATGAGGGGTTACGTGGGGTAGCATTACATGTAACGCAGGCTATGAAAAGGATGCTCCCATCAGATGTTTATTGTTGTGAAAATAAACCCAGGAAATAAACACTGTTATCGACCAAACTAAGCATTAGAGCTGTTAGTTAGAGTTTTTCAATTAATGAGGTAAAAAGGGTTTCTGAAGAAATCCATTACATCTTATTTTATTTTTTTTTAAAGCACAGTGGATCACATCCATGTTTCTCATCCATCTGTGCATTATTTTGCAGATACATTTTACTTTATTTGATTGAAGAATTACATAGCTGGAATTCCTGCTAGATACTTGACCTCTATGAAAAGCAAGGTCATTGTATTTTATACATAATACCTGCTATGGACAATGTTAACTATGTTATGAAGTAAAAAAAAAAGGGGGGGCGACAATGCAGTCTAGGTGGATTCCCTGTTACTTTTGCTCTAAAGGAAATCCAACTGTGAATTATCCCTGCAAGATTTAAATTGATCAAATCAAACCCTTTTCGAAGAGAAGTTTATAAAGTGAGGGTAAAGTAATATAATGACCGCCCTACTCAGAACCTCAGAAATAAAACCTTATGAAAAAACTGCAAGAATATATCTGGTTAGCCACTTACTATATTGCCTCAAGAGCTTACCCCTGTCTACAGGCTGTACTCATGGTTTGTCAGGCTAATTTATCTTTTCGGGCTTGTTTGTAGCATAATGCAAATGCTAAGTCAAAGTGAATCAGAAAATGCAGCATTTATGTCACAATGCAAGTGACACATGCATCACGGCACAAGGACTCACGTCTGCCATGCTTTGCATCACTTGCATGGCAACTACAATCCAGTAGTGAAGGAGGGAGGAAACAGAGTTTGGTACAGAATTAAAGGTGTACTAAATATTTTTCAAGATTACCCAGATATCAAAGCCCATATATCAAATACCACAGCTGTTTGAAGTACAATGCTGTAAATACACACAAAGTTTCTTTTCTGTCTTTTCCATACAATTAAATGCTGTACACCTGTACATATGCAATATATGCTGTAGTACTTAATGAAAAAGGGATGGTTTCTTATGAGGGATTTCTGTTTGTTTACAAACATTCCCAATACATCAAATCTTAAACGTGTACAAAATGAAAGTAAAACCCTAATTCCTGTTTGTCACACAGAGTGGCATAATAGCAAGCAGGCTTGAATGGGGAGCTCGGTAATACTGCACCTTTGGGGAAGACAAACAAGCTCAAATGTTAATAAGGTTGAGGACACACAATGCTTAACTATGAAGGAAACAGAATCCAAGGAATCTATTTCAGTGTAAAATTGAACATACATGTGGGCAGCTTTAAGCTACAGACAGAGACCGGGCTTTGCTTGGTCTCCTGTATGGCAGTGGGTGGAAAGGGGAAACACATGCTGGGCCTGAAGAAGCAAATGTACTCCCAGCTTTACCAACGTGACACATTTGAAATATTACACATTGCTGTTATGTCGCCCTCGGCCGATGCTTATTCCAGTACATTCCAGTATGTCTTTGATGCAATGCAATCAGCCAGTACATCAATCACTAGGACATCAATCACCAGTACATCGCGATTCACATTATTTCAAGGAAAAACAATATAACTATGTTACAAATAGTTATTAATGACTGAAATGAGAAATGTTAAAATCCTAACTTTCAACTCTCTTTGCCTAATGACTGGGGGAATCTAGAGCTGGAAGAGCCAGGGATTCAATATTTTCATTAATAGCCCATGTTTGTGCTTTTTGTTTCAATCAACTGCATTTTCCTACTTAAAGAAGTGAAACAGGCTTGGAATTGCTTTGGTCCTCACTGTTCCCTGTAGCATGGTATATAAATCTTTGAGTCTGTCTTTCTAGTGTCACTGTTTGTCAGATCAATGCAACATCCAGTGAAATAGCCTGGAATGAGCTTAAGTGATTCTTTAGCACAGGCTTCTACTAGCCTACTGCTACTGAGCCACGATAATAAAACAGCACACCCTTTCTCTCCCTCCTCTATCTCTGTTCATTACATGCAGAACAGTCTTCCCTCTGCTTCAAGGCCTCAACAACAAAACAAGGCATCGCCCAGGTCACCATTGAAACCAATGAAACGACTCAGTTGCATAATTGCCATTCAAGCTGCAGACAGTGCAGCACAATCATTTTCAATTTTCAATCTCCTGTATATTCAACGCTGTAAGAATGCGGTTGTTGTTGACATCACTATTTGTTTACATTCTCTCTGGGAGTGCATAATTTGACTCCTAACAGTGGTGTAAAGAATGATTCTAATGGGGCTAAGTTTACAGAATGTATTGAATCTCCTCAACTGTGGCTGCAAATACAACATTAGAGCTGTCATTATCATAAGAAGTAGCTTTTTACCAGTACAGCAGAATGACTGGGTGTAGTCCACCTGCCTTGTCAGTCACTATTGCAGAAAATAAAAAAACAATAGCAGTAAATGGATGTCAGTAAGCATTATTATTTGGGGCACCACTGCACATGTGCATATATTTGAAAACTTTATGAATACCTATGCAGGGCTACTTAGATATTTAGTAAGCAAGATCTGAGTGGAGTAAAATGCCAGCGTATGTAACAAGTGTGACACCGCTCTGTATAAACAGCTAACAGGTTCTCTAGTAAAAATGTAAGTGTGAAACTACATCTATGCGTACGTGCGTCTCCACTATATCCCTGTTGCAGGGGATAATGTAACATTTTACAGCTTCCATTATTCAGGCTACCTCATTTCTGTCAAACAAAGGCCTCATCTATAAATTATTGGATGTCAGCAGTCCAGGACACATCAAAGTCACCACTAAAAGCACCTGTGCAACACACTTAGTTTTAACACTAGAGTAACAAACCAAAGCCAATGCAAAACCCACAACCTGAATCAGTCTGAAAATACATGCACCAGAGTAGCCATTGGTAACACAGCATTAATCTCCATACTTGAAAGAATATAGTCTCTGTGCTATGAAACCAGAAATTGGGTCATAGATAAAGAGGTTAGGCTGGTACCTTTATTTAGATTTAGCTCTGGTACAGTCTATGAGTTATCTAATCCAAGTTTTATCTTGCTGAACTCTGGGTAATGTTCACATAATGGATGCTACAGATAGTGGACAAAAAAATGGAAACACCAATGTAAAGTCACTTAATAGGGCATTGGGCCACTATGGTATCCCGCTTTGTGGAGTTCTCGGCGGACCGTTTTTGATGAAATTCACAGCTACAATGCAATATTCATGACCAACACCATGGCATGAGATCATGAACTGTTTGTTCTGTTTTGGCATTTTGACATACTGAACACATGGCATTGATATTTATTTACACTGTCTGGTGAAACAGCTTGACTGCAACAAGTTCAATTGAAGGGAAGCTGTTCTATATCTGATACATTCAATTTAGCACACACCATGTTTTGGAGGCATGTCTCAAAGCTGATACGATGGTTCCTACTGGTTTAAGGTAAGAACATCTACTGGTGCTTTTGTATTGAGATCTGTATACTTTAGGTAAAGGGTTGTCCATAAGTCTGGCAAATGTTCTTACTTCATAAAGCGAGATGCCAAGTGTCCTGTCACTGGGACCATTTGAAAGACTCTTAAAATCAGCCCTGTTTGTTTTTATGCTGTAAAATCAGGGCTCCATCAGCCGCAGCCTGTGTTAAACATGCAGACAGAACAAAGGAGTGCCAATCTGTTATTCTATTAAAGAGAAATACTGGAGGTCACTGAAGAAATGTATACATGGGAATTTAACAAAAGCATGATACACATTGATGATCTTTGTGACCTTATGGATTAGCTTTTAGACTGACACATGCAGTTTGACATTGGGATGAGATGATATTGAGTTTTATAGAATGCCTTGGTGCAGATAGCATTAGCTTATCCTCCCCTTTTATGTTATTAGTGTTGGTGCTGGAATTTAGAATCCATGATTCCTCTATTAATACATTAATTTAGTATTCGAGACCATAAGTTCAAGTACATGACATCTAGTTAGCATTGTCTTTTAAGTTCCATGTGCGAAGATATCAAGTATTTAATGTAGCTAATCATAGCAAGAACTGTTACAATCACAGCTGGTCAAGAAAGCTATTTACTAGTTATCACAAAAAATGGCACTTATCAAGTACTTGCACCGATCAATTCTTACCTCAAACACAGTGTTATTGACCATGCTTGTCTCACTGAGTTAAGTAACTGCTTAATATGAAGAAGCAGTGATGTTTTCGCTTGCCCTAGTCTGAGTCCTAGTGTTTCTAAGTTGAAACTCCCTTCCAATTGCTGATATTAGCTTTATGATGCAAGGCTGATGAGGTTATGCAGGCCTGCTCAATAATAGGTTACAGTACAATGTTCTTCAGAAAACAAAAAAGGAACTTGTAATGAGCATTGTGTTTATACCTCCTGTACTACTCATCATGTGTTCACTAGACCCAGCAGCCCTTTTGTACAGGTTGTCAGAGAGACAGTGCATCCACTGTCTCTCTTGATAATTGGCTAAACAAGATCTATTCATCAGTGGATGTTGCCGACACAAGCCTATTCTTGGCTTGTTGTTACTATGCTAAAAATGTGCTTCCTGAGCAAAATTGATAACGAAATTGTAATGTTTGCTTCCTTGTCAAAATCAGCCACAGTACCTTTAGTAATCAAGAAGTCGTCCATAATGTCAGACACCTAATCGTACATACTGAGGTGAAACTGCTCTATAAGAAACTAAAGGCCCAATTCAATTATCATTTCTCTGGGGAAAAGCATAGCTGTAAAATAGAAATGTATGCAATAAACAGTGCAATTTGAATTACGATGTGTTTACCACATCAACAATGCTAAATCAAAAGCTCTGTTTTTGTTTTTTCATAAGAACTGTCAGACACACTAAAAATCATTCTAAATTCACTCTGAATGACAACAATGTTATCTAGATGTTATGACATCTGGATATAATGTCAATCTTCACAGGGTATGGATGCACATGCAATCTGTTTATGACATCAGTTTGTATTTTTCTAAACCCCTTTTTTCCCCAGCTAAAAGTTATTTGCATTCCGCCCAGAATCAAATTAAGACTGACGAAGGCTTTTGTCAAAATTTGTGTCTGCATGACGTGGTTTCTTATAGTTGTACCTCTGAATAAATAAATGGGTTTGACATGCTTTCAAATCCCTGTCTAAAAATAATACAACCTGCCTGTCGTTTAATTTTAGTAGCGTATTTTCTAAAAGGGGGCTCGCTGAGTGTTCTTTTTACAACTATCTTGTTCCTTAGGGCTTTCCCAGAAACCTTTAATAAGCAAGCAGCCAATTAAAATAATCATTTTACATGCAGAACAACAAAGGGTTCTATAAAATTGAACAATTGGTGGTTCCATAACACAACAATTTAAATATGTATATAAACCCCAAATTAAGAAACCATATGGCATTAAAAGGAACTATATTTGCTTAGCTCTGCCTAAATAGATTGAACGCAAAAGGACACAAAAGACTCAGACTAGTCTACATGATTTTAAAGACAACATTCTTTTCACCAATCAGGAAAAAAGTAATACAGAGATGCATATTTCCATATTTTTCAAATAAAGCATAGCGCCGATACCGCTGTACAAAAGAGCTGGCTCGTTTGTATGGGGCGTATATTGGGCTTATGTCTTCGTGTGTGATTATGTCACCTACCAGCCCTTCTGCTGCCCTCCCCCGTGCATGCTACACTACCTCCTGCAAGCCTCAAGTCTGCTCCGGACTTGCTCACCAGGCTACAGTGGGTACCTGCATCCCACTCTAACACCAATGTATTGATCTCGGTTAACGCAGGCAGGCGCATGACACGGTGAGGCATCCACACACAGGCGAAGGGCGAGAACCCGGAACCTCTCGCACTAAAGCATAACGCCAATACGGCTGTACAAAAGAGCTGGCTCCTTTGAAAAGAGCGTATATCGGGCTTATGCATGCACACACGTGTGTATATTTGTCACCTAAATATGATTAAACTGTTACAAATATACCTTGCAAGATAAAACTAAAACTCACAAGGGTCACTTATAACTGAGATGTTTGTCGTTACATCATAGGTAATCTCGTACTGTACACAAATACAATTATTATTATTATTATTATTATTATTATTATTATTATTATTATTATTATTATTATTATTATTATTCCTTTGAGCACAAAACCAATCAATGAATACATTATCTGCATGTATCTACTACTCTTTACACTGAAATTTAACTAAAGCAACGATCAAGATCAAAGAGATAATTATAAACTGCAACATGCCAGCTGGCAGCAGAACTGTGTTAATGCCACGCTGCAGTAAATGCAATTTGAGGTCAAAGTTAGGAAGAGGCAGTGCTCATAGTTATTAATATTACCTTGCTATTAGGGGATTCTTTGTAAGGAAACGCTTAATAGATGCCCACCCCTCAGTTACTACAGTACCTTTTCTATGCACAGCTGAGCTCCACATTTAAACTCCTACTTGAGAAAACTGATAATGCTCAGAAAAAAATTGCCATTGCATGAACGAATTAAAATGTTTGAATACTTTAGTGGTGTTTTTCTCTTTTTCAATCTTAGTGTCCTCAACAGCTATGTTCCTAACATACCACCGGTATATACATTTTGAACATGGCCTAAAAGCTACTACCCTTTCACGTTGTGTCATAAAAAATTACAACATCCAAAAAGCTTTTCCGTCTTGCATGCATATTTAAGTTTTGTGCCGATATGGACGAATACATCTCAGTCTCTTAACTGCCCTATCAACAACATCTTGTAATCAAATGAGTTTTACAAGTTTGATACACTTGCCTTTCCCCTCCATGCCAGGTAATGCGTGGTGCTGAAAGAACAGCGCCAAGTGACTCAACTGTTCGCCCAGCTAGAAACGATAGAGTCAAACAATAACATTTTCCGAATTATCCTTTCCCCCAAAATGTGAGACAGTTCTGGGTTTGTGTTTTATTTGATAAATATGAGTGTAACCGATATACCTATGTAGGCCGTTTTATGTTGTGAACAGTTTAGTTTACGGTAAAATTAACTTATGCACTGTAAATGCTGGTAAATAAAAACAGTTAGGTACTTATATAGACACTAACCTTTCGTCTTTGCGAGCAGGCACCGGGGCTCTTCTCGTGAGATCTGCTTCCTTATTTTACTCCATCAACTGACGTCCTGGTCTGCAAATGTTTTCGTTGGCTATCTTCGGGGGATGATGGCAGATTCACTCTGTTCTTTAACGCGGTCAATTGTCAATAGATTTCTCATTGAAAACGCTGGGAGATGTCACTGATAACTTTCTTAGCACGTTCTTATGTCATAGCCATTAAAAGGATACAACTCAGACCCAGTGAATCTGACAGAAAAGTAATTTGTATTTCAAACATATATGCATCTGCTGCTGGGTGTTTTTGCAAGGCTAACTGTTGCATGGTGCGTTTCTTTACATTGTTCAGAATATCGGTTTGCAAACAAAACATCCATTCGTTTTGAATGTTCCTGAAACACGTGTTACACTTTTCCGCCACAGATCGATACAGTCAAAGTGGGTATTAAAAAAATAAAAATACTGCAACATAAAAACGACACAATCTATTACGGTTCTTCTCGAAAACCCTTTAAAATAAACACAACGTTCATGAGTACATTGCTAAATATAGAGAAGGCTGTAGAAACCCTGCAGCTGCGAGTACGGCTTCTTTGGATATGAAGTAGATGGATGAGAACAGCAACACTAGGAACCCCGGTAGTTCTAATAGGTAACGAGATATTCACACATATATAGATATTTGTGTTCCTAATATTCAATAATAAAATTAAGGCTCAAACATATATATATATATATATATATATATATATATATATATATATATATATATATATATATATATATATATATATATAAAGAAATGATTAAGAAACAATTGATGATTAATGGTTCCCTATTCAAAATAAAAGCCTTTTTTTTTCGATAAGCGTGCTAATTCCTGGTGCAGTTTATAGTTTGGATTTGTTTCAAAAGAATGAAAAAATGAATCTGTGTTTCTTTCAAAATCAAACCATGGGTATCTAAAATATAGTTTTAAATTGTTGTTTTGTTCATTTGTTACAAAATATAAAGTTAATTTCAAAATACTGTTTTTTTTCTTTTTTTTTTTTAATACCGCCACATACGTTTGTGTTTAAAGAGCGACATCTACTACTCTACTCAACATCAAAAACAGTACTGTATCAGTATTGAATACTTACTTTCGGTTAACTGTACTGTACACGTAGTACATTACAAATCTTTAAGCAGTTTATGTTAAAAACTCTACACACGACATTTATGGGAATAAATGTGTTGATCGAGCTGCGCAAATACTATATATATATATATATATATATATATATATATATATATATATATATATATATATATGCATAGGCCTATATGCAGTTTATATGGGCTTTTTCGACATACAAAAGAAAGCTCTCAACAGCAAACACTGTCTATTAGTATTGATATCTACTGCACCTAACCCAACACGCACTTTGATTTACAGGTCTGTGGTTCTACTTGTGTCTAAGCAAAGCGCATAAAGAGACCTTTTAAGGTCCATGTTGCTATTTGCGTTGAGGCTTGTTTTTTCCATTGACTGTCCATTGTTGACCCCATCATTGATTTCCAGTTGCGCTGTAGAATTGTTAAGAGATGCCTTGCTGCGGCTCCTCTTCAGATCACTACAAGGGCTTTCCTGGCCACTGTTTGGCTCTTCCTTAAGAGAAGTGTGCTCTTCCTGGTCAGTCTCTCTGTGATAGAAGTAATTGAAGTTAGACACAATGACAGGTACTGGCAATGCAATGGTCAACACGCCGGCAATAGCACACAGGGAGCCGACAATTTTCCCTCCGACAGTAACGGGTCGCATATCTCCATAGCCTACGGTCGTCATGGTTACCACAGCCCACCAAAACGCATCAGGGATGCTGGAGAAATGGGACTCGGGCTCATCTGCCTCTGCAAAGTAAACACCGCTGGAGAACAGAATGACGCCAATAAACAGAAAAAAAATTAAAAGGCCAAGCTCCCTCATACTGGCTTTCAGTGTCTGACCCAGAATCTGCAGCCCCTTGGAGTGTCTTGATAGCTTAAAGATCCTAAACACTCTGACCAGACGAATTACTCTTAGGATCGACAGTGACAACGCCTGTTGCCCGTTGTTGCCTTGTAGCTCTGCTAGTTCTGTGCCCAGGGTGATAAAATAGGGGATGATAGCCATAATATCTATTATGTTCATCATGTTTTTGGAAAACGCCGATTTACTGGGACAGGCAAAAAATCTTACAGTAAGCTCAAACGTGAACCAAACCACACAGGTAGTCTCTACCATAAAGAAAGGGTCTGACGTGCTACTCGGTGGTATAGTCTGAGTAGTATTAGTTCCCCTGACAAACAGTGGTAGCTCTCTCTCATCTCGAAACTCTGGCAGCGTTTCCAAACAAAAGGTTATAATGGATATGACGATCACCAGAACAGATACAATGGCGATCCCCCGTGCTGGATTGGAGCTCTCCGGGTACTCGAAGATGAGCCACACCTGTTTCTGGAAGTTACTTTTTGTAGGCATAGGTCTCTCTTCCTCCTTAATAAATCCCTCGTCCTCCCTGAACTTCTCCATTGCTTCTTCCCCCAACTCGTAAAAACGGATTTCATCCGCAAATATATCTATGGAGACGTTCACAGGTCTCCTTATTTTCCCACCTGATTGATAAAAATAAAGTATCCCATCAAAACTGGGCCGATTCCGGTCGAAAAAGTACTCGTTTTTGAGGGGGTCAAAGTACTTTACCCTTTTATGGGGGTCCCCGAGCAAAGTGTCTGGGAACTGGTTCAGGGTTCCCAGTTGAGTCTCGAACCTGAGTCCAGCAATGTTAATTAATACCCGTTCGCTGTTCTCACCGTCCATATCCAAGATGTCTTCATCTAAAAGATGAGGGCTGTGATCAGCCCTCAGCAGAGCATCCATGGCATTCTCGCTGCTGCTACAAGTATTATTCATGTCGTTCACTTTCCAAGAGTCCTGTTGCAGGCTGTTGCAAGAGTTCATCTCTTTGCCGTAGACCTCGTTCAACCGAGATTGTGCAAAATGTGCTTGGGGAGATTCAGAAAGCTCGCGCACCCTCCACTGGCATTGCCTCCGCTCACAATGGCAGTAACACCACGGTTTTAAGTGATCAACGCTATCTCCATCCCGAATCCATTAAATATTCATTAGAAACACACAACTGTGCAGTTAGATCAGCACTTTCCGTTACTGCTCACGCGCTTTCTTCAGATAAAGAGATCAGCACCAGATTAAACTGGAAATAATCCAGAACTCCCCCGAAATGATACCAAATAAATAAATAAATAAATAAATAAATAAATAAATAAGACCCTAACTGTCAAGCAGTCTTCCTTTTTTCTCTATATAATAACAAGTAAAAGGGGGTTGGACGGCGAGGGCGTCCAGTGCGTGTTCAATTGTCACGCATTTCATCCAGCAGGCATTGAACAATCTGTGGTGGAAGGAAAGACAGCTGTAATTCCACTTTAATATCCCAACACATCTTTTTTCTAAAATGCCTGGTGCTTTATGAAAATGCGCTCTGTGCATGCAGGGGTATTATTTTCCATTGAAACTGAAACAGAGTTAAAAAAAAAAAAAAAACATTGTTTGTCATCTTTGAATGCTACAGGCATTTAGGTGTTTTTGTCGTTGTTGTTGTTGTTGACATACACCTGCATTCTTTAAAATGTAAACGAATTCAGTCAATATTTTAACAATGTGACGTTGCTATCAATATATAAAGGATGATTCGAGTTCTTATGAAGAATGCTAAAAATGTTACATAGACATAAGCCTGTTGTTGCGTTTTATGAATATTTCAACTTTACTGCACTATGTTAAAATGTTTTGTCGTCTGCCTTGTCATTCAATATTCTTGTTCTGTATGAGATAGCCTATAGTATTTAGCACTGTCAGTCATTTGAAGAAACGTGAAACCCCTGAAGGAGATTGGAATTAGCACCGACAATAACCGCGTGATTACGTTATACAAAATTAAAGATGCTGATACTGGATGTGGGTAGTATAGTTAAATAAAAGCAGTAAGATCTACTGGTCAGAAAATCAAGACAGATTATATCTGGTCAATAGAAAGTTGTGTTATATGGGACACCAAGTGTAAAAAAAGCACAAATATTTTATCAGTTATTTATTTATTTATTTCGGATTTAAATCATGTAATTATTCCAAGATTTTTTTTTTTTAAAAGAATCCGTATTTAGCTTAATACATGTTAACAAAAACATACTTAAAAGGTTTTGAAATGTGTACTTTTAGATATGATTTATAAATATTGAAAATCCTCATCACAAATTCAGCATTTAAAATCAATGACAATTAAATCTGGAAAAAAATGCTTCAGTCTTTAAATCTTTTTTTCTTTTTTTTTACACCTGGCAAGTCAACATTTAGCTGACATGTTACATCTGGGAATCTAAAAATAAATCTGTGAAAAAACACAGGGAACTTATTTATGTATTTATTTATTTTTACACTTGTCAATAACATTTAGCTAACTGATGAATCTGAAAAAAAAACATGATCTTTCAGCATTTTAAAGTAATTTAAATGTCTGTCATTAGCAAAAAAAATCTGGAAAATAATTCTAGAAAAATAAATGTTTTTTCAGACGAAATATTTATTTTGCAAGCTAAACCTGAAGCTAACATGCACGAGTCCCCGCCCATTTAAGCGTTTGACAAGGCATTCTATGCATAGAGGCGGGAGCGTCTTTTTTTCCTACCCAGAGACACCCCTCAATGAAGCTGGGGGCGTGACAAGGGGGTGGTTTCAACTGAGAGACTGTTGTGATTGGATACAACCTGAGAGTTTTGAAGCAGGGAGGGAGAGGAAGGCGAGAGAGCAGATAATTTAACAAGACAGAGTTTTTAATTCTCCCAAGCAACTCCCCTGCTCCATCACTCCACTGGCTCCTGATCACCGCTGGCATCCAGTTCAAGACTTGTACTAGCCTACAGATGCCTTGACCAGACTGCACCCAGCTACCTCCAGACCCTCATCTCTCCCTACACCCCCACTCGACCTCTCCGCTCCTCCTGCACTAGAAGACTGGCTCTACCTCCTTTACGCTCCCCTGCCTCCAGAGCCTGCTCCTTCTCCACCCTCGCCCCGCAGTGGTGGAATGACCTTCCTACAGATGTCAGGACTGCCCAGTTCCTGACCACCTTCCGGCACCTCCTCAAGACTCACCTCTTCAGACAGCACCTGTAGAACTCCTCTGTTTTTCCCCCTGGACACTTATCACTCTTCCTTAAATGTGCTTTACTTTCTCTTATCTGCCCCCTATTTTACTGCATTTAATCCTGTACTTTAGATTACTGTAATCTGTCAAGTGTTGTTTAATCTGTAGTATTTTGTATTTAATTATATCCTGGTGCAACTATCACTGACACTTATCTGCTCCATTATTGAATAGTATTTTGTCATACTTGTACTTGCTAGAACCAAAGTCATTGTATTTATCTTGCTCTTAATTGTATTATTACTTGTACTGTGATTCTTGAAATGTATTTGTTTACGACTGTAAGTCGCCCTGGATAAGGGCGTCTGCTAAGAAATAAATAATAATAATAATAATCTAATGACCCTGTACAAATACTAGTTCATTTTTTACCTCTGAATCTAATAAATTGGATTGTTATGATGACGGAAGTATTTGACCTGAGTGGTTCAGATTCCATACTACACTGTAAGTATAAGAGAGAGGGAC
Source organism: Acipenser oxyrinchus oxyrinchus (assembly GCA_030684275.1). Lineage (NCBI taxonomy): Eukaryota > Metazoa > Chordata > Actinopteri > Acipenseriformes > Acipenseridae > Acipenser > Acipenser oxyrinchus. Next base: position 50,913,230 of record CM060254.1, on the reverse strand, counting down.
TAGATTTTCAAACAGATCTGTAGGAACCATAAAGCATTCTCTAATAATCTGTGTAAATTAATGGATTAATCCTGCCTGTGGGTGTTCATCGATTAAAAAATAGTTGATCGGTTAATCTAGTCTACCCACGTGCTGTAGCAAAAGATGGCGGAGTATACCAACATTTTGCCATAGATCAGGACAGTGTTTTTCAGATATTATTAAGGGGGCCACCAAGACCTGACTGGAAAATACTTTTTTTTTTCTTTTTTTACTTCCTGATGATTGTAAATGGCAGACTCAGGGGGTCTCCAGGATGATTGACTCGATCAACTATCCAGGCAGGGATCACGTTTAATGTGACCAACCCCCCCCCCCCCCACCTCAGAGCTTGTGTCGTTTCAGACCTGCTGTAGCTCAGCGCCTCTATTGCCTCCTTCATTTGAAAGTATAGCGGCAGCGGGTTTTAATATCAGATACATTTTGTTAACAAATATAAAAATCTAGATTTAGATACGGCTTGGGGTGTCTTAGCTTTTAGTTTAATTTACGTGCAGAATGTAGAAAACGAGCAAACGAGGGTACAACATTTTATTAAACAAATCTTTAATAAAGTTATAATAAAAAAATAACCAGGACAAACATTACAATTACTATTTGTAACTGCATTAACATTTAAAAGGCTAGTCACAGGTGTACTATAATAACAATACTGTAATAATAATAGTAAAATCGATTTCATTTACCGGGTTTTGCTGTGAAACAATTAAATTGGCATTTAAATCTCCTTACTTTCTCAAGTGGAATGAAGAACGAGAAAACGACAGCGCAACATTTAAGTGACTAGTTTTTTGTATTGGTGTTAATACAATTAGAATAGTGATTGTAATAAGGTGTATCCATCTTATATATATATATATATATATATATATATATATATATATATATATATATATATATATATATACAGTACTGTGCAAAAGTTTTAGGCAGGTGTGAAAAAATGCTGTAAAGTAAGAATGCTTTCAAAAATAGACATGTTAATAGATTATATTTATCAATTAACTAAATGCAAAGTGAGTGAACAGAAGAAAAATCTAAATCAAATCCATATTTGGTGTGACCACCCTTTGCCTTCAAAACAGCATCAAGCATCAATTCTTCTAGGTACACTTGCACACAGTTTTTGAAGGAACTCGGCAGGTAGGTTGGCCCAAACATCTTGGCGAACTAACCACAGTTCTTCTGTGGATTTAGGCAGCCTCAGTTGCTTCTCTATCTTCATGTAATCCCAGACAGACTCGATGATGTTGAGATCAGGGCTCTGTGGGGCCATACCATCACTTCCAGGACTCCTTGTTCTTCTTTACGCTGAAGATAGTTCTGAATGACTTTCCTGTATGTTTGGGGTCGTTGTCATGCTGCAGAATAAATTTGGGGCCAATCAGATGCCTCCCTGATGGTATTGCATGATGGATAAGTATCTGCCTGTACTTCTCAGCATTGAGGAGACCATTAATTCTGACCAAATCCCCAACTCCATTTGCAGAAATGCAGCCCAAACTTGCAAGGAACCTCCACCATGCTTCACTGTTGCCTGCAGACACTCATTCGTGTACGCTCTCCAGCCCTTCAGTGAACAAACTGCCTTCTGCTACAGCCAAATATTTCAAATTTTGACTCATCAGTCCAGAGCACCTGCTGCCATTTTTCTGCACCCCAGTTCCTGTGTTTTCATGCATAGTTGAGTAGCTTGGCCTTGTTTCCACGTCGGAGGTATGGCTTTTTGGCCGTAAGTCTTCCATGAAGGCCACTTCTGACCAGACTTCTCCGGACAGTAGATGGGTGTACCAGGGTCCCACTGTTTTCTGCCAGTTCTGAGCTGATGGCACTGCTGGACATCTTCCGATTGCGAAGGAAGTAAGCATGATGTGTCTTTCATCTGCTGCAGTTAGTTTCCTTGGCCGACCACTGCGCCTACGGTCCTCAACATTGCCCGTTTCTTTGTGCTTCTTCAAAAGAGCTTGGACAGCACATCTGGAAACCCCTGTCTGCCTTGAAATTTCTGCCTGGGAGAGACCTTGCTGATGCAGTATAACTACCTTGTGTCTTGTTGCTGTGCTCAGTCTTGCCATGGTGTATGACTTTTGACAGTAAACTGTCTTCAGCAACCTCACCTTGTTAGCTGAGTTTGGCTGTTCCTCACCCAGTTTTATTCCTCCTACACAGCTGTTTCTGTTTCAGTTAATGATTGTGTTTCAACCTACATATTGAATTGATGATCATTAGCACCTGTTTGGTATAATTGTTTAATCATACACCTGACTATATGCCTACAAAATCCCTGACTTTGTGCAAGTGTACCTAGAAGAATTGATGCTGTTTTGAAGGCAAAGGGTGGTCACACCAAATATGGATTTGATTTAGATTTTTCTTCTGTTCACTCACTTTGCATTTAGTTAATTGATAAATATAACCTATTAACATGTCTATTTTTGAAAGCATTCTTACTTTACAGCATTTTTTCACACCTGCCTAAAACTTTTGCACAGTACTGTATATATATATATATACTTTTATTTTACTGTTTATTAGAAGGGGGGTAGGGAGCAAAAAAAAATATCTGAAGGTGGGCGTAGCAGAAAAGGTTTGGGAACTACTGGTTCAGAAGGAATAAAAGACAACTTGCAAGATTTGCTCTTAGGGGCTTTCCTTTCACGGCAATACTACAAGTTTATCTTATCATCTGAGTCGCAAGTAAGTTGATTTTTCTTTTTAACAATGTATTCTATTAGTTTAAATCTGTACCATAGCAGTACATTTACAGCTCTAGCCTAAGTCTAAGTCTTAACTGCATTAAACAACACTTCTCTAATCGCAGCATTGATTAACCGAGTTGTATATTTCTTTCCAAATGTCTTGCTTTTTCTTGTTTGTGACTATATTGTTTTGCTTGGCAGTAAGAATAGATTTATATTTATGATACTGCAGCGATCCGGGCATTTATGTAATTGTGTTTTTGTACTTTAATCTCCTCTGTATCTATGTGTAATTGTAGCCAGCGCATGTGGTGCTGTCTGTGTCTCCCCTGTAATTGGCTGTTGTTTGTCTGTGCCCATTGGTCCTGGTGTGCGGCTGAGGACTGGGATGTGTGTAAGCTCCGGTACCTGCTTAACATAAGGGGCGGGGCTACGTTATAGTTATGTGTGGTTGTTCCAGAAATCAGTGAAGCGGTCAGAGCAGTGGTCTCTGAATGGGTGCTAGAGATAGCATCCTGAAATAAAGCTTTGGAACTGAATCAGCGTGTGGTCACCTTTCTTCTGCCTGCCTGCAAAACGCTACACTGGCGTCATAGCGGGATCAAGAAGGAGCGGCTAGGAGATGGAGAGACAGGCAGCGAGAGGGAACTGTTCCAGCACATCCAGGGACTCAAGGCAGAGGTCGCAGCTCAAGAGCCATGCTGAGAGACAGCAGTCACCGCCGGCAGAGTGCTTGGGGCCCGGCTGGGTCTCACAGAACGCCATGCCGGATACCTGGAGCAAGGAGAAGCGAGTCTGGACTCGCACAGAAGAATAGCGGTCACCGGGGGCACAGCCCATGGGGCCGTGCCAGATGCCCGAAATCAAGCAAGGCCAATCAACCAGATGGCAAAGGCAATACTGCAGGATGGCGGGGTGCAAAGCTGTCCAGCTTTGATGGCACCACAAGCTGGGAGGCCTTCAACGAGCAGCTAACCATGCTGGGGAAACTTTGCAAGTGGAGTGAAGAAGACAAGGCACAACAACTGATGGCGGTGCTGAGAGGGGAGGCCCAGATGGTGCTACTGAATCTGGCTGAGGAAGAGATGGCCAACTACCGTACCCTGATGGCCACCCTCCAATGCCAGTTTGGCAGTACAGGGGAACCAGAGCTGCTGCAAGCCAGGTTCCGAAGGTGAGCACGGATGGTAGGGGAGTCCCTGGCTTGATTAGCCACAGACCTGAAGAGGGAAGCCCAGCGGGGCATATGCAGACGCTGCCGCCCAAGAGCAAGAGGAGTAAGCCCAGTTCCAGTTCATTGAAGCCATGGGACCGGGCTAACTCAGCAAGTACCTGCACCTTGCCAAACCCCGGTCACTACAGACCGCCCTCCAACTCGCCCAAGAGTGGGGACGTGACTCGGGAAGAGAGCAGTGGTCGGCCACAACCCACCGCCCAATGGGCCGAACAAGAGGAAGGTGATGCAGCCCAGAACATTGCCTGTTTGGCAGAGACTGTGCAGGATGTCATGGACGTTCAACAAGCCATGGTGGAACGGTCCGGACTATCACCGCCCCCCGGTCCTCGTCTCTGCTGAGGATGCGGGCAGCCCGGTCACATATGCCCCTACTGCCCTCGGCAGGTGCCACCACCAAAAACCAGCCACCGGCAGGAAATGGAAGAGGGCCGAAGTAGAAGGGGAAACTTCGGCCCAGGTCTCCAACCCCAACCAAACCACCAGCACACCAGTCATCGTGGGGAGAACCAATATCGGGGTGCATCTCCACCTGAACTGCAGGGTGGAGGGCGTGCCCTGCTGATAGACACTGGATCCACCGTCACCCTGGTCAGAACCCGACATCCTTCAGGAGGCCGGCCAGACCAGTCAGGCTAAAGTCGCAATCACGGCAGTGCAACTACAGACGGTGACAGGACAACTATCCCCGATGCAAGGGAGAGGGCTACTGCAGCTGCTCCTGGGGGAGACCGCCTTCGACCAGGAGGTCTGGGTCGCTGACATTCAGGACCAGTGCATCCTGGGGATGGACTTCCTTCAACAGGCGAGAGGGCGGCTAGATCTGGCAAAAAGGATAGTGACCTTTGGAGCGGGCCCGCCGCTCTCTCTTGATGAACTAGCCACCCCACCCAGCAGAAAGGGTTGTTTTGAAAGCATGGAATATCATTGCATCGCTCGCCAGCTGCGCCCTGACTGTGTGCTGCTGCCGCTGTTGTGAACCGACAGCGGCAGCAAGGAAAACCTGTGCCGGATCGCAGCGATGGCGTCACCCCAACTGTGGAGCTGGACGCTTGGGCATCGCACCCTGCTGAACTTTTTGGGGACAAAAAGAGACTAAGGTGGGGGCAATGCAGCGATCCAGCCATTTATGTAATTTTTGTACTGTAATCCTGCGTCTCCTCTAGCCTGCGCGTGTGGTGCTGTCTGTGTCTCCCCTGTAATTGGTTGTTGTTTGTCTGTGTCTATTGGTCCTGGTGTGCGGCTGAGGACCAATGGGATGTGTCTAAGCTCCAGTACCCGCTTAACATAAGAGGTGGAGCCCCAATTATGTTTGGTTGTTCCAGAAAGCAGTGAAGCAGTCAGAGCTGTGGTCTCTGAGTGGGTGCGAGAGGTAGCGTCCTGAAATAAAGCTTTGGAACTGAATCAGCATGTTGTCTCCCTTCTTCTGCCTGCTTGCAAAACACCACAATACATTTCTATCAATTTTCTAATTTCACTGTCTGTAAAATTAGTTTCCCTCTTTTTTGCACTTGGTACATCCATTGTTTTGAATTTATCATTTTAAAGGCTCGCGGGTGTAGGAAGTTGTTTCTGAGTCCTTAGCAACTAGGTTGACATATCCAGTGATATTTTTCACGGAAATTTATGCGAGAGTATTCTAATAAATTAAAATACACATTCTGTAATCATGTATTATTTATTTAAAACGCAACTATCATCAGATGTATTTAGATATACACATTGTATTCACATGAACGCGCATTACATACACCAGACTTAAAGAATTAACGTTGGTCGTAGTTACGTCTGAACTAATTGTGTGTTGGTGCACCAGACGTATTGAAAACAAAAACAAGTCAGACGTATTAACGTCTGAGAAAGGGTTTACGACTGACTATTAATACTTGGACTTACATCTTGTTGGTGCACTTCAGCCCTGATGTTTTTAAATAATGACCCCAAAATCTGTGTCTGTTACTTCTCTAATCTCTTTTTATATTTATTTTCTGTGAACATTAGTGTATGGGTAATCTTGTTTGCTTTAAAACAAATTAAATTGTTACAACAAAATCAGCATTCTTTAGTCCATTCATTTTAATTCCGTAGATGGTCTTGTTCTACTAGTGCTAAAATATAGAGTGCCTTTTTTCTTAATATATTTACCCGAAACCTCGCTTAATATAATTTTAGAAAATGACATGTCAGCACTGTACTTGCATCCAGAGCACATCTGCCGATGAAAATAAAAATATGGCTAAAAACAAAACAGTATTCGGTTCAACACAGACTGTCAGTAGCTTAAAAACAAATAAGCTAAATGCTCCGTGTTTATCTGTGTAGTTTGAAATTTGAATGTCCCGCCCCTGCCTGCTCTGAAGTGCTCAGCCAACAGGCAGGGGTGGGACGTTGAAAAGAATTGTGGGAAATGGCGTTTTAAAACCTAAAATATACCTTTGCTTCTATGACTCGATCCCACACATCCCACAATTCTTTTCAATGTCCCGCCCCAGGGGTGACACATTCAAATTTCAAACTACACAGATAAACATGGAGCACTTAGCTTAACCCTCCTATTATGTTCAGAATTTAGGTACATCTATTATGTTTTGAGACATTGACCCGATGAAATTTCAAACTAATTTAAACAGCCGTAAATTGATTGAATGTTTTTATTTGCAAAGGTTTTACTCTTAAGCTCTTTTAGTCCAGGAGCTGTGATAAAACTTCTTTGACTGCCAACCTGGGAGCTCCTCATTTTGGAATGTCTTTACCAGTGATATGCTGTTGCAATACTGACAGAGAAAATTAGGCTCTGCCTTGTAGATATATACTGTTTGTTTTTTTGTTTATAAATATCTCCAGACAGGTGCAGCCATTTCCATAAATAATAATACAAATATAATAATAATAAAATAACAAATTAAAGAAGTTTGTTTTATCCCTGCACACAAATCTACATAGATAAATGCCACTGGTCACGGTGACCCGAAACATCTTATTTGTAGACATGACCTGTTCTAAAAAAAATAAACATCTCAAAGGTTCTGTTTTCTGTGTATAATTTCATGACCCCAACTTAGGAAAAGTCATAAAATATTATACAGAAAATAAAAAGAAAAACAGCATTTAAGCTGATTGGAAACTAAACTCGGGTCAAATAGACCCGAAACCTAATAGGAGGGTTAAATGTGTTTAGGGTACTGACTGTCTGTGTTGAACCGAATTCTATTTTGTTTTTAGCAGTATTTTTATTCATTTATCTTATTTGTTTTTAAGCTACTGACTGCCTCTGTTGAACCGAATACTGTTTTGTTTTTAGACATATTTTAATTTTCATCGGCAGAGGCGCTCTGGATGCAAGAACAGTGCTGACACGCCTAAAATTATATTAAACAAGGTTTCGTGTAAATATATAAAGAAAAAAGGCACTGTTTATATAGACCATCTACGGAAATTGGTAGAAAATTGGTCGTTATAAATAACAAATAAATAATCTGTATAAATGCAACAAATGGAATATACGTTTTTAAAACATCAAGGTACAAATACAACAATTGGAATATACGTTTTGAAAACATAATAATGTCACCTGCAAAGCATTGTGGTTGATGCAGCAAAAACGCTGAAATACGTTGTGCAGGTAACGTTTGAGAACGTTACCATGGTAACGTTTTGCTGTAGGTTGTGCAGGAAGAGGGTGGTCGAGGAATGGGGTTAAACTCAAGGTTGGTAACAATGTAATAACCATTTCTCTTTTGGCAACTGCTTGCAGTATGTCCAATACATGCGTTGCTTTTGAGCTATATATGCCTCATTAGCTTCACAATATGTCTCCTCTGATTTAGAGGCGAAACATCCCATGCAAGGCTATTAATAGCATTTAATAGACTATAGGGGTATTCTGAACTATTTGGTCGAAGGAAATACAGTCAAATTGTAACAGTGTTGTGTTTATAAGTGCGACATATTTATAATGTAGACGCAAAATACTGACTCCATTTAACCCATGTATTCCTCTTTTATGTTTCAATTGTCATTACTAATTTTTCAGTATCTCAGTTTTAGAAAACAAAATTGTAAGGTTTTAGGAACTCCCTGGTCATTACTATCATTTTCCCCGAAATGTGAGACAGTTCTGGGTTTTACTATCATTTTCCCCGAAATGTGAGACAGTTCTGGGTTTGTGTTTTATTTGATAAATATGAGTGTAATCGATATACCTATATAGGCCCTTTTATTTTGTGAACAGTTTAATTTACGGTAAAATGAACTTTATGCACTGTAAATGCTGGTAAATAAAAACACAGTTGGGTACTTATATAGACACTAACCTTTCATCTTTGCGAGCAGGAACAGGGGCTCTTCTCTTGAGATTTGCTTCCGTATTTTACTCCATCAACTGACGTCCTGGTCTGCAAATGTTTTCGTTGGCTATCTTCGGGGAATGACGGCAGATTCACTCTGTTCTTTAACGCGGTCAATTGTCAATAGATTTCTCATTGAAAACGCTGGGAGATGTTACTGATAACTTTCTTAGCACGTTCTCAAGTCATTGCCATTAAAAGGATACAACTCAGACCCAGTGAATCTGACAGAAAAGTAATTTGTATTTCAAACATATATGCATCTGCTTCTGGGTGTCTTTGCAAAGTCAACTGTTGCACGATGCGTTTCTTTACATTGTTCAGAATACCGGTTTTCAAACACAAACAAAAAATCCATTAGTTTTTTGAATGTTCCTGAAACACGTGTTACACTTTTCTGCCACAGATCGATACAGTCAATGTGGGTATTAAAAAAATGAAAATACTGCAACATAAAACGACACGATCTGTTATGGTTCTTCTCGAAAACCCTTTAAAATAAACACAACGTTCATGAGTACATTGTTAAATCTAGAGAAGGCTGTAGAAACCCTGCAGCTGCGAGTAGCGGCTTCTTTTGATATGAAGTAGATGGATGTCAAAAGAGAATAGCAATAGGCTTTTGGACCCGCATGCGGTAGTTCTAATAGGTAACGATATATTCACACGCACACACACATACATATGTATTTGTGTTCCTAATATTCTGAAAATTAAGGCTCAAATATAAAGAAAAGATTAAGAAACAATTGACGTCCCCCTGTTTTAAACTGACAGCACCAAATTCCACACAATAATAATAATAATAATAATAATAATAATAATAATAATAATAATAATAATAATAATAATAATAATAATAATAATAATAAATTGTTCCTTGTTCAAAATTAAAGCTTTTTTAATTTATTTTTTTATACGCGTTCTAATTCCAGGCCCAGTGTATAGTTTGGATTTGTTTAAAAAGAATGAATCTTTGTTTCTTTCAAAATCAAACCATGGGTATCTAAAATATAGTGTTAATTTTATTTTTCCATCTGTTTACAAAATATAAAATTAATTTCAAAATACTGTTTTTTTTTCTTTTTTTTTTTTAATACCACCACATACGTTTGTGTTTAAAGAGCGACATCTACTACTCTACTCAACATCAAAAACAGTACTGTATCAGTATTGAATACTTACTTTCGGTTATCTGTACTGTACACGTAATACATTACAAATCTTTAAGTAGTTTATGTTAAAAACTCTACACGCGACATTTATGGGAATAAATGTGTTGATCGATCTGCGCAAATACTATAAATATATATATGCATAGGCCTATATGCAGTTTATATGGGCTTTTTCGACATACAAAAGAAAGCTCTCAACAGCACACACTGTCTATATTAGTATTGATATCTACTGTACCTAACCGAACACGCACTTTGATTTACAGGTCTGTGGTTCTACTTGTGTCTAAGCAAAGCGCATAAAGAGACCTTTTAAGGTTCATGTTGCTATTTGCTTTGAGGCTTGCTTTTTCCATTGACCGTCCATTGTTGACCCCATCATTGATTTCCAGTTGCGCTGTAGACTTGTTAAGAGATGCGTTGCTGCGGCTCATCTTCAGATCACTACAAGGGCTTTCCTGGCCACTATTTGTCTCTTCCTTAAGAGAAGTGTGCTCTTCCTGGTCAGTCTCTCTGTGATAGAAGTAATTGAAGTTGGACACAATGACAGGTACTGGCAATGCAATGGTCAACACGCCGGCAATAGCACACAGGGAGCCGACAATTTTCCCTCCGACAGTAATGGGTCGCATATCTCCATAGCCTACGGTCGTCATGGTTACCACAGCCCACCAAAACGCATCAGGGATGCTGGAGAAATGGGACTCGGGCTCATCTGCCTCTGCAAAGTAAACAGCGCTGGAGAACAGAATGACGCCGATAAACAGAAAAAAAATTAAAAGGCCAAGCTCCCTCATACTGGCTTTCAGTGTCTGACCCAGAATCTGTAGCCCTTTGGAGTGTCTTGATAGCTTAAAGATCCTAAACACTCTGACCAGACGAATTACTCTTAGGATCGACAGTGACAACGCCTGTTGCCCGTTGTTGCCTTGTTGCTCTGCTAGTTCTGTGCCCAGGGTGATAAAATAGGGGATGATAGCCATAATATCTATTATGTTCATCATGTTTTTGGAAAACGCCGATTTACTTGGACAGGCAAAAAATCTTACAGTAAGCTCAAACGTGAACCAAACCACACAGGTAGTCTCTACTATAAAGAAAGGGTCTGACGTGCTACTCGGTGGTAGCGTCTGAGTAGTATTAGCTCCACTAACAGACAGTGGTAGCTCTCTCTCATCTCGAAACTCTGGCAGCGTTTCCAAACAAAAGGTTATAATGGATATGACGATCACCAGAACAGATACAATGGCGATCCCCCGTGCTGGATTGGAGCTCTCCGGGTACTCGAAGATGAGCCACACCTGTTTCTGGAAGTCATTTTTAGGCATAGGTCTCTCTTCCTCCTTAATAAATCCCTCGTCCTCCCTGAACTTCTCCATTGCTTGTTCCCCTAGCTCGTAAAAACGGATCTCATCCGCAAAGATATCTATGGAGACGTTCACAGGTCTCCGTATTTTCCCACCTGATTGATAAAAATAAAGTATCCCATCAAAACTGGGCCGATTCCGGTCAAAAAAGTACTCGTTTCTGAGAGGGTCAAAGTACTTTATCCTTTTATGGGGGTCCCCGAGCAAAGTGTCTGGGAACTGGTTCAGGGTTCCCAGTTGAGTCTCGAACCTGAGTCCAGCAATGTTAATTAATACCCGTTCGCTGTTCTCACCGTCCATATCCAAGATGTCTTCATCTAAAAGATGAGGGCTGTGATCAGCCCTCAGCAGAGCATCCATGGCATTCTCGCTGCTGCTACAAGTATTATTCATGTCGTTCATTTTCCAAGAGTCCTGTTGCAGGCTGTTGCAAGAGTTCATCTCTTTGTCGTAGACCTCGTTCAACCGAGATTGTGCAAAAGGTGCTTGGGGGAGATTCAGAAAGCTCGCGCACCCTCCACTGGCATTGCCTCCGCTCACAATGGCAGTAGCACCACGGTTTTCAAAAGTTACCAACGCTATCTCCATTCTGAATCCATTACATTTTCATTAGAAACACACAACTGTGCAGTTAGATCAGCACTTTCCGTTACTGCTCACGCGCTTTCTTCAGATAAAGAGATCAGTACCAGATTAAACTGGAAATAATCCAGAACTCCCCCGAAATGATAACAATAATTAAATAAATAAATACATACATAAATAAGACCAGCCTTTATAAAATGAATAGCATCACAAGAGGCGAGTGGAGACCCGGATGAGAAAGTAATGATTATTCCTGACGTCAAAATAGCTGTTCTACAACCAACGCTACGAGGGAATCCTTTGAAAATGTCTCTCCCTAACTGTCAAGCAGTCTTCCTTTTTTCTCTATATAATAACAAGTAAAAGGGGGTTGGACGGCGAGGGCGTCCAGTGCGTGTTCAATTGTCACGCATTTCATCCAGCAGGCATTGAACAATCTGTGGTGGAAGGAAAGACAGCTGTAATTCCACTTTAATATCCCATAACATCTTTTTTCTAAAATGCCTGGTGCTTTATGAAAATGCGCTCCGTGCATGCAGGGGTATTATTTTCCACAAAAAAACAAAAAAAAATCACACAAAAAAAACCCCATCACAGCATTGTTTGTCATCTTTAAATGCTACAGGCTTGAATCCACGTGTGTAATTTATTCCCTAGAGACAATTAGGTGTTTTTGTCGTTGTTGTTGTTGTTGTTGTTGACATACACCTGCATTGTTTAAAATGTAACTAATTCAGTCAATATTTTAACAATGTGACGTTGCTGTCAATATATAAAGGATGCTTTGAGTTCTTATGAAGAATGCTAAAAAAAAAGTTACATAAACATAAGCCTGTTGTTGCATTTTATGAATATTTCAACACAACTTTACTGCACTATGTTAAAATGTAAGCAACACAAAACAGGCTTGCATGTAGACGGTTTTGTCGTCTGCCTTATTCAATATTCTTGTTCTGTATGAGATAGCCTATAGTATGTAGCCCTGTCAGTCATTTGAAGAACCGTGAAACCCCTGAAGAAGATTAGAATTAACACCGCCAATAACCGTGTGATTACGTAATTTAGGGCACAGTTGCAACAAAAGCCAGGAGGGACATCGGCCCTCCAGGACCAGGATTGGGCACCTCTGGACTAGGGCAGTCTATGCATAGAGGCGGAGAGCGTCTTTTTATTTCTACCCATATTCGTGAAGGACACGCCTCAATGAAGCTGGGGGCGTGACAAGGGTGTGGTTTCAACTGAGAGACTGTTGTGATTGGATACAAACTGAGAGTTTTGAGGAAGGCAAGAGAGCAGATAATTTAACAAGACCGAGAGTATCTCATTATTGTATGCAAATACTGGTTCATTTTTACCTCAGAATCTAATAAATTGGATTGTTATGATGTCGCAAGTATTTGCCCTGACGTGGTTCAGTTTCCATACCGTGTCTACAAGTTTAGAATTGTATTTATTTTTTGAACTGAGGTGACACTGTTTTTTTGGTCAGGTTGTAATATGTCCAGTAATTAACGAGGAAGAGTAAGCTGTTATTATTTTTTCAACTGTTGTTATTTTAAATGCCTTATCCCTAAAGAAAAGAAAAAAACAAAGTTTATATTTGAGCTTCTTTATGACAGGTTATGCAAGCCGTGAGGTCAGCATTATAAGAACCAACCAGACTTCGCGAATTGCCACGTGATCGCCTGTGTCTCCAGAAGTCGCTCAGGAGGTTGCTTGGAAAGAAATTGCCCTAAGGAGGACACAATTACCTTACCATTGGCCTCCACCTGTGAACCATTAAAGTTGCTGTCATATCCAACTGTGCTCACTGGGATGTCCAAACACTTGGATATTATTTTGTACCCTTTCCCTAATCTATGCATTTGTATTAATTTATCTCTAACTTCTGTAGAATGCTCTTTGGTCTTCATTTTCCTTCAGATTCACAGCCTAGCCAATAATCTTTCAACAGTGGGGTTTTTATCCAGAAAATGTGACAGCAACTTTAATGGTTCACAGGTGGAGGCCAATGGTAAGGTAATTGTGTCCTCGTTAGGGCAATTTCTTTCATCGGTGTAAACTGGGAGCTTCCACAGCATGGGTTGAATACTTATGCAAGCAAGATATTTCAGTTTTTTATTTTTCTTAAAAATATTTCCCAACATAAAACCAATGTCACCTTACAATAATTGATTTTGAGTTTCAGTGTTTTAAAATTAAATATCAAACAGAACGAAATTTCAGTGTACCATTTGTAATTCAGTAATATGAGAGAACTGGTCAGGGGTCTGAATACTTTTGCAAGGCACTGTATATATATATATATATATAGACTTCCTGATGATTGTAAAAGCTCCACGGTAAATGGCAGACTCGGGGTCCAGTATGATTGACTCGATCAACTATCCAGGCAGGGTCAGGTTTAATGTGACCAACACCCCCACAATGAGCTTGTGTCGTTTCAGACCTGCTGCAGCTCAGCGCCTCTATCACCCAGCCCTCCTTCATTTGAAAGTATAGATACAGCTTCAGTTTATAAATGGGGGAGCGGGGTGTCTTAGCTTTTAGTTTCATTTACGTGATTTACCGCGTGCAGAATGTAGAAAACGAGCAAACCGAGGCTACAACATTTTATTAAACAAATCTCTAATAAAATCTTCAATAAAGTTATAATAAAAAAATAAGTGGGGCAAACATTACAATTACTATTCGTAATTGCATTAACATTATTTAAAGACTAGTCACAGGTATACTGTAATAGCAATACTGTAATAATAGAAATCTGCAGTGGATAATCCTGATGCCATCAGGACCTCATGGAACAGTGCATGCAGGCCATATTCAATAGAACACATTCCACCGCTGATCTGGGAGATATTTTGATGGAGGAATGGTGCAATGTTAAACCTGGTATCTACAGAAAATGTGGTCTACAATGGTAATGCCAGGTCTAAGCAGCAGCATATTACAAACCTAATGTTTGTGAATGAATGACCTTCCTGTTCCAATGCAGCGGTTTATTAAGCAGGAACTACACTTAACGGTTAAAGTATGCTGCTTTACCAGCCAGTGATACGCACAGCTAAGCACCGTAGTGTTACGCAGACTGTGACAAAAAATGAAAGAGAATAAAGTCCAAAGCACACAGTTTTGGCCCTTGTGCTTCAGCCAGAAAAGTGCAGTCTCCGATTTCATTCTTTGTTCTGTTAGTCCCCTAGCTCTCTGTGGCTGTTTCTTCTCCAAGTCTCTGTTCTTTAGCTCTCTTTTGTCTCACACCACACGTTTGTCTCAGCAGCCCCCCTAGAACTACTTACCCCCCTCGTCCAGGCCACGCCCCCATGCACCAGCCACCAATCCCAAGTATGCATGGCTTCCCACTCTCAATCCTCTGATTGTTGCAACATCTTATCCACTGATTTGTGACAACACTGTTGCAACCAGGTCCCGCTCGCGCAGCAAGCCGAACTTATGATTGGTGATGATTTTCCCGTTTCTGACGTCCCTGTTGAACCTTTGCAGTTGAATCTTTGACTCTGGGTCACAGAACCTTCCCTAATGCGGTTACAGCAGACCCAGGGTCGTTACAATATTAATGAGAACGGTCCTCAGGTCCCTGATTTAGCGGTGAGCTGCTTCCACGCTTCGTCTGTACATAGAATGCCTACGTCAAACGCTTAAATGGGCGGGGACTATTTGCACGTTAGCTTCAGATTTAGCTTGCAAAATAAATGTATTTTGAAAAAACATTTATTTTTTCCAGAATTGACTCGCCAAGTGTAAAAATTAAATAAATAAATAAAATAAAAAGATTTAAAGACTGAACCATTTTTTTCCAGATTTAATTGTCATATTCGTTTTAAATGTTGAATTCGCTATAAGCGTTGTCAATGTTTATAAATTATATCTGAAAGCATACATTTCTAAACTTTTAAGTATGTTTTTGTTAACATGTATTAAGCTAAATCTGGGGGGAAAAAATTAAATTTTGTTTGGTTAAATCTAGGAAAAAATTGTGATTTAAGTGATTGTGCTTTTGTTTTTTTTGTTTTTTTTTTACACTTGTGCCTCATAGTGTTACACTGTACATAACAGGTTTGTACTTACACCAAAACATATTTGTGTTATAGGTTAAAAAGGGGGTATATATAGTATTGGTACTGAGTTGTTCAAACACTCAAGTTTTCTTTTCACATTGCACATTCAGATAAAATTACGTATGTAAAAGTTTCTGGCCGAGTTTATAAAAAGCAAAAACCAGATGTCATTGCCATTGAATTCAGTGTGGGAAGCTGGAGCTCCCTCAACTGCATTATACATTCCCATGGGATCATAGTGTATGCTTTTCCAATCAAGCATTTAAAGAGCCATTTATTTTGATCCCATCTACACTCATAAATAACACAATGGTATTTGACCCAACCACTGATTTTTTTATGGTATTAATTCTAAATCATTTGTAATACTTATTTTAAATCATAACTAAAATATAAACAAAGTTAATTAAATGTGCAAAGTTGATATCAAACACAATTCCAGTAACATCTACGCAAACTATGTTGTTGTTAATCACACATTCACCTCAGCGAAACACTATTCTAGGCCCTTTAAAAAAAAAGGTGCGTTCAGCCTACAAAAATATACTGTGCTTGCGAATGTGCAAATCAAAAAAAAACAAAAAACTCTTGATGTTAATTTAGCAAATCGTTTTTAGAGTGAATATACAATCAATCTTTAACTATACGTTTGTGGATTTTGTTTTCTCTGTAAAAAGAAATGAGGGTACAGTAAACTATACAGTTCAGGTTGTGTGACTAAACTGCGTTAATCCTTGCAGAAAATTAGAGCGTGGTTGTGGAAATGGGGTCTCTCAGGGAGATCAAATCATCTTCACGCAGGGCATAGTGGGGGAGCTATGATTGTTTTCATCAAGGCATAAGGGCACGCGCTTTCTAAGGATTAGCGGTACAATATATACAACAGATTCTATGTTAACCATTTGATTACTTGACATCATACACTTTTAATATAAAAAAATCTTGTGTATTCTGCATTTAATATGCCGAAAACACTATACCTAATCCTATATCATTGATTCAATATCAAACCAAATGTTGACACTAGGGTTTAGAAGAATTTCCTGCAAATAATAATAATAATAACTAGAACTGCCAGGCAGTTTTACAGCTTCCAAGCTCAGTACCAGTTGGAAATTTTGGCAAGCTGTAGCATTGCAGCACAAGTGTCAGCAACAGATCCGTTTTATGGAGCTGTTTCAATTCA